>JARFIW010001189.1:608750-1217500 GCA_036346225.1 Platerodrilus igneus
ACCCTTACGGATCTATTTGTTATTTTAATTCCCCTACCTAATAGATGACTTCGTTCAAGTCTTCAGCAACATTCGGTTCTCGCTCTATAGGGCACATAACATAACATTTTTACGCTGTATGTTGTAACATTTGAGCCTTCTATTAAATATGTCTGCTCTATCATACAGGCGGCAGAGCCTCAATAGATTACGAGGGGTTCCTGTTTGATGGTCAAGCCCAGGGTAAAAGGATGTTGAATGGCTTTGAGAAAATAGGATCCTTCTAAAGAGTTCTTCCAGACAGCTAAGTTTCTTCAACTTAGGGCAGAGCTATGAGCTAGGGTCGTAGGATGGTATACGAAAAAAAAACAAAAGGAATTTTATTGGATGCCACCGTATCTTAATGAGTGTTTTATAAAAAAATTATTCGAAGATCAGATACGGAAATCTTCGAAAGAGAAAAAAAAATTTACGACAAGCAACATATACAAAAATACTTACTGTGGTCTCTGCAACCTGGAATGGGAACGACGATCTCGTGCTATCTGAAAATTTAATCACACCTAAACATTTTCCAATTAGGGCTTCATGAGAGCCTAGTCACTTTATCACAAAAATAATTATATGTAAATCACTAATCAAAATTATACCTTCAAGAAAAACTTTTAACTTTAACACTAATAATACCTTCCTTCAGTACTAAAGCTTCTAAATTATAAACAGTTTGCTTCTGTAGGACAAGCACTGTTGACTTCAAAAAAAGAAAATTTTGAGACAACTTAAAATTTTTTCTATTAATTTTGTTTTTTAAAAAAATATTTATATATACATTGTTTATACAACTTATTTATACGGAGCCTTTCGAAACAGTTCCGTTTTCACTATTTAATATTAATATCTAAGCATTCTTGGAATATTGTTATTAAATGCATAAATTATTTTAGTTTTCTGTAACAAATATGTTACTTTTACTTTACGTTACAATGACTTCATGTTACTTGAATAGGATCCTTTCCAGTTCACAAAAAAAATTACATATTCAAAAGTAATTTCTCAGGTTATGGTTACACATTCTTAATAACAATTTTTAATAAAATCAAAGGTCAAAGGAAAGTACTTACTGTCGACATTGAATTATACATCAGGTGTATTATCACCATGTGTTATACATTATAATTCGGCAAACAATTCTTATCATATCACATGTTCGATAAAGCAAACCCTTTAATACAACTTTGTAACTTCAAACACAATATTATACAAAGATCTTAAAAATGTTAAGATAATTTATGCCTTATTCAAATACTAAATTTTTAAATTAAATTTTTAAATGAAACAAATTACTTGAACTATGAACTTTAGCAAAATTTTGAGAATAAATTTTAAACAAACTTAGGTATTGTAACAATTTTATTTTCGATAATAACTCTTTGCATATAATTTCAAGAATAATGTAACAATTTTATTAATAACAATAATAATTTGCATTCAACTTTAAAAGTAATACGCTAAGCCTGCATCGTCCTTTAATAATCTAGTTATATTCAGATATCTGTGTCGTATACAGCTATTTACAAGCACATCTCTGTTTGATTGTTCCCCTCCTGACGGCGCGACAGCCCGAGCTGGTTATAAGATAGTCGGCCACAGGTGATAGAGATATCAACATGTACCCTTGGCTGGAGGCCGGCAATCTGCGAATCCATTTCAAATAGTTAGGATATCTTCAAATAACGGTCGGTAATGTATATATTTTGCGAACTTGTATAATTTGAGATAATTTATTTAGCGCAACAAGTAGGATGCAACTTAAAAAAAAACACACAAGGACACAGGAAAACACATAATGTAAGATGCAACCTTTAGAAGGTGTCGTAATTCAACTTTGAGAGTACGATTGCTGCAGAATGTAAGGCAACAGGATATGATTCGACACGTGGAACGAAGGAATTATAGAAGTTGGTTTAGATGAATTGGTTTCAAATTGCAAACGCTCTTATTGTTGCTTGAAAAACGGGGATCCCGTCTTCCTTTGTCACAATGCGACAATTGCAGTTTTGGCTCGTAGATAGGTATAAGTTCTTTGTATGTGTTTCAACATTTGGAACACGTTAACTTGCTTTGATGCGTAATACATGTACATTGTATAAGTTACAACTAATTGTTGAACTGGATTTACCAGTAGTAAAATGAAAGTTCATTGATTTAATGTTCTAAAAACAACATGCTTTGCTCCATATGAATTATCGGTAATGTCAACAGGTGTTACTGACGTCATATTTTTCTACTTTGTACAGCTGACAGATGTTATTTTAAAAGCAAATGCTTTGAACAGCTTTAGTACAATGTATGTAAACATGTCTATTTTTGTGATCAGCTTTATCTACATTAAAATTAGTATACATAATTTTGAAAGCTTAAATGCTAATATTGTTAGGAGCTATTAATTTGTTATCTACCTGAAAAGATCTGCTCAGGTTAGAACCCTATTTGTACAACAAGTTCATGTTTTAAAGTAAAGTGTTTGATTGAAAATAATAAAGACAAACATGAAAGCTAAAAGTTTAAGATTGATGCAGTTAATGATTAAATTTTTTGTTAAAAGTTATATTATTTTAAAAGAGATCTTTTAGTAAACAATTTGTTCAAGATTAAAGGTTTTTTATTTTGATCAAGTGTGATCAAATCTTATTACATAAAGCTAAAACCCTTCTAAGTAATAAATTGATGCCAATGTTATATTGGAAATACTTTCTTATTATTTCCTTATGTATTTTTGCAAGACACAAATGGTGTTCCGCTTTTTTATTTATTTAACTATCACAATTTCTTACAGGAGCTGCGTCTTATTTTATTAAAGCAGGTTTTTGTCAAGCGAAGGCGATCTTTTTTTCTTTGGGTCTCCACGTCCGCCCTTAGAACTATGCTATGCAATTATCGTGATTACGTCAGGACTTAGTGGCGCCTATTTGATTTAGCTTAAGTTTAATCTGCAAACAGAATTCGATTTACCCCCCCACTTCTCATTGCTCTACCCTAGTTGTGTCGGAAGATTTTTGGTACAATAAGTATTACTTGCGCCAAAACAAATAAATAACAAAAAACGTTTCACTGACGCCCCTGCGTGGGGCCAGCAATATATATATAAAAAATACGCAACAATAGCGCCACGACCTAAGCAAAAAAAAATAACGTTTCAGTATAACTTCTTCGAAAATTTATCTGAGCATTTTGATTGAAAGTTTCTTGAAAAAATATAAGAATAAAAATGGAAGATGACTCACCGCTAACCATCTGCTATATCTGCGTCCTTTCTCTTATAGTTGACCGTAGCTGACACAGGGGTTCGGATTTAATCTTCATATTAAGCAATAACATGTGCGGGTTTCTACATTCTTGCCTAGTAACAATTGAAACTGCTTCTCACTTTAGTGTATGTTTTACGATTAACAATTGGATTCTTTACAATGCTTAAATTTCTATAACTTCTTTACTTGTAACTTGACTTTAATATTTTAAAATTCGGAATTATAATTATCTCCATATTTAATGATAGGTAGTTTAATCCTTAAAACGCTAAACCAAAAAATCAATAAAAACTTGAAGAACTTCAAGAACTTCAAGAACTTGCGCTGAAATGAAACGAACGAATAAAAATTTGGGGTAAGCTTGTGCAATACTTTCTTACCGTAAAATATATCCACAACCATTTTAGGTCGATGCTATTACCAAAACTAACTTATGGAACATGTTGACTCCACTTAAATAATTGATTAAAAACTTGCAAGCCCCGAAAAATACGTGTCTACGGACTACATCTGATATTAAAAATGGCTTATTCCACGAGGCAACCTTAATTATACTAGTATGTGCGGGGAAGAAGGATATTGAAACAAGATACAAACAACTAGAAGTTCACTTGAAGTGTACTTTTGCTATTCTAATGTAGAGAGCGTACTATGTATGAATTTTATAATAAAAGGTTCCAATAGAAATTTAACATTTATTGATTAGGTGTATCGAACAAAACTTGTGTATTTGAATAACAGAAAATCGAAATTGTTACAATGTATTATTCGTTTTATTATTTATTATTTATTATTTATTATTAGTTTAGATAATAGAAAACGTTTCTTAAAGTCGTACGTATGGAGCGTTCTATTAGAGGGTAGTGAGACTTTGACAATTAAAGAGATAGATAAGAAAAAGTTAGAAGCTTTTGAAACTTGGTTTTATAGGAAAATGTTTAAGATTAGTTGGACAGATAGAGTAACAAATAAGGAAGTTTATAGAAGGATATGTGAGGAACCCTGTATGTGGAAACAATTAAAGGTCAGGCGAGATAGAATGATAAGGCACCAGTTAAAACATCAGGGACTATTTAGTAAGTCTACCAAATAAAAATAGAGTACGAAGATCTAGAGAAAGCTATATTAGTCAAATTATTAGAGATTTAGATTGTGGGGGGGTATGTAGAACTTTTTAGACTAGCTCAGAATAGATAAGAATTTAGAGCTGCATCAAACCGACCTTAAATAAGTTCAAAAACAAAACAAAAAAAATTAAATAAATAAAAATCATTTAACTAAATGTCATCATGACAAAACTCACAATTAGTTAGCGGTCTGGCATGTTGGTAGCGATTCGTTGCTTAAGCCTTACCATAACATTTAATTTAACACTTTTCCTCTTTGGGAAGGGATAACCAGGTAATATTGTATTTCTTTATACATGGGAATCATGTATACATGTTGGAGTTCTTTAACAACCATCAGGTTGCTAATATCTATGTAGAGCCAGGTAGATAGGAAAAAGATAGAAGAGTATAGGAAGACTTAGACCAAGCTATATTAGTCAAATTATTAGAAATGTAGGTTGTGAAGGGTATGCAGAACTTTTTAGATTAGCACAGAATAGAAAAGAAGTTAGATCTACGTGACACCGACCTAAATAAGGTCGAAAACAAAATGATGATGTATTATTCGAGGCGGCTTCGTGGCGTAGTTGGAATGCGTGTGACTACTATGTCCAAGGTCCCGGATTTGAATCCCAACACAATTCGCTTGAAAAATGTTACGTGAACATTTTTCACAAAAATACGCCCTTATTCGAATGAGAGGTAAAGGGTTGGACAAAATTTTCCAAGTAAAAAAACTTGCGTCCTGGTCAATGTAGTACATTCAGGTGAAGCATTGGAAAATCAAATATAGGTTATGTATTACTTGACAGTAGTAGAGATAGTCGACATGAATGCTTCTTAAGTGTTTAGTGTTCTGCAGCTTCTTAGTAGTAAAGTAAAACCTACAAACAAGGTGACTGCTGTTAGTAAATCTGGGCAATAGTGACTTAATCACCACCGATATTGAAAACATTAACTATACCAAAGAGAAGAAACTCTTAGGGGACAACTACGTACCCAATTCTATTTCTGAGCTTTTCTGCGTAATACAATACTTGTTCAAATAGAAAGCGTTCAAGGTTGCAGCGAGGAATTAAAAAAAGGGCAAACTTTTTGTTAAAAAGGAAATAAGTGGATCTTTTAATAGCTACGAAGGACATTATTTATGTATTGAGAACTGGCAACATAGGTATTTCCAAGCGAAATCTAAAATTGCCATCGTAAAGTTTGACATATTTGAGGTTATAAGTACTCAGAACGTTTTGACGTGCTAGCACTATTTGTATTTTTTAAGTGTTTAAAATTTCATCTCAGTCAAAATGTGGAATTAACTCGCGAAAATTTTCAGGCTATGATTTATTATGAGTTTCGACGTGGTGTAACTCAAAAACAATGTATCAATCAACTGAATTCAACTTTTGGCGATGAAGCGCCATCCATAGTCACTGTATATCGCTGGTACACTGAATTCAAACGTAGACGTAGTTCGCTCACGGACGAAGTTAAAGAAGATTGTCCACAATCGGTCGTTGTGCCGGAAAATATCGATGGTGTGCGAAAATTAATTGAAGAAGTTTATCATGTAACATATCAAGAAATCGAGAGATGTTTAAGCATTAGTATGATCAGAATACATAAGATTTTGCACGAACATTTGTGTGTTCGGAAGCTGTGTATGCGTTAGATTCCACATTTGTTGACAGATGCTCAAAAATGCTCGTGTCGATTGGTACCGTAAAGTGATTTCAAAATACAACTGGTGCATCCAAAGCGGTGTACAACATCGTCACAGGTGACGAGTCGTGAATTTATGCGTATGAGCCAGAAAAAAAGACCAGTCGGCCGTTTGGGTGTTTCATTGTGAAGCAAAACCAACAAAAGTTGTTCGTTCTCGAAGCGTTAAGAAGCAAATGATGGCATTTTTCTTCACGAAAACCGGTCTTGTGGCAACTGTGGCACTCGAAAATCAAATGACCGTTACGTTAGTTTAGCGTGGTATACGACCATTTGTTTGTCTGAAGTTTTCGGTACATTGAGAGAAACCAACCCAAAACGACGAATCATTGTGCATCATGACAATGCGAGCTCACGTACATCACATGTAACAAACGAGTATTTGGACACACAAAAGATCGAATTGATGGGTTATTCGCCTTTCAGTACCGACTTGGCACCCAATGACTTTCCTTGTATTCAGTAATTAAAGTTAAACTGCGTGGATTACGATTTTCATCGCCCGAAGAAGCGGTTGAGGCCTTCAAAACGCATGTTTTAGAGGTACCATTTTCTGACTAGGCAGAAGGCATTGAAGGGTGGTTCAATCGCATGTAAAAGTGTATAGATCTTAAACGTAATTATTTTGAAATTTGTCATCAAATTCATTTGTTTATTCTTTCTATTCTCAATACATAAATAGTGTCCCTCGTACCAACGTGAAGGTCCCACAACAACCGGTTTTCTTTCCCAGAGCTAGAGTTCTAAATTAGTTGGAAGTTGTTGTGTGGTGGTGGTAATGAACACAAATACGCACACATTGAAAAATGGGAGGATTGGATGTGGGATTGGGAGGTGGAAAATCGGAGGCTTGAGGTGGAAGTAAGACATGGGAGGTGAGGGTGTGAGGTAGGAAAAAGTAAGAGGGATAGTAGTATAGGATAGTGGAGGAAGAAGATGTGCCGAACACGGCCAAAATTACTTACTCCCTTGCGTTCAAATTAACGTATAAATAGACAGAGGAGCATTGTGCTGCTCCAGAATTACAAGAAACAGCTTATAGTCTTAGGACGTACCACCTACAATACACACATGTACACCACTAGCAAACATATGTACTCGACTGTTCGGGCTTAGTTTCATCAAATGACTTGGTAACCAACCCAGCAGCAACCGCTATGTAACCTTAATACCTGTTGTGTGGAAACTTTTGTCTAGAGGGACAAAGCTAAAACAATTTTCTGTTGTAAACGCATATTAAGCATGCCTTGCTAAGTAATTTGAACTTTAAATATACATATCATATGCAAGTCAATCGAAATGAGTTCGTATTCAGTAAGGTCAAACAATCACAATGTGATATATGAATACGTGTAAACCTTAGTTACTTATTAGTAATGCGAGTTAACGTTCGTGGCTTGGGAGCAGCCTTTTTCCAAACTTCTTAACAAATTTATTTTTATTGATACAGAACTGACTTATGGAATTTTGACAAATTAGTTGAATAATACTTTAATCGAAATTACACTAGTTAATTGTACTAAAATGAGTAGTCTAACAAACTGCAATGCTAAACCTGATCGCTGGACTGACTGTCGTCGACTGGAGTTCCCGGGCTTTTTATAATATCCCTACCCCATCACATGGCTGTGAGAACTTGCAGATTTCATGTCTGCTTATTCTTAACTCTATTCATAATTACATTGTTGCGATCTTAATCTCTAAGTAATCACGATACCTGACCGTCTGTAAACTGACATCTGCTGTGTCATTATCGTCTGCGATACAAAGTAGCGCATCCGTTCTCATGAACATTAATAAACTTTACAAATTGTCCTTGATTTACTTTGTTGCACTTCACTTGGCGTATTCTTAACATTTTCTAATAATTTCGTAATTATTCTATTTTAATATGCATACATCAATTGGGGGATATATAACTTGCGGCAAATCACTAATCTATTGAGTAACTACGATAATATAAGGAATGCCACAAGTGTAAAGAACCATTCTCCTAACGTTGTCCACTGACACTTTACTATTAAGTGCTTTACGCTTTCATACGGCATGCGGAGATTAACGATGTTGGGATAAGACAAATGAAGCGGTAGCACAACGAGGTATGTAATTGGTGGTAAAAGGCAAAAAATTGTAGCCATTAGAACAATCAATCTTTACGTGTTTCCTTTTTAGGGTAAATAGTATCGGATTAAATTGGGCAGATCTGGAGCCGTGTAAAGTTTAAGGTTGATGGTTGTAATTTTTCTTTGAGGGTAATTTAATTTCACTGCTCCAGAAAAAGCTGCAAATGGTTTTTTGAGATAAAGCCGTTCGAGCTAAGTGAAACTATATAAACCGTGTATGAAACACTTTAGCTAATTCCATTTCTAACCAGCCTAGTTTTAATTCAATTAGTGTGGGTTTCGAATGTTAAACCTTTTAAAGTAACCAAGAAGAGAAAAATGCAAGCAATTTAACACAGCTTTCCATCATAACTACTGACACCTCCACAGCTTGTCGCAAATAAGTAATTACAATGCAATGCATTGCAATAAATATAACGATACCGTTACGTATGTCATGGAACAATCACTTCTCTGAAAAGCTGAGAATATTAAATAATGTAGCAGCAAAAAGAGACTTTTTTTACCGTTTAATGGTGAAGTAAATTTTCTCTGTTTTTTTTTTTGGGTGTGAGTCGGACGCACCAATAATATTATTTTGACGTTGGGCGTCAGTGAAGCCATTTTTATTTGATGACTTTATTCTTAAAGTTATCACTTCCAATAGACCCACGAGCTTCACAATATTCACAGCTTAGTCTGGGAATTACCCCAAAGGTGAACAATGAGAATGGGCGTGAGTGTAAAGTAAACTCAACATCAAACAGGAATCAAAAAGGAGGAAGATTGAGCGCCACTGCATCTATATGGACGATTAAAATCTAAAGTATTCTATAAGAAGATGCAGAAACCCACAGGCTATAGTGACTATCTAAAAATATATACAAATTAAACAAAACAACATTTCTGGAAACCCCTCGAAAGTAGCTACTTCAACTTGTTACGGTAATCGTGGCAGCCACGTTGGGCGTCAAATTTATGCTACGTTGGCTCGTAGCCGTGTGTAACACAAAGATATCACGGAATGACCGGGCTCAATCGGAGAGTGGGGGGTTGTAGAAAGCAGACCAACATATAATGTACACGGCTGTAAGGAGTTAGTAACAGTACCTGCAAGAAAAATAGTTAAGCAAACCTGAAAAAAAAGAATAAGCATAGCAGCAATGAAAAGTCTAAATTATTCAGTACTTTATAGAATGTAAAAAAAAAAGAAACTGTTTAGATAAACCATATAATATAACAACAGTAAAAGCAATACAGAAAAATGTTTAGTACAAAGTGAGGTAATATTGGGGAGTAGCAGAAACGTTTCCTCACACACCAATTAAACATAAATCAGATAAAATGTTGACAAAAGATAAATAGATAAGACACAATTGGTATGAGTAATTTAGTAGTATTGATTTTTCTTTCTTTCTTTTTTTTCTATGTTTTAAAATAGCATGCAAGTCTATTGTAAAAGGTATCAGAACGACAAAGATATGGTAAAGCAACGGATAGATATTTAAAGTAATAACCAGTAGGAAATAGTTCAACTTACAAAAGTCCTTCAGCAACGCTTCCTTGCAACTGAAGTGTGGGATTCAACGATATCCTGCTCTAACGAAGCACTTCACCCTTGACTATGAGGGTGTTGATGGAACTTATCACACGTTACATTAATCACACCTACGCATTTCACTGGTGTTAGCAGCAGACATTATCACGCGTCGGAACTATGTAGCCTTGATAAATTTCTTGGTAATTTTATTTCCTAAGACAATAATTTCGAAATATTCTGTAGCACTAGTTTAATTTCAACTGGGACCAAAGGTATATTATTTTCATAAACATCCCAAAAAAGAGCAGTGAAAACTTCAACCAATACCTTTGTAAGCCGGTAATCTGTTATATTTCACAAATAACGAAATTTGCGCAAGCAATGATCTATTTTAGATTCTTTGTTGTTAGAAAATTCAGAAACTACAGTATCACTGTATTTAAATAATCCAAAGTATGCGCTACTCTAAGAAGAAAAGGACCGCAAAACTAGATCGCACACACAGTTTAAATATCAAAAGACAAAACAACTAAAAAAGAACCATAATGGATAAAACACGTGTATCACTAAAGCAAGTCCGTCAAATGTTCCTTAAAACATTTATCTCACAAGAAAAACAACTAAAAACAATTAGTAAAGCACGCGCAAGCAATAAAACCGTCCGTTAAATGTTCCGTAAAGCACACGTGCCTCGAGTATCTCACAAGAAAAACAACTAAAAACAATTAGTACGGCACGCGTAAGCAATAAAACCGTCCGTCAAATGTTCCGTAAAGCACACGTGCCTCGAGTTTAACAAGCTCTACTACTTTTATTTTCAACAGAAAATCAACAAAAAAACACGGCGTGCTTGTTCATGAACAATACCAGAATTGATACCGCAGTAATTCTCACTATTCTCAAAGCAGAAAGAAGCCGTATTTTTAACGTACTTAATACATCAGAACACAGAACAGAACTCCTCTCCTCGTCTGTTTATATCAACTCGTCGCTATTACAACCGCTTATCGCCTATTATCTAGACTTGTTAATAACATAAGGAACATCCAAAACGTAAATGCCGCAATCATATATAATAATTAATTACAGCGGTTTATCATTTCCGATAAGTTGGAAAGTAATTTACGAATAATCCAATTTACACTTCATTCCTTTGCAATTTATTTATTAATGAAAATCAATCTTCAAATTATCTACTTTTAAAGTAATACCCACGAGTTAAATTGCATACAAATCTGAATTATTCTGAAGTATTTCCTTTATACAAACAGCGATCCCAAAGAAACGATGTATTTTTAAGTACGTTAACAGAAAGGGAGCGTAAAATGTTCAACTACAAAAATGCCCGTTACAAACTTCTGTTGCGATGATCCTGAAAAAAAATAGTACATAATAAATTTTTATCTAAAGACGCGATTTGCGTCTTACAAAAGAAATACAACAATACTCATAAGTTGAACAGCATGAAATTACCACTCTAAAAGTGTTATACCTAAAAATAGGTTTCAATTTTCATCACTTCTATAGCATAACTCTGTTTGGGCGTCCCTCAAATATCATTTCTCAAATTTTATCTTCTCGAGTGGTAACGTCATTAATTTAAATACTCGGAAATAAAAGACTTAGTGCTTTGAACCAAAAATATAATTTAATGTAATTCTTTTCTTTCTCTCCAGTAAATGTTAACAAAATCTCAAGTATATTATTCAAAAGTAAAATCATTTTTTAAATGGAATAAGAATTCATAACTTTCCTCTTTAAATAATGACATTTTGATATTTAAAACTATTTTCAAAAACAAAAAGAATTTTGACAACCCCAATTGACAGATTTGTTAGATTAGTTCACAATAAATTTTCAATAAATGTCACACGTAATATTTGTTACAGAAAAAGTATTCGAAATCAGATAGATTAAATAAATTAAAATAATTTAGTTTGACATGGTACAGGAATAACATAGTGAATCTACTAATTATCAGAAATAATATAAATAAATAAGTTCTGTTAGAGTTGGACTTTATAAACTTTTAATAAAGGCCACATGTGTGCCTCAAACGTATCCCTAAATATTTCGATTTACATCTACGGAACAAGGTTTTCGTTTCTTTTTTATTAGACTTTAATTTCGACACCAAACAAGAAAATCAATTTGATATACAACTATTGGAATATGATTATTCTTACAATCTTTTATACTAGATCCTAAGTGCAAAATTTATTCTTTCACTAAATGCAATATCTCAAACAACTATACGAGCATTTCCAAAAGTTTATAATCTTGATATTAAAGCTTCAACCATAACCACCACAAACGAATTGAAGCACTCACTGGGAATGGATTCCTGTATTCATCAGAGTTGTAAATACTTAAATTTCGTACGTATAATAAAAACTCCAATTCCATAAAAAAATTCCCAACCAAAAGCTTACGTTGTGTTTTTCTACTAAATAAACACTATATGAGCCACATTCAATTTTTCTTATTACTACAGTTTATTCATAATCCACTGATGCGCTGAGAAAATTAAAGATTCTTTTAGCATTAAAATTTCCTAAAAATTTATCATCTCACCGTTAATGGATTTCAATAGCGGGTGACCACGTTGCCGTTTCACTCTCTGTTCCGGTCGCCTGGATAGAATCCGAGGAAACTTTCCATCTCGGACCCCCTCCAGAAAGACCGTGAACCAACCGCCTACCTAGATGGCTATTCTTAAACACCAACTAGCACGTAAAAGTATCAACATCTCTTTCTGCTTTTAATAACTGCTGTACTCGAGCAAAATGGCCGAGTTCCTTTTCGATACTGTCTATCTGAAAGAACAGATGATCTGTCAGAAGCGTCACTTCGTGACACTCTGCGCAAGCCCTATATTAACTTAGTAATCCTTCAAAGTGGATGCAGATCCCTACGAATTAGGCAACACAAGCGACTAGCTTATAAAATAATTTTAAGACGTCTTGTTCTTGGGACAATTTTAAAATATTTGTTATAATTGAATAAATTCTTACGGTAAGTCCAAAGCGAATCAAATGGTAGTAACATTTACTTCTATTATGAAATTGTTTATTCTGAAGTTATTATGCAAAATAAAAGGATCAGATACCACTAAGTTGTAACAAATAGAAACGACTTTAAAATTCGATACCATAGAATTTATATTTGTTGCAATGGCTAAGACTCCCGTTTTGAAATCATGACTTTAGCCACAGATTATATCATTATGAAAAGGATTTGCTTTATTGTAGGGGATCCTCTGTACTATCTGAAACTCTACCTGAAACTATATATTAATTAGTCAGGATTACTCCTATAAATAGTTTATCTAATCTTACAAGTAAAACTGCTAAATTGTTGAATTTGAGCATTGCTACTATAAGATTTATTTTCGGTAATGAAATCGAATACTTTTCAAGCAAACGAAGTTGACTTAAATTAGCTAGGTTATATATATTTTATTTCCAAGTATTAAATATGTTGGCGTATTTCTTAGAAACTGATAGGAGCTACATAATCATATATTCCCGCATCGAGGACGTTGGCAATTATACAGGGTGTTTTATTAACAATGGGACAACGGTTAACTGGAGATCCAATGCATCAAATAATGACCATTAAACCAAACTTATCTTATCTGAATGTTGATGGTTTAAGAAGTACAGTGTTTTGTAGGTTATAATTTTATTTCAACTTTTGATATTCTGAAAATTGTTGATACTACTTTTGAGTTTGGTCATAGAGGGCACTATATGAGAAATGGGGGGGGGGAGTCGAAATCTGTTTGTAGACCAAACTTAATCTAAACCAAATAGGCGCCATCAAGTCCTGACTTAATTATGATAATTGCATGGCATATTTCTAAGGGCGGACGTGGAGACCCAAAGAAAAAAGGATCGCCTTCGCTGACAAAAACCTATCTTAATCAAATAAGACGCAGCTCCTGTAAGAAATTGTAATAGTTAAATACATAAAGAAATAATAAAAAAGTATTTTCAATATAAGGTTGGCATCAAAGACCTACTCATAAGGATGTTAGCTTTGTGTGATTAGATTTGATCATACTTGATCAAAATAAAAAATTTTAATCTTGAACCAATTGTTTACTAAAAAGAACCTCTTTTAAAATAATATGATTTGTAACAAAAATTTAATCAATAACTGTATCAATCTATAATTTTCAACTTCAGGTTTACCTTAATTATTTTTAGGCAAATACTTTACAGTATAATATAAGCTTGTTATACAAATAGGGCTCCGACCTCTGCAGATCTGTTCAGGCAGATGACAAATTAATTACTTCTAAAAATGTTACTACTCAAGTTCTTCTTTTTTAAATTACATATGCAAGTTTTAATTTATATAAAGCAGATCTCAAAAATAGTCGTGTTTACATTTTTTGTACTAAAGCTGTTCGAGGCATTTGCTTTCAAAAATACATCTGTCAGCAGTATACTGCAGAAAAATAAATGACGTCAGTAACACCTGTTGACGTTACTAACAATTACTAGTGAACCAAATAGTTGAAGCTTTTACAATATTCATGCTTTTACGCATTAAAACAAATTAGCGTGTTCCTAGTTTGAAACACATAAAAAAAACTTAAAGCTATCTACGAACCAAAACTGCATTTGTCGCCTTGTTGCAAGGAAGGATGAGATCCTCGTTATTTCATGCAACGATCACAGCGTTGTAGTGTGAACCAAATTCATACAAAACAACTTCTACTATGAAGTCGTTCCACGTGTCGAATCAAATACGGTGACGATACATTGCGCAGCCGTTGTAATCCTGTAGTTGAATTACGCCGCCTTACTAAAGTAGTAGCATCTTTACATTGTCCTTGTGTGTCTTAAAAGTTTGCATAACAAGTGTCGTCCTCTTAAAATTTCCTCCTAAATTTTATATTTTAAAAGTTGCATCGTAAGTTGTAGCATTATACCTCGTCGCGCTAAACAAATTATCTCAAATTAAACAAGTTAATAAACTTTATCTACTCCTATTTAGTTATAATACCATTATTCATATACTTTTGAACAAGTAATAGTGTTCATAATTAAACACCGTGAGTTATGAGCGTGAGTTATAACAACTCACGCTTCCAGCTTATATTTCTATTTAATTACCTACCAAAAATATCAAAGTAGCCATGCTCATTGACATTTACGTAATGTCAAACAAATTTGTAATATAATTTTTTTAGAATAATCTTGATTACATGTGTTTATTAAAACTTGTTACTGTGCTTATAGTCGTAGATAAAGTATAGTATTCAACATACGGTAATGGCAATAACTCACTTGATCAATTACGGCACTCGCCTTCGGCTCGTGCCGCAAACTTCATCTGCGTGAGTTATTGCCTACATTACCGTATATTGAATAATATACTATTATACGTTACCAACCGTTATTCAAAGATGTGCTAACTCATCGAAGTGGATTCGCAAATTGCCAGCCTGCAATCTATAGTACATGTTATTGCTTCTTCCACATATGGCCGACTGACTACAAAACTAGCTCGGGCGGCCGAGGCGCCCGGGAAGGGACCGTCAAACTGATTGTAAATAGCTGTAGATGACACAGATATTTAACCACAATAGAATACCAAAGGACGATGCGGCTTTAACGTATTACTTTTGTTGTTGAATGTAATTTACTATTGTTTTAATAAAATTGTTAAATTATTCTCGCAATTTTATGGAGGGATTTATTATCAAAAATAAAATTGTTACAAACTGGTTTCACAACATCAACCGCTGATAAATGATCCTCGATGTACGTAAAAGAAAACTAGTCACATACCTCTATGCGACGGAATGCATATCTTGCAAGCAGCCGGGGTGAGTCAGCACAGCAATGCCATGGTCGTCAGGGTTCATTCATCCTGCCATCGTAATTACAGCAGTGATCCCAAGACAAAAGACAGCTGGTCCACGATAACGAACAGGTGGGCCTACACAAAGAAAGAACCCATTTGGCCTCCAGCTAAAAAAAGCGAATACACGCAACACACCTTCTAGTTGTTGAACAGAAAAACGTGCATCGCATTTGCAATACGATAACGAATAAATGTAGAAAATATTTTGACGCACAGACTGTAGAATTAAATTTAACAATAGTTCAAACAACACGGAGTTGAACTGCAAATCCTAGTTTATCGAAGCGCGGTAAAACTGGAAAACTCGGGTTTTATCGGATAGTGAGCGACATTATTTTAACAAGTCTTTACATCGGAACAATAGAGAAAACCATTATACGTGATTGTAATGTATACCAAGATAACGGGTATCTAAAATAGGATATAACTGTTTATTTATAGCATAAATCTATCGTTTCAAAGCAACTAGATATAAGTTGAGGAGTTTATTCGAGAGCGTGTTTAATATTAATTATGTTGAAAATAAACGTAACAAATCCCCCCTTCCAGCAAAATTAACAGGTTGGGGTTGGAAAACAAAAATAATGGGAGCGGCAGGACCAATAAAACAAAAAGAAAAACCCAAAGAGAAAAAGAAAAAACCCAAATAAAAGAAAAATTCGCTTAAAACTAAAAAGCGATTCGTCACAAAAACGAAACAAAAAGAAAACAGAAAAAGGAAAAATAAAGAAACACCCCAAAATAAAAAAAGATCTCGCCCGGCTCGAAGGTCCAATAATAGAAAGAGAGAAAAAAGGAAGGAAAACGAAGGAAGGAGAGGAAACGAGCAACAAGGACTAAGATGAAACGGCATAGACACTGAAAAAGTCGTCGAAGGACGTATGTTTTTTGTAAAGAAACAGGAAAGCCTTCGATCTCAAAAGAGGAAAAAGAACGAGGAAGAAAACCAACAGTGCCAACCAAAACAGAACCCAAAGGTTAAGCCTCAAGTAAACAAAGGAACAACAAGAGAGAACAAGAGGTAGAAAGGATGAGCGCTGGTAAAAGGAAACTGTGTACTGTAAACTGTGGAAACCAAAAATCTCAACAAGAAAAGGACCAAAGAAAAGAATAGCTAACTAGACCTAGAGTCGGCCAAGTTGTGGTTTCCGAAGAAACAAAAAACGGACTAGAAAGTACCTACCACAGTCGCTGTTGGATGTATTAACTTTAAAATTGGAATCGTATAGCTTTGTGTTACTGATCTCTGCCCTTTGTGAAATTGTTCGGGACAGTTATTTTACTTGTACGTGACCGCCGTGGCTTTGTCGTTTATGTAGTAATGCCGACCGGTTTAGAAGTAAGTTAGGTTTGGTTACAATTTGTGACCTTACGGTCATTACATGTTTTTTTGTTTTTCATTTATGTGCCAACTTATGATTTATGTAGCGTTTACTTCCAGGTGCTTAATTGAATGGTTCATTAAATACTTTCCATACTGTGATATTTCAATTTAATTTAACACTCCATTACGGTTTAATTTCGGTATCTACTTTTAACCCAAACCCACCCTGATTATAGGAAACCGTAATATCTTGGCATAGTTCAAAGCTGGATTTACTCGTTGAGTTGAATATTTTGCATTGAAAATTTGTGTAACGTTGTTGCGCCCTCTGTACGCAATAGATTATATTACTTTTACATTTGGCATTTGTCGAGTAATAACAGTAGGAGAAGAACACAGAGGAACATCAGAATACGAGGTATTTCTTTTAAACAAGACTGACCATATTATATCATATATAACAGAACAAATACGGTTATATGCTAGACCCGGTAAAAATAACCACAAATTTATTATTCCCGAAAAAGATGTTCTAAAACTTTTTAGGACTGCCTAGTGATTAGTGAATATCACTCTCTTCTTGAGGAATATGATTTTGATCTACTGTTGATGATTTGACTGCTCCAATTTTCGATAAAATTATAAGCAATGAGAGATTTTGACAAACAAAACAATATCTTCATTTTATGGATAACAAGGATCTTCAGAATTTAAAGATAACGAGTCCTTGCCGTTATATGGAAATTAAAGACACAATGTCAGCAGTTTGGTGTTTTTCAAAAAGCTTAGCATTGATGAAACTATAATGCCATACCATGGACATAATTCAGCAAAAATTTATCAAAAATAAACCCATTACAAGAAGTGGATAATGTGCGGAACATATGGTTATCCTTATCTTGGAAGTAGAGCGGTAAGTAATATGATGTCTGTTATTAGAAATTACTCGAAGTACATTGTTTCCTTTTACAATTTTTTACTAGTCATGCGTTATTGACAAATTTATCAATCATAGATGTAAGTGCCTACGGCGAGTTACATATCCCCCGAATTAGAATATATATATATATATATATATATATATATATATATATATATATATGTAAACAAATTGAATTATTAAAATTTAAGTTAGATGCAACAATGTAATATTAAATGACATAATAAAAAGGTTAATGAAAGTTCAACAAGCCAGACAGTGAGAATGGAAACAGACATTGTATTTTAGACCTAACGTAATACTGCAGGTGCAGGTCACAGTAGGTTATAAGACAGCAATTATTAGAAATAAGATTGTTACATTGTATTATATACAGAAATAAGCAGACATGAGCTCTGCAGTTCCCACAAGCAATGTGAGGGGCAGGAATAGCATAAATACCTTCGAAAATACTCCCTGTATGTTTGTTGTGGTTTGTTAACTGTTCTTTTTAATCTTTCTTGGGAATAAAACCACTTATATTTGTTAAAATGATCTTTATTTACGTTTCGATACTTGACCTAGGATCTTTGTCAAAATAATAAAAAAATTTAAGTTTGACATTTTTGACACAAATTGAAGATGACTTTGTTTATTGATTGTTGATTTGAATTTTAAACTTTTCACCTAATGTATTCAAATCAAAAATTAATCACTTTCAATTTGTGTCATAAATGTCAAACTTAAAAGTTTTATTATTTTGACTATGATCTTAGGTCATGGCTGGAAACGTATATAAAGTTCATTTTAACAAATATAAGTGATTTTATTCTCAAGAAAAATTAAAAGAATACCTTCGAGAGCCCAAAATGGCCGGTCAGCCTAGAGTTTCTCAACTACAACATTTGTGTTAGTTCAGCTACTCACCGTAATTTTATTTTATTTAAAGTAAATTTCAACTTAGCATTATATCGATATCATACATTACAGAATATAACGAATTTGTAAATTAAAAATTCAATTGTAATTCAGTATAAAAATTAATTTGTTAGAAGTTTTTTGGAAAAGCTTTTTAAAAACTCGCTTCGAGAGGCCCAAAACTTAACTGGCGCAGCGGGAGGATACCAGAAGGGTATTATCAAAATCCAAAATGAAGGAAGCTGGTGGTATTGAATTTCTATTCTTGATCTGGGATAAGAACTAACTCGGCAAAGTACAAGAATAGACCGTGTCCAGAAGCAAAGGAAAATAATAGAGTTGGCAAACAAACTCTTGTAAGTACCAAAGTTCATTTTCTAACCATCATCAACTGAATATTGATGCTAGCTAGTAAAAAAATTTTTTTATGTACAATTTTTATTATCGCAATTTATTATTTTATCATTTCTGAAAGGAATTTACTCAGAGAACTTATTTAACAGCGGAATTATAAAGACGCATTTATATGCACAACTATTACAATTATTACAACAAATGAAATGATTTATTCAGCAACGTCTAAAGCTTTAACATATAAATAGAACTGAATTATTTGTACCACTTTCACAGCTACTATTACTGAAAGAATTTATTCAGAAAACCTGAAACTTTATAATTAGACATTTTTAAGGCAACAAACTAACGGAAGTGTATAATTATAAAGAAGCATTCGTGCACTTATTAATGCAACATTTAGTGAAACAATAATAGCAACTTTATCATTGCAACACTTAATTACTCATCACAAATCTGAACAAAAGCGTATAATTATAACACAATTATTACAGAAGATTATTACTCAGCAAGAAACCTGAAACATAATTTGCAACAATTGTATCATATGCAACGTTATGAATACACACTCCAACGCGGCAGTAATTGACAAAACAATTACCAAGCAGAAACTCTCAATGTAATTGTAGCACATTATAATTACACATAAAATATACGTAAAGCGATTTTTTAAATAACCATATACAAACTAAACTGAAAAATAACAATACAAACTGAAAAGTAACTCTCAATTTATACCAAAACTATACAAACTGAATTAAAATCAACCACTAACAACCATGAATTCAGATATGAAACTCTATCTCGAAAGCATTCCTCAATATGACGGAAGTCGAGCGTTCTTAGGTATCTTTATCACCGCGTGCTAAATATTTTTAAAATCCTTTTACAAAGCAGGAAATAGCGAATGCAACGTTTTACTCGTACGCCTAATAATAAGAAAGCTGACCGGCAGAGCATTAACGCTGATTGTCAGTCGAGAAGATCTGATCGAGTGGGAAGAATTCAAACGTATCGTGATTGCATAATTCGGCGACCAACAAATCATCAAATGTCTAGTCCGCGATTTAATAAACCTATGGATGGAAAATAATTAATCACTCCATCAATTCGGTATGAAATGTCAAGACGTGTAAAGTTTAATTTTGACAAAGCTAAAAATCGAAGAACACGACCAAAATATCAGATTATTGAAGACGAAAATGTACGACGAAATGGCCTTAGACACATACATCAACGCCTTACCTGAACGGTTATCGTACAAAATAAGATTTTAACACCTCCAAATTTTGAGGAAGCAATGAACATGATTATAAAATAAGAAACCGCCATTTACTACCGAAATCGACTGTATAACCCGAACGCAAACAAAAATTACTCACCGATGAAAACCATACAAGCCGCGAGACAAATATTCACACAATCAAAATTTACACCACTTAACGCACAAACGAATTAACCATGAATTAACAACCGAAACCTTAATACCACAAATTTCACAACCAATTTAGACGATTTCCAAAGCAAACATTTAACTCAAACTTTACAAACCCACATTTATGCCAAGATTTAATCAAAATGTGAATCAACCAAGGCAAACATTTGGTGCAAACCCCAACAGAAACGTACCAATGACAAATAACAATTGCTACGTACATTGACGTAACATAAAAAAAGAACCAAGAAAAAGAAAGAGAAAGAAGTAAGTCCGGGCTCAGGCGGCGAGTGGGCGGGATCTTATACCTATAGCTAAAGTAACAAAAAAACCTGAAATAACTAGAAAAAAATATATAAACACTCACTCATTCACTCTCAGAACGAAACATACAATGGAAAAGAAAGAACTTATAATTAAAAACAAAATATATATACAAAAAACAGTACTCCCAAACCAACCCAAAAAAAGTCAATGTCCCCAATTTATAAATACATTTAAAAAAAATTACCCCTGAAAATGGCGAGCTGAAGTTTTTACGCAACTCCCCCTGACGGTAACTAGAAGAAAAAAAAGGAAAGAACCAAACGCAACCCTAAAAACCACAGTTCTAGAATGTCGTAAATATACACTTAGCCTAACTTTACAAACAGGTAATATATTTTTAGAAATTTAGTAACAACAGATAGTAAGGTAGTAACCAAAGAACAGTAAATGCCAAAATAGTTAATCATTTTCATAACGAATTAAATTTAGAGAGGCCATATTTAAATAGTAAAACCCCAGGCGTTCTGGTTCCGAAGTCAGAATCGCGCATACCAAGAAAACAACAAAAAAAGGACTCACCCTCGCGTCACTCGCATCGGGGTGGAACCAGTCGCTGGTCTGCGTCAGCGGACGGGAAAGCTTACGTCCAGGCAGAGCGCATTTGACTTCACATTTCCGGAAGAAGCTCAAGGGATTAACGTGTCCCCCGCAGGAAGCTAGAATAATTACGAACCATAAATTAATTTATTGCAGCCAAAAAAGTATTGTTTTATATAAACTCCATATACTCACCACGTTAAATAATGCGTGCCGCAAATTCACATAAAAATAACGTACGAAGCCAAATAGAACGTGTTTTCTTGTGGCTCTTCAAACAGCAAATGAATTGTTACATTTGTTAAAGCACCAAAGCAAGGAAATAAACTAGGAAAACCCCAGTTTTATTAAAATTAATTCCCCGAATTTTTTAGCAAGGGAAAACACACCAGCATTTAATTATTAAAAACTTGGAAAGTCGCCTATCTTAGAAAGGATATTTATTTTTCTAATGAAGCACAACGATTTATCAACTAACATAGATAGGATATTTATTATTAATTACAATACAAATTTTAATACACGAAAGGGTTATTTTTTAATTAACGGAATTAATTTTTGTATTGAACGTCAAAGGAATTTAAGATAAAAATTATTGTATATACACTAATTAATTATTTACGAAAATGAACGTAACACAATAACAACCCTAACGGTTATTACATACCCACCCCTATGGACATTTCATATGGTAACACTAGACAAAACACAAAAATATACAAATCCGACCAAGCTATAACCAAAAACGAAACTTTACTTCGGAAGAACCATTCCATCAAGAAGTGGAAGATTTTAATAATAGTGACACGGATAATTATGCAAATTCCAACAAAGACGATGAAATCAATCATTCAGAAGACTACGAATGCCACAACCGCTATGACAATTACGAAGAGAGCGACGACGAAGAAAACGCGTGCTCACATTTTCAGTTAAACCGATGCAAATACGACCAAACGTAATTCATTTAAATAACATCAATCAACAAATTTTACCCTATGTAGAAATACCTCACAAAGAACTCAAATTATTAATCGACACCGGATCTTCAAGAACTTTAATTAGTCCCAGAACGTAAAGAAACATTTTTAGATTTTGTAGAAAGAGAACCTTTTAAAATTAAGACAGCCCACAAAACGACGTTAAACCAATTTATAGTAAACTACCCTTATCCAAAGATTTTAACCTGAAAATGATACACAAATTTTGCATCCTCAAATTAAACATAAATACGACGGATTAATAGGTATGGATCTTTTAAGAAAATTAGGTACCAGCATTGATATAGAAAACCGCTTACTAAGAACAAAACACGGACAAATTCCCATTAAATTCCAAAATAGTAATATTCAAACCGAGCAAAAGTACACTATCGGACCCAGGACAGAAAAACGAACAAAAGTTTTAGTAAATTCAAAAGACGACGTAGGAATTATAATTCATATGTTATTTCAACCCGGAGTAGAAACACCCACAGCATTAGGAGCAGCCCAAGATGGCTAGTCAGTCTAGAGCTTCTCAACTTTAACATTGTTGTTAGTTCAGCTACTCGCCGTAAATTTATTTTATTTAAAGTGAATTTCAACTTAGAATTATTTCGACGTTATTGCATATAACGAACTTGTAAATTAAAGATTCAATTGTAATTCAGTATACAAATTAATTTGTTAGAAGAAGTTTTTTGGAAACGTTTTTTAAAAAGTCGCTCCAAGAGGTCCAAAACCTAACTGGCGCAGTAAAATCAAATAGAACTAACAAATATCCGCTTCATTCTGATTCCGAAATAAAAAGGGTAGGCCGTAGCACATGATTTTAGGTCTGATACGAAAATATTATATGTAAAATGGAATAAATAATGGTTATGGTAGCTAATAATGATCACGGTGTCACACCTTTATCTAATTGCCAAAGACGTGTAAAAACGAAATTAGAAAATTCGTGCAAATTTGTACGCTGTAATTAATTGGAGTAAATATAGGGTTTATTTGGGTATCCAGGAAACGCCCTTATTGAGTTGCGGAAGTAAACGTTTAGAAATTCTTACTGATATTAAACTACAATTGTTTGCTGTAAGTGGTTTATGAATTATAATCCGTTTACTTTAGAAGTTTCTGGTAAATATTGGAAGGGTTAACTTAACTTGACATAATAATTAATTATGCTCGAGCACATCCGTGTGTTAGTTGGTATCAGAATTTTGTTTTGGAAGCATATGAAAGAATCCTAACTTTGATATTTTTTAATATGTCTAGTGCCATTCTACAAATAAAATCTGAGTATGGTTCTTCATTAGTCCGAAATGATAAGCACCTTTCAGCATACACACACCCAGTTGAATTCTCCACATTAGAAGTTTGTAATATTTTTATTTTTTCCTTATCCTTATTTGTTTATTTTAGAAGCATTTCATTTTAAATCAATTTTTTAGTTTATAGAAATTTGTTGATTGGCCATTGCGTCCTTTTCTATGCTATATAATTTTTGTGTTTATTTGTATTTATATTGGACAGAGACATGAAAGGGCGACGGCGCTTGTCAGTCTTCATCTCGTTCGTGGAATGTGAGCGTTTGAAGTTTGAAATATGCTAGGGTAGCGGTTTTTGGCATTTACAGCGCCCGCGTTTAATTTTTGTAAGGGTGGAAGTACATTTAAATATGGTGCTACGTGCATAGCCGTAGCCTAAAAAAAAACCTAAAAAAAAAGAAATACTGTCCAGTAAGTGGGCGGGGTTTTAGAAATACCCAAACAAAAGAACGGAGGACCTGAAATAAAACTAAACCAAACACACTCGCACTCATTCAATAAATTAACCACCGACATCCAGAAAACCTTATAATTAACATCAAAGCAAAATACAAAATATATATATACAGGAGTACATTAGTACTCCGAACACAGTACAAACAAAGCCAAAGGTTTACATGGCGATCTGTCGTTTTTAGGGCCCCACCCCCCTAAATTAATTAACCAACCAAAGCAAAAAGAAGGTTTTCCCGCTAAAAACAACAACTCTATAGCATTATCGTGAACATAAAAAAATCTAATACATAAAATATCAGAACACGATAGTACATTTATTATTACTAAAATTTGGTATTTCAAGAAAAGTTACCCCCAATAGTTGGTCTAAATAATAATTTAATCCCCACAGAAAACGGAGAAGGCGAAATAGTTTATCAAATTCCAAAAATGTGTATTTAAATTTTGTTGTGGTAAAACTGGGGTTTGCCACAATTTTAACTCTCAAATAATTTTAGTCACATAGTTGCTGAAACGAGACAAAAACAAATAGTAAAGGAAATGTGTATACGACCATAGGGATCCACTTGTCTTCTAACGAACAGGGGCGGCAGTCCCACAGGGCCCATACATCACGTACATAGTGTTAGTACTTAGCAGTACACCCACAACAGTACATAGCAGCAGTAGGATCAATGAAAATCCGGCACTTCTAGCCGTCGGGAAACCTCACATTCCAGAATAACCAAACCATATCAAATAAACTTACGATAACAACCACAAATAATTTTTAAGACAGCATTATCGGACACAACAGGACGCCTTTCAAATACACCAGTTCGTTCTATATCTCGTGTATATCTGAACAGGTCGTTCGGAGCGTTGCTATTCAACCTTGCGTTGTATATCGCAGGGCTTCGTCTATCGGCGTAATACAGGGAAGAACCACATATAACAGGCGACCTTGCCCTAACGAAGTGTAGCCTTTAAACACCCAAACACAAATAGAATATTTTATTGCAGTTTTATTGCCAATTAGCAAAAATTTGAACAGGATTTTAGTAAACGGAATTTATCTAGATGAACAACTAAATTTGGAACAAAATCTTTTTTGTATTATTATTAAAAAGGTGAAAATTTTTAGAACGCGGTTTTGATTAAAACGGACTTTATATAGTAGGAACGAATATAGTTTGGCTAATTTTTATTAGAATTCAACGTAACAATGGTACGATGCATGTCCGGTGTTGCCTATATCACCGCACCCGAGCTGAACACAGAACAAACAAAGAATCGCGAGAAATTCCAACTCATTTTTGCGATACACAAAATCAGCACGTTCGTTGGTCAAACTAAATTTGGCGATTCTTATACACTTGAAAATCGAAATAAATAATTCCATTGGTTGAAGACATCATTAACGTTTTTCAACACAGGAAGAATAAGAAATGGAAGTGTATAAATATAATTTCAAATTCTCCGAAACACATTCGTTAGTGCTCACCATAGCCTAAGGAATTCTCTTGTAGTATTCACCATAACCTGCAAAACGTTCAGCGAGCAGCTACAACACGCCGTGCTCCACAGAGCCTGCGTATTCTCCGACAGTGACGCTGTCCGCCGCCGTACCTGGGACACGCCACTATAATTATGGTTACTAGTCAAATAGTCTACGTATGGGTGGTAAGCTCCGCTCCATACACCAGGCCAACCAGAAGCAGACACAGAACGCTCTCCGACGTGCGCTGCGTTCAATGCTATCGCACCCAAAGCTTCTGTCGTCACTGCTACTATCGCCGAAAGAACGTATTCCAACCGCTTCAACTACAAGTACATCCTGAGAAGTGGCTTATTGTGATGTCACCGATTGCATCTGTCAAGTTTACCTTTGGGACAACACCCCCGTAGAGTTTAACGGCGACATACTCGACAAAGCCTAAGGCACCACTTCCACGACGTCTGCCGAAGGGCACCGAAGACGTCTGGGCGTCTTAAAACTGTAAATATTTTCAAATTATCGCTGTCCAAGTTCTTACTGGGCCTCACAATTAAATTCCGAAGACTTCCGAAAAGTTCCGAAACCGCCGAACACGTCTGGACCTCCTCAAACTGTAAATATTTTCTAACTACCGTAATTAAAGTTTCCGCTCGGCCTCACAAACAAATTCCAAAGCCTTCCGAAGAGATCCGAAGACTTTCGAACTACTTCAACTGCTAAATTCAGACAATTTTAACTATTTCACTTTTATTTTTCATGTATTTATGAAACTTATAATTATTTTTGCTTCTATTTATTAAACAAATAATCAAGCCAAGCCTACATGCTTTCAGACGCCGCCCACCCGAACGATAACAATGTGGCGTTCTACGTAATTGAACCGTCTTCACAGATGATTTTGCAAACAGCGCTTACAAGAACCATCAACATGCCCGAAACGAGGCGTCAAACTACATCAAACGTCCAGCCGGACACCTATCAGCCGCCTCCCACCCAAGTGGTCACACTGCCTTACATGTGATTTTCCAATGCTCCGCCCGAAGGTACTACATTGACCACGAAGCGAGTTTCTTTTACTTGAAAAATTTAGAATTTTACCAAACCCTTGCTATTCCAAGCAAGGTAGGGATCTTTAACGTGCGTGATAATACTCACACACGGGACCTCCATTTTACCTCTCATTCGAACGAGGGTGTATATTTGTGAAAAATGCTCGCCTAACATTTTTCTAGCGGACCGTGTCGGGATTTGAAACCCGGGACCTTGGGGGTAGTAGTCACACACATACCACTACGCCACGGAGCCGCTTGGAGGACACACTACCACCAGCAGTTCTGGGACTGCAACAACCCAGTGGCGCTCAACAAACAAAATCAACCAAAAAAATGGTCACAATCAAGGCGATCGTAGAATACCTGTGCCACGTCGTCACAGTCACCGCCGCAGCAGAAAAACCTATATTCTCTGGCACCCTTTTGGAAGACCCCGTAGAATTCTGGCAACAGATAAAAGCTATGGACGCTGATGTACCTAAAACAACCGCTCAATTCCAAGGCCAGCGACCACATGGTGGGAATGGTCCGAATACTATGGACAGAAGCAGACGGTATCTCAATCAGTAGCCGCCTTCCTCGGCACTAGGCGAAGTAAGCCCACCGCCTCAAGCTAGACATTAACCAGGACATGGAGCTGTTCAAGGATCTCCTACTGACACTGGTGAATCCAATTCAGTGCCACATGCCAACAACAGTATAGAAAATGGTCTCCCGCCTCACAAAAATCAAAGAAAACATGAAAGAGGCTACGATAAGGACGACCAACCCCTCACCAGCTGCCAGACTATCAGCCATGGCAGAAAAACGAACTGGCGCGACTAAACATCACCGACGATGACCAACTACCAAGGATCCCCGTCACCATACAGAAGATACCCTTTGACGCACTACTAAATACAGGAGCACCGACCTGCTGAAGATAGAATGCCCGTAGGTTCAGGGGTAGAACCTTATTATGCCGCCGCCTATCAAGCCGAAGCAGGGACAGAAATGGCATTCAAAGGCAAGTTCCGCACGCCATTCACCCTTGGAAAAGAGACGGACCACGAAACTTTCTTGATAGTAACAAACCTCGCAGAGGATATCTTCTGGGCAAATCTTGGCTTCAACGCCAGAGAGTGGTGGTGAAATACGAACAAGACTCCATACATTTCGGAGCACATAACCGTAAGACGCAACACTGGAACCAAACGGTGCAGCCCGTTACCGCCAACAAGCCACACACGCTAACTACCACTTACCAGCTGTAATCTGAATTCTTGACCAGCAACCTTCGGGAAGGATTCTAACCACTAGTCAATAGGCCAACACAACCAACTACCACAATCGCACCGGCCTATTACTGGACACCGAAACATGCAAACCACGAGCTAACCACACAATCCTCATCGATCTGCTCAATTATGTGCAAGGCGCACAACCAGAAAGGCATACCTGTGGACGGATATCCCAAGAAAAGGTACCATTTCAATCACAACTATCCCACCCAGCAGCAAACGACCATGGAACGGTCCGACGCCGCCACACAATGGTGACGCACGTCACCACCAACAGGCCACCCACGTCAACTGCAACTAACCAGTTCACAGACGAATTCATGCCCAGCAGCCTTCGGGAAGAATTCCAACCAGTGATCAATAGGTTAGCACAACCAACTACCGCAGCCAGCATCGGCCTATTATCACTGGACACCAAGACATGCGGACCACGAGCTAATCACACAGCCCGTGTCGTTCTGCCCAATTATGTGCAAGGCGCACAACCAGAAAGGCATACCTGTAGATGGATGTCCCAAAAACAGGCACCCTTTCCACAACAATCATTTCACCCAGCAGCAGGCGATCGTGTTGATGCCCGACGCCGCCGCACAAAGCGAAAACGCAAACACCGCCACAGGCTCAAATATTTTGACAACAAGGACTCCGCCGCATCCTCACAACAACCCAACTACGCTACACACTTCAGCGAGGCGTGGGGTGGGGGATGTTGACTATATCAACGCACCCGAGCTGAACGCAGAACAAACTAAAGAATCGCTCTGGACTATATCAAAGTACACGTGTTGAACACAGAACAAACAAAGAATTGCACGAAATTCCAACTCATCTTTTGTGGTACACAATAATTAGCACGTTCATTGGTCAGACTAAATTTGGAGATTTTCTTACACTTGAAAATCGAAATACACAATTTTATTGGTTAAAGACATCATTAACATTTTTCAATACAGGAAGCGTAGGAAATGGAAGTGCATAAATATAATTTCAAATTGCCCGAAAGACATTCGTTAGTGCTCACCATAGCCTAAGGAATCTTCTTGCAGTGCTCCCATAGCCTGCAAAACGTTCAGCGAGCAGCGCTCTCCATAGCCTGCTAATACTACAACACGCAGTGCTCCCCGTAACCTGCGTATTCTCCGTCAGTGACGCTGTCCGCCGCTGTACGTGGGGCATGCCACTATAATTAATTGTTACTAGTCAAATAATCTAGGTATGCGTGGTAAGCTCCGCTCCATACACCAAGCCAACCGGAAGCAGGCACAAAACGCTTTCCGACGTGCGCTCCGTTGAATACTACCGCACCCAATGCTTCTGTCGCCCCTGCCACCATCGCCGAAAGAACGTATTCAAACCGCTTCAACTACAAGTACATACCAAGAAGTGGCTTATTGTGATGTCACCGATTGCATCTGCCAAGCCTATCTTCGGGACAACACCCCCGTAGAGTTTAACGACGATGCACTCAACGAGACCTAAAGAACCACTTCACGACGTCTGCCGAGGGCACCGAAGACGTCTGGGCGTCTTAAAACTGTAAATATTTTTTAATTATCTCTGTCCAAGCTCTTACTGGGCCTCACAATTAAATTCCGAAGCCTTCCAAAGAGTTGCGAAGACAACCGAAGACTTCTGAACCATCTATGCTTGTATATATTATCAATTAGTAGTTTTAATTTCCTTTCATAATTCTTTGTAACTTAACGTTGTCCCACAAGTAAAACACGAAGCCTTTCGAAGACTTCCGAAGACCGCCGACGAGTTCTAGACCTCCTCAAACGGTAAATATTTTTTAACTACCGTTATTGAAGTTTCCATTCGGTCTCACAAGCAAATTCCGAAGCCTTCCGAGGAGATCCGAAGACTTCCGAACTACTTCAACTGTTAAAATCAGTCAATTTTAACTATTTCACTTTTATTTTTCATGTATTTATGAAACTTACAATTGTGTTTGCTTACACTTGTTAACCATTTCGAATGGACCTGCACCTTGTCGAAGTTCTAAATTACTAGAACAGGTGAAATAGCTTGCGTGTTCTAATGAGCTAAAGAGCCAAACTACAGGTCCAACCAAAGTAGTAGGGTCGTTAGTGAGGAACCAGACTAAGACAGGTCCCCGAAAGAGGGCAGCGGCTCTTTCGGTACTTAGATTGGCAGAGACCATAGGGGTCGGTATGGCAGTTGAAGACACAGTACCGCGATGTGGAAGGCAACGGGAAACCACCACATTATCTCCCAAGTACACAGCGTACTTAAATTGTTACAAACATGATGGCATTTTGTGGGGTAAAAGATTCCGGAGTTAAAATAGTCCCCCATTCGGATCTCCGGGAGGGGACTACTTCGGAGGATGCGATCGGAAAGTTAAAAATAAGAATCGGGAACATTCTGCGAGTCGGAGCGTGGAATGTTAGAAGTATGAAGCAAGCAGGTAAGCTGGAGAACCTAAAAATCGAAATGAATAGGTTATCACTAGACATAGTAGGGATCAGCGAAGTTCGGTGTCCAGAGGCAGGGGATTTTTGGAGTGGAGACTTCAGGGTAATTCATACAGGAGCGGAGGAAGGAAATTTGGGTGTGGGGATAGTTATGCGGAAAAAGATAGGATACTGTGTAGAAAATTACTTACAAAAGAACGAAAGAGTTCTCATGGTTAGATTAGAATCTAAACCGGTAAACACAGTAATAATACAAGTATACATGCCCACTTCTAGCTACAGTGACGAAGAGGTAGAAGCCATCTACAAAGATATCGAAGACATATTAAGATACGTAAAAGGACATGAAAATTTAATAATTATGGGGAATTTTAATGCCGTGGTAGGTGAGGGTAGGGAAGGAGCGGTAGTAGGTTTATTTGGTTTAGGCACGAAAAACGACAGGGGAAATAGGCTGGTAGAATTTTGCGACAAAAACAATTTAATCATCACAAACACATTATTTCAACATCATGCTAGAAGACGATATACGTGGAAGATGCCAGGAGATATAGGAAGATATCAAATAGATTACATTCTTGTTAGACAACGGTTTAGGAATCAAGTAAAAAAATGTAGAAGCTACCCAGAAGCAGATATAGATACTGACCCCAACATCGTAATTATGAAGGCCGCACTTAAATTTAAAAATCTGAAAAAAAGGAACGGAAAAAGGCACTTGAACTTAGAGAAACTAAAAGATAAAGATATTCAAGAAAGATTCGAAAAAAGTCAAATGAATTGCTTAAAGATATCGGGAAAATATCTGATACTAAGGAAGTAGAAACAGAATGGAATAACATTAAATCCAGCCTAGACATGGCGGCCAGAGATATACAAAAACAAAATAAGAAACCATGGATAACAAAGGATATTCTGAATTTAATAGATGAAAGACGAAAATACAAAAATAAATCAGACAAAACAGGAAAACAGAGATACAAAACCATAAAATGGAAAATTATTCGAAAATGCAGGAAATCTAAAGAACAATGGATTGATGAAAAGTGCAAAGAGGTACAAACAAAGATGGAAATAGGAAAGACAGACGAAGCATACAAATTAATTAGAATGAATTTTAGGGATATAAAACCGTATAGCAAAATTATAAGGGACGCACAAGGAAACGTCATCATAGAAAACGTAGAGAAAGTGGGTAGATGGCAAGAATATATAGGGAATTTATATGCAGGTGAGGAACTAACTGCATTAGAACAGGAATCAGACATTGAAAATGATGACTTGGGATATCCTATACTTAGAGACGAGTTTGAATTAGCATTAAAGAGTCTGAAAAATGGTAAAGCGCCGGGTACAGATAAGGTGCAAGCCAAAACTTTAAAAGCAGCTGGACAAGCAGTAACAGAACGTCTCTTCCAACTTGTAAGCTATATGTATGAGACAGGCGAGATACCCAAAGATTTCAAACGTAGCATCATAGTAACTATACCAAAAAAGAAAGGCGCGGATAGATGTGAAAATTTTCGAACAATAAGTTTGACAGCACACGTGTCAAAAATATTAACTAGAATTGTGCAAAGACGAATGGAAAAACGAGCGGAAGAAATACTAGGAGAAGACCAATTTGGGTTTAGGCGAAACAGGGGAACACGGGAGGCTATTTTAGCTCTGAGAGTGATAATGGAGAAAACAATAGAAAAAGGGGAAAGCGTGTATATAGGGTTTGTAGATCTGGAAAACGCATTCGACAATGTAAAATGGAAAAAATGTTTGAAATACTCAAAAAGATTGGAATGAGTTATAGAGATAGACGAATAGTACATAGCTTATACAAAGAGCAAACAGCAGTAATAGAATTAGAGCAGGAACGTAGAGAAGTAAACATTAGGAAAGGAGTGAGACAGGGATGTGCCCTATCCTCATTGATTTTAACTTGTACATAGAAGAGGCAATGAATACTGTCAAATGCAGGAAGACATTTGGAATTATTATGCAGGGACAAAAAATTGATATGCTTAGATTTGCAGATGATATAGCGGTATTAGAGTCTAGCAAGGAAGAGTTAGAAGCTGCTCTTAATGAAATGGAAACGGTTCTAACAGAGAGATACGGTATGAAGATTAACAAAATTAAAACTAAAGTTTTAGTATGCAAAGGTGGGGAAAATAAATCAAAAACAAAAATACAAGTATGTAACACGAGCTTACAAGAGCTTAAGGATTTCTGCTACCTAGGAAGCCGAATAACGCAAGATGGAAAAAGCACAAAAGATATAAAATAAAAATTAGCACTAGGTCGTGCTACATTTAACAAGAAAAAGCAACTACTGTGCTCAAAGACCACAAACATAGAAACAAGGAAAAGATTGCTTAAAACATATGTGTGGAGCACAGTACTGTACAGCTGTGAAGCCTGGACAGTAGGAGAAGCGGACAAAAAAAAGGTAGAAGCCTTTGAAATGTGGTGCTACAGGCGTATGATGAAGATATCATGGACAGACAAAGTTAAGAACGAAGAGGTACTAAAAATGGTAGGGGAAGAAAGAAATATGTGGAAAACGGTAAACAATAGGAAAGATAGGATAATAGGCCACATACTACGGCATGAGGGAATAGTGCGGAATATATTAGAAGCAGAGATAGGAAAAAAGAGAAGAAGAGGCAGACCTAGGTTAGACTACTGCACACAGATAGTAAAAGATGTAGGCTGTAGAGGTTTCAGGGAGATGTGTAGGCTAGCCCAGAACAGAAATCAATGGAGGTACGCATCCAACCAATCCCAAGATGGATAAACTAATGACGAAAAGATAACTGTGCCTAAACATGATGATTATTATAAGTAACTACAAGAATTGGTTGGGCAATATTCTCGAATAATGTTAAGAGTGTTAAAGGATTTACTGGAAAACCATTATTTCGGCAAATGTCTAAGTGTTGGGGATCTTGGTAGCCACAGGTTGCTTAACCTCCTTTACTGAATCTCGGTAAAATAGGGCATAAAATTAGAAAACAATAGAAGGGAAACGAGCTGAATACGCATGTTGTGTAAGAATTTAAGGGAACTATGTAGGCTAGCTCAGAATATAAATAAGTGCAGGTGCGTGTCCAACCAGTTTTGAGACGGAAAACCTAATGACGAAAAAATAAGCACAGATAAATCTGATGATTAGTATAAACAACTAGTTGTTGGTTGCGAAATATCTCCAACTAATGTTGACTGTGTGAATAGATAAATTGGAAAATATATTAAATCGCTAAATGGTTAAGTGTTGGGGGAACTTGGCAACCACAGGTTGCTTACCTCCCTTCACAACCACTAAAGGTCGAAGAAATAGGGCATATAACTGTAAAACAATAGAAGGTGATCGAACTGCATCTAGCAAGAAACAACAGCGCCTATGAGGAAAGGTAACAAACATAGAACAAGAAGAAAATTGTTGAAAGCATATGTGTGGAGCAAAGCACAGTATGCCTATGAAATACGGGCAGTCTGAAACGCAGACAGAAAAACGGTAGCATCCTTTTGAAATGCTGTGCTTCAGATGTATGAGGACGATAGCATGGACAGACAAAGATAATAACAAATAAGTTATAGAAATAGTAGAGGAACAAGGATATCTGGGGAAAAGAAAAATAGAAGGGCGGAATATGTTCTAAGGCATTTTGGGGAATAGTATGGGATATATTACAAGCAGAGATAGGAAAAAGAGGTAGATGTAGACCTAGATGAGATAGTTATAGATGCAGACTGTGCACATTTCAGGGAAATGTGTAGGTTAGTTCAGAATAGGAAACAATAATGGTACGCGTCTAACCAGTTCTAGGACTGAAGACCTAATGATGATGATACTTGTTAAACAAATAATCAAGCCAAGCGTACATGTTTTCAGACGCCGCCCACCCGAACGATAACACCGGAGCTTTTTTATGTCTAGAGCTGCAAAATAGTGGTTAAAGTAAGGATAGCCAATGGTACCTAAGCTTTGCTTCGGACTTTTTCTAACGATCGCGATAATTATGTGCGTCTTAATTTTAGCACAACTAATACTAACAAACTATTAAAGTTTCAGCTACTACGAGTACGTAACTACAAGGATAAAATTATAAAACGTTTAGCGTTTTGAATTTTTACTATGATATTCTGAAAGTTATGCATGGGTGTAAAATAAAGTGGAAGGCACAGGAATAAATTGTACGTTCCCATAATAAGTCATTGTCAAGCATTGGCCGAAGAAAAGTTAAGGTACGAGGAAATGGTTTTATTCTCAAGTTATTAATTTTTACGCCGTTGTGTTATGAGACATATGGTGGATGTTTAAACAACATGTGTGTGACCTGCAGCCGTTTTGTAAACTGCTGTTACTTTTGCGTGTTTCAATAAGCTCAACTTCATAAATTCAATGATTCATAGTATTTATTGCATTTAAGTTAAGTACTTGTGTTAAGAACTCATACATTTATTTATTAAAATTATTTACTTTGTTACTTGTATTTAATAATGTTTGAACTTTTTAATAATGATAAGAGAAAGGATCAAGGTTGTCGCACTTGAAGATTAAAAGAAAATGCAGGAAACAAAAGATATTTATTATTGATAAATATCAAAGATACTGAAATTTTGGAGGGTTGATTTAAAACAAACTGTTAAAGGCTATGATGTAAGTGTTTCTCAGATTTGTTATTAGAATGTACTCAAGTAATATTTTAGGAACTGTGTAACTGTGTTATATTAGTCTGACAATCTTGACATTTATGTGGATTGTAGAAATAAAGCCATTTTTGACGGCAAAATGCACGGGTCAAGAAGAAACCAAAAATTAAGGAAGGTATACCTGCACGAATTAGTATGACATAAAAAGAAGAGACAATACAGCGCTAGCAAAGTCGAAGATTAGGGTGAAGTATACAGGAATATTCAAACCCACTTCACCTTCCTATAGGGGAAAAGTAGAGGACGACACCGATTGACGCACACATCCTCCTTATGGGAAACCTCACGGCGGATTCTCCTTTATTGGATCCTCACAGTGGATCCTCCTTATGAGTTAAAATTCAATCGTGCTAAAGTGGTAATTTTATCTAACTTTCAACGCCGTAAGAATCTAATAATATTCTGTAACAACGTTATCTTTCAAGTTCCTTCTCAAGGACTTCCTAAAAATATAAGTTAAAACAATCACAATCGCCGCAGATCTACTTGCGATTATTGTAAATATGGTCAACCTGTAAATATTAAAATCTTGAATCGGAGTTGCAGTAACTTATATACCAGTACACTCTGCCTGCAACTTCGGAAAATCAACGCAAATCCCGCAAATGCAGCTAGGGTATATTATAACACACGCTATCCCTTTAGGAATGAGACGTGTAGGTCGAAAATCTACACACAAAAACGTATGGAATCGAACAACACCTCGAGTAATCTCTACGATAGTATTTAGTTGGTCAATTATAATAACACACTTACTACGAAAACGAGATCGTGGTGTATTTAATTTTTAGCGCTTAACCCTGAATAAAATCATTTATCTGCTAGCAATAATTTGTTACGTCCAACGTACAAAATTAGCAGTATTCAGGGATTTTTATTGTAATATAACAGAGTGGCTTGCAAAACTCAATTAAACTATTTCTAAAAGTTACGAGCAGTGCTAAGAACTCAAAACCGCATTCTACAAGAAAAAGTCCCCCACGATAATTATTAAAATAAAACCCATGTGGAGCCAAATGAGGCGAAACACCTTCATCACAAAATAAAACCGGCCGGAAATTAATGTTCTTGGACTTATTAACCTAGCCCACTGACATATAGCCGAAAATAAATAATCCCACGTCATCCCATCACGGGCAACTATCTTATTAAATAATAAACGCTTTGCTGTATTTTAATACAAAAGTGATAATTTCAATAAATACCACTCTAAATTTGAATTTACTTAACGTATATTTTAATTTTACGTCACGATTTTGGTGTAAGCACTTTTAGCATATGAAATACGAAGTTTGTCTGTTATCAGTATTCAACAATTAAAGCAAGGTAGTTCGCATACATAGGTATACACGAACATGTCCTATGTAGGGGAGTACGCAAGGCTGCTACAGCAGTACTATTGCATTCATTTCAACAATGTTCCGTGCAACAATATAACATTAAGTTCAGCTACAAATTGGGATTGGAATTGGATTGGAATTCCATGAAATGTTGGTGTTAAATGTACGGGCAAGCGTGAGTAGAAAATGTGTGTACCATTAGTGTGCACACTTTCGTGTTTGCAAGTAATCGGTGGAGGACGAACCGCGTTCCGCCCAGCCATCCACTAGCCCAAGACAGAAAGACGTTGAACGTGCACGAGTGTTGCTAACAGAAGTTAGCATTTGACTCTGCGATTATTAAGAGAACAAGTTGGTCTTAGCAAAGAGAATGATAACCATCATCCATGAAAATCAGGGTAAACTTAGGATTTGTTCTCAATTTGTGCCGCACATTCTAATACACGAGCAAAATGCAAAAGTTTTAAACCGGTGGAGAGCTTATCGACGTGTGTTGACCAGAATTCGTCTTTTCTGGGATCCATTGTCACAGGGAAAGATTCTTGGTGTTTCATGTACAGTTCTAAAACGAAAAGACAATTAATAGAATGGCGGTCACCTTCTTCCTCGTGACAAACTAAAAGCCGCATGAAAAAATCTGAGGTGAAAACTGTGCCGGCCAAGAAAAGAACAATGTATAAAGAAATCGTTCCTGCTGACCAAACGACGAATGCAGCATTCCATCTGGAGGTTCTCACACGTTTGTTGGAGCGCATATGATCCAGACCGAAAATTATATGTTATTGGGCGACGACGCACCATCGCATACGAGCATTCCTATACGCTATATTTTGACTCAGTATGACGTGGTTATTTTGGAACACCCACCCTACTCTCCATATCATGCTCCTGCTGACTTTTTTTATTCCCTCGTCTTAAGGGAACCTTCAAAGCATAACGGTTTGCGGACGTCAAGGAGATTGTGGATCATGAGAAATCTATTCTAAAACGGTCCCAAGGAAAGTCTTTTCTGACAGTTTTCAGAAGCTATACGAATGTTGTTGAAAGTGCGTTGTGTCTAGCGGTATAAACTTTAAAGGTATTTCTAATGTGCATCTGCTTTTATGCTTTTTTAGATTTCCTAATATTTTTAATTTTTCCCAGAAACATTAGAGATATTTCGCAGCACACAAACAACGATTTCGTTGTTTTCGTACTTTGTGATTTTGAATGAGAGCAGAGTCGATGCATATAATATATAATCATTTCGGATGTTCAACTAATTATATTAATAAGCGCTATAGTCCATATTGCAACATAAAACTAATTTCCCTGTTATTTATCTGATAAACTGAGTTTTACTGCGCATACTAAATTTCGACATTTTTTTATTCAAAGGGTGCCAAAACTGAAAATCCTATTCAACTTCTAAATATGAGAAAGTCGTTTACATACTAAATAAAACTGAAAAATTCAATACCATATTTGAACAAAAATTTCAACCATAGAATACAAAGCAGCAAACGAGGTTTGCATGTGTTATCAACTAAATTTTATGAATCAATATGCATCTGAAAGGTATACAAAACGTCTAGGTAAATAATATAATGTATCGAATTTCATACTTTTCAGTTATTAACAAGAAATATGTTTTAGAAACATTTTTCTTTGTAAATTTAATCCATTACTTTATGGTCTCTTTTAAATGATACACAATGTTTAAACCTTTCTAGCAACGATTTAAAACGAATTACTATGCAAAAGAAAAGAATTTCTACATCACATAAGCCAAAGCGTTATAAATGTTATATGTGGACATGGGTAATCTTAATAAAGATCCCTAAAATATATACGCTAACAACCACTCCAAGTAAATACAAAAAATGATAGTTTTCTGTAACTTTCTATGTATTGTGTTATCATTTCACTTCTACAAACGTTTGGTGTAAATTTTGGTTTACACCGATATGTATAGGTTTCAAAGTATCAAATAATTATGAGCCTGGACTTATACACCCCGTTAAATTGTACATACATTCATTTAATTAGTGTTTAAGTTATTTCTGGTTCCACGAGCAACCTGTTACGTGCCGAAATCGGCCGTAGACATTCATATAGTTTTGATATGCGGGAGTTTCGCGCCATAAATTTGAAAGACTGGTTGCGCGTATTTCCGTCACGTCAGAAGTGCGTTGCGCAAAATTCGCGTCAACGCGTGTGGGGGAAGAAGAAAGTTGGGAATTTCCGAAAGACGCGTAGGGACTTGCCTTTGAAACGTGAAGAAGAACAGTTGGTCTGGTATCTTATCGTGTCTTTTTGTTATGTAGATTTCCTTATCTTATCTTTAATTATCGTTCCTCCAACCCGTTCCTTATCGTACCACTACATAGGAAGAAGATCAGCGAATTTGGATACAACCTGGCTCAAGATCTACGACCCGAGAACCATAGTGAAGTAATTCGAAGAAGCTTTACCTATTCACGTGAGTACCCCGTGGGGTTCTTTTTATATAATTTATATAATTGAAAATGTGTTGAAATAATTTGCATATTGTGTGACGTCATCAAAATTTGTGCGTCGATTTTCACATTATGTAATATCGTTACCAACTGTCTTTGTGTCGCATGTATCGCGTCGACGGGACTTTAATAATGGCGCCTTCAACGTGGGTAGGTTGTATAATGATTTGTTTTATGGCTTATAATGTATTAATTAACGATATCTATAGCTTTTTCATTTAAAAAAATATAATTATCATTATTTTTATTAGCTATTAACTTATAAAAATTTATGGTGGTACCTCTGAAGTTGCTGTAGAGCTACCTAAGATGACATGACAGCTGTTATGATGATTTAATATAAACCGCCATATTGACTATTGAAATTCATGCTATATATTTTTTTAATAATGTAGTGTTAGTCCAATTAATTTTCTGGTAACTTTAAAAGTTGTGTCTTTTCTAACTTGAATTGTTTTAAATGTGTGATTGGTTTGTTTTTGAATGGAATTAAAAGTGTTTTTTTATGAGTGGTTATTAGTAATATAACCCAACTTTCGAATTTCACATGTAAGTACATTTAAATATAAATAAATACAAATATATTAATTAATTCATGCCTTATTCATTGTTCCTTATGAAAATTATCTATCTCATATTATATTAAACATAACTATTTGCTTGTTTTTTTGAACTTTTAAAAGTGTTTTCTAGTAATTTAAATATTTAGCTATGATTTACAAATTATTTTTAAAGAATACTTTGTGTTTGAAAACAGTTACCGTAATCATTTGAGCTTTTAGCATATGTCCTAAAACGTTAGAGTAACGGAATCTTATTGTATTTGTTATCTTAAATACCATCTTACCCTGATAAGGTTTTAAAGGTGTGTTCTTAGTAATTTAAACAGTAGTAACCTATAAATGCCTTTTTAAAGATTTTGCTTTCAAATACATTTAACGTAACCAATTAAAGTTTGGTATACTTTTATCTTGTGAAATACTATAGTATCTTAAATTTCGTATATTTTGTTGTCTCAAATATTACCTCAAAATGAAGATTATTCACCTCAAGTCTTTGGAGCTAATTTACGAAATCGAGTGTAGAAATATTAAAACCGGATCTACCCAAAATGTAGACGATTGCAACTTAAAGCTATACTAGCGCAAGAAGCTAGAGGGCAACCTATTTTGAAAGTAATAGTTTCTGATTTACCTCAAAATATGTCTGAAATTAAACAATCCCTTGAAGATATAACTAATATAATAAACAAAATTGATCCCGGCCCAACTGAAATCGAATTAAAACGTGTTGTTTCCCGTATAATTCACCTTAAGCAGCAAATAGACTTGTTGTGTTTATTTGACAATGAACAAGCGAACCAAGCTAAACAAACTTTCTTATCGGATATTTTGTTACTTGAAGGAATAGTTCTTGATAGACTCAATCTAAATGCAGACACAGATATATCTGTACCTTTATCAAATTTCGTAATTTTTCAGGCTCCACCATTGAGAAAATCCACACCTGTTAATAAATGGGGTTTAACTTTTCAGAGTTTTTACCCCAAATTTCTTTAATGTCTTTTCTTGATAGAATCAACGATTTCAGAATTTCTCGGAATTGCACAGATCAAGATTTATTTGTTTCAGCGGGTGAATTATTCTTTGATTCCGTGTTAATATGGTTTCGTAACATAAGAGCTCAGATTTCTACCTGGGAGGAATTAGTAACGTGTTTAAAACGGGACTTCTTACCGCATGGTTATATTACCGACCTTTGGAATGAGATACGAAATCGAACCCAAGGACCTGACAAAAATGTAATTTCCTTTATTACCTCAATAGAAGCTCTATATAGTAGACTTGATAATAAACCATCAGAATTTGAAATTATCGATCAGTTGCGTAGGAATTTAAACCCATATTTTTCCGAACGTCTAGCGTTACAACACATTTTTTCATTTTTTCATTCGCTCCAAGAAGTAAAGTTGCGGGTGGATAAATACCGTCCTCCTCCAGAAAAACAATCTGGCCTTTTAGAACCCGATTTAGCGTGTCAAGTTCAATCTTCTCGTAATGTATCTATCCTTAATATTCCTTCTACCTCAACAAATAACTCACTTACCTGTTGAAACTGTAAGAAAAGTGGATATAACTACAACGTTTGCACATACCCCAAAAATATTTTTTGTTATGGCTGTGGTCGCGCTAATATCTATAAATATAACTGTACGAATTGTAATTCTAACGTATCGGGAAACTTCCTTCGAGATATTCCTACCCAGGGCGTGAATATCTCAAGGAATCAAAATCGACCCCAACACCAACCATTCAACGGACCCAGACGTCAATAAATTTAAAGCATAAAACTACTTCTAACGCTGTTCCTTTATTAAATTTATCTAACAATAATATCGCTACTTTGAATTTACAAAATGCCTTGCCTTCATTAAAAGAATTATGTTATACGACCCCGTCAGAATGGTCTCATTGGCTACAAACCGTTAATTCCTTTTACCCTAAAAAGTCTGTTGCCTTACAACTTGTTAAAAAACCTTTCGACAATCGCCCACATTTACCTTTCTCGATTGGTTCCTTAAATGTAATAGCTTTACTGGACACAGGTTTCTCATGCTCCCTTATAAACAACGAAGGTCTACTACAATTATCTAAACAAAATATCAAAATTCAAATTGCTCCCGAAAAAACTTCCATAAATTTAGCTGACAATAATCAAATATATGTAACGGGTTCCCTTAAATTAAAAATTCGAGTAGAATCACTTGAACGTGAAGTTCAGTTTTTGATAGTACCGACATTAGCTTATCCATTCCTACTAGGTGTAGATTTTTGTAAACTTTTTAATTTATCGCGTTATTTCCAAGGTTTTTCTTAGCAAACTTCCCTTAAAACAAATTCCTGCGCATATGCAGGAATATCTAATAAAATTTCTCTTACCGATTCCAAAAATGTAATTCTTAACTCTACAATCGACAAATTTCGTAAACTTAATACCTCTGAACTTGGGTGCGTTACTAGCGCAACACATGTTATCTTTACAGGTGATGTCCTCCCTTTTAAGTAACGTCAATATCCGTTATCGCCTGCATTACAAAAGCATTTGCATTCCGAAATAGATCAAATGTTAGAATCTGGTGTTATCTCTCCCTCAAATTCCCCATGGATGTTTCCCGTATTATTAGTTCGTAAGAAAAATGACAAATGGCGTGTTTGTTTTGATGGCAGAAAGTTGAATTCTGTAACTGTCTCTGACGCTTACCCTTTACCTAGAATTTACTCATTTTTAAGCCGGCTTCGAAACGCAAAATTTATCTCATCTATCGATATTAGACAAGCTTTTTATCAGATACCACTCGACTTATCCTCCCGTCCTAAAACTGCTTTTTTGTGTTCCAGGCCGAGGTCTTTTTGAATATAATTTTTTGCCATTTGGTCTTTGTAACGCATCACAAACCTTACAACGTACTATGGATCAAACTTTGGGTCCTATCTTACATCAGGAACGTGCCTTTGTATTTTTAGATGATATTTTAGTTATCTCAAGTTCCTTTGACGAACATATCGCCACATTAAATGAAGTTGCAGAACGCCTAAATGCAGCAGGTTTTAAGATAAACTGGGAAAAGTGTCAATTTTATTTTTCGTCCCTTACATTTCTTGGTTTTATTATCGATGGAACTGGCATACGAGCAGATCCTGCTAAAGTCGACGCTATTACTAAATTCAAAACACCAAAAACTGTTACCGAAATCAAACGTTTAATCGGAATGATCAGTTATTATCGCATCTTTTTACCCAATCTTTCAACTATATCTGCACCAATTACCGCTTTAATTAAAAATAAAAAGAAGTCCCAAACTATCGAGTGGAATTTAGAAGCTCAACAGACTTTTGAACAAATTAAAACGTTACTCACTTCAGCACCTATCTTAATCTCGTCCAATTTCGATGAAAAATTTTATATACAAACCGATGCCTCACTTACTGGTTTAGGTGCAATGTTGTTCCAGGAAAGCAATGGTTTAGAGCATCCAATTGCTTATGCAAGTCGCGCCTTAACTTCTGCTGAACAAAAATACTCAGCTACCGAACGAGAATTATTGGGAGTTATCTTTGGCATCGAAAAATTTAGAGGATATGTTGAAGGTATACATTTTACCGTAATTACTGATTGTGCAGCTCTCACTTGGCTAAATAACTTAAAACAACCCGCAGGCCCTTTGGCAAGATGGAACTTGCGTATCTTTCAATTTACCTTTGATGTTAGGCATAGGCCTGGCAAATTAAATATCGTACCTGATGCCTTATCTCGTGATGTCGTCTCTCTTAACCTTCCAAATCTAATTCCTGATACTTGGTATCTTATTATGATTAAAAAAGTTTCTGAAAATCCCGATAAATTTCCTACCTTTTGTGTAACCAACAATAGATTATATAAATTTGTATCTTCTTCACCTCACAAAATATCTAACATCCCCGAATGAAAACTCGTTGTCCCTACCGCTAACCCCAGTGAAGTGCTTAAATTATGTCATAATGACCCCATAGCTGCGCATCTTGGTGTTACAAAAACTCTCGTTAAAATATCTGAATTATATTATTGGCCCACACTTAAACAATCTGTTTGTCGTTATATTAGGACTGTAAAATTTGTGATTCTCATAAGAGCTCACAAGAGGATCGTTCTGTCATAATGGGTAACTTTAAACGTGTATCTTATTCCTTCCAATTAACATCGCTTGACTTATTAGGACCTCTTCCCCGATCAAAAAAAAGGTAACCAATATCTTTTAGTTGTCACCGATTGGTTTTCTAAATTTGTTATGGTGCAACCCTTACGTAAAGCTACATCTGCTGCTATAATTAAATTCCTACAGCAAAATGTATTTTTTATCTTCGGTGTTCCTCAGATCATTCTTTGTGATAATGGGGCACAATTTATCTCTAGATATTTTCAAAATTTCGTTAAGAGATACAAAGTACAAAAAATTTGGTTTAACGCTAAATACCATCCTCAAGTAAACCCCACCGAAAGAGTAAATAGAGTTTTAATTACCGCTATCTCTTTTTATATTGATTCAGACTATACTATTGGGATGAACATATTTTTAAAATTGCTCAAGCTTTGCGTACATCTAAACACAAAGCAACCCAATTCACTCCGTCATTTCTTGTTTTTGGAAGATATACCCCAATCGATGGGAGTTATTATGATTTAGTTCCTGACAATACTAACGTAATTGAATTTGACGATATAGTACGCTGGGACAAAGACCAACAATCATTACCTTCTATCTTTAACGACGTTAGGAAAAATTTGTTAAAAGCTTACGAAAAGAGTAAGGACCACTATAACTTACGTAAACGAATTATTTCCTTCGCCTTGGTCGAACAAGTTTGGAAAAAGAATTATGTCTTATCGGATGCAACTAAGAAATTCTCCTCAAAATTATCCCCGAAATTCATTCTTTGTAAGGTCACTCGTGTCGTTAGTCCTCTTATCTACGAACTTCAAGACGCTGAAGGAAAACGCCAAGGCAAGTGACATATTAAAGACCTTAAGCCATGCTCTGCTGACCCAAACGCTACTTAAGTTTTTACGTTCCATTCCCGTCACGATTTACCTAATATTTTTGTTCTCACCATCAATTAGTATCTTTAATTACTTATTCCCTCTCTTATAAATCTACCTGTCATATGTTTAACTTATTTACCTCAAACTACTTATCTTTTGCTTCTGGTTGACTTTTCCTTGAACTTACCATTAGTTATATATCGCTTTATTCTCTAGACCCCCCATTATAACTCTGTCGCTTCATTTAATTAATCCTCAAACTTTTCCTACAACACATTATTTGGTTTTTAGTATTTATCTTACATCGTTTAATTGTGTGGTAATTGTTGTAACTTTGGTTGTAATAACTCATTGAATTTTTATGATTGGTTTGAGCTGATGTTAGAGTGGATGCTTTCTTCTTTGGGCTCACATAGGAGCCGCGGCGTATGCCATTGTAAGAAATAGTTCATATTCGCAGTTGCAAAAAGCTAGGACTTTCTATTCCATGTGTTTTTCCTCTGAATTATTACAGTCGCCTACATTATACTATATCATTATTTGCTTCTTTTCCTACTAAGTCACCATAACTTATAAACATTTTTTTATTGTTTTTTACTGAACTTCGTGGTGAGGTGCTATGGCTTCTTATGGATATCTTATTAAATTCTCGGTTGTTTTAGCATATTGGGACAGTGTGTCTGTATTTAATTGCTTATAATTAGGCATCTTTGTGTGTTTAGGGTGTTACCGTTTAAAAAAAATTACCTTGAAACAGTTTGTTTTTCGTGTGATTATATCGGTAGTGATACTTTTAAGTTGTTGTGTCAACTTTTGTCTGATTTTCTTACCGTAGTGGATGCACTCGTTAGGAAAATGATTGTACTAGTTCTCTTAAGAGTCTAGTGAATTTTTTAACTTATGATGTACCTTAACTTGTCGGATTAATATCGCAAGTGGTCCTTCAGACCGATCTGTGTTTTAATAGGGACAATTCTCTACCTTCTCTCGCACGCTTGTCCAAAAACTCTACTTTTTCGTATCCTGCTGCCTCCGTTTCTGCCTTATCTTTCCTTCGGTGGACCTGTACTCGTCCCGGAACACCCGTCTACCACATAAGAGTGATTTTTTCCTCACTCCGGGCTACTGACTACATTGGCTGGTTGAGTAGTGCTTTGCTATCCACCTTTTCTGTCTCTTTAGCTCAATGCGAGCCCTTCCTTTATTTTCTTCTACCTGGAAGTGCTTCTTATGCATTCCAAATACTTACCTCCCTCTTTCTACCGTTCCTATGTCTCTGCCTTTTCATTTCCGTCAGTCACCGTGTGGTTGCGCGGAGGGTTTTCACAGACACCCGGACCACGTCTCTGGGAATCTTTCGTGAGGTCATGCGGTACCGCTGTCAGCGCATATGGGCGCTAACAGTGAAGATATGTATGAGTGTGTAAATGTGTGAGTGGATGTAGAAATATCGTGTGGATATCGGGTGATCATATCACCGATATCAATTAACGCCGGGTGCAGGGATGCACCCAAATGCTTTTGCCGGTCTCTCGTACCGTTTACTGCAAACGGGGCTGCTTCACAGGTCGCTCCTTTTTGAGGGTAAGAGAAATTCCCATTTAACGGCTCCAAGGAGCCACTCTATCGTTATCTATTGTCTTTGATAATAACCCAAGTTAATATCTTTATCTTATTTATTATCTTTGATAATAACTTAGTTTAATATCGTTATCTTACCTATTACCGTTAATAGTAACTTTAGTTTAATATTGCGTTATCTTACCTATTACCTTTGATAATAACTTAAGCTCAATATCGTTGTCTTATCTATTATCTTCGATAACAACTTGAGATCTTGTTTTATCTTTTTATCTTCCTAACGTTTGGTATTTATGACCAGACGTTGGAAATATTTTTCTTGAATATTAAGTGAAAAAACTAACCTGATGGTAGAAATGTAATTTGTTAGGTTAGCAATGTAAGGATTTAGTAAGGTGGTACTTTTGGTAAATTTGTTGATTCACAACCATGTCTAGGACAAGTTTTGATGTGTAATGTTTACCAGAGTACCAGTAACTAAAAATTTGCTAGAGTGTAAAGTAACTTACTCTTTTGAACATTTTTAAATTTGGGCACTTTTTGCCAACAAAGAAACAGTTTAGATGCAACGCTCATGTGCGTCTGCACCTACAAAACTGTAATGTTAGTTTTAGTTTAGTATATAGGTTAGGCGACTTGTCGCATTTGTTTTAGTTTAAGTAGTGTTTCATGCTCCCCGACAAATTTGTGCTGTCGATTATAACTGCGCCACATTAAGGACTCGTGTGTGCACTTATAAATGTAGTCAAGGACAATGGGGCTACATATTCCGTTTCCTGGTAATTCGGAAGACGTGTTATCGGTGGAAAAAACCAGGTGGCGTCTCAAATAAACATTTTGTAGGATTTAAGTTAGGATATATGTAGGGTGGTTAGGATTTAGATTTTAAGATGTTACTGTGCTAACAGTCATTTTCTTTTTTTAAGTTTTTTCTTTTATGGCTTTGTCGCGATTGTTACGTGCCGAAATCGGTGGTAAACATTCATTTGGTTTTGATATGCGGGAGTTTTGCGCCATAAATTTAAAAGACTGGTTGCGCGTATTTCCGTCACGTCAGAAGTGCGTTGCGCGAGTTTCGCGTTAACGCGTGTGGGGGAAGAAAAAGTGGGGAATTTCCGAAAGACGCGAGTTATGTATCCCCCAATTATATATGTATTGAATATATTGAATCTAATAGGAATTATTAGAAATTGTTAAGTAAAGTATAAGTCCATTGCAACATTGTAATACAAGGATAACCCAGAGAGGTTATCGACAGTTCATGTGAACGGACATGCAACTTTGCATCCGTGAGGGCAGTGATACTGCAGGTGGCAGGTCACAGGCGGTCAACAGACCGCAATTACTTAGAATTAAGATTAATACATTGTAACAAAGTGTAAAGCAGACATGAGATCTGCAAGTTACCACAGCCGTGTGAGGGGCAGGTTATTATAAAAAGCCTGGGAGCTCAAGGCACGGCAGTCAGTCTTCGAACTCCATACTTCGTTGTTCAAGCTACTCACCTTAGTACAATTAATTATTTTTATTAAAGTTATTATGTACAAGTTATTCCAAATTTCACTGTAATTTCTGTTTCAAATTAAATAAAATTTTGTTAAGTGTTTCAAGTTGTTTTTTAAAAACACAGCTCCAAAGGCCCGAACCTTAACTCGCGTAGGGACTTGCCTTTGAAACATGAACAAGAACAGTTGGTCTGGTATCTTATCGTGTCTTTTTGTTATGTAGATTCCCTTGCTTATTTTTAATTATCGTTCCTCCAACCCGTTCCTTATCGTACCACTACATAGGAAGAAGATAAGCGAATTAGGATGTAACTTGGCTCAAGATTCACGACCCGAGAACCATCATGAAGTAATTCCAAGGAAGCTCTACCTATTCACGTGAGTACCCCGTGGGGTTCTTTTTATATAATTTATATAATTGAAAATATGTTGAAATAACTTGCATATTGTGTGAAGTCATCGAAATTTGTGCGTCGATTTTCACATTATGTAATATCGTTACCAACTGTCTTTGTGTCGCATATATCACGTCGACGGGACTGTAATAAATCATGAAACCATCCCAAGGTTTCCGAACTGATAAATCATTCAATTTCACTCTTATTTTATGTAATTTTGGAACTTATAATTATTTTGCTTATGTTTATTAAACAATTAATCAAGCCAAGCCTACTTGCTTTCAGACGCCTCCCACCCGAACGATAACAATCTCATAACCCTTGTCACACGCCTATTCATGGTGTAGGGCAAGCTTCCGCACCCACTTCTATTCGTGTTACGCAATCCCAAATCATTTTTTGTTTTAAGCGCACCCACAGTTTTATTATTGAAGCGATGGTTTTACCCACAGTTTGCGATCAACTCCCAACAGCTTTTATAGCCACAAGCAACTTTACTCGCATAGAAAAGTTGCCACATGCTGACCTTGAGTTCTGAAAGGCCAATCAGATTGATAGTTTGCTATCGGACGATATTTATTCAGACATCATTCAACCCGATATTAGATATGGTAGTAATGGTGAACCGACCACATTGAAACCGCCTTTGGATGAATCTTGTATGGTAAAGTTTGTGGTCCAGTTCAATCTAATCGATGTCGTCATATTTCAATTGATGCACAATTTAATTGTACCTTGAAAACATTTTGGGAATTGGAATCGGTCCCGTCTGCGTTGATCTTGCCGCCAGATGCCCTGACATGTGAACAGATTTTTCTAAACACTCATACTCGCAATGAATCTGGTAGATACACTGTTTCACTATCTTTCCGCCACCTAGAGGTAAAACTGGATGACTCATATCAAAACGCTGAAAAGCGCTTATTTTCTTTAGAAAACGCTTCAGTCAAACTACAGTACTAAAATCAGATTATTGTAGCTGTATGCAGGATTATGTAGGCAATGGTCACATGTCGTTAATTGTGGCTACTTGCAGTAATAATCATCTTAATCACTACTATATACCACATCACGCTATACTGAAACCTGAAAGCCCAACCACAAAGTTGCGTGTTGTATTTGACGCTTCTGGTAAAACCTCAAATGATTTATCTCTAAATGACACATTACTGACAGGATCTAAATTGCAATAAAATATAGTTCAGCTCATTTTACCATTTCGTATTCATGCCAGTGTGCTTACAGTCGACATTATACAAATGTACCGACAAATGCAAGTTACGCGGAGTATAGATCATTCTAACATATTTTATGGCGTTATTCGTCCCATTTTCCTATTTAAACGTATGAATTAAATACGGTGACATATGGGTTATCTGCAGCACCGTTTCTTGCGATTCGTGCCCTTTACAATTTGCTACAGACGAATCGTCTAGTTTTCCACTAGCCACAAAAATCTTATCTTCTGATACCTATGTAGATGATCTAGTTACAGGGTGTTCGTTTCCACTCATTTATCACCAGCAAGTTTTCCTACAAAGACACGTCCTCTAGCAACTCCTTTGTTGTTCCAAGCTGCAATTGCCATATTTCTATTGCGCGTATTATAACAGTAGGAAGGATAGGGAATGTTTGGACCAACGTCACCGCCCTTCGGCTTCTCACCTCCTACCTCCCACTACCCATCTTCCAACTCCCTCCGGCAACCCACCTTCTACCTCCCTCCTCCAACTTTCACGTCTTCCCATATCTCACCTCCTGCTAACATTTACCATAACATCAGCCTGTCTGATCGGGAGATGCTATATAATAGTTATATAATAAACGATTTTAATAAATATTCTGTCTAAATTAGTTCACGTTATTGAATCTGTAACCTCGTTATCTGTACCTGAGAAGCAAATAAAAATTCGCAATTGACAAAATTCTTATGCAGGAAATAAAAGGGTGTGTACACTATACTAAGTACCGTAAACAAAAGTACGGTTCTTTTAATAGCTATATGCGAGGGAAGTTCTCAAATTTTGTATCTGCTAGACATTGAGTAAAAGATATACTTCCATTCCTACTACAAAGCGAAAACAAAATGGCGGGTAGGCATATGTCCGGGGTTTTGGAGCGTAGATCCGAGTTTTGGGGATTATACAAATTTTTTGCCATATAAGTTTTCGAACCTTATAGTTATATATTATTGCTTCCTGCATCCTAATACTCTGTTCCTTTTCGAAATAAGACAATCGCATTAAAGCAATCGTGTAAACATCTAATAGAAAAAAAAATCCAAGATGGTACAATTAAGGAGAAGTTAATAAATCACTAAAAGTCACTGGAAAAAGGTTGACACATTTGGTGTATATAAGGTTTTCGATTTTACAGTTAGTAATCGAGAAACGTTTTCCTTCGTTGAAGTTATTACAGAGAAGGATGGGCATAAAGATGTGTACTTTTAAAGGGATTTTACAAAACCAGTTTACTACGATATACGATGCAAGAGAAGAACATATAAAACAAGAATGCATGTTACTTTATTCTTAACTGAATGGATTTGACTTGCTTGCCCACAAAAAATATCATTTTGCAAAATTTAGAACGAATGCTATTAGAGCATAATAATGGTCACTGATCTTCAAAAGTAGAGAGCTTAAGATTTTTTTGAGATGTCTGAAAAACAAGAATAATGTATCCTTTATACAGAAAATGGTAGAATAAATTGAAGAGATTTTAATGCAGTAAGCAAGAGAACGCGACGCGTACATATTACGAAGTGCCGAAGACTGAAGCAAATAGATGGAACAGAAATCGTTATTGCCGATATTAAAAGGAATAGAGCACATAAAATAAAGTCCGTTATTTTCTCTAATTCAAAAAAATCAACGCACTGTACGTATCCAATTACATAAAAGAGCTATAAGAAGAAATTATAAATCAAAATTATAAAATTAGGAATTATGGTAAATTTCATGTATACGATAGAGGAATGTGGAATCTTTAATAGTTACTGACGTGGAAAGTTCTCGAAATTTATGTCTGCTAAAGATGGAGTAAAAGAGCTCACAATGCGAAAACAAAGTGGTTCTTGGAAAAAAACAGATTGTTGAGAAAAAAGTGTTGAAATATTAATGAGAAGTATACACGTTCCATATATGCTGTGGCAGGTGGGAGGTGGTAGGTGTGAGATGGCGGCAGTGAGAGGCGTAGAGTGAACCGTGGGAGGTGAGAGGTGGTAGGTGTGAAGTAGTGTATGAGAAATGGGAGGTGTACGCGGGAAGAGAGAGGAGAAGAAGATAGTAAAGTTGGTGGTGTGTGATAGTGTGAGAGGTAGTAAGTGTGAGTGGAAGGTAAGAAGTGTGAGGTGAATTGTGATCGGTGAAAAGAAGGTGGTGGGAGGGAAGTGTAAGAAGATAGGAGGTGGGAAGAAGTATGAGTTGGGGGGTGAGAGGCGGTGGGAGGTGGAGGGCGATGGCAGCGTTGGTCCAGACGCCCCTATTCTTCCTACTTATAACCATCCGCTTAACCAATTATGCCCCAATAATATTTTTTGCTACCATGTTGGTAACTGATACATTTATTGCAGAGTATAGTTCATAATATTTGCTTATAGCTCTTTTATAAATTAGATATTTAGCACAACTTTATTGCACTTTTTACTATCAGCTACAAATTCTGACAACTCTATTTACCAAGCTCTTCTATACCGTCCCCTACACAACTTAGAAACTGCCACCGCTCATTATGTGTTTATAGACGTCTTAGAATATTCTATCTTCTAATTAAATGGTACGTGTCATCCACATGTCTCTAAGATACGCACTTCTTGCTATTTATGGTATGTGACTGACTATTGCCTTTCCTACATACTTCTTCACAGACATAATTTAAACTTTCCTTAATACCAGAATAGGAAACGAGTGGTAATTTTTCATCTAGATGACAGTTCTAAATTGCATAAAAAATGGCAATATATGACGAATTGTATTTCGCAGTTGCTTTTTTCAAAAGCAGGTTATATACGTAAGGCACTGATGCCTTTAATTGCTTATGTGATCAAGGTATACTACTTAATTACTCCCTCTATTACATTATAAAGTAACAGTATATTCTAAAATCACACGGTTCTAATACTGAATACATACTCTTTTATTCAATGCATCTAGTTAATAGTACATAAAAACGGCGATTTTATTTTTGGAAGAGTACCTTTTAAGAGAGACAATTCAAAATATTTTATTCAACTTTGTAGACAAGTATCTAATTACAGCACCGCTTAATAAAATGTTTGATGTTTTATCTGTTTAAGAAAAACTTCCAACCAGCTAATAATAAACACCGAAGCTTTCAACTGTAAGATTACTAACCATTATAATTTTAAAATAAACAAAGACAAAATCAAATAAGCAGTAAATCTTTGATGTCAACACAAACTTTCAAAGTCCTCAAAAACCTCAAACGAAATCTACTATAAAATTTACTTAATGCTTTAAGTTTATTTCTCTTTTAATTATACACTTGTATACTCCACGAAAAAGTATTACATACTTTTCTACAAATTCATTTCGCAGCGTATAAACGGTAAAAGAAAATAATGTTTATAGACGCCTGCTGTGAAAGATTTTCTAACTGAACTAGCGGCAAAGCAGTAGAGCTTGTTTATAAACAAATTAAAAATCGATATAACATCAAAGTGGATGAGTATTCGATAATAAGAGGAGATTGGAATGCTGAAGTTGGTAAAGAACTAGAGATTTAAATTGTAAGCGCAATTGATTATAAAGAAAAAAACGACAAATGGAGTGGCTCATGTAGTTCTGACAAATACATTCTTTTCAGAAATTAGAGGCCATAGCAAGGTCATATTATAGCATATGATAAAGACTTACTTCATATTACAAAATCGAAAAAATGCGAAAAATAAATAATTTGTTTAGCTATTTAATTGCATAAAAGAAATTGGGAACATATTTTTAAAATACACTGAATGAGTGTGTATTAGTTACGCTTAACGCATAAAGGTGTGATTCTGAAAGAAGGTTGCATTCATATTTAATAATTAAAGAATCGTATTTTTTCACTTACGTTTAATGCATATAGAAATATTCCTAAAGGATTTCTAAATGTATTTAATAACCGAAGATCGCATGAACGCTTTAATTTCAATGAGTTCGAAATTTATAGTCGTAGATTTTTAAGTGCAATCGTATATCAAATAGTAAAATGCATGAGAAGCATATGTTCCATATAAACTTATTTTAAGACAAGAAGTACATTGAGGAAATTGCTGGAGTATGCTAGAGAGATAATGTCAGGGTTGGGTATTTAAACCAAAACGCGAGTTATGTTTCCCCAAATTACCTATATATATTGATATATTGAATCTAATAGGAATTATTAGAAATTGTTAAGTAAAGTATAAGTTCAATGCAACATTGTAACACAAGGATAACCCAGAGAGGTTATCGACAGTTCATGAGAACGGAATGCAGCTTTGCATCCGTGAGGGCAGTGATACTGCAGGTGGCAGGTCACAGGCGGTCAACATACCGCAGTTACTTAGAATTAAGATTGATACATTGTAACAAAGTGTAAAGCAGACATGAGGTCTGCAAGTTCCCACAGCCGTGTGAGGGGCAGGTTATTATAAAAAACCCGGGAGCTCAAGGCCCGGCAGTCAGTCTGAGTTTACAGCTTTTGCATTGTTGTCTACCTAGGCTACTCACCAGTACAATTAATTTTTTATAAAGTTATTATGTACAAATTACATTAAATTTTTTGTTAAGTGTCGAAGTTGTTTTTTAAAAATACAGCTCCAAAGGCCCGAACCTTAACTCGCGTAGAATGAAGGAGGTCAGTACTGGTTAAAACGTCGACACAAAAATGCTATTGTGCACGGTTTAGATACGTTACGTAACTAGTTTCGTACATAAAATGGACAATATTTGGCAGGTAATTATTATCTAAAGGTATTATTTTAAAAATGCAAGATCTACAATTAATTACAAATTAAAAGCAATTTGTAAACTGGAGTTTAATCTACGATTGGACTGCTAGAAACCATTTCAAAATAAACCTGAACCCTAGTATTGATTGATAACAATCGAGAAATCGTTTTATTTAAATTTTTAAAAAGTGGACTCTGGTAACGTAAAGGAAAACCATAAAAAAGGAACACTTGACTGTAAAGAGGTCAAATCTATCAAATAGTTTTTCTACGACTCTTACAAAAAGACAACTTTCCGATAGGGTATACATCCAGCGAAGACTTGATTTTCGTCACCAGTGAGAGAAAATCCCATAGCAGTTACTTTCGTTTCTATTGACGAAAGTAGAAGTTGATGCATCTTTGATATATAAACCACCCTGTTTAATATTTTGGCTGCTTATAACTACTAATAATAAAATAGAAAGTTGTTTATTAAAATCTAAATATGTTTGCTTCGCAAAACAATATTATAAAAATAAGGTAAAATTCAAACAGCCCACATCAAGTTGTTTAGTGTCAGTTGTTTATTTAAGGTTTAATGTTTAACGTCTATTATTCAGAACTGTGAGCTTTAGTTAACCTTAAACTGGTAGATAGTTTTTCGTGTATTTCATGATGTCTGATTTAGGAAGTGATATAAATGTGATCGGTACTTTTCCAGAAATAGTAAATAAAGCTGATGAAACCTCTGCGAATCCATTACCAGCAAAACTGAAGAAGAGATATGAACAAAATCTATGTTAAATTTATTAGCTACAGTAATAAAAATTACGTAAATTCATTTTTGGGAAGCTGTGCTACTGAAATATTTTGGAGAATTGCATAAAAGTTTCAAACCGTCGATCTTACTGTTTATGTATACGATGCTGAGAACTACCTTATCTATTAATAATGATATCGATATCAGTTCATATCCAAAGCTACGTTCTCTTTTGAAAAGAAAACTTGATGATTTTAGAACTCAGAAATTCAAAATCTTTTCTTCGGGAGATATAAACACTTTCCTTAAGAGTGTACCCCAGATTCAAAATATTTAATGACATAATCATTTTGTTTTCGACCTTACTTAAGATCGGTTTGATGCAGCTCTAACTCTTTTCTATTCTGTGCTAATCTAAAAAGTTTTACATACTCTTTACAACCTAAATTTCTAATAATTTAACCAATATAGCTTGGTCTAGGTCTTCCTACACTCTTCTATCTTTTTCTTATCCACCTGGCTCTACAAAGATATTAGCAACCTGATGGTTGTTAAAGAACTCCATCATGTTTACATGATTCCCATTTATAAGAAAATAAAATATTACCTGGTTATCCCCTCCAAAGAAGGAAAAGTGTTAACATTATAGGTTTAAGCGACGAATCGCTGCCAACATGCCAGACCGCTAACTAATTGTAAGTTATGTCATGGAGTTATATGTTAAGGTTTAAGCAGCGAAGTAACGAAATTACTATTTTTCTTCTAAATACTAATACGTACGAATCTTCGTAAGTAGCCTTTGTTTCTGGACTATCTGGCACTTGTCGTTGTCAGGAATTAAAAGATTTAACAGTAAGTGAAATAAAGTATACTGGAAGTACTCTCTTAGTTAAAATACGTATTACAATAACAAAGGTTCCGCATTGTTTTCGTATTTCTGAACCCTTTTATGAGATATTTAGAGAATATATGAACCTCCATCCAGTAAGTAAGAATCAAATAAATTCAAGATGCTTTATTAACTACCAGAAAGGAAAGTGTAGTAGACAGATTGTAGGGATTAATAAATTTAGTATATTTGTTGTGAAAATTTCTGAGTTTCTAAAATTGCATAATTCCCTACATGTGTTGAAGATATTTCAAAAACAACACCTGGAGTTGTTTAAGATGATCATAAAGTTCAGATACAATTAATTTCTTCATCATTAAATTTTCCATTCTGAAACTGGTTGGACGGGTACCTATATTGAGCTTTATTCTAAACTAACGTACACATTGACCTAAAATCTACACCGCCTACATCTTTCACTACGTATGTGCAAAATAGTCTAATCTACGTCTACTTCTACCTTTTTTCCTTTTCTTTACTTTTAATATAATCCGCACTACTTTCTCATGCCTTAGTATGCGTCCAATCATCCAAACTCTCATATTTTTTACTGTTTTCCACATATTTTTTCTTCCCGTACTATTTCTAGAACTTCTTTGTTCTGAACTTTGTTTGTCCATATCTTCATCATACGTTTACACACCACATTTCAAAAACTTTCTATCTTTTTCCTGTTCACTCTTTCTATTATCGACGTTTCATAACTATACGGTGCTGTGCTCCATACATATGCTTTCAATAATCCTTTCTTTATTACTATATTTCTTGTCTTTGAACATGTAGTTCCTTTTTCTTCTTGAATACAGCACTGCCTTGTGATCGTTCTTGTTTTATATCGTTTGTACGCTTCCTACCTTGTGTTATTTGACTTCCTAGGTAACCAAACCTCAACCTCTTACAAGTTCTTGTTTCTTATTTGAATTCTGATTTTTGATTTATTTATCCCTCCTTCACAAACCAGTATTTTTGTTTTAGTTTTGTTAACTTCCATAACGTATCTCTCTGTTAGTATTGTTTCCTTTTCATTCAATGCTGCTTCTAACTCTTCCTTGCTAGATGATAATACCGCTATATCATTTGCAAATCTAAGCATGTCAATCGTTTGTCCTTGCACCATAATTCCAAATGTCTTTCAGCGCTTGGCAGTATTCATTGTCTCTTCGATGTACAAGTTAAAAATTAACTAGGATAGGGCATATCCCTGTCTCACTGCTTTCCTGATATTTACTTCTCTACGTGTCTGTTCTAATTTTACTACAGTCGTTTACTCTTAGAATAAGCTGTGTACTATTCCTCTATCCCCATAACTTATTCACATCATATTTAGTATTTCGAACATTCCTTTTTATTCTGCATTTGTCAAATGCTTCTTGCAAATCTACAAACATTGTATGCACGCTTTCTCTTTTTCTACTGTTTACTCCATTATCACTCTTAAAGTTAAAATAGCCTCCCGTGTTCCACTATTTCTCTTAAACCCAAATTGATCTTTTAATATTTCTTCAGTCCATCTTTTCATCCGCCTTTGTACAATTCTAGTTATAATTTTAATAAGTGTGCTATTAAACCTATTGTTAGAAAATTTTCACATTTATGTGCATCACCCTTTTCTGATATCGTGACTATAGTGTTACGTTTGAAATCTTTGGGTATCTCGCTTATCTCATACATATAAATTACAAGTTAGAAAAGACGTTCTGTTACTACTTGTCCAGCGGTTTTTAGAGTTTTTGCTTGTACCTTACTTTTATCCGGTAGCTTATTGGTTTAAGACTCCTTAATTCTAACCCAAACTCATCACTAAATAAAGGATATCCCACGTCAGCCATTTCATTGACTCATTCCTGTTCTAGTGCTTCTACTTCCGGTCGTGCATATAAATATGCTATATACATTTGCCATCTGATCAGTTTTTCTACATTTGCTATACAGATGTCTCCTCCGACATCCCATATATTTTTGCTATACTGTTTTATATATCTAAAATTCATACTATTTAGTTTGTATGCTTCGTCTGCCTTTCCTATTTCCGTCTTTAATTCCCTATAGTAGAGGACAAAAAATACAACTATAGTAAGTCTGCTTATCGTAAAAGGCGATTAAAAGGCGCAGCAAAAGGCAGTAGCCTTGCTGGCTAAAAAATATTGGAGGAGAGTCGGTTGGTCTGGGGCGATCCTCAATAATTTACAGATACGGCTTTTTGCTAAAATCTTTAAAAACTGCGTCATGGACAGATATGGGAACCCACCATAATATTTTCCATGTATGCGCGGCCTAAAACACGAAATATGTATGATAGAGAGTTCACTAGTAAAATTCTTGTCCGGAGGTAAAATACCCCTTCATTCGGATCTCCGGGATTGGGTACTTGGGGCCCATCATTATAAGAATTTAAAACAACGGGTTGATTTAGTGTTAGGGACTTGGAATGTAAGGTCATTGCTTGGAGTAGATAAGTTAACGAATTTATTAGTAGAAATGAGAAAAGGAAAGCTGGACATTTTAGGTATTAGTGAGGTGAGATGGCCAGATAGTAATGACTTTTGGAAAGATAATTATAGAATAATTACTTCTTCAACTAATGGACAGGCAGGGGTAGGAATAGTGTTAGGTTAAAAATTAGGACGCAAAGTTAAAGAGTACTTACAATTTAGACATAGAATAATTATGGTTAGATTGAGTACGAAACCCACAGATACTGTTTTAGTATAAGTTTACATGCCAACAACTCAGTACCAGGATAGGGAATTAGAAAAGGTATACGAAGATATAAATAGTACAGTGAGAAAAGTAAAGGGAGATGAAAATTTAATAGTTATGGGAAATTTTAATGCGTCAGTGGGAGAGAGTAGTGAGGGAAAAATGGTAAGAAAATTTGGGTATGGTAGACGAAATGATAAAGGAGAAAGATTAGTTGAGTTTTGCCAGGAACATAGATTAGTAACTGTAAACACTCTATTCGAACAACATGTTAGAAGAAGATATACCTGGAAAACGCCAGATGATAGAGCTAGAAACCAAATAGATTATATTTTAGTTAAACAAAGATTTAGAAACCAAGTTAAAAACTGTCGTAGTTATCCAGGGGCTGACATAGGTAGCGATCATAACTTAGTTAAAATGAAGTCTAAGCTGAAACTGAAAAGTTGAGAAAGGTTAAAAGAGAGGGATGGGATCTAGGTAAGCTTAACGATAGTGTAGTAAAAGACGTATATAAACAAGTATTAGATAACAAGATCAAAGAGATAGCTATAGGAGGGGACGTAGAAATTAGTTGGAAAAAAATAAAAAGAGCTGTACATGATACAGCAACGCAGACTATAGATAAGAAAAAAATAAAAGCGAGAAAACCCTGGGTAACAAAGGAGATATTAGATTTAATAGAGAACAGAAGAAAGCTTAAACCTTTCAGAGAATTGGATAGTAAAAGTAAGCAAAAATATAATAGAGTTAAAAATAAGATAGTACATGAGTGTAGAAAAGCTAGAAATAAATGGATGGAGGAGAATCGTAAGGGAATACAAAATGATTTGAGAATAGATAAGACAGACAGAGCTTATAGGACAGTTAAAGAGTTTTTCGGGGAAGATAAGAATATATATATATATATATATATATATATATATATATATATAGTGGTATTAAAAATGAGATTAACGAGCTTCTAATAAATAAAGTTGAGGTAGCAGATAGATGGAAAAGATATTTAGAAGATTTATATAAGGGAGACAATATGGATGAGTTAGAGAACGACCAAGAAGAGGATGTAGAAATAGGGTTCTCAATACTAAGAGAGAAATTTGACAGAGCTGTTAGGGATCTTAAACTAAATAAAGCGCCTGGGATAGACGATATACCCGCAGAATTAATAAAATATGCAAGTCAGAAAACTTTAGACAGATTATACGAACTAGTAAAAGTAATAAATGACACAGGTAAGGTCCCAATAGATTTCGAAAAAAATATTATTATCCCAATCCCAAAAAGTCAAGAGCTGATGGTTTTGAGAATTTTAGAACGGCTAGTTTAACTTCCCACGCTTCCAAAATACTAACAATAATAATTAAAAATAGAGTAGAAGCTTTGAATAAGAATTATTTAGGCGAAAACCAATATGGTTTTCGTAAAGACTGAGGGACTAGAGAACCGATACTAATGATTAAGGTAATTATCGAAAAAAGGTTACAAAAAAAATAAAAAGACTAAATTCGCGTTTGTAGATTTAGAAAAAGCATTTGATAGGGTTAATTAGATTGTTGTGTTCAGGGTTTTGCGAAAAATAGGAATCTCTCATAGGAATAGAAAAATTATGTACAACCTATATAAAAACCAAAACGTAGTAATTTGATTTGATGAAATATAGAAAAGGAAGCGAAGATTAGAAATGGTGTTAGACAGGGCTGTATGCTATCTCCCTTGATTTTTAATGTTTATATTGAGTAATCTTTAAACTTAGCTAGAGAGGGAAAAGAGATAGGTATTAGTATACAGGGACAGAAAATAAACATGTTTCGTTTTGCAGATGATATAGCCATTATAGCAGAGTCTAGAAAAGAGTTAGGAGAGTTTTTAAATATTTTAGATGAGATACTACAAAGTAACTATAGTATCAGAATTAACTCAGGAAAGACAAAGATAATGACAAGTGAGTTACAAAACTAGGCTTAAGTATTACCATAACATATAATTTAACCCTTTTCCTTTTTTAGAGAGGATAACCAGGTAATATTACATTTCCTTTTAAATGGAAATCATGTAAACATGTTAGAGTTCTTTAACAACCATCAGGTTGCTATTATTTATGTAGAACCAGGTAGATAGGAAAAAGATAGAAGGATATAGGAAGACCTAGACCAAACTATATTAGTCAAATTATTAGAAATTTAGGTTGTGAAGGGTATGTAGAGCTTTTTAGATTAGCACAGAATAGAAACGAAGTTAGAGCTGCGTCAAACCGACCTTAAGTAAGGTCGAAAACAAAATGATGATGATTGTTCTATAGCTTTCCCGTATTTGCATATAAATTCCGATTATATGACTTCGTTCGGTCTGTTATTTTCTATTAAATTCAGAATATGCTTTGTAATCCATGGTTTATTGTTTTCTGTTTGTTTATTCCTCAGTATATCTCTTGTCGCGCCATGTTTAAGCTGGATTTTAAGTTATTCTATTTTGCTTTTACTTCCTTAGTATCAGAAAATTTTACCGATAACTTTCAGCAATTCATTTAACTTTTACACAAATTTTTAGTGGATATCTATATCTTTTACTTGCTCAAAGTCATAGTACTTTATCCTTTTGTAAAATTCGTGGCAATATAGTACGCCCTCTCTGTGGCAAACGTTGTTAACTAGAACGTGTGCTGTACTTTTCACGTCTATAATAAACCCAAACGTGTTTGTGCAACTAGGGGAAGTTGATTTGGAAGCTTCAGAAGTGACATCGCTCTCAGCATCCGCATGATTTCAGCGAAGAAACGTGCACCAGGAACAAAGACTAAATGGCATTAGACAGACGCAAAACTAGTTTAGTTGTTTCTATGCATAAAGTTTCTAGCCCAAAGATTTGGGTAAAAAATGAATAAAAATTGTATTCTTGCAGTTGTTGTAACACTAGGTTTGGTAAACTACTAAAAATAAAATTCAGTGAAGGAATTGTTTAGTAAAGGCAAATATTTTAGATTATCAAAGGTTAATCACATATTAAATAATTGTGTACTAAGAGAAAGGGAAAGTATTACAAAGTGTTCGCAAGTTGACAGATATAAGGTTGCTAGGGATTGTTGGTCTAATAAGGAGGATTTGGGAAAATCGTTAGGGTGGAATGCTCTCAAGAGAAATGCTTACTTTGTACTAAAGTCAGATTTACATTTTCAAGCTAATTGTAAAGAACACGAGCATAGAGGTGACTAAAAGTTCAAACTTTGTAAACTATTTCAAATGGTAAATACAACTTATTTTAAACGGCATATTTCATAAAAATTTATTAATTGACAAAATGTTAGTCTGGTATCATGGGTATAATTTCATCAAACAATTTATTACAGCCAAATTTCTACGGTTTATCTATAAATCGTGGGCAGTGTGTATTGAAGAAGAGCTTTTAGTATAATTTTTTGGTACATTGTGAAGAGAACCATCACATGCAATTCTCGTGGCACTTAAATTGTCTCCAAGACGCCATCAGCAGTGCAAAATCCATTTACTTTGACTATCTTTTAGCAGCCATACTGAAACCGTTGGTTTTGTAGTTTCTACATTTCCCATTATTCTTAGTAATTTGGTATTATTTCTGTGCTTAGATCGTCATGGTCTGTAATGCCTTTTATGTTGGTAACTTCAATGTGGATAAGAACCTGTTAACGAAGCCATTGTTCTTCTTTCAACAAACGCCGCTTCTGACAAGCAGTCTTTTGATACATCCATCTTAATCTCGTTTTATAACGGTTTTGGATGTATTAAATAATATATTTGTTGAGTAGATTTTAGTATTTCATTGGTTTATACGTTTATTTTCTACTCACAATACCGTCTTGTGGATATTTCCTGCTTTTACTTATATTAGGTAAGCCATGTTTTTTTTTGTTTTGTGTTTCCTGTATTAATCATTTATCTTTCAGAATCTTGTATTATATGAATATCAAAGTTGCTCTTTGTTATCTATTTATTCATTGAGACCTACTTCTGTGGTAAAATATATCTTCCTGAAATTTCAGCACTAATATGAATTTCAGGATGTTTAATCTTGGATTTTAATCTTGATTTTAATCTTGATATTAATCTTGTTTCATGTGTAAGTGATCCAGAAACAGATCCCTATACTAGCCCTTGGATGCTCCTTGTGAGCCCACTTCAATTCTGTACTATTCGTCCGTTTGGATTCCTGTTTTAATTCAAGATTAAATATTACTTCATTCAACGATTTATGGACTGAAGAATCACTAAAATCGGAAAACATTGATTTGTGATCCATACTCCAGGTTGTATACTTAGAAGTTAGTTATATTGCTGTATTTGCTGTGTGTGGCGTTACGCAAGTATCGACGTAATTATTGTTTATTCTTCAGTGAATCTGTGTAATTAGCAGTATGCTGGTTATATTATTGCATTGTTATTGGTAAACTATATCAAACTCTAGGTATCCTACCATCAGTTGTTCCTGTGTTTACTCATGTTATACGTCAGCACTGGAGCTTAGCGATCCACTAGCTAGTGATCGCATCGTCGAGGTATGCTTAATTTATGCCGCTTTCTGGCGAGTAATCATTTACATTAATTAATATTTATTGCTAACCTGTAGGTAAAAAGCCATTTGTGTGTATTATTGTAAGACCTTTCTCCTGAGTGTTTTTGAAATTTACTTACTAGCGAGAAACATTTTGCGGCTAGTTTAATGTCAATTTGTACTCGCCAACAGGCGAAAGATACCTTAGATTCACTGCTTTTAGTGGGATACCGGTTTATATCATCCTTTATGTGTATTATTAAAATACGTTTACATTTGCATTGCCACTGTGGTGTGTATTTAATTCCAGATAATGTGGTCGTACATGTAATTCAGTTATTTTGAAATAAAGTTATATGATTGTAGTGGCTACCGTTGTTATATTGCTATTTAGGTGTGATATTATGCGAAAGCATTGAGACTTGGAGTTTTGTAGTTCTTTCGGCATTTTAATCAAGTCTCTGGCGCCTCTTATATACTGTATTTACTTGTAGGTCTCTTCGGGTTCTTAAAGATCTACTTGCAGGAATCAAGATCCACCCCTGCAGAAGAATCTTTATTAGCCGAGGTGCAATAAGTTACCGTATCTACCCTAAAGAACCCACCTTTGTAAGCTTTCATCAGAATTACCGTGACAATACTTAGTTTCGTAAACTGAACAAAATTCGATATGGAGCATCCAGCACTATGCGAGAAAAACACAATTCAAAAATTCCCCATCAAATCTTTGACTGAACTTAAAAATATGGAAGAAACTCATACAATTTTCAATTCGACAGCAAAAATTAATGTTTGTTGTCAAATGGAACGACAATAAATACGTAACGTCAACCACTAATTCTGATACTGTATAACCGTTTACACCAGTACAAAGATGGCGGATGAAAAGGAAAACATATGTATCTGTCACTCAGCCAAGAGCAATTTACAATTATAATTGGTACATGGCGAGCGTTGATCATTATGAGCGACTTTTGGAAAGCCATTCACCTTTAGTAAAGAGAAAAATCGTTTTGGTGTTTATCTAGTAACGCGAATCGTTGATATTCTGCATAGCCTTCACTAGTGCAGTCGTACTCGAGGACAAACCAAACGGGACCACTTTAAATTGGTATATTCTTCCTTCTACAGAAAAACCCGTATATTTCCTTGATTCTCGTGCTAATGGAATCAACCAAAATGAATTCTTTTAGTCTAATTTGCTATAGATTTTCTTATTACCTATTCTTGCTAATATGCTATCCATCGTTGGTGGACAATTGTATTGCGGTTTCGTTCGCTTATTAATCTTTCTTGCATCTAAACATAACATGATGCTATCATCACTTTTCTTCACGACGACTAATAGATTTACAAAATGTGTACTGGAGCTTTCTATGATACCTCCACGTAACATTTCTTCTATTTCTTCCTTCACTCTATCCTTAATGCTACTGGAATAGGATATATTTTAGTGTTAAACGGTTCAGTGTTTAATACTTCCAACTTGTGCACATAACCTGTGGCAATTCTTGATTTCGACCCTATTAATTTTGAATGCTTTCTTAATAATATCTTCACCCTATTTTTAAATCTTCTGGACATTTAATCTCTTCGTTTTCATTTCCCTCTTTATCTATTTCATCATTAAACTGATTAATATTCACGCAGTCACCCTCTATTTCTATATTACCTTCTTCATACCATTTAATATATTTCCCATTACACTTTATCTCTTTGCATTCTGCATTTATATTCAACCCCAAATTATCTATAATATCCATCCCAAATATAATATCTATCTTTAGTCCAGGTACAACCATAAAATCATTTTCCCATTTCACATCTCCCATTTCACATCTCAGAATTACCATTTCATTTGTTATAGAAGATCTCTTATTGTTTGGTGCCACCAAATTACACCTCGTTATAGGTATCGCTTTATCCCTCAATTTACCTCGTTTAACAAATTCTTCCGCAACAAGTGATGTTTCTGCCCCAGTATCAATCAATACTCTAACTATTCTTTTTTCCACTCTTAAATTAACTATTGGAAATAAGTTCCTTTCAAATCTTTCTAATTCATTTTCCGTTTCATGTTTAATTAATTCGCGCTGGTTTTCGTATCCGTTTATCAGTAGAAATTTACTTGGTTCGTCCGTACCTAAAAATTTTGGTTTTGCGTGGAAGGTACTGCCTGACTCGTTATTTCTGCGTATGTGCGATTATTATTATTCTTTGTTTGCGTGCAATCAATATTTCTCGTTTGCATGCGTCGATCCTCATTTTCATGCCTATTTATTTCTCGATTATTATTTCCCTCGTGATTAGTCCGCTCTGTTTGTTGCCTTGGTAGCTGACCCGTATTTCTACTTCGCCTGAAATCATTATTAAAATTGTTATAATTCCCCTTATTAAAATTTCTCCTATGATTATAATTGTTTCGTTGATAATTACTTCGAGTCTCAGTATTTTTCTGCATCCTTATAAAATTTGTGCGTTGATTATTTTCCGTTTTATTATTAGACTCCAACTCATCATACTTTTGTAAATATTCTATAAATGTGTCCCGGTCCACTATATTCTGTTTCGTGATATATCTTTTTATTTCAGGGTTAAAATGCCCTGTCAAATATTTTATAATTTGTTTATCATGTAGAGGAGGATTTAATTGTTTCGCTACGGTAAACTTTTCAATAGCATATAATTTCAGCGTTATTCCTCTATCTGAATTGTACTTTCCCATGCTCAGGTTATTCCTAACTTAATCTTGTTGATTATCCCCCCAAAAATGACTAGAAATTTTTGTTCAAACTGTTGAAATGTTTCGATTTCGCTCTCAACTAAGTTATACCACATTTCAGCTCCCCTTTTCAGCATTAATTTTATTAAGTTTAATATATATAACTCGTCTGTTGAGCCCTGCACTAACATTTTAATGTTTTTCAAAAAGATTTTTGGATTCAATTTTCCGTCTCCGTAAAATTTAGTATAATGGTCGATTAAAAGATTTGGTTGAGTTAGCATAATTGGTTCCCTACTATTAAAATTTGCTGAATTAGTTTTTAAATTACTTATTTCCCCATTTATCGTCCTGAATTCGGTTTCACAATTTTCTTCAACGCTCCCTATTTTGATATTTAAATTCGTGATTCTATCGTTCGTTTCACTTTCATATTTCTCCTGTTTTGATTCCACCATTCCAATATGATCCCATACACAGTCGATTTCCTCCGTAACCCTGACGATTTTCTCTTGCATTTGCACCCTCATCTCCGCAATTGTCTGGTTGGTTTCCCTTAATCCATCACTTAGAATTTTAATTTCTTTACCCAATTTTTCACTGTTCTCGTCGATTTTTGTCGTCATGTTTTTAATGGCCTCCTAATTTTTGTCCATTTTACTATTCAGTGCCATTAAAATCTCCATCATTTTTGTTTCCTGTGAGGTCCGCCTTTCCTCGCTAGAACTCCTTTCAAACGTTATACTTTCTCGGGATCCTCTATCCATTATTATATTTGCACTAAAATTTTAAATACTAAAATAGATCTGTACAAATGTCTCTGAATTCTTAATTTCGCAATTTTTCGCAAATTAACTCCTTAAAGCCCCGGTTTAATTTAATAATTTTATTTTAAATCCCACGGTCATATTTTCAAATTTACTTTTATTTAATTCGAGTCTCTTCGTTCAGGTCGCTGTATTTTATCGTGGTAAAATATTCTCGGCCAATGTTGGGCGCCATGGAAATTGATATGATAACGCCGTACTCGGTGTTCTGACGTTTTTACTTAACGCCACCGCTCTGTGTTCTCACTTCAAACTTACTAATTTTATTATTATGCCACGGCTAGCCCTTTTTAATCTACACAGAGTGCACAACGTTACGATGATCAATTTTTCTCTTCTCCACCCCTTTATGATTACCTATTTGTTTGAATTTATAAAACGAAGTCAATTAATTTCATATAATGAAAAGAAATAATATTTACAATTTTTGAAATTCTTTAAATACATTCCTCAATCAATCAATATCATATGTATCATTTATCCCAGAATTTATATACTTTGAATTCAATCTAAAATCACCAAAAACTACACCCTTACAAAAAATCTGGAACGTTCTAGACTTTTTTATCATATATTACGTAAGTTTAACGTATGCAACATTTCTTGTTGACTTTATTACAAATTTTGTATAAATTGAATAAACTCAGTATTAAAATTTAAATTGAAAAATATTTTAAAATAAATATACCTGTGATATGTTGTTCGTGTTGTGGATCAGCACCCCTTTGCTGTCTTCAATCGTCTACTAATGCTCTACTTAGTTGAACCTGTGTTTGAGTACAGTTATCCCTCGTTTTCCAAAAAATACTTTGTGCTTATTTATTTTATATGCCTTGAATCTTTTCCCTTAAATGCTTTCGACGCAGCTTAGAATTGTACCAGAATTGTACCAAAATTCAATTGGAATTGTCCCCCTAGAATCCAGAAGTATTCTTGTCGACGCTGATTTGAATTATTGTCAACGCAGACTTAAAGTATTATTATCGACGCATACTTGAATTGTTCAGAAATGTACCAGAAGTATTATTGTCGACGCAAATTTGAATTGTTCAGACTTGAAATATTATTGTCGACACATACTTACAGCCCTATCATTATAAATATTTAATTTAAATCAATTACCCAAATTCTACTCACGTTTTCTATAAAAAAAACGGCAAGTATTCTTCGTAATTGTTGCACTATTATCACTGTAACATAAACTTGATATTCTACTATACTTTATTTATTTTACGGGTAGATTTTTGGTTAACAGTGTCGCAGCGTCGACGTGCATCAGTTGTCAACTGACCGGTCTTATCGCAGAATGGGTGTTAAATAGCATTTTTCCACTACATGTGGGCTGGGTTTTAAGCAGTTCTGCAGATTATCTTAACCAACCAGGCTTTGTCTTCAACATTCCCTGCATTTTGAAGTGGTTTTTGATGTAATTAATTCGGATTTCCGTGTAATGGTGTTTATGCTATTGATACCTTATTATTCGTTATCTTTGTCATACGTTGTTTTGTGTAGATATCGCCTTTTCGATAATTGTACAAAATAAATGATGTAACTCTAATGCTGTTTTCGTTTGTGTTTATGCATCTTTAAAACTGCGTTTTTTTATCAAAACGCTTATTGTTTCCGCGTAATTGCATAAAGCTTTGTTAGTTTTTATCTACTCTACTGCGTATTTGTTTTATAAGTAATTAGACACTTCTCAATTACATGTACGATCATTTCTTCTGAATACTCGTTCTATTGTTGAAAAATATGCTCACTGGCATTACTTAAAATTAAGAACGGCCTATATACAGAGTGTTAAATGCTTGCTATTTACATAATGTACGAATTACTTATTTTTCTGCTAAATAAATGCAGTTTTCTGATTCCTATTGCAATTTATGGTTACTACACGACCCTTACTACTCAATACACCCCTAAACAACCCCTTAACACAGCAATATATATTTATATGTAGAACCAAACTAGAAACACTATAACAGGAATTAGACATTGAAAAGGATGGCTTGGGATAACCTATACTTGGAGATGAATTTGAATTAGCACAAAACAGTTTGAAAACTAATAAGGCACCTGGTATAGATAAGGGACAAGCATAAACTCTAAAAGCCGCTGAATAAGCAGTACGTCTCTTCCAATTTGTAACTTCTATGTATCAAACGGGCGAAGTATCCAAAAACTTCAAACGTTAAGACCACTTTCACTATACCAAAAACAAGTTGAAAATGCAAGGCATTGTCGCAACGAACTTCCAAATGTAGACTTACTTTAAAACAATTTAAAGAAATTAAAATTATTATGTTGTAATAATTATAAGTATTCAGATAAAATACAAAAATTTATAAACAACAAAAGAGACATTTTAATATATTTTATTTTATTAAATAAATATTTTAAAAGCTATATATGTGTGTGTGTATGTATGTATGTATGTATGTATGTGTTGTGTGTGTGTGTGTGTGTAAATAAGGGGGCATCATATTTCGATTCAGTTTTTTCAGAGGATTCTAAATATGTATCGCACATTAATTTTGGACCTATTTGAAATTTTTGATAAAAACTAATTCCCCGGGGGGGTCGGGTATCCGTGGTCAGATTTTGTGGGGGGTACCATATTTCGACTCAGCTATGTTAGGGGAGTCCGAATATGTATCGCACATTAATTTTGGACCTATTTGAAATTTTAATTTTCCCGACGGAATATCGCGGGGGCACGGCGTCCCCGTGGCCCGATTTCAACTGACATCAAAACTTAAGCTCAGGACACCGAATTGAAGCGATTGATGTATCACACATTGATGTCCGACCATTAGAAAGGCCTCGGACGGACAAACGGACGACAAATCGATTTCATAAACGAACGAAGTTCGTTGAAAAAGGGAGGTGACGATAAATGTGAAAATTTTCAAACAATAAGTTTGGCGGCATACGTGTCATAAATATTAACTAGAATTGTACAAAAACGAATGGAAAACAAGTTAAAGGAATACTAGAAGAAGTTCAACTTGGGTTTAGGCGAAACAAGGGAACATAGGAGGTCATTTTAGCTTTAAGGGTGATAATAGAAAAACGGTAAAAGAGGGAGAAAGTGTGTATATAAGGTTTATAGATATGGAAAAAGCGTTCGGCAATGTAAAATAGTACAAAATTTTCGAAATACTCCATAAAATTAAAATTAGTTATAGGGATAGACGGATAGTACATAACTTATACAAAGAGCAAATAACTGTAATAGAATTAGCGCTGAAAAGTAGAGAAGTACATATTTAGGAAATGTGTGATACAGAGATGTGCCCTATCTTCGCCAATTTGCTTAAAGTTTCAGATGATGTAGTGGTATTAGCATCTAGCAAGAAAGAGTTTTAGGTAGCTCTTAATGAAAGGGAAGCAATACTAACAGAGAGATACGGTATGAAAATTAACAATAATAAAATTTAAAGTACTAGTATGTAAAGGGGAGAAAAATAACGTATAAACAAGAAGGCAGACGGGAAACGAGAACTTACAAGAAGTTAAGGATTTCTGCTACCTAGGAAGCCAAATATCGCAAGGTGGAAAAAGTGTAAAAATGGTTGTAGTCAATACGTACCTTTTGTATAATCATGTTCAGGAAAAACAAATTTTAGTAAAGGGCTTCAGAATAGTAATTCCTGTTTATTATTTGAAACTTGACCAAGGGTAATTAGCATTTTGAAAGGTGAACTACTTATGTTGCTTTCTACGTCAAGGTCAATAGTGACAGGCGGTATTAGGGTTGATGAGAAAGATCACTTTCTTGAAAAACAAATACTATTTATTCAAAAATTACAAACGTAAATCACCGACTACTACTAAAATTCGATCTAACATGCTTTACAACATTTCACATAAAAAAGTAAGATATTTTTTTATTTTATGATATAGCTTCCATTCCGCATGGACCTGCACCTTGAAGAAGTTCTAGATTACTAGAACGGGTGGAATGGCTTGAATGACTTTCGCGTTTCAGTGACGTAAAGAGCCAAACTACAGGTTCAACCAAAGTAGTAGGGTCTTTAGTGAGAAACAACATTAAGACAGGTCCGCAAAAGAGGACAGCGGCTCTTTCGCTACCTAAACTGGCAGATATCATAGGGGACGGGATGGCATTTTGAGACACACTATCGTGATGTGGAAGGCAACGGGAAACCACTACATTATCTCTCAAGTACACAGCGTACTTAATTGTATTTAAGATGATGGCATCTTCTGAGGCAAAAGATTCCGGAGGTAAAATAGTCTCCCATTCAGATCTCCGGGAGAAGACTACTTCGGAGGATGTGATCAGAATATTTAAAAAAAGAATCGGAAACTTTCTGCGATTCGGAGCGTGGAATGTCAGAAGTATGAAGCAAGTAGGTAAGCTAAAGCACTTAAAAATTGAAATGGGTGGGTTATTACTAGACATAGTAGGGATCAGCGAAGTTCGATGGCCAGAGGGGAGGGATTTTTGGAGGGGATACTTTAGGGTAATTAGTACAGGATCAGAAGAAATAAATCCTGGGATAGTTATACGAAAAAGATAGGGCACTGTGTAGAAAACTACTTACAAAAGAACAAAAGAGTACTCTTGGTTAGATTAGAATACAGTAATAAAACAAGTATACATGGCCACATCTACCCACAGTTAAAAAAAGGTAGCAGCGAACTACTAAGATATCGAAGACATACTAAGATACGTATAAGGACATGAAAATTTAATAATTACGGGGGTAGGTGAGGGTAGGGAAGGAGCGGTAGTAGGTTTATTTGGTATAGGTATGAGAAACGACAGGGGAACTAGGTTGGTAGAATTTTGCGACAAGAACAGTTTAACAACAAACACATTATTTCAACATTATGTTAGAAGATATCAAATAGATTACATTCTTGTTAGACAACAGTTTAGAAATCAAGTAAAAGACTGTAGAAGCTACCCAGAAGCAGATATAGACATTGATCACAACATCGTAACTATGACGGCCGCTCTCAAATCTAAAAATTTGAAAAAGGAACAAAAAAGGCACTTTGACTTTGGGAAACTAAAAGCTAAAGATATCCACGAAAGGTTTGAAAAAAAAGACAAATGAATTGCTGAAAGGTATCGGGAAAAGTTATGATACTAAGGAAGTATAAACAGAATGAAATAATAATTATTTATGGTTCCGGGTTGGGACCGTGTCATTTTATAAATTAAGGTCGACGTTTCGCCCACTTTTGTAAGGAGTTTCATCAGGACAATAAATATTAAGAATGATAATATTAAATAGACAAGTCTCAGTGTAAAGAAAAAAGTTACTCCTGAACTAGCAGACTCACTAGCCCATTCATAGCCAAAAGGTGTCTTGTGGCGAAGTAACTGGTGAAATTAGCGAAAGTGGTGGTTTATATAGGGCGAGAACTTGATGCATGAGTGATCATGCATAGAGAGGAGTGTCGTAGTGGATCAGTGAACGTCACGGTTCCGCTGTTGTGAACATAGGCTTGTTTTCCAAATAGGGGAAAGGTAGTAGCCATCGTCTTTGTTTAGATTGTTAGAATTTTTATTGATTTCTATGGATTCTCTAATTTTTCTATTGTAGAAAAATGGAATTCTGGCAATCAGTTTCGTCTTGTCGAAGTTGATGGTATGGCCTGTTTCATGTTGGTGTTCGGCCACCGCTGAGCGATTGTACTGGCTTGTTCTTAAGCATCACCTATGCTCGTTTAGTCTAGTCTGTACTGACCGTCCTGTTTCTCCTATGTATACTAGACCGCAACTGCAGGGTATACTATATACGCCTTGGGCTTTAAGACTATTTTCGGAATCTTTTGGGGTTGGTAATATTTGTGAAATTTTATTAGTGGGTTTATAGATTGTTTTGATGTTGTATTTACGTAGAATTTTGCCAATTCGGTCTGTTACTCTGTGTATATATGGAAGGATTGCTAAAGATCGTGTATCGAGATTACAACGTGGTTTAGGGGTTCGTGTAGGATGCACATGTCGGTTTATTACTCTGCCGATATCTGAGTTGCGATAGCCGTTTTTTATAAGACTAGTTTAAAGATGGGCCAGTTCATTAGATAAGTTTTCCTGTTGTGAAATCTTCATTGCACGGTGGACTAGAGAGTTGATTACCGATAATTTTTGTGAGGGGTAATGATGTGACGACGCTTGTAGGTATCTGTCTGTGTGTATGGGTTTTCGATATACGGAATAACCTAGTCGTCCGTTAGGTTTGCGCTCTACCAGAACGTCAAGGAATGGCAGAGTTCCGTTCTTTTTAATTTCTATAGTGAACTTAATATCTTTCTTTATGTTGATTGTTTATGTGATCTAGAAAATTATTAAGCGTTTGATGTCCATGGGGCCAGATTACAAAAGTGTCGTCTACATAACGGAGCCAAGTTTTTGGTTTAAGGTCTGTGGATTCTAGGGCCATGGACTCCAAAGACTCCATGAATATATTGGCCACAATAGGGGACAGAGGTGAGCCCATTGGTGTGCCAAAAATTTATTTGTAAAATTGTCCGTCGAAAACAAAATAGGTAGAGGTTAAACATTTTTCTATGAGCATGGCCAGGTGCTCAAATTCGTTTTCTTGAGGTAGGAGTTGTTTAATAATGGAGACAGTGTCTATTATAGGTACGTTTGTAAATAGGGATGTTACGTCAAAACTGACTAGTATATCGTTAGGACCTAGCTCAATATTTGCAATTAGTTCTTTGAAATGAGGGGAAGTTTAAAACATTAGTAAGGGTGTTACCGGAATAAGGTTTTAAGAAATTTGCTAGGTATTTTGCCAGATGGTAGGTTGGTGAGTCAATTGTGCTAACTATCGGACGGAGAGGGACATCAGGTTTATGGACTTTAGGAAGGCCGTACAGGCGAGGTGGTTTAGATTCGCAAGGTATTATGCGTTTTTGGATAGTTTTGGAAATATTGGAGGATTTGACGAGTGCTGAAATTTCCCGTTCAAGTTTTAAAGTGGGGTCTTTTGTTATAGGAGTGTAGGAACCGTCTTGTAATAATTGTTGAATCTTTTCTTTGTATTCATTAAAAACCAATGGATTGATGGAAAGTGCAAAGAAGTACAAACTAAGATGGAAATAGGAAAGACAGACAAAGCATAAAAATTAATTAGAATGAATTTTAGGATATAAAACTGTATAGCAAAAATACAAAAGACACGAGAGGAAACGTCTTAATTAAAAATGGAGAGAAAGTGGAATATACAGAGAATTTATATGCAGGAGAGGAACTAACAACATTAGGACACGAATCAGACATTGAAAAGGATGATTTAAGATATCCTATACTTAGAGATGAGTTTGAATTAACATTAAACGGTCTGAAAAACGGTATGGAACTGGGTGCAGATAAGGTACAAGCAGAAACTCTAAAAGTCCCTGGACTAGCAGTAACAAAACGTATTTTCCAACTTGTAAGCTGTATGTATGAGACATGCGAGATACCCAAAGATTTCAAACGTAACAATAGTCACCATATTAAAAAAAAAAGAAGCACGCATAGATGTGAAAATTTTCGAACAATAAGTTTGACAGCACACGTGTCAAAACTACTAACTAGAATTGCATAAAGACGAATGGAAAAACAAGCTGACGAAATATTAGGAGAAAATCAATTCAGGTTTAGGCGAAACAGGGGAACACGGGCGGCTATTTTAGCTCTGAGGGTGATAATGGGGAAAGTAATAGAAAAATGGAGAGCGTGTATATAGGGTTTGTAGATCTGGAAAAAGCATTCGACAATGTAAAATGGAAAAAGTGTTCGAAATACTCCAAAAGATTGGAATGAGTTTTAGGGATAGCTTATACAAAGAGCAGAAAGCAGGAACGTCGAGTAGTAAATATTAGGAAAGGTGTGAAACAGGGTTGTTACCTATCCCGATTAATTTGTAACTTGTACTACGAAGAGACAGTGTGAATACTGTCAAATGCAGGAAGACAATTAGAATTATTATGCAGGGACAAAAGGTTGATATGCTTAGATTTGCAGATGATATAGCGATATTAACATCTAGCAAGGAAGAGTTAGAAGTTGTTCTTAATAAAGTGGAAACAGTTCTAACAGAGAGATACGGTATGAAAGTTAACAAAAATAAAACTAAAGTACTAGTGTGCAAAGAAAGAGGAAATAAATCAAAAACAAGAATACAAATAGGTAACGAGAACTTATAAAAGGTTTAGGATTTGTGCTACCTAGAAAGCCAAATAACGCGAGATGAAAAGTGCACAAAAGTTATAAAACAAAGATTAGCATAATGTCGTGCTACATCTAGCAAGAAAAAGCAAATACTGTGTTGAAAGGCAACAAACATAAAAACAAGGAATGTAATTGCTTAAAACATATGTGTGGAGCACAGCACTGTACGGCTGTAAAAGTTGGACAGTAGGAAAAGCAGACAGGAAAAAGATAGAAGCCTTTGAAATGTTGTGCTACAGAAGAATGATGAAGATATCATGGGCATACAAGAACAGTCGAGAACAAAGAGTTGCTAGAAATGCTAGGTGAAGCAAGAAATAGTGGAAAACAGTAAAAAATAGAAGCCACATACTACAGCATGAGGGAATAGTGCGGAATATATTAGAAGCAGAGATAGGAAACAAAAGAGATAGAGGTAGACCTAGGTTGGAATATTGCACACAAATAGTTTAAAATGTTGGTTGTGGGAATTTTAGGGAAATATGTAGACTAGCTCAGAATAGAAATCAATGGAGGCACGCGTCCAACCAGTTCCAAGAGGGAAAACCTAATGACGAAAAAACTAATTGTACTTAAATCTGATAATTATTACAAGTAACTACAGTTATTGGTTTTGCAATATTCCCAACTAATGTTAATCGTGCAATAGCATTTACTGGAAAACTATAAATTCGACAAATGTCTAAGTGTTGGGGGATCTTATATCCACATGCTGCTTATTCCCCTTCACATAATACTGAATCTCGGTAAAATAGGACAGAAGGGGTATTGAGCTGTATCTAGCCTGTAGAAATTTCAGGAAACTGCGTAGGCTAGCTAGAAAGAAGTAGAGGTACGCGTCCAACCAGCTTCAAGACGATATAAAGCTTGTTCGAAAGGCTATATTGGAAAACTATTAATTCGGCAAATGTTTAGTGTTGGAGAATCTTGGTAGCCGCAGGCTGCTTAGTCGTCTTTATATACCACTGAATATCGGGGAAATAAGGTATATATTTGTAAAACAATAGAAGGGGAACCGAACTGCATCTAACAAGAAAGAGCAGCGGCTATGTTCGAAGACAACAAACATAGAAACAAGGAGAAAATTGTTGAAGGCATATGTGGAAAACAAAAAAAAAATAAGAGAAATAGAATGGCAGAATATGTTCTAAAGCATTTTTAGGGAATAGTGAGGGATATATTACAAGCTAAGATAAGCAAAAAGAGGTCGAGGTAGGCAAAGATCAGACTAATGCACGCAGATAGTAAAGGATGCAGACTATGAAAATTTCAGGAAAATGGTTAGCTCAGAGTAGGAAACGATGAGGGCACGCGTCTAACCAGTTTCAGGACCGAAGACCTAATGATGATGATGATATAGCTTCTTATTAATAATTTTATTTACAAATATTGGGGCAGTTATACTTTGAATGCAGAGCGAATAAATGATATTATGTTTAAAATATTCAAATTTATATAACCAGTCCAGGCGCCTTAGGACACAATTTTTTTAAATAACCATTGAGTAATTCAAAAATTGCTAAACGTCATTGATTTACACCGGTGCTTCTCAACCTTTTTTCTGTTGCGGTGCACTTTTAACAATTTCAAAATTTGGCGGCACACTAACAATAAAATAAGTTTAAAAGTAAGTATAAATGTACATACAAAATAATTTTTATTGTTTGCATTTCTAAAATTTGACGGCACACTTCACGAATTTGGCGACACACAAACCTGCCGCTGCACAGTGGTTGAGAATCACTGATTTACACAATTATTAATTTTTTCCAAAGATTCCGTTACAATAAAAAATTGTCCGCTAGTGAGTTAAATTCAATTATGAATAAAGTGTTCACTTCGGAATGCACGAGCAGCTGTAAAAAAATTAATCAAAACTAAAATACTAAAATCCCTCAGTGTATTGTTTGCATAAATAACCGGATTTGATTGATGTTAATATTGTTTAAATAAAATTAAACACGCTTTAAATTTTGAAAGTAATAAAAAAAAATTACCTATTTTTACATACCTCGTTCTTCCATGAAAAATTTTTCAGCACTTGTTTATCACAGGGATAAATAAAACAAAATGTGCATTAAACACAAGAGACGCTAAACTTTACCGAGTGTGGCATTCTATTCCAAATACACGAGAGTTCTTCATTCAACTAACTTCCTTTTTGCAAACGTATGTTTCGTAATTTAATTTAAAGAAAGACTCGTAAACCCTAACATTGAGATGGGTAAAAACTTGACACGACCCAAAATTGTTATAATTCGCAGAAAAAGTACAATCTGTGTAAGATCTAAACGCTTCTAGCACTTGTGACCTTTTCCAGCACAACAAAATTACTTCAAATAACGTTATCAATAATTATTAATTTTAAAATCACTAGTAGGTTAAAAGTAGTCGTAAAACATATTCAAATTTTACTGAAAAATTGAAGCACTTCCGTAGTAGACGCGCGTATCACTGAAACGAAGCTATCGTTAATATTAAGGGAGAAGTTTTCAAGTGCGCAGTAGTAAAATTCAGCACAGACTCCGTCTCATGCAACAGCTTGGCAACTATTTATGCTCTTTGTAAATGATGCTCTCTCGGTAAATATTTTCTGCTTTTATATGTAGATAGACTATTTACCTGGATATAAATTGTTGACTGATCGGATTTAAAGGTTTGTGAAACTGAATAATTTTCAGAAGTTACCTATCATATTCAAACTACATAGAATTATTTTAGTATTAAGGTGGTTGTAACCAAAGTGTTTTAAATTAAACTAAATAGTCTTTAAAAACCAACAAGAAAACAAAATACTTTGCAGGGGCGATACTAGTAATCTCTTTGGAAAAATCACTATTTTTAATTTCTATTTTGAAAGGTTATACATGTACAAACATAATTTCATGGCTTAAGAAAGAAATTTCTCAAAACAGCAGTACCGTTACAGGTTCGAATCCTATCCGGAGCCCTTTATTACCTATCTTTCAATTACTAACTTGATTTAAAATGAACATATAGGCTTTGAGAAGTCCAAGTTACTATTTCATCTGTTCGCAAGTTGACAGATAAAAGATTGTTAGGGATTATTGGTCTAATAAGGAGGATTTGGGAACACCGTTAGTCTGGAATGCTCTCAAGAAAAATGCTTACTTTGTGCTAAAGTCAGTTTTACACTTTCAAGCTAATTGTAAAGAAAACGAGCATAGAGGTGACTAAAAGTTTAAACTCTGTAAACTATTTCAAATGCCAAATGCAATTTAATTTAAACGGCATATTTAATAAAAATTTATCAATTGACAAAATAATAGTCTGATATTATGGGTATAATTTCATCAAACAATTTATTACAGCAAATTTATACAATTTAGCTATAAATCGTGGCCTATGTAATTAACGTTTAGTTTCCTGCTGCCCACCACCGCACTGTGTCTCTAAATAACCTCAACTTTAAATTTTAAATACAATTCCTTTTATATGCCTCGATTAACTCAGCTCAGTTCACACTGTGTGCACGACGGTACGATAACAAAGAAGTTTTGCCCCCCCTCTTTTCACTATCACTTTCCTGCTTAAATGATATAAACGAAACTAACTTAAAATTTGTATAATGACCAAGAATATATACATTTCATAGCTTTATAACTTTGATAATGTGATTCGCTATTCAAAAACAAACCTCCGAATCAAAGTAACAATATCAATTTGTTTGTTCCCAAATTGTAACTCCCTTAACTCCCTTAGAACAATTTAAAACTAGCAAAAATAACACTATTTACTACTGGAAATACCTTTGAACTTTCAATGACCTTTCCCTTTCGCTCTATATAATTTTTAAAAGATTTTTGATGACCCTTTACCTAAATATTTCAATATAAAAAAATGTAAATGTTCTGAATGAAATTAATGCCTTATGCTATTAAAATAGTTCTGATTTCTGACCTGTGTTTTCTTTACGTATTTTCAATTCTTCGAACTGCTGCCGCGTGCAGTTGACCAGGACCCCTGGATTGTTTTCAGTTGAGTTCACTTATTGATTTTGTAATACAGCTTGGCCAAACACCCATTCAATGTTTAGAATAATACTCCGTTTACTGCTCCGATGCAAATTTAGATTTAGATTTCTATTGTAAAGTTCCAGACCAATATTTAGATTCCTATCCAGATGAAAATTTAGATGATTTTCTATTCAGATTTTTGATTTAGATGTTTGTTTGGATGATATTAATTAGATGATAATTTAGATGGTAATTTAGATAGTAATTTAGATGGTAATTTAGATGGTAATTTAGATGGTAATTTAGATGGTAATTTAGATGGAAATTTAGATGGTAATTTAGAGGATAATTTAAATGGTAATTTCAATGATAATTTAGAGCCCTAAGTTATAAATATTAAAATTATGTTTAAATCAACGGATAATTTCTCTCGTATACTTAACTATTACTATTATTTTTAAACATTTCTATTACGACTTCCCCAAAATATAATTATTTAATTTTACTATGTTCACTTCGAATGATTTTCTGACTTGAGCTGCTATAGGGCGTGCCTTGGTTCAAATAGACTGATTGTTTATCAAATTCGTGTGTATTTAAAACAACGCTTCCACTTGAAATGATTGGTTTATCTGCGTCCTTCGGTCAAAGTTTGAGGTGTGCTCTAGGTTATTGTCCATACCTTGGACTTTCTGTGGTATTAACTTGATATCTTCAATGTAGTACCTACGGGTGGAACATTGGAAATGTAAATGAATGGTATTAACTTGATAATAGGGTGTTGAATAGCTGACGTTGGCCACATATACATCCAGTTTGTATAGTGTATTCCTAGAGCTATTGTACTTTTACCCGTAAGGCCTTGTTTTGATGTAGGAAATTATAATTCGACTTCACATGTAGACAACGTATGGCTTTTATTTTTGCCAAGATAATTTTTGGGTTTTATATTGACTCTATGTTAAAGATCGCGTAGGCAAAATTTTAGCCTGATGTAAATTTAATATACCCCTAAATAAGTCTATTATCACAGCATTAAATATATAATATATATATATATATATATATATATATATATATATATATATTGCTATGCTCTAAATTATTCGCGCCCCATCTTTTGGGCGACCATATTAATATTGCTATGTATAAACAAGAATTGTAATTATCTCCGACGTTGGGCTGTCTTATTAATATTGCTATCAATTCCCTCCAGAAACTTAACTGGATTTTATCTTGAACCAACCTTGTCGACCAATAATAAATTTTGATACGTTACCGCCTTACTTGTTATCAATTTCGTATTCAACCTATAGCTCCTCCTTGAACTGTTTAAATTATCAAATCACTCCCATTAACTTTATCTTATGACCTCGGCTAGCATTTATTTGGAATTATAAAATTCAGTTAATTAGATTCTATATAATGAAACAAATATTATGTACAGTTTTTGTAAATTATTTTGAATACACTTTTCAATTAATTAATGTTGTAAATCTCATTTATTAAAGTCACATACTTTTTACTCAAAACCCAAAGTCACCAAAAAAACCTATTATCTTTATAAAAGAAGTGTGGAACGTTCTAAACCTCTTATCATATCACGCACTTTATACGTGTTCAAATCCTTTGTTTTGATGAACTTTGTCAAATTAATTTATATTAAGTAAATTCAATATTCAAATAAAAAATATAGAAAAATAATGTCTTACAACTAAAAATCTAACCTGGTCTATTTTCTTCTTGCAATTGACGCATCCACTAATATTTCCCATGCATTAAGCCATCCATTTGAATAAAAATTATTTTCCCCCAATTCAGGATTATTACATGCCTATTCGAAATATTGTTTATCCACACACTTGAACCATTGCATTTAAATTATTGCCATCACCCTCTGGACTACCATTTACTTATACTTATGCACCCCAATTTATTGTCGTCCCATTTCAGACTTAGAATTACTTCTTATCAATTTCCCCAAACTAAGAATTGGATTATCATCATTTATTTTCCCTTGACTTAAAACTTGAATTTTTCTTCCCGGCTTTAGAATAGAATTCTTATTATCATTGTCCCCTGACTCGAAGCCCTATTATTAATATGTTTTAGTTTAAAATAAAATTCCCCAAAATCTACTTATGTTTAATCGGTAATCATTATTTTCATCTTGGCACTTATACTATCTTTCACTTTAAAATTATTACGTATCACTTTATTTCATAGCGGCACACTTCGGCCTTTGTTGAGTTGCAAACTGACTTCGTTATCACTGTACCTGTTAATATATCTTTTCTCTCCTACTCCGTCAGTGGGTATGGTCTAGAAACTTGTCGCTCATTTTTAACGAATCAAATCTTTGCATTCAAAGTAGTTTCTGATGTAATTTTCAATGCATTCCAATAGTTGTGACCTGCTCGCAACTGTCTGTTATCAAACATGCGGTGTTTTGATGAATTTAATTGCTTTTCCATAAACAACTGATGCAATTCAACTTTTAATTTTCATATCTGCATGTTATTTACGCAATTTTTAATCACCTCTCTTTATCAAAGTTCTTAACTACTTGTACGTATTCACATTTATGCTTCCTGAAGCTCTATTTCTTATCTCAGTATTAACCTAATTGTTTGGAACTCTTTTGAATGCGTGTTTCATTACACTTTATTATGTTTACTCGTAAACACGCGCGCCTCCACTGAAAAATATCATTTTTGCATTGCCTAAATTAACTACAACTCTATCTGCAGGGTATTAAATATTTACTATTTACCTAATGCATGTCTTCCGTGTTCCTACGCTAACTATGCGTCTTCCTGTGTGTATTTGCGTCGCTTAAAACTATTTATACTTTATATACAGGATGTTGACTGCTTACTATTTACAAACTATCTCCATTTCTCAATTCTTTACTAAATAAATGCAGTTTTTTGCTGCCTATGGCAATTTCTCATTTCTAAACGACCTTCACTATAAAGTACACCCTTAAACAACCCCTTATCACAGCAATATATATATATATATAATGCTCTAAGATAATAGGGTTATTTAGGGGTTTATACGGCCAGAAGGCTCGCACACTACATGTAAATAGTACTAAAAGCTAAAAAAACTAAACAATTTTATCATAAAAAATACGTAATTCGCAAAGTATGCAAAAAACACACATCTAACACACTGTATAAGGATCACAGTTAGCTTTAATTAATGCAGAAAAACTCATCCACATTCAGTAAGGCAAATAACTTTGTAAACAATCAAATTCATTTTAAGCCAGCAAAGCATTCATAAATTCTAAAGAAATACGCATTAAGAACATCGAAAGCTAGAAAATCAAAATACAAATTCTGTTAAATTAAACACACCTTCCAAAATAAACACGTTTCAGTAACGCGGGATGTAAATAAACGCATTTCAATTTACGTCATTATAGAAATTTTGCATAGTTAATCTTTAACATGGCGTAAATTCAAAACCCAAAAGATTATCTTGACAAAAATAAAAGCCATAGGTATGTCTGCGTGGGAGGTCGAGTTAAAATATCCTACAACAAAACAAAACAAGACGGGTAAAAGTACACGGGCTATAGGAATCCACTATATACAACTTGAATGCTACGTAACCGACAACATGGTTTCAACAAGCTATTTTCAAATTCATACCGGAAAAAGCCCAAGGTATGGACAATAACACGTCTTAAACTTTGACCGCAAGACACGGATAAACAATGATGTCAGATGGAGGCGTTGTCTTAAATACCACACAAATTTGATAAACAATCAGTCTTCCTCCAAACCAGAGCACGCTTTATAATAGTTCAAATTAGCAAATTACGTAAAGTGAACATAGAAAAAATTGAATAATTATATTTCGTGGAAGCCGTAATAGAAAAGTTTTGAAATTAAAATAGTAAGTGAAAATATACGAGAGAAGTGAAATGTTATTAATAAACATGATTTTAACATTTATAAATTAGCGCTCTAGGGAAAAATCTAGATTAGCACATCGAGGGAAAATCTAAATTAGCATATCTAGGGAAAAATCTAAATTAGCACACCTAAATTAGTACATAAATTTAAATATGCAAATAAATCCGAATTTTAATATACATCGATCTAAGTTTGCATAAAAACATTGGTTTGCATCTACACATCGGTGCACTAGACTGCAAATCGATATAAGCATTGAATGGGTATTTATCCAAGCGGAACTAATAAATCAACAAGTGAACTCAACTGAAAACAATCCAGGGTTACTGGTCAACAGCACGTAGCAGCCGATACAAGAATAGGGAGAACAAAAAGACACGCAAGGAAAACTACAGATCAGAACATTATCTAATAGCATAAGACATTATTTTCTTTTTTATTGAACGTTTACATCTTTATTATTATAAGATAATATTTTTGTAAAGAGTCATAAAGAATCTTTTTATACGTGAAAATGTACGTAAAAGAAAAAAGTCATCGAACGTTCAAAAGTGTTTCCAATAGTATTACAGTGTCATTTTTGTTGGCTTTAAAACTGACTAAAGTAAGTTATAATTTTGGGGATAAACAAATTGATATCATTACTACTTTGATTCAAGGGTTTATTTTGTCGAATAGTAAATCATATTATCAATCTGTAAAGTGTATATAATTATTTTGGTCATTATACAAATCTTGGTCAATTTCGTTTGTCTCATTTAAGTAGGAAAGTGTTAGATAAAGGGGGAGGAGTATAAATTCTTTATTATCGTAACGTCGTACACTCTGTTTGGATTAGACTGAGCTAGTCGGGGCATATTCAAATTTTTGGTTATTTAGATACAGAGAGCGGAGGCGGGCAGTAGGAAACTGAATGTTAATTATAACGGCGTGTGTCGTTATTATAGCAATATATATACATATGTATTTGATAGTTGACTTATAATGCAAGAATGAAAATATCGGTGCAATAGGGAATTTGAGCGTCACTTCCTGTCTATATCTGACATAAGTGAAAAACTTGACACTGTTAGATGTGATTGACAAAAAAATGCCAAATGTAATTGAAGATTAGGTTGAAGTATCGTTGTGTACATGATTTGGATTTGTATACCTATCCAATTGTAATCATCGGTCCAGATAATGCAGTAAGTTAGCGCGAAAGCGATCAAAGCTGAATGTTACAGGCCCCAATCCTGTCCGGGACCTGATGTTTTTCATCTTTAAACTACTAGTACCATTTTAAATTATCATGTAGGCTTTGCATAGAAATCTGGGTTATTATTTCATCTTATTAACTAATACGAAATGGCCAAGATAAAAGAGACCCGTAGTCATACTGTGCATGATATTTGAATCAAACGCGCCAGAGGGGTCACCTGATGTCCAGCAGCCATTTCAGTGTTGAGTTTTCAGTTGCTAATGGTAATTGCGAATATGGTTTTCCATAATACCTTTTACAATCGAACAAAGGCTGTTCATTCTGGAAACTTCTTTGAAATATAAATCGTTTGCAACATTAAATGAAAGGTTTATGGTAAAATATCCAAAACGTCTGCTCCTTCTAAATGTGTTGTGTAAAAAATGATTACTAAATTTTGAGCTACAGGTTCAGTAGCTAATGCCAAACGTTACCGTGTAAGGACGGTTTGTTCACAAGAAAATATTCAACGTATTGAAGAAATTATGCTAAGAAGTTTACGGAAATCAACTAGTCATTTATCCTCCCAACTAAACGTCAAGTGAACGTCATGCCAGAACATGTTGAAGCAGTAGTTGCATATGCAAGCGTACAAAGTAAGATTGAGGCAAATATTGAAGCCTACGGACTAGGCAAAACGACAACATTATTACGAATGGTTACTCACTCATGTCGCTGATGGTTACCTGGATCCAAATCTTTACTTTTTTGCAGATGAGGCACGGTTCTATCTTAGCGGGTACGCGAACTCTCAAAATACTCCTTATTGGTCTACGAACAATCCCAAATGCCTCTGAATGATGTAAAAATATGCGTTTGATGTGCAGTTTTAGCCCAACGGATTGTAGGCCCCATTTTCTTTAATAACACACCTCTGAAATGTATGTAACGGAATTGTTCGAACCATTTGTAGCGCAACTGACGAAGGAAAAACGTGAGTATGCATTTTTCCTGCATAATGGTACCACGGCGCGTATTGCACGGTTTCCAATGCACACGCTCATAGAATTTTCGGCCAAAAGCATACAGTCCTCGCAGGTTTAATACTTCCCAGATCACTCGATGTCTACCTGCGATTTTTATTTGTGGCGTAACTTAAAGGGTAAATTGTACACTACCAACCCGCATATAAATTATATCAGTATCAATTTTTAATGTGGTGAACGTAAATTGTTACACTTTAGAGCCCAAGGCTTTGGACGTCAGTGTAACGGTTTTACTTATTTAGAGAACGCGTTTTGCGATCTTCCCTTTAGGCAGAAGATAGTACAACAATTCGGAACTTAAACGGACTTAAAATTTTAACGCGTACGAGATAAAACTACAAAAATTTGCTGTGCCGGCGGTTAATTTGGCTATTATTCCATGGGAGATCACGAAAAGAATAAACTTGAAATATTCTTTATACAACGAAAACAAAATATTCTGAAATTGAACGCCACTGTATCGAACAATTATTAAAAAGATATGATTTTGGGGCAGATACTGAAACCCTATCGAAGTGGATCATTTTAAAATCTTTCCTATTTAGAAAATTGAACATATTAATCTCAGAAGGTATCTGTTATATAATATATAATTTTTATACAATAATAAAAAGAAATAAATAATTTCACATGTGTTAAATAATTGCACTTAAACCTGATGATTAGTATAAGCAGCGACAGGTGTTGGTTTTGCAATATTTGAACAGATGTTGATTGTGCGAAAAGATATATTGGAAAACTATTAATTCGGCAAATGTCTAAGTGTTGGGAAATCTTGGTAGCCGCAGACTGCTTAACCCCCTTCACATTACTGGGAAATAGGTTATATATTTGTAAACAATAGAAGGGGAACCGAACCTCATCTAAGAATCAAGAGCAGCGGCTATGTTCGAAGACAACGAACAGAAACAAAGAATAATTGTTGAAAGCATAAGTCTAGAGCACGATATTGTACGGCTATGAAATAGGGACAGTAGGTGAAGCAGACAGGAAAAAGGTAGACGCTTTTTAGAATATTGTGCTTCAGGTGTATAATGATAGACAAATAAACTTAATAACAAAGAGGTTCTAGAAATAGTAAGGGAAGAAAGATATCTGTAGAAAACAAGAAGATAGGAGAAATAGAAAGGCAAGACACTTCTAAGGCATTTGGGGATATATTACAAAAGTGATAGCAAAAAAGACTGGTAGAGGTAGACTTAGATCAGACCATTGTACGCAGATAGTAAAAAATGCAGATTGCGGGAATTTCAGAAACATGTGTAGGTTAGCTTCAAAGGTTTCTGTCTTTTTCCTGTTCGCTTCTCCTACTGTCCAGGTTTCAAAGCCGTACAATTCTGTGCTCCAGACATATGTTTGAAGCAATCATTTCTTTGTTTCTATGTTCGTTGTCTCTGAACAAAGTAGTTGCTTTTTCTTGTTAAATGGAGCACGGCCTTGTACTAATCTTTGTTTTATATCTTTTGCAATTTTCCCATCTTGCCTTATTTGACTTCCTAGGTAGCAGAAATTCGTACCCCTTGTAAGTTCTCGTTACCAATTTGTACTCTAGTTTTTAATTAACTTTGCCCTCCTTTGCATACTAGTACTTTGGTTTTATTTTTGTTAATTTTCATACCGTATCTCTCTGTTAGAACCGATTCCATTTCATTAAGAGCAGCTTCTAACTCTTCCTTGCTAGATGCTAATACCGCTATATCACCTGCAAATATAAGCATCTCAATCTTTTGACCTTGCATAATATTTCCAAAAGCCTTCCTGCATTTGACAATATTCATTGCCTCTTCGATGCACAAGTTAAATATTAACGGGGATAGGGCACATCCCTGTCTCGCCCTTTCTTAATATTTACTTCTCTACATTCTTACTCTATTTCCATTACCGCTGTTTGCTCTTTGTACAAACTATGAACTATCCGTCTATCCCTAAATCTCATTCCAATCTTTTTTTGTATTTCGAATATTTTGATCCACTTTACCTTGTCGAATGCTTTTTCCAGATCTACAAACCATATATACACGCTTTCTCCTTTTCATATTGTTTCCTCCATTATTACCCTCATAGCTAAAAATAGTGTCCCATGTTCACTTGTTTCGCCTAAACCCAAATTGACCTTCTCCTAGTATTTTTTTAGCTCGTTTTTCCATCCATCTTTGTACAATTCTAGTTAGCCATGTTAATACGTGGGCTGTCAAATCTATCGTTCGAAAATTTTCACATCTAATGACTTTGATGTAACGTTTGAAATTTTTGGATAGCTTGCCTGTTTCATACATAAGCTTACAAGTTGTAAGAGACATTCTATTGCTGTTTGTTCAGCGGCTTTTAGAATATCTACCTGCACCTTATTTATCCCCAATGCCTTATCATTTCTCCAACCCTTTAATGCTAATTCAAACTAATCTCTAAGTTTAGGTTAACCCAAGTCATCCTTTTCAATGTCTGATTCCTGTTCTAGTGTTGCTAGTTCCTGTTTTACATATAAATTCCTTGCATATTCTTGCCATTTAACCACTTTTCTACATTTTCTATGATGATGTCTTTTCCACACTCCTTACATTTTTGCTCTATGGCTTTATATCCCTAAAATTCATTCTAAGTAATTTATATGCTTCGTCTGTCTTTCCTATTTCCATCTGAGTTTGTACCTTTTTGCACTTTTCATCAACTCGTTGATCTTTAGTTTTCTGCATTTGCGAATAATTTTCCATTTTGTGGCTTTGTATCTCTGTTTTCCTGCTTCGTCTGATCTGTTTTATATTTTCGTTTTTCTTCTATTAAATTCAGGATATTCTTTGTTATCCTAGCTTTCTTATTTTCTCTTTACGTATACCACAGAATATCTCTGGCCGTCATGCCTAAGCTGGAACCAATGTTAATCCATTTTGTTTCTACTTCCTTCGTAACAGAAACTTTCTCGATATATATCGGCAATTCATTTGACATTTTTTCAAATCTTTCGTAGATACCTGTATCTTTTGGTTTCTCAAAATCAAAGTGCGCTTTTTCGTTCTCTTTTTCCAAATTTTTTAATTTCAGCGCGGTTTTCATAACTACAATGTTGTGATCAGTATCAATATCTGCTTCTGGGTAGCTTCTACAGTCTTTTACTTGATTCCTAATCCATTGTCTGAAAAGAATGTGATCTATTTGATATCTTCGTATATGTTTTAGCATCTTCCATGTGTATCCTCTTCGGGCATGATGTTGAAATAAAGTGTTTGTGATGGTTAAATTGTTTTGTCACAGAGTTCTACCAGCCTATTTCCCCCGTTGTTCCTCGTGTTTAATCCAAATAAACTTACTACCGGTCTTTCTCTATCGTCACCTACCACTGCATTAAAATCCCTGCTAATTATTAAATTTTCAAATCTTATACGCTACTTAGTATGTCTTCGATATCTTTCTAGATCCTTTCTACCTCACTGTAGCTAGAGGTGGACATTATTACTGTATTTATTGGTTTAGGCTCTTATCTAACCATGAGTACTCTTTCTTTCTTGTGTAAGTACTTTTGTACACAGTGTGGTATCTTTTTTCGCAATTTAACATACCCCCGAATTTCTTTCCTATGATTGTAGTGGTTCTAAAGTTATATACAATATTTAAAAGTGAATAATGTGATGCGTAACCGGATATTCGATAGCTGGGGTTGTTGTGGTATGACGGAAAACGCCGATCGCACGAGGTAGGTGCTCGTAATAAGAAAAAACGCTCGGACCACGGGGACGGCGAGAGAGAGTCGGTTCTCGCTGGTTAAAACGAGAAGAACAATAATTATTATTATAACTATGAAGAGCATCACATGGTTGAATTTAAATACGATCATCACCTAATCAATCGGCAATTATACTGCATTTGTATGGATTCAACACTGCACAACAAATTAAAAAGAAAAAGGTTTTATTTTTAGGGCGGCGTCGCCAATTATTCCGTTTAAAGTCTAAGTAGATTAAGATTTAAGATGAAATATGTCATCAGATTAGTGGTAAGTTTTGTTAGGTAAGTGACAAATTTGTATGTTTCTAATAAAATTATTTATGACGCAATATACTTGATTTATCTTCGAATTTTATGTAGAAACCCCCCCAAAAGTTAATAAAAACACTTCATTAAATGGCGCCCTCCGTTTGGCATGAAATTCGAAGAAAAATCATTGTATTAATAATTTTGGTATTAATTAAAATATAGACGAATTAATGTACATTTAAAAAAAAAAAGTCAAGGATGTTCAGATGGTATGTATATGTTACTGTTAGGTTATGCATCAAAGGTAGTGGAAAATTTTTATGTACTGTTCAGGATATTTTACCTGTTTCTTTCTAGCTGAGAAATGCGTTGAAGTGTAATAATAAGTGGTTTGAATAAGCAAGGCAAAAACAAGTTTATTCAAGGGCGGGTGCACTAAACTTCCGATAAATTCCTGGGAAGAAAGTAATTTTGAGGATATAGGAATAAGGCCATTAGCAGAAGTAAATAGGTTTGATATTCGATCTTGAGGTAGTGGTTACATTTTATTTCTATAATGGAGGATGAAAACACAGTATTAAATAATGATGTATTTTTAAATTCTACTTTGAATGTGAGTGGGGTTGAAAATTTTGGTAGTAGTGGGAATGCAGAGTTACAAAATGATTATTATAATCAAGTAATGAATCGGAAAACTGAAACAGTGGGGGAGCAAGGAAATAACTTAGATAAAATTCTTTTGATGTTAGCACAAAATATAAGTGAAATTAGGAAAGAACAGTCAAACAATTTTAAGTTTATTCAGCAGCAGGTTCAATTGCAAATCCAACAAATCGAATTACAATCAAAACAACAAAGTCAATTGGAAAATGTTTTATTGAAAATGTTTGATAAATCAGATACTGAAAGAGATATTAATGTAAGAAAGCTAGAATCTGAATTTTGTAAAGAAGAGGGGTCGGTAAAGCAGGTACAATCATCCGCTACTCAAAGTACAACTTCTGAAACTAATACGAATTTTCAGTATTTTACTAGTTGGCAGAATTCTTTGGGACCTACAATTAAATTTAATCCTGCTGGAAATTTGCATCCAGTGGCATTTATCAGAAAAATAAAAAATTATTTAGGAGAGGCTGAAGTACCAGTAAATAAATGGGTTAGTTTTGCTGTAAGGGCTTTGTTAGGTAGAGCTTCAAATTGGGCAGAGTTAAATGAAGATAAATTTAGGGATTTTGAAAACTTCTCGCAATTATTTTTTAATAAATATTGGAATAGTGACATTGAAAGGGAAGCATTTAGGGAATTTAAATTAGGGCAATATCGATCTGGTTCTAAGGCAGAGTATTTCCAGAAATTAATAAGTAAGGCTTCATATTTTTCACCACCCTTAAGTGATGTTCAAATACTTCAAATGGTTGCCGAACATTTCCCACCGGAAATTAAAATGGGTTTAGCGATTTGTAGGTCATGTGACGAGGCTGTTGAACATTTAAACAAAGTTGATAGTTATGCGGGAATAAACAATACAAGATTTCCTTATATATATAATTCTAATAATACAGGCGAAGGTAGGTACAGTCACCAAAATGGTAATACGAGAAGTAATGATATGTCGCCTGGTTACAATTACAACCGAAATCAAGAACATCGACATGTACAGTCAAATATTAATAATAATGATAATAACCCTTATCGTCGTAGTCAATATAATCGAAATCTTAATCAAAATGAGAATCAGGAGGCAAATGCTAGTGCGGGCAATAGATCACATGAAAATCAAATACGGGAGCAATCTTCATATCAATTGCAATCAGATGGGCCATCAGCCAATTGTATTGAGTTTAATAATAATGGTGTTAATTCAGGGGAAGAAGAACAAGTAATATTGCCGGAAATGAAATTGTTAAAGTGAGCGAGATGGGCTCAACTATGGTTATTTGTAAAAAGGATGAAAATTATTTGCCTGAGTGTAACATAAGAAAAGAAGACGAGAGTAGCGAGGGTGGCAAACAGCAAGGCAGGTGTTATATGCCTATTTTAAAAGAAAGAATCGAGGATGTTTATTCTGATATATTAATTGATAGTGGGAGTACTGTTAGTTGTGTGTCACAAAGGTTTTTCCAAGAACTTAAAAAATCTGATAAACTAATGCCGGTAGTCCCCGTCAACAATATTTCGTTGTCAGGGGCATTTCAATCAAATGCTTGTAAGATCAACTTGCAGGTTGGTTTAAAAATATTATTACAAAATACTACTTTTGAATTTGTGTGTTTAGTTGTTCCTACGCTTTGTCGTAATATTATATTGGGGTGCGATTGGTTGGAAGAATATAAAATAAATATCGATTTTGAAAGGAGAATTATTACAGGGAAAATACAAAATGGTAATGGGCCAGTTTTCAGATTAAATTTTAATTCAAACGGAAGTAGCGAGGAAATAAAAATGAAATAATTACCAATAATGGGCACCCTAACGTAGTTTTTGAAAATGATTATGAAGCTAGTTATATCGATAGAAACGATCGGGAAGATAACCAGAAAAGCAATGGTTGCGTAACAATGAGTCAGAATGGGAACAGGGATGACAATTGTGATTTTAATTTCTACAAGAATGTAACGGATTTTATTAAACCGGAGGAGCTTGATAAAACAAACGGGAGTAATAAAAATAATGGAAAAAGTGTCAACACATATCGATCAAATATGTGTAGAGAGTGAAATATTGAATGATAGCCAACGAATTATGTTAAATAATTTATTGAATAAATATAAAGATATTTTTTCAGAATTGCCCGGTAAGATCAATTGCTATAAACACCCAATTAATATTAAGGATGATACTCCTTTTTATATAAAGCCTTACCCGATCCCATTTATTTATTTTGATGAAGTAAACAGGCAAATCAATGAAATGATTCAATTAGGAATTATAGAAAAATGTCAGACTGAATATGTGTCGCCCTTGGTGGTGGTAAAGAAAAAGGATGGTTTTCCCAGAATTTGTATTGACTGCAGGTATTTAAATAAAAGGATTGAAAAGGATCACGTGATACCGATAAATCCAACGGAAATATTTTACCGATTTAAACCAGGTCAGGTTTCATCTACGTTAGTCATGGTCCAGGCCTATTGGCAGGTCAAGGTAGTAAAGCAACATTAAAAGTATTTGGGGTTTTCCTTTAACAATCAAACCTATATTTTAAAAGAGTACCATTTGGGTTAGTCGCTAGTGTAGCAGGGTTTCTCCGTGCACTACATATTGCTTTGGGCGAAGATTGTATGAGTTTTGTAATGCCATACGTAGACGATATTTTAATAACATCTCCCGATGTTGACACTCATTTGAAACATTTAAGATAGTTTTCGAAAAATTTAAGCAGTCTAGTATTACTATCAAACTGAGAAAATGTGTTTTTGTGAACCAAAAATTACCGTTTGTGGGTCATTATATAACGCCATATAAGTTTGAAATGGATCCAGCCAAAATAAAGATAATTCAAGAGTTTAAATCCCGTATTAATATCAAGACTTTAAGAGCCTTTTGTGGTTTAGTGCAATATGATAGCAGATTTATTAAAGATTTTTCTCAGTACATGATTCCGTTGAATAGATTATTAAGTAAAAACGTTAAATGGTAGTGGGGAGCTGAAGAGCAATATGCTTTTGAATTAGTAAAGAAAAAATTTATAAGTGTTAATTCATTAAATCACCCGGATGTGTCCCGAGATTTTTTAATTAATACCGATGCAAGCGGATATGCCATTGGGGCATGTTTATTCCAGATAAATGAAAATAAGAAGATTGTAGTCATTTCTTACTATAGCAGAGTGTTGCGCAATGCAGAAATTTGGTATTCGGTATGCGAAAAAGAATTTTTAGCAGTCATTTCTGCTTTGAATCATTGGCGGATATTGATTTTGGGTCGAAGAATTATCTTGAAATCAGATCAAAGGGCGTTGAGTTTCTTGGATAGATGTCGTTTTGTCAATAATCGCATGAGGAGATGGATGCTGTTTATCCAAGAGTTTGATATTAAATTTGAGTATTGTCCTGGGAGAGATAATAAGATCGCTGATATTTTGTCGCGATTTCCTAACGGTGAGGAATTTCTTGCAGCCAAACGGTCTGATGAGAAATTGGAAGTAAATGCGATAAAATTAACCATGTTTACAAATAAAAATTTTGTTTGTCAAACACAAGACGGTGATGAATTTTGTTCTAAAATTAAATCTCTACTGCAGAATACAGATAAGAGTTCCGAAAAATTAAAGTGGTTTGTGTTACACGAAGGTTTGTTATTTAAAAAAAGGTTCTGATACTGAGCCTGGTTATAAATTAGTTGTACCTAGAAATCAAATTAAAGAATTAATAGAATTCATTCATAATGAAAATGGGCATTTTGGTGCAAATAAATGCTACCTCACGTTCTGCAAAGATTTTTACTATCCTAAAGTTAAGGCATTATTTCGGAAAATCACTTCACACTGTGAATTGTGCCAGAAATCAAAAGTCAGTAAACGTAATCATGGAGAGATGCAAAGTGTTCTAGTAAGTCAGCCAAATCAAACTCTCAGTATTGACTTTATTGGGCCATTACCTGTTTCACGAAGGGGTACGACCCAATTATTCGTTATAATTGATGTCTTTAGCAAATATGTTGAACTTTTTCCTTTAAAAAGAGCAACGGCTAGTAGCCTTTTGCGTTGTTTAAATAGGTGGTTTAATTGTTTTGGTACACCTCGTGCTATTTTGAGCGATAACGGTAGCCAGTTTTGGAATAAGGTGTACATAAATACTTTAAAAGAGAAAAATATAAAAATTTTACATACTTCAACTTATTTTCCAGCAGGAAACATGGTAAAAGAATGAACAAGGAGGTAGGGCGTTTACTAAGGGCATTTTGCTATGACAAGCACCAGAGCTGGTCTTTAAAGGTAAAAACTATACAAGATTGGTTGAATAATGTTGTTCACCTTTTGACCGGATTTAGTCCGAATGAAATTCAAAAGGGTCCCATGGCCAATCCATTGTTATGTAAGTTAAACATTCCTCCAAATGTAATAAATAAGGAGAGGATTATTGTATTAGCAGAAGAGAAACTTAAGTCGAAAGCAGAGAAAAGAAAAGTGAGACAATAAGAAACATAAAGTTGTTAAATTAGCTGTAGGTGATAAGGTATTGGTGAAAACCCATGAACAGTCTTCACACGAGGATCATGTAATACGAAAATTCTTTCTTTTATATAAAGGACCAGCCACAGTTGTTAAGATCATCTCACCCAATTCTTATGAAGTGGTTGATGATGTCTCAGGCGGGTCATGTATTCAAAATATTGTTAATATTAAATTGTATATAAATCCCAAAGATTTTGTTTGTAATATTACTATATAAATGTTTCTGAATATTACCAATTGTATAATTAGTTAGTAAGAATTAAAGGATAGTGTGTTTTTTTTCTCATTGTGCGAGAAAAGTTTCAACTGTTAGCTAACAGGTATCTTCAAGTGTGAAACTTTTGGGGAGCTATGTAGTGGTTCTAAAGTTATATACAATATTTAAAAGTGAATAATGTGATGCGTAACCGGATATTCGATAGCTGGGGTTGTTGTGGTATAACGGAAAACGCTGATCGCACGAGGTAGGTGCTCGTAATAAGAGAAAACGCACGGACCACGGGGACGTCGAGAGAGAGTCGGTTCTCGCAGGTTACAACGAGAAGAACAATAATTATTATTATAACTATGAAGAGCATCACATGGTTGAATTTAAATACGATCATCACCTAATCAATCGGCAATTATACTGCAGTTGTATGGATTCAACACTGCACAACAAATAAAAAGAAAAAGGTTTTGTTTTTATGGTGGCGTCACCAATTATTCCGTTTAAAGTCTAAGTAGATTAAGATTTAAGATGAAATATGTCATCAGATTAGTGGTAAGTTTTGTTAGGTAAGTGACAAATTTGTATGTTTCTAATAAAATTATTTATGACGCAATATACTTGATTTATCTTCGAATTTTATGTAGAAACCCCCCCAAAAGTTAATAAAGACACTACATGATCCTGTATGAAGTACCCTAAAGTCTCTGCTAAAAATTCCCTGATTCTGGACATCGAACTTCGCTGATCCCTAATATGTCTAGTGCTAACGTATTCATTTCAACTTCCAAGTTCTCTAGTTTACCTACTTGCTTCATACTACTGACATTCCACGCTCCGACTATCAGAATGTTCTCGGCTCTTCCTTTATATTTTCCGATCACATCCTCCGAAATAGCCCCTTCGCGGAAATAGGAATGTGCGGCTATTTTAACTCCGGAATCTTTTACTTCCATAGGGTGCCATCATATTAAATAACAATTTAAGTACGCTGTGCACTTAGAGGTAATGTGGTGGTTTACAGTTGCCTTCCACATCGTAGTCGTGTGGCTTAAAATGCCATACCGACCCCTGTAGTCTCTACCACTCTAGAGTACTAAAAAAGCTGCTGCCCTTTTTCTGGTATCTGTCTTAGTCTGGTTGCTCACTAAAGACTCAAATAATTTGGTTAAACCTTTAGTACGTCTCTTTAGCTCACTGGGACACTCAAGCCGTTCCATTGTTCTAGTAATTTGGAACTTCTTCAAGGTGCAGGTCTATTTGGAACGACTTCAATCTATATTACATACAACTAGAGATGGAGCTACTCACTTTAGGTTAAATTTATTTGTCAAGTTTGAGCACTATTGGAAATATTGCACGGAACAATGTGGTGAGCTTTATTATTTTAAGAGTCAATCGGAGTGCACTTTTAGGATTTGACATTGATATAATGAGTGCTGGAATAGGATAATATGATTCAATTCTTTCTAATTGCGTAATTTAAGAGCTATTGCACGAGGTTGAAAGATAGAATTCGACAATCTTTATAGGACTTTCAGAATGTAGAAATATGTTTAAAAGGCCAAACACTAGGTAATAATTACTAATTTCAGTTTAAACTGTGAGACCATTTAAAAATTAGTAAATCTAGACAAGCACAAAGTACATTTTATTGGACACGTAAGCTTTGTTTACACGTTGTCGTTCTTCTACTCCTCTTATAAATACAATTGTGTTGCAGTATGTTTATGTTGTCTAAAATTGAGCTAGTAATAAGGGAAGTGAAGCAAATAAATACCTTATTTAGTTTGCACCTGTTATAGATTCAAAAAATCTGTGGTGAGGATTATGCAGAGCATTCAATCTTTAAAACAATATTGTTTCTAGTAATAAATCTTATAGAGAAGAATCGTTAGCCGATAGTCTCATTCTCGAATCCTTAATTTTATGTTTCCATAAAATATTTTTAACACAAAAATAAAGAAGTTAAGATATTCAATCCGCTCTTCTAGCTAATAAATACACAGAATGAAATTATATTATCTCTGCAGTTATCTTAACAATCTAATTTCCATTAAAGGTTTCTGAAGACTCCACTCAGCAACAACATCTCGTTATTAAGTACTTCAGGTTATCGTACTACAATTAGTTACAAACCGTCAGAGAAGCGACCGTGTAATCCAAGCAACACAGTAATTAGCAGGAGGCACAAAAACTTGGGAGTTGTTATTAGAGCACAATCGATCTTGACGTCCGGGTTTTATAGTAGAGTGATAGAACTACAAAGAAAATATAGTGAAGTTGGCGGTGGTAATATTTCTTAGTACAAATCCGACAAATTTAGTTTGAGTTAACTTGATCGAAACGTAGAGTGAAAAATTTCACCAAGTTTTGTGCTAAATACAATTATTTGCACTGCAGTTTTCGTTGTACAAATTCTACATGTGAATTCTTTGCAATTAGTTTAGGCTTTTAGGATTACGTAACTGCAAACTAAAATTACTGCAACTGTTGGGGATGAAAATTACTTTAAATTAATTGCTGCGGCAGATGTAGTATATTGTATGCTGACCACGAGTGACTAAAAATAGTTTAAGCAGAGAAAAGAAAAGTGAGACAATAAGAAACATAAAGTTGTTAAATTAGCTGTAGGTGATAAGGTATTGGTGAAAACCCATGAACAGTCTTCACACGAGGATCATGTAATACGAAAATTCTTTCTTTTATATAAAGGACCAGCCACAGTTGTTAAGATCATCTCACCCAATTCTTATGAAGTGGTTGATGATGTCTCAGGCGGGTCATGTATTCAAAATATTGTTAATATTAAATTGTATATAAATCCCAAAGATTTTGTTTGTAATATTACTATATAAATGTTTCTGAATATTACCAATTGTATAATTAGTTAGTAAGAATTAAAGGATAGTGTGTTTTTTTTCTCATTGTGCGAGAAAAGTTTCAACTGTTAGCTAACAGGTATCTTCAAGTGTGAAACTTTTGGGGAGCTATGTAGTGGTTCTAAAGTTATATACAATATTTAAAAGTGAATAATGTGATGCGTAACCGGATATTCGATAGCTGGGGTTGTTGTGGTATAACGGAAAACGCTGATCGCACGAGGTAGGTGCTCGTAATAAGAGAAAACGCACGGACCACGGGGACGTCGAGAGAGAGTCGGTTCTCGCAGGTTACAACGAGAAGAACAATAATTATTATTATAACTATGAAGAGCATCACATGGTTGAATTTAAATACGATCATCACCTAATCAATCGGCAATTATACTGCAGTTGTATGGATTCAACACTGCACAACAAATAAAAAGAAAAAGGTTTTGTTTTTATGGTGGCGTCACCAATTATTCCGTTTAAAGTCTAAGTAGATTAAGATTTAAGATGAAATATGTCATCAGATTAGTGGTAAGTTTTGTTAGGTAAGTGACAAATTTGTATGTTTCTAATAAAATTATTTATGACGCAATATACTTGATTTATCTTCGAATTTTATGTAGAAACCCCCCCAAAAGTTAATAAAGACACTACATGATCCTGTATGAAGTACCCTAAAGTCTCTGCTAAAAATTCCCTGATTCTGGACATCGAACTTCGCTGATCCCTAATATGTCTAGTGCTAACGTATTCATTTCAACTTCCAAGTTCTCTAGTTTACCTACTTGCTTCATACTACTGACATTCCACGCTCCGACTATCAGAATGTTCTCGGCTCTTCCTTTATATTTTCCGATCACATCCTCCGAAATAGCCCCTTCGCGGAAATAGGAATGTGCGGCTATTTTAACTCCGGAATCTTTTACTTCCATAGGGTGCCATCATATTAAATAACAATTTAAGTACGCTGTGCACTTAGAGGTAATGTGGTGGTTTACAGTTGCCTTCCACATCGTAGTCGTGTGGCTTAAAATGCCATACCGACCCTGTAGTCTCTACCACTCTAGAGTACTAAAAAGCTGCTGCCCTTTTCTGGTATCTGTCTTAGTCTGGTTGCTCACTAAAGACTCAAATAATTTGGTTAAACCTTTAGTACGTCTCTTTAGCTCACTGGGACACTCAAGCCGTTCCATTGTTCTAGTAATTTGGAACTTCTTCAAGGTGCAGGTCTATTTGGAACGACTTCAATCTATATTACATACAACTAGAGATGGAGCTACTCACTTTAGGTTAAATTTATTTGTCAAGTTTGAGCACTATTGGAAATATTGCACGGAACAATGTGGTGAGCTTTATTATTTTAAGAGTCAATCGGAGTGCACTTTTAGGATTTGACATTGATATAATGAGTGCTGGAATAGGATAATATGATTCAATTCTTTCTAATTGCGTAATTTAAGAGCTATTGCACGAGGTTGAAAGATAGAATTCGACAATCTTTATAGGACTTTCAGAATGTAGAAATATGTTTAAAAGGCCAAACACTAGGTAATAATTACTAATTTCAGTTTAAACTGTGAGACCATTTAAAAATTAGTAAATCTAGACAAGCACAAAGTACATTTTATTGGACACGTAAGCTTTGTTTACACGTTGTCGTTCTTCTACTCCTCTTATAAATACAATTGTGTTGCAGTATGTTTATGTTGTCTAAAATTGAGCTAGTAATAAGGAAGTGAAGCAAATAAATACCTTATTTAGTTTGCACCTGTTATAGATTCAAAAATCTGTGGTGAGGATTATGCAGAGCATTCAATCTTTAAAACAATATTGTTTCTAGTAATAAATCTTATAGAGAAGAATCGTTAGCCGATAGTCTCATTCTCGAATCCTTAATTTTATGTTTCCATAAAATATTTTTAACACAAAAATAAAGAAGTTAAGATATTCAATCCGCTCTTCTAGCTAATAAATACACAGAATGAAATTATATTATCTCTGCAGTTATCTTAACAATCTAATTTCCATTAAAGGTTTCTGAAGACTCCACTCAGCAACAACATCTCGTTATTAAGTACTTCAGGTTATCGTACTACAATTAGTTACAAACCGTCAGAGAAGCGACCGTGTAATCCAAGCAACACAGTAATTAGCAGGAGGCACAAAAACTTGGGAGTTGTTATTAGAGCACAATCGATCTTGACGTCCGGGTTTTATAGTAGAGTGATAGAACTACAAAGAAAATATAGTGAAGTTGGCGGTGGTAATATTTCTTAGTACAAATCCGACAAATTTAGTTTGAGTTAACTTGATCGAAACGTAGAGTGAAAAATTTCACCAAGTTTTGTGCTAAATACAATTATTTGCACTGCAGTTTTCGTTGTACAAATTCTACATGTGAATTCTTTGCAATTAGTTTAGGCTTTTAGGATTACGTAACTGCAAACTAAAATTACTGCAACTGTTGGGGATGAAAATTACTTTAAATTAATTGCTGCGGCAGATGTAGTATATTGTATGCTGACCACGAGTGACTAAAAATAGTTTAAATCGTTTAAACCAAACCAAAGCTTGGAAATAAAAAATTTAGTTCTGTGAAATGTGGTGCAATATTGCATTATTTATACTCCTTTCCCATTCTAAACGGACCTGCAACTTGAAATAGTTCTAAAATACTAGAACGGATAAAATGACTTGCGTGTCTCAGTGAACTAACGGGTCAAACTAGAACTTCAACCAAATTAGTGGGGTCTTTAGTGAGGAACCAGACTAAGACAGGTCCCCGAAAGAGGACAGCAGCTCTTTCAGTACTTACAGTGGTAGATGCCCTAAGGGTCGGTATGGCATTCTAAGACACGCTACCGCGATGTGGACGGCAACGGGAACCCACCACATTACCTCCCAACTACGCAGCGTACTAAAAATGTTTTAAAACGATGGCATACTCTGGGGTTAAAGATTCCGGGGTTAAAATAGTCCCAGATTCCGATTTCGGGCGGGTGGGACTACTTCGGAGGATGTGATCGACAAGTTTAAAAGAAGAGCAAATAACATTTTGCAAGTGGGAGCGTGGAATGTCAGTACCATGAAGCAAATAGGTAGAGTAAAGAATCTGAAAATTGAAAAGAAAAGATTGGCATTAGAAATATTAGGAATTAGTGAAGTTCGGTGACCAAAGGCGGAAGATTTTTTGGAGCGGGGGCTTTAAGGTAATTCACACAAAATCAGAGGAAAAAAATCAGGTGTGCGGATCGTCGTACGGATTAACGATTTATTTCACAACTCTCTGACCCACAAGCGGATAAGTATAGAACCTCGAAAAACTCGATCGATCTAGTCTGTAAGACCCGGCAGTCAACTGAATCGATATAATTGTTTTGTGTTGATTACTTTATATATGTTACTGTGTATAAAACTACTTACAAAAGAATGGAAAAGTACCCATGGTCAGATTAATATCTAAACCGGCAAATACAGTAGTAATACAAGTTTACACGCCCTCCTTTAGCAGCGGTGAGGAGGAGGTAGAAGCAATTTACAAACATATCGAAGACTTGCTAAGATTCGTTAGCGGACATGAAAATTTAATAATTGCGAGAAATTTAAATGCAGTGGTAAGCGAGGATAGCGAAGGAGCTGTAGTAGGAGAAATTGGCTAGTAGAATATTTTGACAAAAATAATTTAACCATCACAAACACATTATTTCAACATGCTAAAAGCCGATACACGTAGCAGATGCCAGGAGGCATAGGGAGATATCAAATACATTACATTCTTGTTCGACAACGTGTTACAGGCGGAAAAGCTACTACGTATGCAAAATTATAAAATGGGGGCGGCCTGTAAAACAAAAATTCAAGGGGGTCACCGGCACTAGCTAGCGGAAGGTCGTGGATCATATAGAGGGTTAAAATTTTGAAAAAAGGGTTAAATTAATTTATAATATACTACAAAAATGTGGCACTTACCTTTCATAAAATATTGTGGCTTAATGACAATTGCCAAGGGCGCCAGACAAGTCGAGAATGTCCAAATGTTCGTACAAAACCTTGAGAGACTTGTCATCCCAAGGAGGACAATTATTTCTTTTAATCAATTCCTCACTTTTTTACTACTTATATAAAAAAAAATAAGAAAAACTATTGACTTAATCAACGGCAAACAAAACTATTTAATTCACAGTGCAATAAACGTGAACCTCTTACATTCATTGATTTAGAAATTTAAGTGAATAGGTGACTATGGAATTTATGAAAATTTTGAGTACATAAGTAGTTATCAAACACTTGTATATGAAAGAAACTTATATTATAAATCGTACACTAAATTAATCCTACGGTTTATGGCCAAAACGTCCTAACAAATAAACTAACTAAAAATTGGTCATGCTACTTAACTATAAAAGCTTACTTACTAATAATCGTCCATTGTTTGAGGGTTGGTTTTCCAACGTAGAACAGTTCTTAATTTTGGGAAGAGAATCTTGCTTGTTGCTTCTGTATGTAATGTTTAAGAAAATTGACTGGCACACGAACTCGGCAGAATTTTTTGACAATATCACTAACTTGCTGCGTCACACGCCTACAAGTTTTTAATATTTATCTTGCATCATTATAAATCCGCGAACTTATGGGCATAACCCTCGCGAAACTGGAAGAGTAACACTTCTTTCCAATTTTTTACTAACGTGATACGAAGTGGAATATTTTATGTTATGCCAGAGAACGCTACCCGCAAAACTACGTTTCTCTCTACTTCTTGACCACGGTCGGCCCCATTGGAAAAACTCCCCGTCTTTTGGCTAAGTCTTGAGTTATATAGACTAAATTACGTACGTCATTTTCTGTTATCCAATGACTGAATTGAACCTCCCACAAAACAAGATTTCAGAAACCAAATCCAACCCCTTTTTAGATGAGAATCACGGAAGCAATTATTCTCCCACGGGTTTAAATTATCTTTACTTTCTACGAATTACTTAAATATGGCAATGTGAAATCTACCTATGGCGGCCGTAGTCTGGTATTAACAAAGACCGGCTAACCTACTTGAGCCGAAATGGATTTTAAATACAATGGATGTCTCCAGACTACTTAAGATTACTTGTAATATTTGAACAAATCAAATTGAAAATAGTTTTGCGCTATTTATAATATTTTGTTTTGTCTAACCCGCTGTCAATCAACGAAGTATTAAGAAGGTTAAGCTTTTCAAACTGAAATTAGTTTTCCTTTATTTACGCTAAAAGGTACTATACATTTTAAAAGGTTTATTGTATTTGACTTACGATGAGGTCTAGAGCTTTAAATGATGACCTGCCGCTGGAATTTACTAGCCCGAAACTATCGGTAAATGTGGTCTTTTATTATAAAGGATCCCAAATAAAATGAGGTGATTTATTGGTGTAAATTTTTGTTTATACTTTATTCAAGTTACTGAATTTTTAATTAATTAATTTGTTTAATCGTTAACATTACAAAATAATGTTACAAACGGTTTAGAAATCAAGCAATAGGCTATAGCAGCTACCTAGAAGTAGATATAGATACTGACCACAAATTAGTAATTGTGAAACCGTGCTTAAATTTAAAAATTTGAAAAAAAGGAACCGAAAGGGTACTTTGAACTTGAAAAACTAAAAGATAACAATATCCACAGAAAAAGTCAAACGAAGTTCTGAAAGACATCAGGAAAATATTTGGTACTAACGAAGAAAACCGACCAGCCGAAGCAGGTAAACAGAGATACAGAGCCATATAGTGGGAAATTATTCGCAAACGCAGGAAAGCTAGAAACAATGGATTGATAAAAAGTGTAAAGAGGTACAAACTAAGATGGAAATAGGAAACAAAGCCAAAGTATATAAACTAATGAGAATGCATTTTGGGGATATAAAGTAAAAGATGCAAATAGATGTGAAGATTTTCGAACAATAAAGTTAAGTGTACACATGTCAATAATATTAATTAGAATTATACAAAGACGGATAAAAAAAACGGCTGAAGATATAGTAGAAAAATTTCAATTTCGGTGTAGGCGAAACAAAAGAACACGCAAGAACAATACAAACTAATTAGAATGAACTTTAGGGATATAAATCCAAATAGGAAAAATATAAGGGGCGCGGAAGGAGACATCATTATAGAAAATGTAGAGAAAGTGGTTAGATGACAAGAATATATAAGGAATTTAAATGCAGGAGAGGAACGAACAGCACTAGAACAGAAATAGGACGACTTGTGCTATCCTATACTTAGAGATGAAATTGAATTAGCATTATAGAGTCTAAAAAATAATAAGGTACCGGGCATAGGTAAGGTGTACGCGGAAACTCTAAAAACCGCTGGACAAGCAGTAGCAGAATATCTCTTCCAAATTGTAAGTTATATGTATAAGATAAGACACGTAACACCATAGTCAGTATACCAAAAAGCAAGGTGCGGATAGATGTGAAAACTTTCGAACAATAAGTTTGACAGAACATGTGTCAAAAATATTGACTAGAATTATACAAAAACGGATCGAAAAACAAGCTGAAGAAATACTGAGAGAAGATCAATTTAGGTTTAGGCGCAACAGGGAAACATGGGAAGCTATTTTAGGTCTCAGGGTGATAATGGAGGAAACAATAGAGAAAGGGAGAAAGCATATATATAGGGTTTGTAGACTTGGAAAAAGAATTCAATAATGTAAAATGGAATAAAATGTACAAATTTCTCAAAAAGATTGGAATGAGTTTCAAGGACAGATGGATAGTACATAGCTTACACAAAGAGCAAACGGCGGTAATAGAATTAGAGCAAGAAAGTAGAGAAGTAAATATTAGGAAAGGGGTGAGACAGGGATGTGCCTTAACCCCATTCATTTTTAACTTGTACATAGAAGAGGCAATGGATACTGTCAAATACAGGAAGACATTTGAAATTAATATGCAGGGACAAAAGATTCATATGCTTAGATGTACAGATGACATAGCGGTATTAGTATCTAGCAAAGAAGAGTTAGAAGCTGCTCTTAATGAATTGGAAACAGTTTTAACGGAGAGATATGGTATGAAATGTAACAAAAATAAAACTAAAGTTCTAGTATGCAAAATAGGGGAAAATAAATCAAAAACAAGAATACAAATAGGTAACGAGAATTTACAACAGGTTGAGGATTTCTGCTACCTAGGACGTCAAATAACGCAAGATGGGAAAAGCACAAAGGATATAAAACAAAGATTAGCACAAGGTCGTGTTACATTTAACAAGAGAAATCAACTACTGTGTTCAAAGACAACAAACATAGAAACAAGGAAAAGATTGTTTAAAACATATGTGTGAAGCACAGCACTATGGCTGTGAAGCCTGGACAGTAGGAGAAGCATACAAGAAAAGGGTAGAAGCTTTTGAAAGGTGGTGCGGCAGACGTATAATGACGATATCATGGACAGACAAAGTTAAGAACAAAGATGAACTAGAAATAGTAGGGGAAGAAAGAAGTATGTGGAAAATAGTAAAAAATAGGAGAGATAGGACGATAGGCCACATACTAAAACATGAGGAATAGTGCCGAATATATTAGAAGCAGAGATACGAAAAAAAGGAAGTAGAAGCAGACCTAGGTTAGACTACTGCATACAAATAGTGAAATATGCAGGCTGTGAAAATTTCAGGGAAATGTGTAGGCTAGCTCAGAGTAGAAATCAATGGAGGTACGCTTCCAACCAGTCGCAAGATGTAAAAACTAATGACAAATATAATAATTGTACTTAAACATTTTGATTATTATAAACAACTACAGATATTGGTTTTGCAATACTCTCAACTAATGTTAATTGTGCGGAAAGATTTACTGGAAAATATTAATACGGCAAATGTCTAAGTGTTCGGGGTCCCATGGCAGCCACAGGCTGCTTAATCCCCTTCACATACAACTGAATCTTGGTGAAATAGGGTATATAATTAAAAAACAATAGAAGGGAATTGAGCTGTATATACCTTGTTGTGGGAATTGTAGAGAACTGTGTAGGTTAGTTCAGAATATAAATAAGCTGAGGTACAAGTCCAACCAGTTTCAAGACGTAAAACCCAATGGCGAAAAAATATATGCTCTTAATTCTGATTATTATTATAAACAACTACTGATGTTGGTTATAAAACATTGTCAACTAATGCTGATTGTGCGAAAGGATAAATTGGGAATAATTATTAATTCGACAAAGATTCAAGTGATGAGGGAACTTGGCAGCCAAAGGCTGTCTACGCCCCTTCATATGCAACTGAATATCGGGGAAATAGGGTATATAACTTATGAAATATTGTCTTTCAGTTGTATGAAGATGGTAGCATAGACAGGCAAAGTTAATAACAAATAGGTTGTTGAAATAGTAGAGGAACAAGGATTTCTGTGGAAAACGAAATAAAATAGGAGAAATAGAAGAACAGGATACGTTCTAAGGCATTTCTGGGGAATAATACGGGATATATCACAAGCAGTGATAGGAAAAGGGAGGTAGGGGTAGACCGAGATCAGACTTTCACACACAGATAGGGATAGACGCAGACTGAGCAAATTTCAGCGAAATATGTAGGTTGGTTCAGACAAGAAAACAATGAGGGTACGCGTCCAACCAGTTCTAGAACTGAAGATCTAATGATGATGATGATGACTAGTTTTGGAAAAAGTTTTTAAAAAGACCGCTCCCAAGGCCCAAAACGTAACTGGCACAATCGTACGAATGTCAAAAGCTCACTAGGGGACCCAAATTCGAAGAACTGGTGAGTTGGAATTTCAATTCTCAATTTGGCAAAACCCAAACAAACCTTGGAGGAGATACAAGCATCGATCGAATCCAAACCAAACCAAACCAACGTGGACAAAGTACAAAAATCGACAGAGTTCATGAAACCGGACGAAGAAATTAATGTAGGTTCATTTCCATAAAACCAATTTATTTTGACAAATTTATTGATATTTGCTAGTAATAGAGAATTTTTGTTCATTTTAATATTTTATATATGTACAAATTTTAACTATTATTGTAGCAATTTATTGCCATTTTATGAAAATAATTTACGCAACTATTACGCAAAATTATTTTTAAATTTATTTATAAAGAATTTATTGTTAAAAGAAACTTTTAAAGCAAGAGAACTGAAAAGACGTATTACATGCGCAAAATGGTACAAACAATTATTACGAATTATTACCAATACGAAAAATAACTGGCGCACGAAAACGATTTTAAAATACCAGAAATAGAACATAATTAATTTACAATTTTATTTAATACCGAGAACTAATGTATAAAACTCAACTAATTATAGAAATGATTATTCAAATGTAACCTACTAATAACCAGCACCGCCTCCGTAGAGGTGGTCATGTATGGCCGCGCCGCCTTAACAGCCGTAATTTTCTGGACGCTACCCAACTGTCTACCTTCCCTAACCTTATAACCTTCTGCCCAGACTCTAGAAGACAACTGACCATTGGTAAAAACATGTGAGCGTATTGAAGACTGTTGAACAAACCTATACCTTCTATTTCGTGAAAACGACCTAATCTGGTCGAAACCTTTCTAAAAACTACTTAATAAACCAGAAATTGATTTTTGTTTAACAATTGAGGATTTAATTTTCCAAACAAGCATTAAAATTAAGAACTAGCATCTTTTCTAATATAGCACCACCAATTCTTGGTTAGCATAAGTACAGTTTAAAAAAATACGTTCTATACAAAAATTTGTCGCATTAGTATGTATATGCAAACGTGTAAAAAATGTTGCCTTGTCAAATATTTTTGGTATCTCCTAAAGTTTCGAACTACTAAAAATTCGTCTACAATAAATTACTCACTCTACAAGCGTAAAATCTCAACAAAATTTTATTTAACATCTGCGATGCTGAAACCGCAGTACGTGGAACTTTTCCAAAACTTTCCTAATTCTGGCGTCTGCCTTTATTACCATTCTAAATAAGGAGCATTTAGTAATTTTAGAAAGTGTATGTATAATGGTAACTTATACAAACCTCATCGGTAAAAGTTTTCCGCTATTGGCATTTGCGTTTCAAATTGAAAGCAATATGGTAGATGTAATATCAATTGGGGTAATTAGGTACATTTATTTTAAGTTTTTGTATCCTAAAATCATACGAAACTATATATCGCTTTCAAATTTTAGTGTATATTAAAATGACTTTGTTTCAGTAAAGGGTGATGTACATGGCCTTCGTGCGGCAACAAAAAATATGTTAAATGCGTTTCTTTTAGTTTAAGTGTCGTAAACCTATTTACCCAAGAAAATAGGGTAAATAAAAACACTGAATTACTCTGCATAAGGTAACATTGTATATGATATGGGGCATATAAGAACGAACCCTTAAAACCCACTTTTGACAAGTAATTGAGAACAAAACTAAAAATTCAATTCTATAAAGAAATTGAAAACTATTACATTTTTAGCTAGGTAGTGTAACGAAGACTCTATTTACGCAAACAATAGTTCCTTATTTTCAAAAGAAGCCTGTTACGTGCCAATAAATTGGCACTAAACATTCCCTAGTTTTAGCTTTGATGTGCGGAAGTTTTCGCGCGTATTTCCGTCACGTTAAAAGTGGGTTGGACGAATATTTTCGCGCCGACGCGTGAAAGAACAAAAGTGGGAAGTGTTTCCGTGAGACGCTATAACTTTGCCGTTTTGCCTTTGAACATCGAGAAGGGCGGTCGTGTCTGGTATCGTATCTTCATTTTTATTATGTAGATTTCCCTTGCTTATCTTTGTTTGTCTTTACCTAATTAACCTATTCCTTATCGTTCCGCTACATATAGGAATCTGATACGACCCTGGAGCAACCCACGACCCTAGAACGAGCCGGATGTCCATGCTCCGCTAACAGTTAACCGGAGCAATCACCATCTTTAACTATCTTAAAGGGGGCCCCAGCCATTTGGAAGGCGTACCCTCCGTTAATTGTCTTGAAAGGGGCCATCAGCAGTCCTGATAGACGTCAGCAGACGCCAACTTTAACTCAACCCCGCAGGACGTCGGATTTCCTATGTAAGTACTCTAATTGCTTAATTTGTTCGCTAATTTAATTTATATTTTTCCGCAAATGGCGTATTTAATTTGATATTGGTGACGTCATTGGCAGATGGGCGCACCGAAATCTGTACAAAGATTAGCGTTACCAACCGCCCGTGGCGTCGCTATTCCGCGCTTGCGCGATGTATTTACGATTTTTAAATGGTAAGAATTATGATTTTAAACTGTAAGAAGCCTTTTCAACAACTCGTAACTACAATGGAATTCTAAAAGATCTCATTTCTTTACACCTGATCCCTAACAGTACAAATACTAACTTCTAAAACTACGATGCAATTTTCTTAAATAACTTAATATCGAATCACTACAATTAGCTATCCGAGCACTAATTTTTAATATTTAAATACGAAGCACAATAATTAATTTATATCCAATAGGATGATTTATATCAACAGTAATTTCTATCAGATCTTTCGACGATTTAAACTAGAACATATTGTAATCAACACTTTAATCAGAGCACACATCGTGATCAAAGCTGCGATCAGAACTGACTAACGTTCATCACGACAATTTACATTTTATCCAATCTTTCGAGAACGTACCTGAATATGCTAATAATTGTTTCGAGATTTCCAATTGTAATCTAAATAACTCTTAAACGCAAAACCCTAGTAGCGACACAAGGTTTTTAACAATTATCTTCTGTGCAGAGATGCTTCACTTACGTTCTGGTGTAATTATTATGGTCGCAGGCAGAATCAATCGGCGCTATATTACTTCCTCTTAAAGTTGTTCTGTCCTAGAACACTCTGTAACCCGAACGTTGGAATAGATAGATAGATAGACACATTAATTTATTGTTGTGGACTATACCTAGTCCATACCAGCCGTACATTAAAAGTATTCACATCTATTTAAGAACTTAGAATAAATAATTGAAAGACAACTTGGGTTCTTGAAGTTCTGGTACGGGAGATTTGTGACCCTACCTTAGTCGTCGACTGTGCACGTGGAATGGTGCTGATTGTGTGCATAGTGCGAGAATAAGTGTGACGTGGTAGTGAATTGCAAGAATATATATTAAGTGTGTTAGTACCGCTTGTTGTGGGTGGTAGGTTTGATTAGAAAGATTTCATTTAGGAAAAGGTTGAATTCTTGAGGGTAGTTAGTGACTAGAAAGTTTATGTTAGGAAGTGGGGAAAACGGGTCAAAGTTTGTAGATTGCTCGAGGTCGATTTGTAGTAGAAAGGTTAGGGGACAGGAGTATGTCAGGTGTTATGGGGTTTCTAGAGACTGATTGTTGCAAGGACAGTAAGAAGAAGGAGTTAAATGGAATTGATGAAGCTTATTACGGAAGTTACCATGGCCGGACAGAAATTAATTTGTAGGGGGATTAGAGAAAGGAATATGTGGAGGGATGTTTGTGATATCAGGGACGATATCAAATGTATATCTGTTGGTGGTGGAGTGGGACCAAAGATCTTGCCAAAACTAGAGTAGGGAGTTATGTATTCGGGATTTTATGTCAGTTTCAGGGAGAGTACGATATTCGTCATAATGAAGTGTTTTGTCGTGTAGGATGATTAGTAGGTTATGTTTGAGGTTTCGGATTTGGACTGAGGAGTTTAGTTGGATTTTGATCAGAGGGATTTGAAGCAGAATATACAAGAACGCTGTGGAGGTGATTCTGTACGCTCTTAAGGTGTAGAGTAGGAAAAGCCTTATGATGGTGCTGAGCGTACATCTGGAGGATGAAGGGTGTAAGCGGGAGACAAGAATTTACTGCGTATCTGATGATCGGGATTAAGATGTGGTTAATGATTAGTCTTCGTGTTGAATTGGTGAGGTGGACTGACTTTGGGACTGCGTGAAGTAGGTTATTGAGTATAATTTGTGTTTAGGTTCGAAGTTTGGAGAGATGGGTGTTCATTTTTAGGCGTGTGTTAATGTGGAGTCTAAGATAGGGAGCTGTTGTTGAGAGAGAAATTGGTGTGTTTAGGATGTGAATCTTAGTGCATATTTCGGTTTGGATTGAGGTAGCCTTTGAGCAGGAGCATTTTTGTTTTAGATTGGGAGTGTGGTTGTCTGTTTAAAGAGGACCAGAACTCAATTGAAATAATCAGGACGGCAGCGGTGGATTCTATAGAGGCACGGGAGTTGCTGTGGATAAGGAAAGCTACGTCATCAACATAAGCGAAGGTGGTGTTTGGGAAATCAAGGTTTAAGAGAGGATTGATTGCGAGGTTGCATGGGGTGAGTGATATATGGAAACCTTGTGGACATCTTTGGGTGGCAGAGGTTGGAAGAGAAATTGACTTGTTTAAGTTGATTAAGCAGATTAGGCCACCAAAGGAGATCGAAAGCTACGTGTAAATCGAGGAATAATGAGACTACGTTTGTATAAGGGAATGTTCGGACCGTTTGGATTAGGGAGCGGATTGTACGTTCAGCGTTATGCCCAGAGCGAAAGCCGTGTTGGTTAGGTGAGAGTAAAGAATGACGATGTGTGAGTTTAGTTTGTATAGGATGGTTTGTTCAAGGAGTTTGCCAGGTGTTGGAAGGGGTGCAATAGGTTTGTAGGATTTGGAGTCTTCGGGAGGCTTATTGGGTTTAAGTATAAGGGAGATGGAAGCATATTTAAATGGGTCAGGGAAAATCCCACAGAAGAGGCATTTTTAGAATAGTAGGTGAGTGTAATCTCTAATGAGGGGCGAGGATTTTTGTAGGATCAGGTTGATGATGAGGTCTGGGCCGGGGGCTTTGTGAGGGTTTAGTTTGGTAACGAAGGAATCTAAGAGGGAGAGTTCAATGTCTGTGTGTGGGTCCGTGTCTGGTTGGGTTAGAGTGTTGTCGATTATGGGTTGTTGCGGTTGAGCTGGTACGTTAAGAGGAACCGAAGGTATTGCTGTATCTAGGAGGGTAAACATTGTTTGCTTAAATGTGGAAGGGATTGTAGTTGAAATGGCTGTGAGGATGTGTGTAGAGGGAGGTTTGATCAGTTTAGGGTACGTACTCCTGGAATTTGTGTGTTGATCGTGAATTATGTCAAAATAGTGCTGTTTTCTCGTGGTGTTAATGACAATTTTGTATTGTCATCTGTCAGTGGTGTATTTGTTGGATAAGGTATTAATAGCAATGGGGTCTGCATTGGTACGTTTCACTCTTTGGAGTCTGTGAGAATATTGTTGATTATTTCGTTAGCGAGGGAATAAGGTGTGAAGTTTGCATAGGAGACTGATGGGAAAGCGGGGATGAGTGTAGCTAGGATTCTAGGAATAAGGGCCAGTGTGCTTTTCGAGTGTGAAGGTATTGAATCTTCTGGTGTGTTCTGGGGGAAGATTGGGTAGGATATCAAATATAATTCTATTATGATCACTGGATTGATGGATGTGAGAAACTGTCCAGGAACTAATTAGGTTTGAGGCTGGGGGGAGGGGTGTTGGTGTGAGTGATGTCGATGTTGGATTTGCCGTATTGGGATTTCACATGTAGGGATAAGGGATGGGGAGTTGTGGATTCTAAGCGTACTTTGTAGTTTTATATTGGAGATATATGAAAAAGCTTTTGCCGTTTTGCAGAAAACGCGAGTAGAAATTAGTTAATTAATTTAAATTAAATGTTTATAATAATGTAGGGCTGTAATTCACGACTCTAAGAAATCCAAGTCTAATTCACGATTCTAAGAAACTTACAAATTTTAAGGTGTATATAAGAAATCTAAGAAACCTACGATATTAAGAAGGATCTAAGTCTGGTATTTAGAACTTCTGAGTGGTATTCAGAAATCTAGTTTGTAATTAAGTGGAGAGGTCTAAGGCGTATCCAGAAAAATATAAAGTAAAGCACGAGGTGAATTTGGGAAATAAGGAGTAGCAAAACTATTGGTTCAAACGTGCGTGAAGGAGTACAAAGCAGAGCATTGGTTTTCGATTGAAGATAATAAGGGGGGTGTTGATCCACAATGCGCAACAGCAAATCAGGATATCACAAGTCAGGGCTAACTAGTATAAGAAATCTTTTCAAATTTAAATTTAAACACTGAATATATTATTTTTTCTCAAATCTGTAAGGAGTCAACAAAGATATTTAATACGTTGAAATTTACGTGAAAGGATAAAAGGTCTTGAACGTTCCAGATTTTTTTTAGTAAAAGGTGTCGTTTCTGGTGACTTTAAATTAAATTAAAGGAATATAATTTTTGGGATAAATGATCCAAATAATATTAATTGATTGAAGGGTTTATTTAAAGAATTACAAAATTGTAAAGTGTAGATATTATTTCCTTTGCTACAATATTCGGTTCTCTGAAATGCAAAAAGCCCCACCTTCGGGCGTCAAATTTGCTCTGGAATCAAGCCTTTCTCTGCTTCTGCAAAATTACTTTGTAGTCTCATGCTCCAGGCTAGGGTCGATATAAATGCTCTGAATTCTAGCCCCACAACTTAGGTCGACATTAATTGCTGCGAATTTCGGCACTTCTAAATAGAAACCTTTAAATGCTACTACTACGGCTTTGAGCTCCACTGTTGGGCGTCATTAATGCTACGAATTAAAGCTCTGTGGAAGACAGCTTAAACAAGCACCTTTAAATTACTTACTGGTTGCCACTAAATGCTGCAAACTCTGGAGCTGATGAAGTGTTGATAAGTAGTGCCTGAAATGCTTAAAAAGATACATGCCACGGCTACTGAGCTTCTTTCTACAATTTATCTAACACAAAAAAATATCTGCCACGAAAATCACATACATTTATTACTTACTCATAATAAAATTATACACTCCAAATCACAATTAAGAATCCACGTTCACACATTGTTAATCCATTATATACAACGCCTTTATGAAATAATATATGTCATAATTTATTTGGCACCAATAATTACTCCAATCAATATTTACAAATGATATTACTTTATAAAGTAACAGGGCTTTCCTCCCATATTAATTCTACCTTAGGTTTAGTACAAGCTCATAATAACCATTAAACCTTCATTCAAAGATAGCACATCAATACCCTAAAAGTACCCTTTTACCTTGTACATACCAACATTTGTTAATATCAATCATTTTAAATCAAAATATCCAAATAAATACAATACAATAATGCAATATAAAAATTTTATCAGTCACCTTTCAAATTTGTCCTGTTTTAGTCGTCACTTAGCACACAACGCACAAAATGGTCATTGAACACTAGTTCATTCACGTAGAAAATAAAAAAAAAAAACAAATCCAACACTTAAAGCAACAGCTACCTGGATACTATTTCAGCATAGAGCTACCATCATTCCCAGTTCGACTGCGGCATACAGGAACACCTTCTTGCCTTGCCATAACCATTCTCCAGTAGTAACCATTTAACCATAACAGCACTTATCTACCATATTAAATGCATCCAATTTCCCCAAGCAACTACCATAAAATGTCAATGCACACCCAATTTTAACAATCACCTATATCTACTCCAGCTCCATGTGTAACATACTGTTTTAATACGCTCTAATAGTTCTATTATTTTGAAAAATAGTTATTTTCTAGTTTAATTTTAGCATTCTAATTATTAGAATGAAGGTCTTGTAGGATAAATATGTCTGCAATTGTTAAGCGGCTGCAAGATCACCCAAGAGCAAAGTTCCAGGAAGATTAATCCAAGAGTTAATTAATTTTTCTAAAGGCACTTTACTTCAAAGGCACTAAACATGTCAGATTAGTTGCTATCTATGATTAGATGTCAATCATGTTCTAGGACCCTATTTATGTCTGGGTGGTCGGAAGGAATTTTTCAATTAGCGGAGTACTCAACTAAAATTAGTTCCGAGATCTACTTGTGTGACTATCTTAGTGCAATTGGCAGTTTAATTAATCTTAAAGATTTACGACCGGCGTATCCTAAGTCGAGTATGAGAGCCAAGAAAGGGGTTATTTTTTCAATTAACCTAAATGTATATAAGGATGCCAGCCGGTGGGAATCGGGTGTTTATTTCAGACGCGTTAGAGGTTGAAGCTGGTTGTTATTTGCCAGATTGAGTAAAGTGTTTTATTTCTCTGAAGTCAAGTGCGTGCCGTTATGTTGTAAGTTAATTATTTCTCTGAGTAAGTAATTAGTATATGTGATATTACCATAAACTCAAGGCTGTGTTATGCAGCATAAGTCAGTTATTTGTTTAAATACAGTATTTGTCGACTTCCATAAAATACAACTCCGAGTTAAAGCTCAGTTCAAGTAAATTGATCCGTTAGCTTATTGTTTTGGAGACCGCATCGTTTTAGAAGGGTCTTCTATTATATTGGGTTTCGACGGTGTCAGAGGCCGTTAATCCCTAAGCCACGAGACTACCTGAGTATGCAAAGCTCCGGTCAGGAGTCCCGTTACTGTACAATTTGACCCTTGAGAAGGTCGTATTTTTCCTGGTGTTGATGACCCCGTGGTTAAAGGAGGGTCGTCGCCATAAGCAAGTTAGGTAGACTACGGTGGAATTAATTAATTATTGTATTGGAGTGGTTTCACCCAGAACTGTTATTAATATTCATAAAATAAGGATCTTAGTTTAGTTTAGTTAAGTTGTGTTTGTGCTAACCGGAGACTTTAAAAGATTAACCCCTGTGAAGTGACTTATTTTCTGTCCTGCAATCTTGGTTCATCGCCCACGAACAAAGTGCGACGAAAGCTATTACCGCGATTGGTCCATGGGCCGTTTAATTCCCATGGTGGCGCCCTATTGTAAATAATGTTATTTATTGTATATTTTTGTTATGCATATGTAATTAGTTGAAGTTTTAGTTAGTAGCCCATTTAATAAAAACAATCGGAATTTTGTCTCAGTGTGTTTGTTTAATGAACCCCCTCCCACCGACTGCTGCAGCTTGCGAGGCAACGTCCCGAAACGTGAGGGTACGATAGTGCTAGAGGTTCTGTCATTTATTATTCATTGTTAATTGGATACCCTCACGCGGTAGGTAAATATACAAATTACACTGGCGCATTAACGTGGTTAAAATCTTAAATATGGTAAACAACACACGGACAAAGTTTTAGATTGTTTTATTTCTATATTACTATTTACTGTTAGGCAGAATTGCAGTTTAATATTAGTGATTTAGGAACAGGTTTCGCTATTGTTGACATTTACCTTTTATTTAATAATGTAGGTAGTGGAAGCTTTAAGAAGCAACGAGCTTAGTCATGAGCTTTTAATTAGGAACGTTGAACCAACAAAGTTAAGTGTGTTAGAAAAGCGAAAATTATTGCGTACAAAACTCATTGTTGAAGAAGTCGACAGTAATGTTTTTTCTGAGTATGAAAAAATTGAAATCGTTCAAAAGAACGAAATTGAATTATTGAAACTTAAGATTTTTGAATTAGAAAATATTTTAAATTCTTTTACCATTCTTCCTTAAAGGAAGGATTATATTAAACTTAACACGAGATTAATTCATGTAACAAAGAGCCTAAATTATGTCAATTTCGATAGTGAATTTTTAGAAGTACATAAAGAACTGCATTCTAAGTGCATTAGAGCTTTTGAGATTTTAGAACAGGTAAACGGGGAAAATGAGATTAATGATAACCCTTCTTATTGTTCGGCTAGTGATAATAAAGATCCTACAATAACACCAACAGCAGAGGTTTCATGCCCTGGAGCATCAACGGTTTCTTCCATTAATACCCCATCGGTTTCGATTTCTAGTAATGATTTAGGTACTCTAATTAAGTCCTTGAATAAAACAACGATTTCAATCCCGATCCACAAGTGGGGATTACAATTTTCGGGCGAGCCTGATTCTATATCGGTTTTAGATTTTATTCAACGTGTCAAGGAACTGCAAGTTGCAAGAAAAGTTTCGTCAGATGACCTTTTCGAAGGGCTATTGATCTTTTCACCAGGTCAGCATTGGTATAGAGCAACGCGATGTACAGTAAATTCATGGGAGCAATTAATTTCTAAATTAAAACAAGATTTTCTTTCAGACGATTATGCAGAGAATCTTTTAATGTTAATTAAATCTAGACGGCAAGGCGCCGAGGAATCACCTACCATTTATATTTTGAAGATGGTAAATTTATTTTCTCAATTAGAAGATTCCATTCCAGTCCGGGAACAAATAAAATTATTAAAAGAAATTTACAGACTTTATATGCCACGCAACTGGCGTTAGTTGAAGTGACTGACATTTCCCAATTGATTTCTCGTTGTAAGGTTTTAGAAGACATTAAGCCTCCAAATTTTATTAAACAGGAACATTCTGATTCTGCCAACGTACCGGTTATCTTAGAACGCCAAGTTCGACAGAGTTCATTTTCTAATAATAATTTACCACGGTCCGGCGTTACGAATTATTTTAAAACACAGCAAAATTTTCGACTATTTGTTTCAACTGTAAAGACGAGGTCACTCGTTTCCTACTTGTCCGGAAAAACGCGGAATATTTTGTTATTCTTGTGGGCAGCAGGAAGTTACATCCACAAATTGTCCAAACTGCTCAAATAATTCAAAAAACTAAGGACAGGAAAGCGCGTAGTCAACCGTTGCTTTTCTTCGTTTAACAATATTGCTGCTGACAAAAGACGTGGTCGGATTGGTTAGTAAAAGTTAAAAATTTTTGTAAATCATCTAAGGTTTTTTGAAATTTTTATAAAGTAAAAGGTGATACAAGACCTTATATTAATATCGAGATATTTAAAGAAACTTATACCGCACTGTTGGATTCCGGTGCAAATACCTCTATTTTAGGCAGACATGGTCTGTGTTTATTAGATAAATATAAGTTAGAATTAAGTAAAAATGTAAAAACGTCGATATTAACAACCGCAGATGGCACTTCACAATCAATTTTAGGTTCAATTAATTTGCCCTTGACTATAAACGGGGTTACTCGGTCGTTAAATGTTTTAGTTTCCGACTCAATAGAGTGTACCCTAACGTTAGGGGTTGATTTTTGTCAATTATTTGAATTGAAGGTAGATTTTTCAAAAAATGAATTTTATGCTCATTCTGCGGAAACGAATAAATTAAATTTCATTAAAGTTATGGCCGATTTAAATAAAGACCAGAAATTTGAATTAAACAATGTTATTTCTTTATTTCAATCCCTGGATCGTCCTACCTTAGGCCGAACCACTAAAATTTCACATCATATTACAACGGAAGACGTTGAACCAATTAAACAAAGATATTACCCATTATCACCGGCGATGCTGGAACATGCTAATAAAGAATTTGATGCGATGCTTGAACAAGGCATTATTAGCCCAAGCAATAGCCCGTGGAACTCCCCCATGCTATTAGTAAAGAAAAAAGGAAAAGGTGAATTTCGAGTATGTTTTGACGCTAAACGATTAAATTCAATTACAAAAAAAGACGCGTATCCCATTCCGTTTGTAAATGACATTCTTGATAGATCACGCAATGCGAAATTTCTCAGTTCAATCTATTTAAAAAAAAGCTTTCTGGCAATTGCCCTTGAGTGACGAAAGCAAGGAAAAAACAGCCTTTACTGTCCCAAGGCGCGGATTATTTCAATATAATGTAATGCCGATGGGTTTGGCCAATGCTCCAGGCACATTACAGAGGCTCATGGACTCTATTTTGATTTTCATTATCCCAATCGGTATTTGTTTATTTAGATGATATAATTATTATTTCAAGCACATTTAAGGAACATATTAGAATTCTGAACGAAGTGTATGAGAAGTTGAAAGGCGCTAATTTAACTATTAACATTTCAAAATGTGAGTTTTGTAAACCAGAGTTACAATATCTGGGATATATTGCGAATAAAGATGGTCTCCGAACTGACCCAGCAAAAATTGATGCAATTGTAAATTTTCCTCAACCCAAGACAGCCACTGAAATAAAACGTTTCACTGGTATGTGCTCTTGGTATAGGCGTTTTGTTTTGGATTTTGCTACAATTATAGCACCTATCAATGATTTATTAAAGGGAAAGAGAAAATCGCAAGCGATTAAATGGACGGACGAGGCTCTTATTTCGTTTGAAAAAATTAAAAACGTTCTTACAAAGGCTCCTGTTTTAAGGAGTCCTGATTTTTCGAAAGTTTTTTCTTTACAATGTGACGCCTCAAATTACGGCGTTGGTTGTGTTTTAACTCAGGGAGAAGGAGACGAAGAACATGTAATTGCTTAAGCTTCTTGCAGTTTAAATTCAGCAGAGAAAAATTTTTCAGTCACAGAACGGGAACTTTTGGCGGTGTGTTTTGCTATTCAAAAATTCCGACCATATATTGAAGGAACTCATTTTAAGGTCATCACGGACCATCATTCTTTAATTTGGCTCCACAACTTAAAAGATCCTGCGGGACGTTTAGCTAGATGGAGTGTGAAACTCCAACAATTTGATTTCGAAGTTATCCACAGGAAGGGTAAATTTAATGTGGTACCAGATACATTATCCCGAGCTCCTAGTGGAGCCTATGCTATTGATTCTTTAAATTTTTCTTTAGACGATGTCGAGGATTGGTACAAAAACATGTTAAATAATATTAAGGAAAAGCCAGATCTATATCCCGATTGGAGAGTAGAAAATGATAAAATGTATAAGTTTATTCCAAATAATTTGAATATCAAAGCCAATTTAATTGAGTGGAAATTAGTAGTGCCGAAATCACGCCGTGCACAAATTTTAAAAGAATGCCATGATGATCCAGTTTCGGCCCATTTGGGTGTATTTAAAACATACACAAAAATCAAAGAGCTCTATTACAGGCCCAAAATGCGGTCATATATTTCTAAATACATTAGTAAATGTGTTACGTGCTGCCAAAGCAAATCCAGCACGTTCAACCATTATGGTTTTATGGGCAAAGAGAAAAAAGTTTCATTTCCGTTTCAATGTTTGTCCATTGATTTAATGGGACCCTTTCCGCGCTCGAAATTGGGGAATACTTACCTTTTAGTTGTTACTGACTAGTTTACAAAATTCACTTTATTGCATCCTATGCGCAGCGCTTCAACAAAATAAATTTGTAATTACCTGGAAAATTTTGTATTTTTGGTATATGGGGTACCTCAAATTTGTATGATAGATAATGGCCCTCAATTTAAAAGTAATTTATTTTCTAATCTCATGACAAATTATAAAATACCTTCGGTTTGGTTTAACGCCAGCTACCACCCTTAAGTTAATTATGTAGAACGCGTTAACAAGGTAATTGGAGCTGCCATTCGCAGTTACATTCAAGATACTCAGAAGAATTGGGACGATAATATTCACAAAATTGCCCATGCGCTTCGTAATGCTGTTCATGAATCAACAAAATATTTTTCAACATTTTTAGCTTTTGGACGCACGGTTCCTCTGACCGGGGAATTTTATAATAAATTAAAGGATTTAAATCCAGAGGATCTGCAAATTGATACTCGTGAACAATTGGTTCAAGACCTCAATGAATTATCGCCCATCTTTAAAGAAGTTCAGAAAAACATACATTTGGCGTATGAACGTAATTCGCACTCTTACAATTTAAGGCGCAGACCATTAAATTTCAAAGTAGGGGATTTAGTGTGGAAGCGCAATTTTATATTATCAGATGCTTCTAAACATTTCAATAAAAAATTAGCCCCGAAGTTCCTTGAAGCAAAGGTGATAGAAGTTTTAGGTTCTACCACTTATTGACTATCTTCCACGGACGGGAAACCGCTAGGGGTGTTTCACGTCCAAGACCTAAAACCTCACTAATATTTTATTTTCCAATTTTTTATTTTTTCTTCCGCCAATTTTCTGAAAAGACTCAGTTGTCTTAAACATAATTGCGGTTGGATGTGTTAATTTCTACATTTATTTTTTCAATTTTCTTGAAATTCCTAAGAGCAATTTCAATTTTTCGAGGGGGGGCTGTGTAACATACTGTTTTAATACGCTCTAATAGTTCTATTATTTCGAAAAATAGTTATTTTCTAGTTTAATTTTAGCATTCTAATTATTAGAATGAAGGTCTTGTAGCATAAATATGTCTGCAATTGTTAAGCGGCTGCAAGATCACCCAAGAGCGAAGTTCCAGGAAGATTAATCCAAGAGTTAATTAATTTTTCTAAAGGCACTTTACTTCAAAGGCACTAAACAGGAAGATCTAATCCAAGAGTCAATCAGTTTTCTAAAGGCACTTACTTTAAGGGCACTAAACATGTCAGATTAGTTGCTATCTGTGATTAGATGTCAATCATGTTCTAGGACCCTATTTATGTCTGGGTGGTCGGAAGGAATTTTTCAATTAGCGGAATACTCAACTAAAAATTAGTTCCGAGATCTACTTGTGTGGCTATCTTAGGCAATTGGCAGTTTAATTAATCTTAAAGATTTACGACCGGCGTATCCTAAGTCGAGTATGAGAGCCAAGAAAGGGTTATTTTTCAATTAACTTAAATGTATATAAAGATGCCAGCCGGTGGAATCGGGTGTTATCAGCTAAGTGTATTGTTTAAATAATTTTCCAGTTCATAAAAGAACTCCGGGTTAAAGCTGTGTAAATGTCCGTTATTTTTTCTGAGTAAGTGTTTTGAAGGTTTTTATCTTGAAGTTAGCGGTGTTAGCCGTTAACTAACCACGAGATACTTAGTATAAAGTCGGTGAGTTCCCATACTACAATTGCCCGTGTTAAAGGCTATTTCTGGTTGATTGCCCCGTGTAAGGTTTGTCGATAAGCAAGTTTAGACTCGGGAATTAATTAATGTATGTGGTTTACCCAGAACTTTTTAAATTCTAAATAAGGATCTTAGTTTAGTTTGTCAAGTTGTGTTTTGCAACCGGAGACTTTAAAGATTACCCGTAGACTTATTTCTGTCCTGCAACCTTGGTTTCCCCACGACAAGTGCGCGCTATTCCGATTGGTCCATAGCGTTTAATTCCATGTGGGCCCTATTGTAAATAATGTTATTAGTATTTTGTTATGCATTTAATTAGTTGAATTTTATGTAGCCCATTTATAAAACAATCGGAATTTTGTCTCAGGTGTTTGTTTAATGACCCCCTCTCACCGACTGCTGCAGCTTGCGAGGCAACGTCCCGAAACGTAGGGTACGATGCTAGAGGTCCTGTCATTTATTATTCATTTTAATTGGAATCCTCACGCGGTAGTAAATATACAAATTACACATGTTGTTACGTTTTTCGTGGCAGCCACGTTGGGCGCCAAATCGATGCTACGTAACATAAGAAAGTCAAGAAATGACCGGGCTCAATCGGAGTAGGAGGGATTGTCGAAGCAGACTGACATATGATGTATGCGGCGGTAAGGAGTTAGTAACAGTACCTGCAATAAAGAAATTAGAATAGCAAACCTGCAATAAAAAAGATTAGTCCTGCAAACCTAAAATAAAGAAAAAGCATAGCATGTTTATCAAGCATAAATTGTTCAGCACTCGGCAGAATGTAAAGAAAAACTGTTTGGATAAACTATATAATATAACAACGGTAAAAAGCAATACAAACATTTTTAGTACAAAGTGAGGTAATATTGAGTAGCAGAAACGTTTCCTCACACAATTAAACATAAATCAGACAAAAGTTAACAAAAGATAAATAGGTAAGTCACAATTGATATGAGTAATTCAGTAGTATTGATTGTTTTTTTTTCTTTCTTTTTTTTTCTTTATAGCAGGCAAGTCTATTGTAAAAGGTACCAGAACGACAAAGATATGGTAAAGCAACGAATAGATATTTAAAGTAATAATCAGTGAAATAGTTCAACACAAAAGTCCTTCAGCAACGCTTCCTTGCAACGGAAGTGTGGATTCAGCGAGTCCTGCACTAATGAAGCACTTCACCCTTGACTGTGAGGGTGTTGATGGAACTTATACACGTTACACTAATCCACCTACGTATTTCACTGGTGTTGCAGCGACATTATCACGCGTCGGAACTATGTAGCCTTGATAAATTCTATTTCCTAAGACAATAATTTCGAAATATTCTGTAGCACTAGTTTAATTTCAACTGGGACCAGAGGTATATTATTTTCATAAACATCCCAATAAGCAGTGAGAAACTTCAAACAATACCTTTGTAAGCCGGTACTCTGTTATATTTCGCAAATAACGAAATTTGCGCGAGCAAAGATCCGTTGTAGATTTTTTGGGGTTAGAAAATTCAGAAACTACAGTATCAACTGTATTTGGGATAATCCAAAGTATGAACTACTCTGATAAAAAGAAACAAACCGCGAAACTAGATCGCACACCCAGTTCAAATAAAAAAAGATACATCAACAAAAAACAACAATTAGTAAGGCACGTGTATCACTAAAGTAAAACCGTCAGTCAATTTTCCGTAAAACACGTGCGGTCGAGTAAACACATTCAACTACTTTTATTTCCAATAGAAAATCAACAATAAAAACAATTAGTAAAGCAACGCGTATCACTAAAACCGTGTCGTGCTTGTTAATGAACAATGTTAAAATTTTCTCTGCATTGATTCTCACTATCTTCAAAGCAAAGCAAACAGTATTCTTCTAACGTAATTAATATATAGAAACCAAGCACGAAACTCCAACTGCTTGCTATTACAACCGCTTATCGACTCTTATCTAGACTTGTATATCCACATAAGGAACAACATTTATATGAATGCAGCAATCAAATCTACTCATTAATTACAGCGGTTTATCATTTTTGACAAGTCGGAAAGCAATTTACAAACAATCCAATTTACAATTCGTTCCTTGCAATTCATTTATTAATTGAAAATCAAATATAGAAATAGTCGTTACAGAAATGTATTTACTAATTGGGAAAACAGCGTAAAATGTTTAGCTATTAAAAATGCCCGTTACAATGTGTACTCTCTTTTTGCATACTTATTGCAAATTCAAATTTAAATCAAATTTTACTTACTCAACGTAGTTCAAATATATTAATTTTGTAGCCATCAGCTGGTTGATAAGCTTTATACTATTAAAACTTGTAGACTATCATCAAACTCTGATCGAATGATTAAGAGCACTTAAAGAGCGAACTCTAAGACAATTTTCAGCGAGAGAACTTAAAGAAAGCAAACTTAAAGGGAGTCCCACAACAACCTGCTGGAGTTTACATACAGTTTCTCACCGCACAAAAGCCTGTCAATACAAACATCTCCTTCCACGTAAAATTCTCAACCGTCTTCACTTCTCAAAATTTCACTATACAAACAAACACCTAACGGCCACTGTTTTCCCGTAATTTTGTAACATGCGCTCAAAATTTTTAGTAAAATTTTCCAACCACAACAATTTTTCGATAATAAGTCCTTGAGACGCTAACGTTTGCAACCCACACTCTTGCTCGACTTCAATCCCCGTATTTAAAACATCTGGCACCAATCATCTTGCGTATCTTGACAAAGTTAACATTCAATACTTCCTTAATGCAACAAGGGTAACAACTATCTCTCTCCAACATCACCTCTCTTTTGCTTGGTACCCATTCCAGTTTGTATTGCCACCCTTTTGTTATAATTCCATTACTCTAACACGTGTTACCCTCATCTCACTTGCACTCATTTTTATTTTATCTGGTTCTCCCTCTTTGTTGCTCAAGTTGTACTTGTAACGGACCACAGCTATCTCTATACTTCTGCTATAAATCTAATATAATTGACAGCTATAACCTACTCTAATTGGAATTTGTAGTTGTTTGTTCAACGTTATCTTAAAATATACCGGGAAAATAAATACGGTTAAATTCATTTCTTATTTACATGTTATTAGAAAAGCTTCGACAAACAGTTTTAAAATGTTTCCACACCTATAACTGCTCCTTCGCTTTTATACACTATACGCAACAAACTAAAACGTTTTCAAATGCTAACGCTTTTGAAATTACACATCCCCTTTGTTATAATTAAATACAAAGCTTAAATTTTTATGGAATTTAGATGTTCATTTCTCCCTTGCTTATTCCTATACTCAAATTTAAAATGTTATCTTATATACACTATCTTTACGAATATTTACATCTGCGCAATTCTGAAAATAAACCTTTAGCTTCCTAAATGTACCAGTCGAATTACTGACTTCTACACTACTTATATAAAAGCGTTTTCAAAGCGTACTTTGTTGTTTTATATGCAAAAATAACAAAATAAACTGTACAAATAAATAAAAATACTATTCTAATCCCTAAATTTCACAGTTATATATATATATATATATATATGTATTACACAGTATATATTTCACAGTAATATATATATATATATATAATATAATATATATATACTTTGAAATTTAGGGATTAAATAGTAATTATTATATTTGATAACAGTTATTTATGTTATATGATATAACAACAAAGTACGCTTCTAGAAAAACGCTTTATATAAGTGTAGATCAAAGTGATGGTACATTTAGAAGCTAAGATTTACTTTTCAGGTTGCGATATGTAAATATCGTAAAGATAGTGTATAGATAACATTTTAAATTTGAGTTATTAGAAATGTAGAAGGAGAAATGATTAAATTACCTAAAAATTTAAGCTTTGTATTTAATTATAACAAAGATTGTAATTCAAATAGCGTTAGCTTTGAACGTATTTAGTTTGATTTGCTATAGTGTATAAAAGAGGTTAGTAGTGGTAAACTGTTTAGTACGAAGCTTTGTCAGGATGAACATGTAAATAAAAGAGTAATGAGATGTTAACCGTATTTATTTTCCGTGTTATATGATTTAAGATAACGTTGAACAAACAACTAATGTCCAATAAGAGTAGTTGAATAGCTTGTCAATTATACCTTAGTTTATTAAGAAGTATAGAGATATGGCCGTTAACTTGATCAATGAGCAACAAAGATGGAGAACCAGATTTAAAGGGATATAATGATGCAAGTGATGGTAAACGTGTTAGTGTAAGGATATTATCGAAAATTTGGGTGGAAAATTTTACTGAAAAATTTGAGGATGATTGCAAAATAGAGGATGTTAAGAAGTTGCGTTACCCTGTTTGTTAAGAATGTATAGATGTTAATTTGCAAGATAGTAGAGATGATTGTCAGATGGTTAGATTGAGAATTCAGCTGAAGAGGTGTTTGAATACAGGCTTTGTCGGTGAGAAAATGTATGTAATCAGCAGGTTGTTAAGATGGGACTCCATTTAAAGTATACTTTCTGTAAGTTTCTGCTGAAAATTGTCTTAGATGTTCTTAATGCCTGTAATATCAATTCGATCAGAGTTTGATGAAGTTACAAGTTTAATGTATAAAGCTTATCACCGCTGATGGTAAAATTAATATATTGAACTACGTTGATAAGTGAAAATTTGATTTAAATTTGAATTTGCAATAATATGAATAAAGGAGTAACATTGTAATTCGTGAGCATTTGTTAACTAGCTAGCATGACATTTTACGCTGTTTGTGCCAATTGTAATACATTGTCGTGTAACGACTATTTCTTATATGATGTTTCAATTAATAAATGAATTGCAAGGAACGAATTGTAAATTGATTGTTTGTAAATTGCTTTCCGATTGTCAAAAATGATAAACCGCTGTAATTAATGAGTAGATTTGATTGCTGCATTCATATAAATGTTGTTCATCGTTGGATATACAAGTCTAGATAAGAGTCGATAAGCGGTTGTAATGAAGCGTTGAGTTTCGTGCTTGGTTTCTATATATTAATTACGTTAGAAGAATACTGTTTGCTTTGCAAGATATGAGAATCAATGCAGAGATTGTAACATTGTTCTTAACAAGCACGGTTTTAGTGATACGCGTTGCTTATAATTGTTTTATTGTTGATTTTATTGGAAATAAGTAGTTGAATGTGTTTACTGACCGCACGTGTTTTACGGAAAATTGACTGACGGTTTTACTTTAGTGATACGTGCCTTACTAATTGTTGTTTTTGTTGATGTATCTTTTTATTTGAACTGGTGGATCGTGTTTCGCGGTTTGTTTTTTATCAGAGTAGTTCATACTTTGATTATCCCAAATACAGTTGATACTGTAGTTTCTGAATTTCTCAAAAATCTCAACGGATCTTTGCTCGCGCAAATTTCGTTATTTGCAAATATAACAGAGTACCGGCTTACAAAGGTATTGTTTGAAGTTTCACTGCTTATTGGGATGTTTATGAAAATAATATACCTCTGGTCCCAGTTGAAATTAAACTAGTGCTACAGAATATTTCGAAATTATTGTCTTAGGAAATAGAATTTATCAAGGCTACATAGTTCCGACGCGTGATAATGTCTGCTGAACACCAGTGAAATACGTAGGTGATGTGTAACGTGATAAGTTCCATCAACACCTCACAGTCAAGGGTGAAGTGCTTCATTAGTGCAGGACTGCTGAATTCTGCAGAAGCGTTGCTGAGGACTTGTGTTGAACTATTTCTACTGATTATTACTTTAAATATCTATTCGTTGCTTTACCATATCTTTGTCGTTCTGGTACCTTTACAATAGACTTGCCTGCTATAGAAAAGAAAGAAAAAAACAATCAATACTACTGAATTACTCATATCAATGTGACTTACCTATTTATCTTTTGTTAACTTTTTGTCTGATTTATGTTTAATTGCGTGTAGGAAACGTTCTGCTCAATATTACCTCACTTTGTACTAAAAATGTTTGTATTGCTACCGTTGTTATATTATATAGTTTATCCAAACAGTTTTTCTTACATTCTGCCGAGTGCTGAACAATTTATGCTTGATAAACATGCTATGCTTTTTCTTTATTTTAGGTTTGCAGGACTAATCTTTTTATTGCAGGTTTGCTATTCTAATTTCTTTTATTGCAGGTACTGTTACTAACTCCCGCCGCATACATCATATGTCGTCTGCTTGACAATCCTCCTCTCCGATTGAGCCCGGTCATTTCTTTGACTTTCTTTATGTTACGTAGCATCGATTTGGCGCCCAACGTGGCTGCGAAAAACTGTAACAACATGTGTAATTTGTTTCCTACCGCGTGAGGATATCCAATTAACAATGAATAATAAATGACAGGACCTAGCACTATCGTACCCTCTTCGGGACGTTGCCTCGCAAGCTGCAGCAGTCGGTGAGAGGGGTTCATTAAACAAACACACTGGAGACACAATTCGATTGTTTTTATTAAATGGGCTACTAACTAAAACTTCAACTAATTACATATGCATAACAAAAATATACAATAAATAACATTATTTACAATAGGGCGCCACCATGGGAATTAAACGGCCTATGGACCAATCGCGGTAATAGCTCTCGTCGCACTTTGTTCGTGGGCGATGAACCAAGGTTGCAGGACAGAAAATAAGTCACTTCACAGGGGTTAATCTTTTAAAGTCTCCGGTTAGCACAAACACAACTTAACTAAACTAAACTAAGATCCTTATTTTATGAATATTAATAACAGTTCTGGGTGAAACCACTCCAATACAATAATTAATTAATTCCACCGTAGTTCACTTAACTTGCTTATGGCGACGACCCTCCTTTAACCACGGGGTCATCAACACCAGGAAAAATACGACCTTCTCAAGGGTCAAATTGTACAGTAACGGGACTCCTGACCGGAGCTTTGCATACTCAGGTAGGATAATAGGTAGGACGATCCAGGGATTGAAATAAAGAAATAACATTGTTTAATTCAAATTTCTGGTCTTTATTTAAATCGGCCATAACTTTAATGAAATTTAATTTATTCGTTTCCGCAGAATGAGCATAAAATGTAGTAAACCCAGCAGGTTGTTGTGGCTTTGTAAGTTTGCTTAAGTTCTCCGCTGGAAAATTGTCTTAGAGAGTTGTTTAAGTGCTTTAATCTTCGATCAGAGTTTGTGATAGTCTACAAGTTTTAAAGTATAAAGCTTTCACAGCTTGGCCTGAAATTATTATTTACTCGTTGAGTAAGTAAAATTTGATTTAAATTTGAATTTGCAATAAGTATGCAAAAAGAGAGTACACATTGTAACGGGCATTTTTAATAGCTAAACATTTTACGCTGTTTTCCCAATTAGTAAATACATTTCTGTAACGACTATTTCTATATTTGATTTTCAATTAATAAATGAATTGCAAGGAACGAATTGTAAATTGGATTGTTTGTAAATTGCTTTCCGACTTGTCAAAAATGATAAACCGCTGTAATTAATGAGTAGATTTGATTGCTGCATTCATATAAATGTTGTTCCTTATGTGGATATACAAGTCTAGATAAGAGTCGATAAGCGGTTGTAATAGCAAGCAGTTGGAGTTTCGTGCTTGGTTTCTATATATTAATTACGTTAGAAGAATACTGTTTGCTTTGCTTTGAAGATAGTGAGAATCAATGCAGAGAAAATTTTAACATTGTTCATTAACAAGCACGACACGGTTTTAGTGATACGCGTTGCTTTACTAATTGTTTTTATTGTTGATTTTCTATTGGAAATAAAAGTAGTTGAATGTGTTTACTCGACCGCACGTGTTTTACGGAAAATTGACTGACGGTTTTACTTTAGTGATACACGTGCCTTACTAATTGTTGTTTTTTGTTGATGTATCTTTTTTTATTTGAACTGGGTGTGCGATCTAGTTTCGCGGTTTGTTTCTTTTTATCAGAGTAGTTCATACTTTGGATTATCCCAAATACAGTTGATACTGTAGTTTCTGAATTTTCTAACCCCAAAAAATCTACAACGGATCTTTGCTCGCGCAAATTTCGTTATTTGCGAAATATAACAGAGTACCGGCTTACAAAGGTATTGTTTGAAGTTTCTCACTGCTTATTGGGATGTTTATGAAAATAATATACCTCTGGTCCCAGTTGAAATTAAACTAGTGCTACAGAATATTTCGAAATTATTGTCTTAGGAAATAGAATTTATCAAGGCTACATAGTTCCGACGCGTGATAATGTCTGCTGCTAACACCAGTGAAATACGTAGGTGTGATTAGTGTAACGTGTGATAAGTTCCATCAACACCCTCACAGTCAAGGGTGAAGTGCTTCATTAGTGCAGGACTCGCTGAATCCCACACTTCCGTTGCAAGGAAGCGTTGCTGAAGGACTTTTGTAAGTTGAACTATTTCCTACTGATTATTACTTTAAATATCTATTCGTTGCTTTACCATATCTTTGTCGTTCTGGTACCTTTTACAATAGACTTGCCTGCTATAAAGAAAAAAAAAGAAAGAAAAAAAAACAATCAATACTACTTAATTACTCATATCAATTGTGACTTACCTATTTATCTTTTGTTAACTTTTTGTCTGATTTATGTTTAATTGGTGTGTGAGGAAACGTTTCTGCTACTCCCCAATATTACCTCACTTTGTACTAAAAATGTTTGTATTGCTTTTACCGTTGTTATATTATATAGTTTATCCAAACAGTTTTTCTTTACATTCTGCCGAGTGCTGAACAATTTATGCTTGATAAACATGCTATGCTTTTTCTTTATTTTAGGTTTGCAGGACTAATCTTTTTTATTGCAGGTTTGCTATTCTAATTTCTTTTATTGCAGGTACTGTTACTAACTCCTTACCGCCGCATACATCATATGTCAGTCTGCTTTCGACAATCCCCCCTCCTACTCTCCGATTGAGCCCGGTCATTTCTTTGACTTTCTTTATGTTACGTAGCATCGATTTGGCGCCCAACGTGGCTGCCACGAAAAAAACGTAACAACATGTGTAATTTGTATATTTACCTACCGCGTGAGGATATCCAATTAACAATGAATAATAAATGACAGGACCTCTAGCACTATCGTACCCTCACGTTTCGGGACGTTGCCTCGCAAGCTGCAGCAGTCGGTGAGAGGGGGGTTCATTAAACAAACACACTGAGACACAATTCCGATTGTTTTTATTAAATGGGCTACTAACTAAAACTTCAACTAATTACATATGCATAACAAAAATATACAATAAATAACATTATTTACAATAGGGCGCCACCATGGGAATTAAACGGCCTATGGACCAATCGCGGTAATAGCTCGTCGCACTTTGTTCGTGGGCGATGAACCAAGGTTGCAGGACAGAATAAGTCATCACAGGGGTTAATCTTTAAAGTCTCCGGTTAGCACAAACACAACTTAACTAAACTAAACTAAGATCCTTATTTTATGAATATTAATAACAGTTCTGGGTGAAACCACCATCAATAATTAATTAATTCCACCGTAGTACTTAACTTGCTTATGGCGACGACCCTCCTTAACCACGGGGTCATCAACACCAGGAAAATACGACCTTCTCAAGGGTCAAATTGTACAGTAACGGGACTCCTGACCGGAGCTTGCATACTCAGGTAGGATAATAGGTAGGACGATCCAGGGATTGAAATAAAGAAATAACATTGTTTAATTCAAATTTCTGGTCTTTATTTAAATCGGCCATAACTTTAATGAAATTTAATTTATTCGTTTCCGCAGAATGAGCATAAAATTCATTTTTTGAAAAATCTACCTTCAATTCAAATAATTGACAAAATCAACCCTAACGTTAGGGTACACTCTATTGAGTCGGAAACTAAAACATTTAACGACCGAGTAACCCCGTTTATAGTCAAGGGCAAATTAATTGAACCTAAAATTGATTGTGAAGTGCCATCTGCGGTTGTTAATATCGACGTTTTTACATTTTTACTTAATTCTAACTTATATTTATCTAATAAACACAGACCATGTCTGCCTAAAATAGAGGTATTTGCACCGGAATCCAACAGTGCGGTATAAGTTTCTTTAAATATCTCGATATTAATATAAGGTCTTGTATCACCTTTTACTTTATAAAAATTTCAAAAAACCTTAGATGATTTACAAAAATTTTTAACTTTTACTAACCAATCCGACCACGTCTTTTTGTCAGCAGCAATATTGTTAAACGAAGAAAAGCAACGGTTGACTACGCGCTTTCCTGTCCTTAGTTTTTTGAATTATTTGAGCAGTTTGGACAATTTGTGGATGTAACTTCCTGCTGCCCACAAGAATAACAAAATATTCCGCGTTTTTCCGGACAAGTAGGAAACGAGTGACCTCGTCTTTTACAGTTGAAACAAATAGTCGAAAATTTTGCTGTGTTTTTAAAATAATTCGTAACGCCGGACCGTGGTAAATTATTATTAGAAAATGAACTCTGTCGAACTTGGCGTTCTAAGATAACCGGTACGTTGGCAGAATCAGAATGTTCCTGTTTAATAAAATTTGGAGGCTTAATGTCTTCTAAAACCTTACAACGAGAAATCAATTGGGAAATGTCAGTCACTTCAACTAACGCCAGTTGCGTGGCATATAAAGTCTGTAAATTTCTTTTAATAATTTTTATTTGTTCCCGGACTGGAATGGAATCTTCTAATTGAGAAAATAAATTTACCATCTTCAAAATATAAATGGTAGGTGATTCCTCGGCGCCTTGCCGTCTAGATTTAATTAACATTAAAAGATTCTCTGCATAATCGTCTGAAAGAAAATCTTGTTTTAATTTAGAAATTAATTGCTCCCATGAATTTACTGTACATCGCGTTGCTCTATACCAATGCTGACCTGGTGAAAAGATCAATAGCCCCTTCGAAAAGGTCATCTGACGAAACTTTTCTTGCAACTTGCAGTTCCTTGACACGTTGAATAAAATCTAAAACCGATATAGAATCAGGCTCGCCCGAAAATTGTAATCCCCACTTGTGGATCGGGATTGAAATCGTTGTTTTATTCAAGGACTTAATTAGAGTACCTAAATCATTACTAGAAATCGAAACCGATGGGGTATTAATGGAAGAAACCGTTGATGCTCCAGGGCATGAAACCTCTGCTGTTGGTGTTATTGTAGGATCTTTATTATCACTAGCCGAACAATAAGAAGGGTTATCATTAATCTCATTTTCCCCGTTTACCTGTTCTAAAATCTCAAAAGCTCTAATGCACTTAGAATGCAGTTCTTTATGTACTTCTAAAAATTCACTATCGAAATTGACATAATTTAGGCTCTTTGTTACATGAATTAATCTCGTGTTAAGTTTAATATAATCCTTCCTTTAAGGAAGAATGGTAAAAGAATTTAAAATATTTTCTAATTCAAAAATCTTAAGTTTCAATAATTCAATTTCGTTCTTTTGAACGATTTCAATTTTTTCATACTCAGAAAAAACATTACTGTCGACTTCTTCAACAATGAGTTTTGTACGCAATAATTTTCGCTTTTCTAACACACTTAACTTTGTTGGTTCAACGTTCCTAATTAAAAGCTCATGACTAAGCTCGTTGCTTCTTAAAGCTTCCACTACCTACATTATTAAATAAAAGGTAAATGTCAACAATAGCGAAACCTGTTCCTAAATCACTAATATTAAACTGCAATTCTGCCTAACAGTAAATAGTAATATAGAAATAAAACAATCTAAAACTTTGTCCGTGTGTTGTTTACCATATTTAAGATTTTAACCACGTTAATGCGCCAGTGTAATTTGTATATTTACCTACCGCGTGAGGGTATCCAATTAACAATGAATAATAAATGACAGAACCTCTAGCACTATCGTACCCTCACGTTTCGGGACGTTGCCTCGCAAGCTGCAGCAGTCGGTGGAGGGGTTCATTAAACAAACACACTGAGACAAAATTCCGATTGTTTTTATTAAATGGGCTACTAACTAAAACTTCAACTAATTACATATGCATAACAAAAATATACAATAAATAACATTATTTACAATAGGGCGCCACCATGGGAATTAAACGGCCTATGGACCAATCGCGGTAATAGCTCTCGTCGCACTTTGTTCGTGGGCGATGAACCAAGGTTGCAGGACAGAAAATAAGTCACTTCACAGGGGTTAATCTTTAAAGTCTCCGGCTAGCACAAACACAACTTAACTAAACTAAACTAAGATCCTTATTTTATGAATATTAATAACAGTTCTGGGTGAAACCACTCCAATACAATAATTAATTAATTCCACCGTAGTCTACTTAACTTGCTTATGGCGACGACCCTCCTTTAACCACGGGGTCATCAACACCAGGAAAAATACGACCTTCTCAAGGGTCAAATTGTACAGTAACGGGACTCCTGACCGGAGCTTTGCATACTCAGGTAGTCTCGTGGCTTAGGGATTAACGGCCTCTGACACCGTCGAAACCCAATATAATAGAAGACCCTTCTAAAACGATGCGGTCTCCAAAACAATAAGCTAACGGATCAATTTACTTGAACTGAGCTTTAACTCGGAGTTGTATTTTATGGAAGTCGACAAATACTGTATTTAAACAAATAACTGACTTATGCTGCATAACACAGCCTTGAGTTTATGGTAATATCACATATACTAATTACTTACTCAGAGAAATAATTAACTTACAACATAACGGCACGCACTTGACTTCAGAGAAATAAAACACTTTACTCAATCTGGCAAATAACAACCAGCTTCAACCTCTAACGCGTCTGGAAATAAACACCCCGATTCCCACCGGCTGGCATCCTTATATACATTTAGGTTAATTGAAAAAATAACCCCTTTCTTGGCTCTCATACTCGACTTAGGATACGCCGGTCGTAAATCTTTAAGATTAATTAAACTGCCAATTGCACTAAGATAGTCACACAAGTAGATCTCGGAACTAATTTTAGTTGAGTACTCCGCTAATTGAAAAATTCCTTCCGACCACCCAGACATAAATAGGGTCCTAGAACATGATTGACATCTAATCATAGATAGCAACTAATCTGACATGTTTAGTGCCTTTGAAGTAAAGTGCCTTTAGAAAAATTAATTAACTCTTGGATTAATCTTCCTGGAACTTTGCTCTTGGGTGATCTTGCAGCCGCTTAACAATTGCAGACATATTTATCCTACAAGACCTTCATTCTAATAATTAGAATGCTAAAATTAAACTAGAAAATAACTATTTTTCAAAATAATAGAACTATTAGAGCGTATTAAAACAGTATGTTACACATGGAGCTGGAGTAGATATAGGTGATTGTTAAAATTGGGTGTGCATTGACATTTTATGGTAGTTGCTTGGGGAAATTGGATGCATTTAATATGGTAGATAAGTGCTGTTATGGTTAAATGGTTACTACTGGAGAATGGTTATGGCAAGGCAAGAAGGTGTTCCTGTATGCCGCAGTCGAACTGGGAATGATGGTAGCTCTATGCTGAAATAGTATCCAGGTAGCTGTTGCTTTAAGTGTTGGATTTGTTTTTTTTTTTTATTTTCTACGTGAATGAACTAGTGTTCAATGACCATTTTTGTGCGTTGTGTGCTAAGTGACGACTAAAACAGGACAAATTTGAAAGGTGACTGATAAAATTTTTATATTGCATTATTGTATTGTATTTATTTGGATATTTTGATTTAAAATGATTGATATTAACAAATGTTGGTATGTACAAGGTAAAAGGGTACTTTTAGGGTATTGATGTGCTATCTTTGAATGAAGGTTTAATGGTTATTATGAGCTTGTACTAAACCTAAGGTAGAATTAATATGGGAGGAAAGCCCTGTTACTTTATAAAGTAATATCATTTGTAAATATTGATTGGAGTAATTATTGGTGCCAAATAAATTATGACATATATTATTTCATAAAGGCGTTGTATATAATGGATTAACAATGTGTGAACGTGGATTCTTAATTGTGATTTGGAGTGTATAATTTTTATTATGAGTAAGTAATAAATGTATGTGATTTTCGTGGCAGATATTTTTTTGTGTTAGATAAATTGTAGAAAGAAGCTCAGTAGCCGTGGCATGTATCTTTTTAAGCATTTCAGGCACTACTTATCAACACTTCATCAGCTCCAGAGTTTGCAGCATTTAGTGGCAACCAGTAAGTAATTTAAAGGTGCTTGTTTAAGCTGTCTTCCACAGAGCTTTAATTCGTAGCATTAATGACGCCCAACAGTGGAGCTCAAAGCCGTAGTAGTAGCATTTAAAGGTTTCTATTTAGAAGTGCCGAAATTCGCAGCAATTAATGTCGACCTAAGTTGTGGGGCTAGAATTCAGAGCAATTATATCGACCCTAGCCTGGAGCATGAGACTACAAAGTAATTTTGCAGAAGCAGAGAAAGGCTTGATTCCAGAGCAAATTTGACGCCCGAAGGTGGGGCTTTTGCATTTCAGAGAACCGAATATTGTAGCAAAGGAAATAATATCTACACTTTACAATTTTGTAATTCTTTAAATAAACCCTTCAATCAATTAATATTATTTGGATCATTTATCCCAAAAATTATATTCCTTTAATTTAATTTAAAGTCACCAGAAACGACACCTTTACTAAAAAATCTGGAACGTTCAAGACCTTTTATCCTTTCACGTAAATTTCAACGTATTAAATATCTTTGTTGACTCCTTACAGATTTGAGAAAAAATAATATATTCAGTGTTTAAATTTAAATTTGAAAAGATTTCTTATACTAGTTAGCCCTAACTTGTGATATCCTGATTTGCTGTTGCGCATTGTGGATCAACACCCCCCTTATTATCTTCAATCGAAAACCAATGCTCTGCTTTGTACTCCTTCACGCACGTTTGAACCAATAGTTTTGCTACTCCTTATTTCCCAAATTCACCTCGTGCTTTACTTTATATTTTTCTGGATACGCCTTAGACCTCTCCACTTAATTACAAACTAGATTTCTGAATACCACTCAGAAGTTCTAAATACCAGACTTAGATCCTTCTTAATATCGTAGGTTTCTTAGATTTCTTATATACACCTTAAAATTTGTAAGTTTCTTAGAATCGTGAATTAGACTTGGATTTCTTAGAGTCGTGAATTACAGCCCTACATTATTATAAACATTTAATTTAAATTAATTAACTAATTTCTACTCGCGTTTTCTGCAAAACGGCAAAAGCTTTTTCATATATCTCCAACGTAATTCGTCATCAACTATTATTACCAACACTACTTTTCACAATAATATAATTTTAAAATTTATTTATTTAACGCGTAAATATTCGAGTCAGAGTGTTGCAGGTTCGACGTGCTTTAAATTGAGACTACCCTTTTGCTATCTACATTTGGATTGGTTTGTCCAAACAGCCTTTCAAAGTGTTGTAACCAACCATGTTTGTTTTTGGTATTCTTAGGCTTTTTAAGCTGTTTTTTGACGAAACTAATCTGTAGTTATATATCATACTGGTAGTTGCTATTGTTTTACGATCTTTGACCACCTGTTTTGTTATTATTGTTGGACATTAATTTAACTTATGTTTGTTGTTTTGTGTAGATAAAGCTTTTGGAGAATATGAGTGATGTAAATCCACATGTTTTCGTTGATGTCTTGTCTTTAAAATTTATCTTTGAAAATGCGTTTCTTATCAAAGCGCTTCATTATTCCTTCTTTATTATAAGCGTAATTGAACGCTTCTTGGCGTATTTTAAGTACATGTATAATTATTTCTCTGCTGAATATGCGTTCTATTATTGGAAGATATGCTTACTAGCATTGATTAAAGTTAATTGCGGTCCTTATACAGGGTGTTAAATGTTTGCTATTTACATAATGTACGAATTGTTTATTTTCCTGCTAAATAAATGCAGTTTTCTGATTCCTATCACTATTTACAGTTACTACCCGACCCTTATGACTCAATACACCCCTACACAACAAAAAAATTCTTACCTTACCTTTTAGACACCTTCCTATTTCTGCTCTCACGCTGTCTAGCTCAGCAATCGGCCTCTTCTTGAATACCTATCATTTTAAGTACCTACTTCTCTCACACACACACCGTCGAATGAAATTACCAAAATAATACAACAACCATACAATCTTTTATTTACACATATTAACAAATAAAATATTTACGTTTTCGTACAGACAGTTTGCTACAATTGTTACCAGCGCAATTATTAAATGTTTTAAAGTCCTCGGTTTTTAATATATTTTAACAAATTCTACATGATACGAGTAGATTGTCCCCACATACAACCCTAGTTTGACTTCATTCTGGTCTATTTTGAGCTCATTATAACCCAGTTTCTGTAAATGCTTTTTAAACCTTGCATTTTACTGAAAACAAATTTAAGGACCCGTTTACCCCTTACAACAACAATTTATAGCATGAATAAACCTTTATATATCATCAATAAACCCTTTTTTAAGAATCAAAATTAATTGTCCTGCACATGTACTTTTTTTAAACAAGTTTTATGGTACTAAATACGCCACCAACAAGTCAAAACACACAAACACACAAAAAATATCAACACAAATGTTTATGCAAAACAGAAATTTAAGTTTTGTTACCTAGAGTCGCCTTAGTTCCTCGTCACCACTGAAGATGGTTACCAGCAACCCTCGTCGTTGTGTGCATCTACTTTGATTGTGCCAGGATCCACAGATCCCCACCATCCAAATCTCCGCTACCACTACTGTTCTTCTCCCCAGATATTATCTTGGTCTCAAACGCAACATTCCATACCAAATATACGTCATGCATACAAGTTACCGTTTAGACTTCGCTTACCCCAAATATCATCCCTGCATTTAATACCTTTGTTGTAGTAACGGCGCCTGTTATCTAAACAAAAGCACCAACTCGTGCAATATCACTTTACAACATGCGGTACGCTACTACAGCTTTCATAATTTCTAAACAGGATGTTATATGCAACTTTACTGACTAAACACAATAATTAATAACCATAAGAGCATTTACTGCAATTACGTTGTAGATCTAAGCACGGTCTCAGATCTAAATTAAAAGAGAAACCTAAATATTTTTGTTCGTGTATTTATATCATTTTTGAACACCCACCTCCCCCCCCACGGTGGAACCTATTTCACTTGAAAAGCTTATTTTCAAAGCTGCTTCTTAAAATTTTGAACGTAACAAACACTAACTTCTCAAAAAATCCAACTTTCGTCGTGCTGTTACATAGAATTTTGTTTACTTTACTTAACGGACGGGCTCTTCTTGGAAACTGCTGGCCATCAACCACCTATCCGCTATCCATCTCCGTTCCACGCATGTTTGTTGTCTTTTTTAGAACCCCTGAAAATCGATATCGTAGTCGTCCTTCACATATACCCGTGTATTTCTTACGTGACTTGTACCCAACGGTTTCCTTTACCTGCTTCTCTGTCTGTCGTACATTATCGATCGTTAATTCCAATCCGTCTTCCAGACACTTGGTATCCTAGCAGCTTCTACAAATCGACCGTTGCAAACAAACTTTTATAGAATTTTGTGCTAACGTTTATTTAAGTTTCCTGAACGTAACATTTAATCAACAGGTGTTTCTTGAAACAACCGACCGTTTAAAATAACAATTCTCGGTTTCTTCCCTTCTTAGTATTTGTATAAACGAACGTTGGCTTTTAAAATGGAAACATTTGCGTTTAAAATTATTGATTTTCTATGCATGCAAACTCCCTTTTTGCTTCCATGCGTTTGAATAAAAATTATTTATGCGTATCCTTGAGCTTTTATGTACTCTAAAGCTTTCTTCCCTTATGCAATTTTAAAATTCCAATTTAAATAGAAAAATACCTTAATAACCGTCTGTTTTCAATATATAAATTAACTAATTTGGCGCGTAAATAATTTGCTCCTATTTTCTATATACACGGTGTTTAAAATTTTATTGCCTGGACCTATTTAACTTCTAATTCCATAACAATATATATAAAATCGATAATTCGGTACTAATATAAGAACGTACTGGAATTATGCGAATAACAACTAGAAGGTTCTTATTGTAAGCTTAATAAAGTTCCTAAATGCAACTTTTGTAAGCTGTCAATCACGTCCATTTGAAGATCTTGGGCCACAGAGTAGCTACAATTGTAGACTCAGCGATGCCTCTCTGCAGTAGTAATAATCATTTTCCACGTGATATCTCAATTCAGTTCCATAAAACATCGATACTTCCACTTCAGCTAAACTCCTCTTTATCACCGCTTTCAATCTATTCCTTAATCTTGGAAAAGCGATGCGCATCAAAGCAACGGGAAACGAGCAGTAGAAAAGACAATAAACGTGACAGCAGCACGCCGTTTAAATATATGCAAAGGGAGGTTTATAGCAAAGAATGGAATAATTTTATAATTCAAGTAATTAGGCAAGAAACAACATTTTCAAAAGTATAAACAAAACAACGATGGAAAAGAACTACACCACAGTACGGGTATTCTTTCCAAAAAACTTTGATATAAATCAAGGACCTTCAAAAAATAATCATACAGAATTGTGATGTTTTTTGAATTATAATGTTTGGGTGATTCGGATGGGGCGAAGTTTCAACAAGAGTAAGCGAAGAATACAAATAACAAATACTGAATAATATAATACTGGCTAAAAGTTGTAATTGCATTTACTAGTCAGCATCCGCGTTTAATACAGAACATTCGAATAATTGCTGAATTCGCGGGATCCTATTATTATTTAAAGCAGATTTTCCACCTCTTTTGTTGCACGCTCGCTTATACGATAAAGCAACTTAATCAGACCAACGTCAAACGCATTGCCTGTAGGCATTTTCGTAGAATTTAATTTAAATCTTTAAACGCAAGAAATAAAACAGATGTGAAGTGGCTATAATTTAATAAAATTTAGTTGACGAAGCACCGCTTGTTAAGTACACGTATAATATGATACCTGCAGGTGTACGTACTTAATAAATCTCATACCCACGGTTTTGCTTCCCAAATTAAAATTTAGCTGAAGTTTAGCTCAACCAGATTTATCGCCAAAGTAAACTACATCAAGAGCTTTTCAGAAACAATTTTTTTGTAGTTGAAAGTAGAAGTTAGATTAGAAATACTTAAACGAAAGATTCTGAGGCATTTGCTAAGAACATTCTTACGTCTACTTCTCTGCGGCAGTGAACTGTAACTTTGAAAAAATCGAATTGTCGAAGAACATACCAGAAATCTCTGAAGGATCCAAAAAGCACTGCAAAGTGTAATGTATATTTGAGTGATCACGATTAACAAAATACAACACCCATAATCGTGCATGTACCAGAAGTCGGAACACACCTTCAAAGCTACTGAAATTGTTTTGTAATTATCGCTAAAAATACATAAAATATTTTATTTTACACTGATAGAGCACAAAGATTATAATAGTCTATTAGACAAAATTTGTTTTCTGTTGTTAAATAGTTTACTTATTAATGAACGAGTACCTAATAATTTTATTACACTAAGTTTTTGAAGCTGTACACCAAAATTACATCTTTTTAAGTAGAATGCGAACTGTTATAGTGTTGCCTTTAAGAAAGATTTGTACGCAAGAGTGAAGGGGGAGGGGATACAAACACAGAAAGAAAAGGAAGGAAAAATAAAGTTAAGGAAAGAAAAAAGGGAAATTGTTATTCATCGAGGAATATGAGGAAAATGAAATGGAATTGTCCTTGATTACTGTAGGAACAATTGTATTTTATTCAATACTTATGAAACTGAACATGTGTTGCAAACAAAAAAAGCTTTGAACTTCAGCTTCTTAAAAACTGTGTTACGTTCAAAACCTTACTAGCAATCTTTTCTGCATGAATATTAGAATCTTAATTCATACTACTTCTATTTAGAAAGACCCTAAAATTTATAAACAAGTCATATAAGCTATTGAAATAGTGCTATTCTATAAACTTTCATCAAGTACTTATTCTATAAATTTTGCCTTATAAAATCAAACAGCTACTTAGCAACCTTGCATTACCAAGTCACTACAAATGTGTTCTAGCACATGCAGTAAATACCTTTCAACCACAGATGCACATAAATTCATGTTTTCTTTTAAAAAGTAAAACCATCTACCCATCAGCCTACTAGAAATGGGTTTGTTGTCTATACCAATCACTCCATCAAGCTGTATGTTTGATCTTGTAGCTGTTCCAAGTAACAAGATTGTTCTCCTTTGTTAAAAAATTGTTGGTAGCCGTTATCTTCTTGTTGGCAAGCTGTTGCAGCTGGTAGATTTTTGCAGCTTAACCTGATTATGAGACATTGAGACGAGACCAATCTCCAGTACAACATATACAGACACGATTTAATTAACAAAAGAGACAAACGTATACCTTAAAACTTCCACTTAAATAATGTATTAAAATTCAAATGCGTGTGGGTGTTTAATTAAAAAAAGTTGCACGGAATGGCATATATTATTGCCTGCTACTATAGTCCATTTCACGAATCAGAGTAGTGATATCACATCATTTTGCGCTGTTGTCACTACCACTTCTATCAATTTCATTTCATTGTATATCTGTCGGTTGTCATTTACGATTTTCTGTTTTTGGCAATTTCACGAATTTTTTTCATTATTTTGTATTAAACCTGGTCTTTTCAGAACATATATCGTTTTTGGTATTGTTATTTCGGATTAATTGTGAGCAATAGTCCTAAAGCTTTAGACAAACGTTCAACGAAAAGGTATTATATTCAATATATGGCAACATAGCAGTTGCTGGTTTAAATGACATAACTACACTGTTCTGTAAAATAGACTATATACTATTAAACTAGCCAACTAAATTAAAAAACGGTGCGGTACTCTTTATTATCTCTTATGAAGGAAAGTCAAGAATTTTTACAGTTCGGAGACAAGCCTTGGAGTCTTCTATGTTCACAGAATATATTCTTAAGTGGCACCATTTTGCTTTATAACAAACTGGGATCAAGACAACAATGCAAGTGGATCAAGCATCAACGAGAATTACTGGATCATCCACCTTACAGTCCTTATTTAGCACCCATTGACTTTCAAGGAATTACAGGATTGAAAGCGTTTGAAAAATGATAGCACGTTGAAAAAAAACTATTACTAATAGGCTAAGAGGACGGGCAGCAGAGTTTTTTGATGACCGTATCCAAAAGATGGTACCACGACTTAATAAGTGTTTAGATATTAGTGGTAACTAAATCATCATCATCATTAGGTCTTCAGTCCTGCAACTGGTTAGACGCGTACCTCCACTGATTTCTTTTCTGGACTAATTTACACATTTCCCTGAAATGTCCACAACCCATATCTTTCACTATCTGCGTACAATAGTCTGATCTAGGTCAACCTCTACCTCTCTTTTCCCATCTTTACTTGCAATATTCCCGCACTTTTCCCCAAAAATGCCTTAGAACGTATCCTGCCCGTCTATTTCTCCTATATATTTTTGTTCCCCACAGATATCTTCATTCGCCTACTATTTCTATAAGCTCTTTGTTATTACCTATGTCTATCCATGCTATCATCATCAGACATCTGAAGCACAACATTCCAAAAGGCTTCTACCGCTATTCTGTCGCTTCTCTTACTGTTCTTATTTCATGCACATACTGTGCTGTGCTCCACACATACGTTTTCAACAATTTTCTCCTTGTTTCTATGTTTGTTGTCTTCGAACATAGCCGCTGCGCTTTTTTGTTAGATGTAGTTCGGTTCCTTTTTACATATATATGTATAATACTTTTCGCATGTATTTAAATGACAGCGGACGTACTTACTTATTTTGCTACCTATTTACAGATTTAGTTTCTTATTTACTAGTTTATTTGTTTATTTATTTGTATATCCATTGTTTAATTATTTACTTATTTAATTGCTCACTTAATTTCCCGCCTTCTGGGAATTTATTTGTCATATATTTGCTGATTCTATGCTAATTAATGTGTTTATTTGTTTGCGTATTTATTTGACAATATATATTTTTACTAACTATTTGCAGACATAGTTCCTTATTTGTGTTTCCCGTTTATTTGCTTATGCATTTTCCTATCTACTTCTCTATCCATATATTTATTTATTTGCTTGTCCATGTGTTTATTTATTTGCTCTTTTTTTAAAAATCAATTTGCTTATTAATTTGCCTATTTGTTCTCAGATTCAAAACCTTATTTTGCTCGTTTATTAACTTATTAATTCTATTTGTTTGCTTATTTATTTGCATACTTCTTTGTCCATTAATATGCTTATGCGGATCTATTTGTTCGTTTATTGCAAATTATTTGTTCACATATTTTGCTAATTTCTTTTGCGTATTTATACGGTTACTAATTTGCTAATACTTTGCGTATTTATATGTGAGCCAATTTGTACAATTATCTGCGCGTTTGGTTATTTGTTTGATATTGTATCGGTATATTTACTTTCAGATTCAATTACATATTTTTTTTGTTCACTTATTTGTTTATCTATTTCATTATTCACTTATTTATTAAGGATCTATTCATATGTATCTATTTCCCGATTTACTTGCTTGTTCATTTGTTAATCTATTTGCCATGTTTATGTGTTTGTCAATAATGAAATAAATTAGCAGTCATTTGTTTCGTTATGTATTTGCTTATTCATATGCTTATTTATTTGCCTCTTTATCTGTCTATTTATTTGTTAATTTTTATGAATCTGTTTAATTGACGGTATCTTGCGTAATTATGAATTTCCTCATTTATTTGCATATTTCCTAATTTATTTGCTTACTTATTTAAAGATTAATTTGGTATCTACTTAACTGATCCATTTACTTATTTATTTTAGTACATGTTTGCTTTTTTATTTGTCTATTTGTTTCTACACACATACTTTCCCTTGTGTTCATTTATTTACTTGTTTGTTGTGTATCTATTTGCTTATTTATTTGCAGTCTTTGCGCACTTATATACTTCTAATCTGCAGATTGTTTACGTATTTATTCGTATATTAATTTGCACACTTGTTTGCGTATGCGCTTTTTTTATTTGATAACGTATTTGCTTTTTCATTAGATTATTGATTTTATAATGTGTTTGTTTGTTTATTTGATAATGTGTTTGCTTATTTTTTCTACAGATTTAGTTACTTATTTATTTTGATCATTAATGTGCATATTTTTTTATTATTTGTTGTTTATTTATTTGTTCATTTATTTACCTAGTCATGTGCTTATATATTTGTTTATTTATTTGAATATACATGCCTATTTATTAGGTCACTGATTTTCTTATTTGATTGTGTATTTGTGTTTCCATACACTAATTTATTATCTTACGTTTTTTTCCCATTTCTTTGTTTGTTTATTATGCATCTATCTTCTCAGTATTCTGTGATATTTGAAGGGGGTTAAACAGTCTACCCCTATCAAGATCAGCCAACACTTGAACATTTGCGGAATTAATAGTTTTCCAATATCTTCTTTCGGACAATCAACATTAGATGAAAATATTTCAAAACCAACAACTGTAGTGGTTTACAATAATCATCAGATTTAAGTGCAAGTATTTTTTGGTCATTAGGTTTTCCATCTTGAAACTCGCTGGACGCTTAACTTCACTTGTTTCTATTCTGAGCAAGCCTGCACAGTTCCCTAAAATTTCCACAGCCTAGATACAGCTTCGTTCCTCATCTATTTTTTCTAATTATATGCCCTATGTCATCACGCTTCAGTGGTAGGTGAAGGGAGTTAAACAGTCTGTGGGTACGATACCTAAACATTTGCCGATTTAATAGACTACCAGTAAATCCTGTTACAGTCAGAAAAGTTACTAAGTATTTTTTTTCATTAAAATTATAAAATGGGAGCATTCTGTAAAACAAAAATTAAAGGGGGTCACCGGCACTAGCTAGCGGAAGGTCGCGAATCGTTTAGTGGGTTAAAATTTTGCAGAAAGGGCTAAATTAATATATATTATACAACAAAAAAAATTTGGCACTTAACTTTCATAAATATTGTGGCTTAAAAACAATTACCAAGGACGCCAGACAAGTCGAGAATGTCCAAATGTATATATATATATATATATATATATATATATATATATATTGCTATGTTACTGGAATTCTCGAGCCCTTCGTTGGGCGACCTTATTAATTTGCTATGCTCTCTCTAAATTATCGAACCCTTATGTTGTGCGCCTTATTAATTTTGCTATGTACTCTAAATTATTCGCGTTCCATCATTTGGACGACCATTTTAATATTCACTATGAATAAACAAGATTATAATTATCTCCTCCTCCGGCTGTCTTATTAATATTGCTATCAACTTAACTGGATTTTATCTTGTAGCAACCTTGTCTGTCAATAGCAAAATTCGATACGTTACCGCTTTGCGTGTTATCAATTTCCTATTCACCAAAAATGTACTTACGTTTAATCGGCAATTATAGTTTTCATCTTGGCACTTGTCTTATCTTTCACTTTTAAAATTTACGTATTACTTTATTTCATAACGACGCACTTCGGCTTTTGTTGAGTTCAAAACTAACTTCGTTATCACGGTGCTTGCTAATATATTATCCCGTTCCTACTCCATCAGTGGGTATGGTCTAGAACTCGTCGCTTATTTGTGACCAATCAAATAATTACATTTAAAGCAGTTTCTGATGTAATTCACCACGATTCCCAATAATCGTAACCTGCTTGCAGCTGTCTTTCGTTATCAACATGCTGTGTTTTGATAGATCTAATTGCTTTTCCATAAACAACTGATGCAACTTGACTTTTAATTTTCATATTTACATGTTGTTCACGCAATTTTTAATCTCCTTTCTTATCAAAAATGGTTAGATATTTGTACGCATTTGCCTATGCTACCTGAAGCTCTATTTCTATCTCCGTATTAATCTAATTGTTTGGTACTCTCTTGAATGCCTGTCTAATTACACTTTATTGTTTAGTTATAAATATACGCGTGCTTCCACTGAAAAATATCTTTATTTGCTTTACCTAAATTAATTAAACTTTATCTACAGGGTATTGAATATTTTCTATTTACCTAATGAATGTCTTCCTGATTTCTACGCTAACTATGCGTCTTCCTATGTTTATCTGCGTCGCTTAAAACTATTTATACTTTATATACAGGGTGTTGTCTGCTGACTATTTACAAACTATATCCATTTATCGATTCTTCACTAAATAAGTGCAGTTTTCTGCTGCCTATGGTAATTACTCATTTCTAAATGACCTTTACTATAAAGTGCACCCTTAAACAACCCCTTATCACAGCACAATATATATATATATATATGTTGTACATTCTTGGAATTTTAAATACTGAAATTGTTAAACATATCTATTGACGACAGTTGTCTGTCATTGACAAAAGACCGGGTAACCTAACTTGAGCCGAAATGGATTTCAATACAATGGTTGTCTCCAGACTACTTAAAATTACTTGCAATCTTTAAACAAATCAAACTGGAAAACAGTTTGGCTATTTGTAATGTTTCGTTTTCTATAAATTCTGTCAATCACTGAAATATTAAGAAAATTAAGTTTTACAAACAGAAAATTGCTTTTCTTTGTTTAAGTAAAAGGTAATATTCTATTTAAATCTATCAGATTCATCAATCTATAAACGACATAAGTTTTTAAAGGGTATTGTATTGTGTTTGCAAGGTAGGACCCTTCAATTATTATAACAGCCGCTGGAATATCTCATATTTAAGCGTAAAGCTATTTCTTATACCTGAGGTTTTTATTATAAGGATTCTTATTAAAATATAACGGTAATTTATCATGGAATTTTGCCTATAAGTAATACAAGTTAATGGAATTTAATTAATTAATTAATCTGTTAATACGTTAACATTTCAAAATAATGTTACAATCCTTTGCACAATTAACATTAGTTAAGAATATTGCAATACCAAAACCTGTAGTTATAATAATGTTCAGGTTTAAGTGCAGTTATTTCTTTCGTAAATAAGTTTTCCATCTTGGAATTAGTTGGACGAGTACCTACATTGATTTCTATTCTGAGCTAGCCTACACATTTCCCTGAAATTCCGGCAACCTACATCGTTCACCATGTGTGTGCAGTAGTCTAACCTAGGTCTATCTCTATCTCTTTTTTTTCTTATCCCTGTTTCTAATATATTCCGCATATTTTAATATGTGACCTATCATCCTATCTCTGCTACTTTTTACTGTTTTCCACAAAGCTTTTTCTTCCCCTACCATTTGCAGTACCTCTTTGTTCTTAACTATGCCTGTCCATGATATCTTCATCATACATCTGCAGGCTTTTATCGTTTTCTTGTCCGCTTCTCGTACGGTCCAAGTTTCACAGCTGTACAGTGCTGTGCTCCACACATATGTTTTAAGCAATCTTTTTCTTGTTTCTATGTTTATTGTCCTTCAACACAGTAGTTGCCTTTTCTTGGTAAATGTAGCACGACCATAAAAGCTAAGTTCATATAACCTTTTTCTGTTTCTATTACAAAACGGTTCTTACATAAAAAACGATCCTCGTTAGTTTGGTGTTTTTCACACGAAATAAAAATTGGTTTGTATTCAGTGCTGCACCAGTACTAGAGAACACCTATCTTAACGCAGATACTCTAGATCTCTGTCGGTTGCTCCCAGTTCAAACCGGTCGTGTTTGATGAGTTCATTTTGAAATTTTTCCTTGCATAACCCTTTAACACCTAAGCATGAAAAAGCAACCCCTGGAATTTGTTACTATAGAAAACGTATAACGAGCTACTCTAGCCTATAAATATTTAACTTCAGCATACATCATGCAAAATTCAAACCATATAAAAACCGAGAGGGCATTTTGCCAGAATCGGGACTTTTATTCATAGAATATTACTTTATGTCAGCTTGTTTACCTATTGTCTAACATGTATGCCGTTTTGTTATTTATACGTGATATATTGGATTTGTATATTATTCAGCAGAGCTACTGAACGTGCCAGTAAGAGTATTTTAACAAAAAAGCACTCATTTTGTTGGAAGCGGGTGTATTCATATGCTACATTATTCGCGGTAGATTAAACTTGTAAGAGCTTTTCAAGAAAAACAACTTTAGAGTCTGTTTGAATAATTCCCTTGTATATAGTACACTGGATAAGAGTAATTTGTTTCATATAGTTGAATAACTATAATTTAAATACAAATAGACCATTTAGAAATATTTATAGGGTCATTTTTTAAAAATGTTCATTTTTGTTAGCCTTATAAAACTTACTGTTTTTGAAACTAATGGGAAGTTTTTGCCTCAAAGCATTTTCCTCAAATATTTCTTATTTGAAAGGGATATAGAATACAAAAATAATTTTAGCCAGAATGTATAAGTATTTCAAATAAAGCTACACTAAAAATTTCCTTTGTCATTTTTATATCGAACGATTAAACATAATAACGTTAGCATTGACTCTAAAAAATAAAAGCTGCCAACGGAAGATTCTAATTTCAACTGAGTCTTGTTTCGCCAAACAGGAATATCATATTTAGTATTCACAGAACTGAGTTATAATTACTCACTCTAACATTTTGAGAAATAAATCTCTATAAACTTTCGTTCTAAAATTAGCTCTCTTGGTGCATCAGTAATTCACCTTCTAGCCTCGCAGTGGCAGGACACTGACAACTTTATACTGGTTTCCAATGCAATCCTTATGGTAGGAATACTGATCTGTTAGGAATAGTACAGTTGAGTTCGCGGTATCACTAAATAAATGGTTATACTTGTGGTATACTGGCAACATCAATCGGCTCTAGCTCCCTGGTTGTTAGGAAGGAATGCTGCAAAAAGTTGATCGCCATTCGTGTCTACTGACTATATTCAACAAAAATATTTTTGCACAAGCCACGACCGGCGAAAGATTTGCTGGGCAGAAATGATCGGAACGTACAAACCCAGGACACGTTGACACCTCTGCGTGAGTTAGATTTTGGGCCTCTTAGAGCGGCTTTCTAAAAAGACTTCTCCAAAAACTCTTGTAACAAATTTATTTGAAACAGAAATTATAATGGAAATTACCAAATGGTTGCGTTATGTTCATTAACGCATTTAACAATCAAAATTAGTTTTCACTAATTAAATTAATTAAACAAAATTGAGTAGCTTAAACAACCAACAATGTTAAAATTGTGAAGCTCTAGACTGACTGGCCATCTTGGACTCCTGAGGGTATTTATGCTGTTCCTGTCCCTCACATTGCTTGTGGAAACTGCAGAGCTCATGTCTGCTATTTTCTTTATTCATACAAAGTAACAATCTTAATTCCAACAATAAGTTTCTTACAGTCTATTGTGACCAGCACCTGCAGTGTCAAGTTACGTCTAGAATACAATGTATTCACATCCGTTCTCATGTCTGGTTTATAAACTTCCATTAGACTTTTGTAATATGTCCTTCAATTATACATTGTTGCGTCTAACTTAAGTTTTAGTAGTTTCATTTAATTATACATATATATTGATTTGGGGGATATGTAACTCGCGTAGTTGTAGAATAGAAACGTTGAATCTAAGACGAAGTGATTTATTACATGAAATGGATGTAAAGAAGATTTGTGTGTGGATCGGCGGCTTATAAACAATTTTTAAGTACTTCAGTTTGCGCCAAAAGTGTCGTTGTGTTATTCGAATAATGAGTGATAGTGCGCGATAGAAATAACAAGCTTATCAAGCAATAAATACCTGGTGATAAAAGGTTGTGGTAAATCATACAGTATCCGCCGAGGACAATACGTATCTATTTACTATAAACAAAGTTTAATCTTACCACTTAAAAATATAGTTAACCGGCATACGTTAATACACGTGTCGAGTGCACGCAAAAAACATCAGTGTATTTGATAAACCTAGCATCCAGCAAAAATCTGCCGCCTTATCAAATACCATGCCATTCCATATCGTTACATTTAGCTGTCATTCCTCATTTTATACTTTCTATTTTTTTGTCCCGCACCCCTATTCGTCGAAGAAATTTACGTCGCTCTAGAAGATGGTCCAAATGAGCTTGATATTCCAGCAAGAAATTAGTTTCAAAAATGTGCTTGTTCTTTAAATTGCTTTCCTATATATTTTATTTAAAATGGAAGATAAACTAAAAATATTGAACAAGAGAAAGAGAGTAGATCTCAGAGGATTACAACATTATATGATAGTCCAAAGAACAATTTTTACATTTAAATCGCAAAATATTGAACATTTTGTGGCAGATACCGTAACAATTAAAGACTTAAAGTTAAAGTTTGAATCCATTGTGGATTAAATAAAGGGTTATCAATTAGCATTAAAAGCAGAATTTCAACCTGATTATCAAAGTTTTAATGCGTTTGAGGAAATGTGTAGTCGTGTTAAACGCTTGCGTAATAAAATAAATTATTTTAAGCCACCGCAAAAAGGTGCTAGTGGTGTTACCTCTAAGGTTACTAATCTGCTATCCCCAATCGAGATCCCGTATTTCGATTGGGAACTTTTTAAATGGGATTTATTCTACAGGCGTTTTAAGGCCATACAGATACATACAGATATAGATACTGTCCACAGCATAGTAATTATGAAAGCGGGACTTAAATTTAAAATTTTTGAAAAAAGTAACGGAACAGAGCACTTTAACTTTGAAAACTAAAAGATAAAGATATTCAAAAAAGATTTGAGAAAAAGTCAAGCAAATTACTGAAAGACATCGGAAAATTTTATGATACTAAGGAAGTAGAAACAGAATGGAATAACATTCAATCCAGCTTAGATATGGCGGCCAGAGATATTCTGGGGTAAGAAGAAAAAGAAAATATGAACCATGGACAACAAACAATATTCTAATTTTAATAGAAGTGAAACAAAAATATAAAACAGACCAGACGAAGCAGAAAAACAGAGACACGAAGCCATAAAATGGGAAATTATTCGCAAATGCAGGAAAACTATAGCAATGGCTTTATGAAAAGTCACTATCCCAAAAAAAAAGGTGCGTATAGATATGAAAACTTTCGAACAATAAGTTTGACTGCCCATGTATTAAAAATATTAACTAGAATTGTACATAGACGAATGGAAAAAGAAGCTGAAGAAATACTACGAAATGATCAATTTGGGTTTAGGCGAAACAAGTAAACACGGGAGAACATTTTTCTTATTGGAGAGTTTGGGAATTTGGAAGACGCATTTGACAATGTAAAATGGGAGAGAATGTTCGAAATACTAAAAAAGATTAGAATAAGTTATAAGAATAGACGAATAGTACACAGCGTATACAAAGAGCAAACAGCAGTAATAGAATCAGAGCGGGAACGTAGAGAAGTAAATATTAGGAAACGGATGGCAGGGACGTGCTCTAGAGACAACAAACATAGAAACAAGAAAAAGATTGCTGAAAATATATGTGTGGAGCAGCGCACTGTATGGCTGCGAAACGTGGTGAGAAGTGGACAGGAAAAAAGTAGAAGCTTTTGGATTGTGGTGCTACAGACGTATGATGAAGATATCATGGCAGGCAAAGTTACGAACAGAGGTTTTCGAAATGCTAGAGAAGGAAAGAAATATGTGGAAAACAGTAAAAGATAAAAGAGATAAGATGATGGGACTCATACTAAGACATGAGGGAATAGTGCGTAATACATTGGAAGCAGAGAAATAAAAAAAGTGAGGTAAAGGTAGACCTACATTAGACTATTACACACAGATAGTAAAAGATGTAGGCTGTGAAATTTCAGGGAAGTACGTAGGTTCTTACATTTAAATGTTTTACTATACAAAACCGTCGACGCGGTATGAGTGACGCAACGGCAGTTGGTAAGGCTAATCTTTAATACAGATTTTAGCGCGCCCATCTGTCAATGACGTCACACAATATGCAAATTAATACGCGTCAATGACGGAATATATAAAAGGTCAAAAATGAAGTATAAACAATAAGGTACTCACATAAATAGGTACAGCTTCCTACAGAATAAGTTAAAGATGGCGTCTCACAGGATATCCTCCTTCAGGGTTGCTAGTAGCCCCTTCCGGATTATTACAGATGGTGCGCATTAGCGTCCTTCGGGATTGCTCTAGCTAGCTGCTCAGGGATCCCTTCCGGAGTGTTTAAATGTGGTGCTCCGGCGGGGACTGCGGTTCGGCCAGGTTGCTTCAAATTATCTTCTTTTACCTATTTAGCGGAACGATAAGGAACAGGTTTATAAGGTCGACAATCAAAGATAAGCAAGAATGGAATCTACATAAATAAAGATAAAGATACGTTACCGAAAACCCAACTACTCTTCTCAAACTTCAAAGGCAAAAAGCCACGTTTCAGCGTCTCTCGGAAAAATCCCACTCTTTTCTTCCCCCACACGCGTCAGCGCGATCTGGCGCAAACGCACTCTGACGTGACGGAAATACGCGCACCAAGTCTTTGAAATTTATGGCGCGAACTCCCGCACATCAAGACTAAACTAAAAAATGTTTAGTGCCAAATTTTTGGCACATAACAAGGTCAGCTCAAAATAGAAAACACATGGACATACCAGTCCACCCAGTTCTAGGACTGAAGACCTATTAATGATAACATCCACAACAGCTTTTCTTTAACAAACCATATCTTACATTTATCCTCAAAAAATATCAAGAGAAAACTATTTTTACATTTATTTAGAGTGACAGTATAGTAAGTAAATTTTCGAACAACTGAAAAACATACACATACACTAGATAACTATGAATTAATTTGCTATCTTGTACAATCAACATATTACCAAGCCCCTCCTTAACATAGCTTAATTAATAAAATTACATTGTCCCACAGCTTCACAGAATATTTGTAGTCTTTTTGCTGTGACAGGTTTAGTAAACACGTCAGTTATCATATTCTGAGTACCACAGTACACTGGTATAACAAAATTTTTACTAACGTAATCTTGCACAAATTTATACTTAATATCTATGTACTTTGCGCGCTGGTGTCGCATTTCTTCGGTAAGTAGATTTAATACATCCTTGATTGTCTTCAAAGAACTTGATAGGAGTTTTTATTTTTTGGTCAAAATCTTTAAGTATTCACTCTATCCATATATTTCGCACTGCTTCCGCAAAAGCGATAAATTCTGCTTCTGTTGAAGACAAAGTTATTGTAGTTTGCTTTCGGATTGACCATGCAATTAGTGCACCTTTAAAATAAAAACAGGGAACAAGCTTAGTATTCGTACCGTCAAAATTTTTTGGATTTGATGATGCCTAAATGATAGTACTTTTAATACTAATTCCAAATATGTCATCGATTTTCCGCGAAAATTATCAACTGCGCCGGTACAGCCGCGCAAACTTTTAAAATTGGTCCTATTTTCATATGCAACTTATATGACATCGGAAGCAATTTTAAACTTGATGCATTGCATCGCTATGCAATGCAAACTTGGCATTCACGGCTAACGTAACCAAAATATAGAAGTTGACTCATCTGAGTGTGGATAAGAGGTTCAAAATTTGAAAATCTGTTTAATTTACTACTAAAACATTTACAACAATTTGTTACGTTCAAAACCCTGTTTCGACTCGTTGTACTCGTCCTCAAGCACTACATTGCTATGGGTGCGGACATAAGGGAGTTACTCGATGCATTTGTTCGAATCTTCATCCTACTTTTAATAAAAACCGAATTTCTTCTTATTTTAGTTCTACGTCCTCTTCTGTGCCTCCTTCACGAGTTGAGCCCATACTTTAAATTAGTGACTTACAGATAGCAACTCAAGAGTTTATTCCTACTTTCTTAAATGATTATACCAATAAAATTAATGTCGTTCCTGCAATAACAGATGTAGCTGAAGTGACGATAACTTCCAATACTGACAGAGAAGGTCCTGTTAAAATTAGCGAACCTGTATCTATGATGCCTGTTGCTGTTGTTGTCGAAGTTTTACCTGATCCTGTTTCTTTATCTGCTGTTGTCGAAGAAGCAGTTCCTGTTGTGGCTGACGTTCTGCCTGCTTCTATTTCTTTATCTGACGTTGATTAAATTCTACTTGATTTTGCCCCTTTATCAAATATTGATAAAATTCTACCGGATCGTGTTCCTTTAGCTAACGTTAACGAAGTTCTACCTGATTCTGTTCCTTTATGTAATGTTGCTGAAGTGTTAGGGAACTCTGTCTCTCTTCCTGAGGTTGATTCTCCTACGGCCAATACTGTTTTCTTTCCTAACGTCGATACTCTGAGAGCCAATTCTGTTCCTTTTTCTATCATTGACTCTCCTATAAACGGTACTATAAGCAAAATGGTTCCTCCTATGATGCCTACTGAGTTTCCTAAACCACTACTACCTCTCACCATGACACCACTTACTCAACCTCGTGCTACAACTACTACACCCCCTGTTAATCCTGTTTTGCGGAAAACCGCCCAACCAAAACTACTCCTTGCTCCAGTATCTCAACCTACAAAACCGGTTAACAAAAGAAATAAGAGGGAAAAAATGTTCTAAATTGATTCCGAATCCGATAATATAGATCGGCAAAACCCTAATGTTTTTGATCTTGCTTCATTTTCCATCTGGCGACAGAAACGTCTTAAGCCCCATTACTAGTCCTTTAGGTCCCCAATTTCTATGCTGACTCCGCCCTTCCTTAGGATTTGATTTTTGAACTATACTATTTCTTGTTTTTAATAACTTTATTGTTTTGAATGGTTTTCTTTCTTTTCGTACGTTTTGCTCCTCGTACTCACCCAACCCCGTGGGGGTCAGGGATTAGAATAGCCCCACGGTACGACCTAAGAGGCGACTAAAGCAGTCCAACATATACACGTACACCTCATAAATACACAATTCTACTTGGTTCTTTTTTCTTTCGTTCTTTTCTTATACCCCAACCCCGTGTGGGTCCGGGATTAGAATATTCCCACGGTAAGACCTGTCTATAAGAGGTGACTAAAGCGGTCCAACCAACACACACACACACACACACACACACACACATACATACATACATCCACACACATACACACTCGCTCTTTCTCACACACATACATATTTTAGGTTGTTTTTCTTTTCTTTAGTTTTGGTACTACTTACTTATAGTTTTATCTTTAGATTAGAGTTTTTTTCTTATTTTGTTAGTTTAGTTTTTTCATTCCTTTTGGCCCACCTTCCTTTCCCTATCCCTTCGCTGGTTTTTCTACTGCTAGTTCTTTTACGAACTTAGTTAAATTTTTTCGGCCTGCTTCCTGTGGTAGATGTCCTCTAGATCTTTTTTCTTTTATTCGGAAACCACGACTTAGCCGACTTTTAGGACTAGTTAGCTATTCTTTTCTTCGATTGTTCGTTTAAAACGATTCTTTGTTACCACAGCTTGAAGTATCTCAACTTTTCTATCCAGTAATCTTATTGTTCCTTTGCATACTTTGAGGCTTGACATTTATTGTCTCATATTGGCTTGTGCTATAGGTTTTTCGCAAGAAACCAATTTCTTTTCTTAAAGTGGAAAACTTTATCTTTCTTTTGCTATGTTACATTGTGGTCCAATTTACGTTGGGCGTCAAAGTGGGTGTTAAGGTGGAAAATGTAAAAAGGAAGAGTGCACTTTGGCGCCCAACGCTTACTTTTTTAGATTTTTTACCTTAACACACACATTGGCGCCTAACGCCTCCCCACCCTTACATACCTTGACGCCCAACGTGTATTTTTTCTAAATTTTTCTTAACGCCACATGGCGCCCAACGCTTATTTTTGCTACATATTTTTGCCTTAACGTTCACCACTTTGGCGCTCAACAATTAACTTTCTTTCTAAAATTTTTCCCCAACGCAACTTTGACGTCCAACGCTTATTTTTTTATATTTTCTACCTTAACACACACTTTGACGCCCAAAGTAACTATCTTTTCTAAATTTTTACCTTGATAGACAACACCCTGGCGCTCAACGCAATTTTTGTTCTCTTTACAACGTACATAAACACTTTGATGCCCAACGTCTTTGTTCTTTTTTCAATTTTTACCTTAATAGTCAACACCACCTTGGCGCACAACTAAATATTTTTTTGCTTATTAGTCGATACCTTGACTCTCGACCTTTATTTTTCTACATTTTTTTACCTTAACGTACAATACTTTGGCAACCAACCCTACAATTTTTTCTAAAACTTTTCTCTATATGCCAATACGTTGGTATCCAATATTTTTTCATTACGTATTTTCCGTTAAACGACATCCCTTACTAAACAACCACAATAATTTTAAACTCACTACAACAAAACAACATATTATCTTATTGAACGCTTTCTACAACACAAAGTCACAATATACCTTTACCGATTTATGAAAATATATTTTTGTTATTCATTACTTAAAGATACCTTCAAATTTTTTTTGACTTTTTGTTTCAATATGAAACTGGCGCCCAACAAAATAAAACAAATAAATTAAAAACAAAACATAAGTTCCTCAAAAAAAAATTCACTAAAACAATTTCTTTATCTCAAAAATATTTTTTTTAAACTTTTATAATGGAAGATAATTTTACTGCAGATGGCACACCTCAAAAAATATCTGGTACCGTAGACTTGCCTATTTTTGTAGGAAAATTTTGTCGTTTTATTACATGTTTAGTTGTTCCCTCACTCTCGCATTCATTTATTTTTGGCACTAATTTTGCACAAAAATATGTACTTACCTTGGACTTTAAAAATAATTTCTGGGAAGTTTTTTCGATAACAGCTGAAACAGTCACTTTAACTTATCGTACCTCTTATACAAAAATCCCTCAAATACATAAAAATATTTGCTCATTAGAAGATTTGTCTTCAACTGAATTTTCTCTAGCTAAAAAAATTATCGATTCCTTTTCTAGTATCGCTAGTACTGACATAAATTAATTTTCGTTGTATAGTAAATCCCCTCCAATGCCTCTATCTCTTATTTTTTTGTTATCTGATTTGTATAACACCTACTTTTATTTTTTTCTCTACATTTTTTTCTTTCTATCTTTTTTCTTTTTTCTTAAACATGTCACCAATGAGTGGATAGACCTTACCGATTAAAACTTCCCGATTTTTACCCTACCGATTATGTATCCCTTTGAGACGTTTGATACGCGTTAGTTATCACACCACTCATTGTTGTTCTTTTTCAAGTTTTTATTTGATGAAATTTTCTTTTCTGCCAACACATTTAATTTTTTTTATTCTCTCTTTTCATTAATTTTTTTACCGTCTTACCTTACTACAAAAAAATATTTCCTAATGTCATATTTCTTTTTCTTTGGTGCGGGGCAGTGTAACATGCCAATTTACCTTTCTTATGCCATGTTACATTGTGGTCCTATTTCCTTCAATATAAAAGCAGTATTTGTCTTAAATTTATACTAATACCGGTTACAATCACAAGTCAGTGTTGATTTATGTAACATTTCCCTTTAGTATTATTACATAATACACTATATACATCTATCTTTAGTCTTAATTTAATATTCTTCCTTTGTATAACCAATATAAATAATTAAGATCAGATGTAATTTTCCTATTGGTTAACCTTTGAATAATATTCATAAATACACAACTGGTGTATATATGAATCTAGCCTTTAGGATAGTTTTCGTGTTTTGCCCCTCTCTCAAAAGTGTGGTTATCAGTAAACTAGAACAAATTTTGATTTGTCTTGATATCTAACGATCTCTTTGAGCACATGCCGTCTTCCGATTAAGATGTCCTTTCTAAGGCCATGATGTCCTACCTGGTATGTAAAAGGTTTCGTTTTTTTTATGCTTCATAACATACGAAAATATTATTTTAGAATACTACTAAGATATGTATGGACAATGTTTACCTTAATAACCCGTTCAAAATATTAATGAATGGTAAGCTGTTTCTAGATATATTTTTAGACTGTTCCTCGTGACGGATTGCAATATTTCGTTATTGTAACACGTTTATTTTCTAGGGTCCTCTGATGGCGTGTCCTACCGTATAGCAAATTCCTGGTAACAAATTTCTCTGATGAAATACCGTACCGTAGCATATCTTCTAATGGCATGCTTTCACGTGGCATATTCCTTCCTGAAGTACCTTCAGGTGATATATTCTCTGATGTAGAATTTAATTATCTGTGCTAAGCTATCTAAGCTTATGCATTAATTTTACTACCTACAAATATTACTTTTTATAGTTTAAGAACGTTATGTTGACGTTTTTAAGTACCTTCTTGAATAATTCACATGTTTGCTGATGAAACATATGGCTGTAGAACAAACAAGGTTTCGCCCTTACAAATTAGAAGTTTGAGGTTAACAATCAATATAATTAATAATGGTGTTCGTCTCAACAACAGTAAGAAAATTCTATGGTTCTGAACAAGCCGTAAAGCTGAACATTTAAGTATATGTTTCTTTTCATATATCTGGAATACAGGTAACAGTTTATCTTATTTATTTCTGTGACGGAAGGACGTGCATGCGTTACGTTTTTAAGCCTCAATTATCTGAGAAATTATGCATGTAAAATATAGTCATAACTTTATTTATCTATTACCTTAACTATTATCGATTACCTGAACTAATTTAATATTATCTTTGCTTCCTATATAATATAACCTTATGTTTTGTAAACAAGAAAGCTTTCATAAAACCTTTATTGTGAATTTTGAGGTTATGTTTAATTTAAACGTTCATTTTAAATTCTCTTAACTAATGTTAAACACTACAAAGTGTATTTATGATTTCCTTTTATTAAGAGCGTTAATTTGAAATTATGCGTAAGCACAATAATAAATTTAGATTTTCTAATATCTTATCTCGTAGAGTTTGAGACAAAATTTAAATTATGAGAGTGTAGATATATAAACTACACTTAGTGATTTTATCGTATAAAAGTTTGGTTGTAAGAAAATAACAATATATATTTAATTTTTTTATTAATGTTATTAACTGAACGTGAAAATATATAAATTGTATTAAAGTATTTTCTTTTGTCACGTTCTAATTTGCATCCCTTTAACTTGCCTGGGTAAAATTTAATTTTGTTCTCTGAACCCCTGTGATATAGTATCTGGCAATCTACCGCAGCCACAACGGTCGGCGCTAGTCCCGCCAGAGTTTTATTTAGACTCTGTTGTACACCCATTCCTAGCTGTAAAAAGGAAGGGTGCAGTGTTAGGGCATTCCATCTTTGTTCTCAATAAATTCTACCTTATAACAATCATCTGATTTTAGTGTAGATACTTTTTTCGCCACTAAGTTTCCGTCTTGAAACTGGTTGGACGTGTACCTTCATTTATTTCTATTCTAAGCTAGGCTACTCCATTCCCTGAAATGCCCACATCCTAGATACAGCTCGGTTCCTCTTCTGTTGTTTCGTAAATATAAGTCCTATTTTTCCAAAATTCAGCGGTATGTGAATGGCGTTCGGCAGCCTGTGGTTACCAAGGATGCCCCAACACTTAGACATTTGACGAATCAATAATTTTCTAGAAAATACTTTCACACAATTAACATTAGTTGAGAATATTACAAAACCAATATCTGTAGTTGCGTATAATAATCATCAAGTTTAAGTACAGTTTTTTTTGTCTTTAGGTTTTCCATCTTGAAATTGGTTAGACGCGTACCTCCATTGATTTCTATTCTGAATTAGCCTGCACATTTCCCTGAAATACCTAAAGCCTACATTTATGTGCAATAGTCTAACCTAGATTAACCTCTACCTCTCTTTTTCCTATCTCTGCTTCTAATATATTCCGCTCTATTCCTTCAAGCCTTAGTATGTGACCTATCATCCTATCTCACCTATTTTTTACGTTTTCCACATACTTCTTTCTTCCCCTACAATTTCTAGCACATCTTCGTCCTTAATGTTCTCTGCCCATGATATCTGTAGCATACGTCTGTAGCACCACATTTTAAAGGCTTCTATTTTTTCCTGTCCGTTTCTCCCACTGTCCAGGTTTCACAGCCGTACAGTGCTGTGCTCCACACATATGTTTTAAGCAACCTTTTTCTTGTTTCTATGTTTGTTGTCTTTAAACACAGTAGTTGATTTTTCTTGTAAAATCTAGCGGTCTTGTAATTTTTGTTTTATATCTTTTGGGCTCTTCCCATCTTGCGTTTTTTTGCTTCCTAGGTAGCAGAAACGCTTAACCTCTTGTGAGTTCTCGTTACCTATTTGTATTCTTGTTTATAATTTATTTTCCCCTCCTTTGTATACTATTATTTTAGTTTTATTTTTGTTAATTTTCATACAATATCTCTGTTAGAACTGTTTCCATTTCATTAAGGGTAGCTTTTAACTCTTCTTTGCTCGATGCTAATACCGCTATATCATCTGCAAATTTAAGCATATCAATCTTTTGTCCCTGCATACAATAATTTTAAGCTTACTGCATATGCACCTGATTGGATTGGGATGTAACATCCTTAGGGAAGAGGCACGAATAGTTTTAAAACAAAATAGCTTTGAACCCAATCACTAACGTATTGGAAATGCATGGTAGGTACCCAACAGATTTCCAGAGAATATTGGATTTTGCTATATAGTTTATTGCAGAAAGTCAATTAAATGAAGGGTTTTCTAAAACAACTTTGTTTACCGATGAGGTGAAATTCATAAATAATATATTAATCAATAGAAAAACCACATTCATTGGGCACAACACAATTCTCATATTACAACTGAATGACGAGATCAGTATTTGTTTTATATAAATATAGGGTGCAGAATATTTGATACAGAACTTTTTGGTCCGTATTTTTATGAACACAATTTATATTCAAAAAAAATATTCATCATTTCTGAGAAACGAATTAGAAGAAATGCTGGCAGATCTGTCATTAAATCTTATACGAAATTTAAATTATTTTCAACGTAATGGGGCACCTGCTCATAATGCACAAATAGTTTCGAATTATCTATTAGAAAGATTTGATAACTTGAACTGGTTCCATTTCTTGGCCTTCTAGTTCTCCTGATCTGACTACGATGGATTTCGTTTTATGGGGAAGAATAAAAGATATAGTGTATAAGAAAAAGCCTACCGATTTGGAAGATTTAAAAAAATTACTTCAGCTATTAGGAGAAATTCGATAAAACACTTTATTAAAGATGCAGAGGGAAATATTAAAACGACCTCAAATATGTGTACATCAAAATGGTGTGAATTTTGAAGCTTTATTGTATAATTTAGTACTTTTCTTGCCCGTATCGTTGCTATTTCATCTAAATAAAAATTTTCTCTATAATTAGTATCTATTTTCTATTCATTTTCGAGAGTAGATGAACAAATTAGGGTGAAAGTTGTTTATGTTGTTTTATGATTCGATGACATCATCTATCCTTTTGATTTCATGGTGACTTGATGTTTGCATAAGAATCAAATGTATGCGAATAACTCCACAATTTTTTAGTCAAACCTATCAAAATTTTTATATCATTAGAAAGAAGAGAAATTTTTCTATTTCCTGATGTCATGGCCTACTAGTGTTTCCATCGAAAAAAAATCCAACGTTATGTCATATCTCGTAAATCGTACAAGAAAGCAATTATTCTACTAGAGCACCCTAAAGAAAAAAATTATATTTACAAATTTCATAACAATCATTTTTCTCCATTTATGATAATAAAATAGCTAGATCAATTTGAAAAATCTAGTTTCCGTCTTTTGAAAATATCTAGAAATTTGTGAACTTTTTTGGAAAAAAGGCATATTTAAATTAAGTATAAAAAACAAGGCCAATAGTCTTCAATTAAACTTTTTGTTAACTATTGTAATAGTAAAGTTATCCATAGAACATAGATTATTGTCACCCTGTATACATATTACTGTGGATTTTTAGGCTTAAATCAATGTATATAAGGCAAACAATTATTTATTTGTAGGTACCCTGTATATAAAAATCAATTTCGAATTTAAAACGTTCAGAATAATTAAATAGGTATAGGGCAATGTAAAATAATGTAGGTTTAACTTTTGTGCTTCAATTTAGAACTAGAATAATAATTAATTACTAATCAGATCGATAGCATGGTTAGAAATAGTGTATAAAGGTGTTATTATAAAAGCTTTTCATATTGGGTGTAGTGTAAATCGATAATTTACGCGAGGAAAGTGAATTTCTTAAGGGTAATGTAAAGCTTAAACATTTATGTAAGTTGTCAAGGTTTAGTATTCAAAAGAAAGCTACAACGATTGTAAATTTCAAACAGGGAACGGACCGTTACATGTATAAACAGATCGATAAAATCAAGCGAGAGATGATATTTGACATGTCCTAGAAACAGAGGGAAGAAATCATATGGTTAGTTGTAGTGACTTTCAAACGTCTGTAAGAGGAGGATATTTTAAAGGGCAATAAGTGGGATAAGGATACAGCGTGTTTGCGGAAGATATTGATCTTCAATGCACAGAAAAGTAAGGAGAACAACTATGAACAAGGTGGTTATAGAGTAAGAAAGCAAAAGAGATAGAAAACGTGGGGTAGACAAGGATACCAGAAAAGTAGAAATGACAGGAAAATTAAGTAGGGTATGAAATGAAGGCTGGAAGATGTTATGATTCGAGTAGAAGTGAGATAATAGTATGTACGCGCATATGAGAGGCGTGTTCTTAGTTGTTTGGGGATGATAGCGGAATTAAGGATTTCAGAGAAAACCAGGACGGTTGAAAATTTTAACGAGCTTTTCGGAGTAAAATACTTGTTTGAACTACAAAATTCTTTGTTTTTAAAGACGGTTGGAAAAGGGGCAGTCAAAATTTGCAAAAAAGAACGACGGTTGTGTTTTGCACCGTAATTTTAAGAATAGCGTCAGCCGTTGGAAAAATTTTACGGGGAAAAGCGTATCGGTTAAAATTGGGATGAAATTTTCGTAGAATGTTTGTTATGGATACGTGCAATTTGGAAGGGAGTTTATGACTATATAAACGACCTGGCGGCGGCAATCGCTCTCTTTGTTTTTGAGTTTGGTGAACATCTTTATCCTGGCTTCAGTACGCGACTAGTACAGTCCAATATTTTATATTACAAGTGATTAAAGCACAAGTTGGAGCTATATTTAAAATCGGAGGGTACCGTTTAAGATTAATTTGTAAAATGAAACAGGATGAATTGTAAGTAGCGACTTATTTATAATTTGGTTGAAGGTGCTTGTTGCACATTGGTTGAAAGAAAAAAATGTTTATAGACCTGTAGCGGCAGTCCAGAGTGTGAATGAGTGTCGTAATTTGGATGCAAAGCGGTTTTTGAGTAATAATTGCTGTTCTTGATGGCATGCAGTAATGTGGAGTGGTCCTGGCACGAGCAGTCGGTAAAGGAGAGCATCTTCAGAGGTGGTTTTCTGGTAGTGAGCTGGATGAAAAACATTCCAGGTAATGACTTTTTTTAAAACTGTTTATTTGTGGTTTAAACTATCGGTGATTTTGGGGTGTATTTTTATGAACATGAAATTAAACTATTTACCTTTGCGATAGAAGAATTTAAAAATGTAAATAGGTGGACATAATATAATTGTAAATATTTTGCATATGTATGAGGTAAACGGGTTTTTTGTTAGGAATTTTTCAGTGCTAAGATTTTGCACATAAATATAGATAGGTTTATACTGAGCTCAAAATAGACCAGGGGAAAGTAAAGTGAGGTTCTGGGATAGGCCCTCCTACTTTGAAATGAGCATATGAATATAGTCAAATCTGAAAATCTTTGTTGTATTAAAATGATGATATTAAGATTGAGGAGGAGAATTAAATATTTTTCATGTTGATCCGAAATGTAAATATTGAGATTTTTGTGGTTTTCATTTTTATTGTGTCTGAATAAAACAGGATGCACTTTTGGTTAGTCGGATTATTTTTTTAATTTTTATTAAATAGAAGGGTAGTAGTGAATTGTAGAGCAGATGAACAGCCGTGGTGAGTATCCCTGAAGAAGCCGTGAGAAAATAGCATCTTCAGAGGGTAACTAAGCAGATCATATCGTGATAAATAAATTCGAATTAAAATTTATTTAAGTAATTATTGTTGAAGTTTTACAAGGTCTTGAGCAGTGGTAAATTCACAAAATTTTAGGGCGAATAGAGGGAGCACGCAATATTTTTATGACGCCTAATTTGTGGGGTTTGATTTTACAGGTAGATGCATAGTAATATATTTGTGTAGTTTTGTCACACTATTCTGGAAAAGCTTTAGTAAAACGGCAAATGTTCGGATTTAATTAAAACAGTATGATTTCGGTATTCTTCTTCGGTTACTCGGTTAGTTATTTTTCATTTCACCATTAAATTGATACTTCTAACAGTGTAAGTGGAAGACGAACTGTGTAGAAAATAATTGCAATCCTTGTACTTTTATCGAGAAATACGATATATCCTGCACCTATAAACGACATTAGCATGGTGCTTTTTGGTTTCTGGGACATATTGTGTACGTAATTATAATAATTTTGACTACTCAAATAATAAGCTCCACCCAATTGTATTTGACAACTACTTTAGAATGTTCTTAGGATCGTTCAAAGATTTCCGGTATCTTTTTTTAAGTTCCATTTTCAAGAGAAATGAGCTATAATCTCTTTTGTCTTCTCTAGGCTTCTTCCCCACTGGACTTTTTCAATTAGCAAATCACAAAAATATACAGTAAAGGTAAATTGAAGCAAAACTGCAATAAAACACGCACTAACGTAAACGGCATTCCGAAAAGACTGCAAAAATTAGTTTAATGTAAGCATATGAAGTGAAAGTAGAAAATAAGTACTGAATCTCAATGAAGAGAAACGGAATTCACAGCGTTTGGCGGATAGTTAAGTTTAGTGAAGTCACCCAATACGATTTTGAAAAACCAGTCGCTGGTAAATAGCACAAGTGAAAAATGCAGGTTAGAAATGACAACAAAACTGGATATCTAACAAAATCCTGATGGAACAAAGTTATATGAGAAACGTCAAATGAACACCGAGCTTCAATGTTTGCAGCTATTTTACTAAGTTATTTGAAAACAACCCTCGAGGGAACTATGTAAGATTTCCCTGTTTTCCTTTGTTGACGTAAGCATTTTTTTAAATTAGGAAGCGGGTGAAGTTTGTTTACTCGCTGCCAGTTCGACCCAGCCAGTGGGATTTTATATGTGTTGTGTTAACAGAATAAATTAGAACTACGGAATATTTTTGCAGTCCAAGTTCATTCTCTGTACAGGATAATGTAAATTAATGAACAAAACCTTTAAATGCGTTACGTTCAAGAAGCCGGGATGTGGAATAAATTAAATATATATACTGAACGAGGCAGTTTTTATACCATTTATTCTATTTAAAAGTCTAACAAAATGTAACCCTATAGCCATACGAGAGTAATTGAGAAACGACGAATTTTACTCTATCTAAAAGAACTGAAGTTCTTGAGGTGAAATTACAAGCGATTATTGTGAAAGACACACCTATACTGCCATAGGTATTACCTCTCTACCTTTGACCTAAATAATAAATATTCTTATTACCAATTAAGTATAGATGTTTGCGACGTACGTAGCTAAATTTAGGAGAAAACAGTGCTTGAAGATACAACCATCAGTCTAGGCTTAGTAGAACAGTCCTCAAGGTTGCCAACAAGGCTTTTCCCTAGAAGCTCTGGAATGCAACCAACAGATGAAGAAATGATCGTTTGTAATAATCCTGAATTCTGGTTGATAAGTAGCTGTAGTATTTTCTTAAACATGTTAGAATCAATGTTCTATTCCATTCAATAATTTCGGTATTGGATAGATTCCAAATTTCACTTTGTGAAAAATACATTTAAAGCCACTTGTTAACAAAGAAGAAGTTTTGGAACTATGAGTGGTTAGAACAAATTATATTAAACTTAGGCCAATTTAATTTTAATTAGTAGTTTCCGGCAACAGAAATTATAATAATTCATCCATTAGTATCTATTAAGGCAAACACCCGCTGGTTATTCAAAACCTTATCTGCAAAATGTATAAATCCTGTAAAGCTAGGGATATTACAAAAACCATAAACTTTTGTAATCCAACCATCTTCAAGGTTATTCGAACATGTGTTGAAACTCACCATTATTTAATTGATTTGCTAATCCTTATAACTGTATTTTCTGGCTCGCTAATACCTCATCTCGATATGTAATGTATGATTTGCATTCATGCCCTTACGTAAATTACGTCTATGCGACTATACCATCGCCCAGTAAAATTGCGAGACTTTTTACTGATTTATACCTCTTAATTACCTCTACATATTTCAGCTAGAGCTATGTTCAAAAAAAGACAAAACTATATTTGAATCGTTTATTTGAGAACTACCTAACATTTAGTTTCAAAATTATAATTCCTTAACCATTTTGATTTTAAAAAACGAAGACTATCACTTAGGATATCTACGAGGGTACTCGATATGTATCGGGAACAGATAACACTATTGTTACTATACTCCATTCCAGTTAAGAAGGTAGTAGATGGCGCTTGTGCTTGAGTCAGATTTACACAGATCAAAATTTTATTAGTTGCTGTATTTGAAAAGTTGCCGGCGTCGGTTGTATATTTACTATTTTGTGAGGATAGTTTTTCAAAAATAATAATGCAAATGGCTGACTTTATTAGGTAATTTTTAAGTATTATTGCATTCAGTAATTGCAATTTGGTGTTTTTCTTAAGGAATAAGACCACATTGCTTTTAAAAATGATTTTATTGACGTTTCGATCCTTCTTCTAGGATAGTTGTCTAAATAATAAGGAGTATTTGTAATTTGGTATTAAATTTCAGAAGATAAAATTGGACTTGGAACTACATTAAGTTTAAGACGGACGAAACTTAGGGGCAAATTCATAAAATACATTAGTACACTCATACTTAATCAATGTTCCATCTCAACTTTTAGTATTTTCCGAATACCAAAAATTGAGATAGAGCATTACTTAAGTATGAGTGTGGCTTATGTTTATGAATTTGCCCTTAGTCTTTACTTAACAATTATGGTAGAAACAAACATTCACCTGGAGTTATAGAATGCTTTAATAAAGTTCTGTCAGTTTCATTTTTCGAAAGGTTGTAAGTTTGTTAACAATGATTGAAATTAAAGCAATGCATCGATGTTTATACAGATTTTTATTTATATTTTTGCAAGACTGAGGTTTTGAATAAATACATCCAAGAAACATGGTTTTAAAACATATCAAGCATTATTGAACTTTATTTTCTACCTGTTTGGTTAAAGTTTAAATAAAATATTAATATAGAACAATATATAAGCTATTTTTAATTAAACACATCACAAAATATCAAAACAATGATATCACAAATTTATATTTAATCTACGTCCATATCATCCCCAGAGGTATCTTCGTCGTCTGTTGTACTTTCATATCCAACATTTATTACAATTTGTTCGACAAGTTCTTCGACAATGCCATCCAATTTCCACATTCTTTCTTCTTCTTTAATTGTATGGCTAATACAATTAACCCAATGTCCTTTATCTATGGCTGCAATTCCTTCATCCAGAAGCACGTTCGCGTCGTTAATTGTAAAAGTAGAATTGTTGGTAGGTACATGCTGCTTTACTCGAGCCCAAATCAGCTCAATTGGATTTAGATTGCAGTGGTATGGGGGTAACCTTAATACAGTTCTGCCAGAGCGTTTTACAATTTCGTCAACAACATAAGGTGCCGGGTGAATCAGAGAGTGCTGCTTTACTAAGGCTAATAATTCAACTTTTAATAGCTCTTTGGTAACTTCAATGTGTTTTGCGTTTAACCAATTATAAATTTGTTCTTTCCGCCAACTTTGATTTGGAACCTTATCGGCTTTGACGCTGTGATAAGGAGCATTATCAAGCACAATTACACTATCATTATCAAGAAGAGGTAATACACCTTTCAACCAAGTTGTAAACGCTTTACCGTTCATGTCTTCGTGATAATCTCCTAAAACGATAATTATGAACTCAGGGTCCTAAGTTGTTTATAGTGTTAATACGCTACCTGTTTTTTTAGATTGAAAGTTTAAATATGCACCATTGACAAATCCCATACCACTGTCCATGTGCGCAACAATTAATCTCTTGCCCTTGCCAGAGGGATCTCGTATACCAGTCGATAAACCTTCGATTAATGCCTGCTTTGCTGTTTTTACAGTGGTGTCTTGCCATACCTTGTTCTTTACATATCCAGCATTCACCCACGTTTCATCAGTATAATAAATTCTTTTGCCTTCAGCTCTATACTTTTTAATTGCAGTTAAATATTTTCTTCGCCACAACACAATCTCAGGTTTTTCAATTAAAATTGTTTTTCGGCTACGCTTTCCATATTTAAAACCCAATTTCATCATTACCCGATAAAGTGATGTGCGACTGAAGTTTGGTAAAGAGTCATCATAGTTTATTGCATGTAATACTTTCTCTAAATTTGGTAATTCATTTCTAAAGTAAAATGCATGAACATGCCGTCGAATCGCACATCTTTCAAATTCTTCAAGTTCGTCGTAGATTGTTGTACGCACTCTTGTAGTCTTTGGCGAGGAAGCAGTACCAGTAGTTTCCATTTCTTTTACAATATTCCACATTGATCGAACACCTAAACCCACTTCTAACGCAGTTTGCTTCACAGATTGCGTTTTGGATGCATTTGTAGAATTTTTCAAATATATATTATAGGCAATAAGCTTTTGCCCGCTCATAACATGTTTGCCCTTCGGATTTTTAATAGGTTGATGATCCATAATTAAATAAAAGTCTGAAAAGAATTCATTGTTAGTATTATATGTTTATCTTTAATGAGACATGCTTACCTTATTATGAAGACACTGGTGTTTTATAGCTCTGACAAGAACTGTTTTGATACTAAATATAAAATTAACACAAATTAATAAGGCCGAGCAAAATTTCAAAGGCAAACTAATAACAAAATACAATAAATAACAAAAACGAAAATATGAAAGCGCAATAGCAAATGTCAAAATGCCAATTGACAATCTGTCTTATAATAAAAATGTTCAAACAAGCAACACAAACATACGGGATATTTATACTTGTGTACACTTGGCTTATCCATCCACCAATGAGAATCGCTAAAATTCAGTCCTATCTTTTTCTTCAGTACCTTCTTAACTGGAATGGAGTATAGGTGCGATGTAACGTTTTTAACCTAAAATTCGACTTTTTCACAGTATACATACTCATAACAATTTGCTACATGAACAGTATTTGTTTTGTTTTGATTGAGTTGATTATTTCATCACGCCAAAAAATGGAATTAACTCGTGAACATTTTTGTGCGATGATTTTTACGATTTCCCACGTAAATTATCTTCACAACAAAGCCTGAATCAACTTATTTGGACTTATGGGGAAAAGCTCCAACTAAAATCACTGTATGTCGTTGGTATAGTTAATTCAATCGTGGTCGTAGTTCGCTTGCGGATGAATTTAAAGGAGGTCGCCCAAAATCGGCTGCTGTGCCAGAAAATACCGATGTTGTGCGCGAATTGATAATGCAAGATCGTCAAGCAACATCGTGAGATATAGGCATCCCTAGGCATTAGTATGACAAGTATATATTCGATATTACATAAACATTTAGCTGTGAGAAAGCTTTATGCGCTTTGGATCCCACATAATTTGACAATCGCTCAAAAAAATACTCGTGTCGATTGGTGAAAAGAAATGCTTAAAAAATACGATTGCGGTGCGTCAAACGCAGTGTATAACATTTACACAGGTGACTAATCTTGGATATATTCGTATGAACCCGAAAGTAAAGAGCAGTCGACTGTATTGGTCTTCGAAAAAGAACGAAATCCAACAAAAGTTGTCCGCACTTTTTAAATGAACTAAAACGGACAACCAACAATATTAAAGTTGTGAAGCTCTAAACTGACTGGCATCTTGGGCTCTTGAGGGTATTTATGCTATCCCTGCCCCTCACGTTACTTATGGGAAACGCAGATCTCATGTCTGCTATTTCTTTATTCAATACAAAGTAATACTTCTTAGTAATCTTAATTCTAACAATAAATTTTTTATAATCTATAGTGACCTGCACCTGCGGTGTCATGTAACGTCTGAAATACAAAGTATTCATATGGTATACAACCATTTATTTGCCACAAAATTTCGGAGAAATAAGAAAAATAAACCGACGAAGCCGAATCATTCTCCATTATGACAATGCGAGTTCTCACACATCGGTTCAAAGAAGTGACTATTTGAGCACTCAAAACATCGAATTGATAGTAATCCACCGTAGAGTCTTGATTTGTCACCTTACGATTTCTTTTTGTTTCCACACGTTAAGAACAAACTGCGTGAACAACGATTTTAGACATTAGAAAAGGCGGTTGATGCGTTCAGAACCCATGTTTTGAAGATATTTCAATCGGAATGATAAAAAATTGGTTCCAACGTATGCAAAAGTGAATCAACTTATTTACTGATGGGGAAAAGCTAACGTAAATCTTTACATTTTCAAACAACTTCTGAAAACCGCTTTTACGTTTTCAATTTTATCATCTAAATTAGATTCATCTGAAACGACCGCAAGAGAATAGTCTTTGCCGTCAACCACATGTTCTTGGCCAAAATTTATAAAGTAAGGAGTATAACCAGTAGTTTCGCTAGTAGATGTTCGAATAGCACAGGCTATAGCAGCTATAAGAGAATCACACGAACGCTGTAATTCGTTGATGTAGAAACGAATCATAGTTTTAATAGTTCTGTTCGACCTCTCCGTAGGATTAGTGCGAGGATAGTACAAACGAGTAAACGAAACTTGAGAATTGTATTCGTCACATAATTTTTGAAATTCTCTGCTTTTCAGCTGAGTACCGTTATCGCAAACGATGTATTGAGGCACACCATAAACAAGAAATATTTCGTTTTCAAGATTCTTACAGACGCTTGAAGCAGTAGCGGAACGAGTAGGAAACAGAGCGACATACTTGCTGAAATAATCGGTTACAACTAATAAATAATTATAACCTCGACTAGAACGCATCAACAGACCCATGAAATCTACACTAATTACTTGCCATGGTTTTTCGGGAATTGGACGATCACCCATTAAACCAGCAGGAAGCTTTTGCTCAGGTTTTTGCTGTTGACAAACAATGCAGCGATTAACATACTTGGCAAGATCACATTTCATCTGAGGCCAATAGTAACGTGTGCGGATTCTTGAATAGGTTTTGAAAATACCAGTGTGACCAGAAGTCGGGTGATCATGACAATGTAACAAAATTTCTTTACGATGATCTTTAGGGATAACTAATTTCCAATTATCAGTTTCAGAAGACAATTCAGGTAAATTAGACTTGACATGTTTGTAAAGCTTATCAGATTCAATACGCCATTGAGGATATTTAGACGGATTATTAATGATGTTATTCAGCATTTGTTTGTACCAGCGATCGGTAGTCTGAGAAAAGTTAACGGGGATATCAACAGCATCAACGGAAACTGGCACTGAACGAGAAAGAAAATCGGGTACAACATTATCCTTGCCTTTGCGGTGAATAATGGTGAAATTATAAGGCTGTAGGCGTAAGACCCATCGAGCAAAACGACCTTGCGGGTCACGTAAATTAAGAAGATATAGCAAAGAGTGATGGTCCGTAACCACAGTGAAATGCGATCCTTCCAAATAATGCCTAAGTTTCTCCACCGACCAAATTACACTAAGGCATTCGCGTTCGGTGGTTGAGTACTTACGCTCTTGCGAAGTTAACGAGCGGGATAAATAACAGATGACGTTATCACCAATGTCGGTTGATTGGGTCAATTCGGATCCAATACCATACGCACTAGCATCGGTGTGCAAAACGAAAGTCTTAGATGGATCAGGGCAGGTCAAAATAGGAGCAGACACTAATAGCTCTTTAATGTGATTGAAAGCAGATTCACATTTTTCGGACCACTTCCAAATTGAGTTCTTTTTAATAAGATCGGTGAGAGGTTGGACAATACTGGCGAAATTTTTAACAAAACGACGATACCATGATGATATTCCTAGGAATCTACGAAGCACTGGCACAAATTTAGGAGATGGAATTTCTAATATGGCACTAACTTTTTCCGGATCTGGCCTTAAACCATGTTGGTCAACCATATAGCCAAGATAACGTAGTTCGGGCAAGCAAAATTTGTACTTTTCTAAACTAAGGACTAAGCCAGCTTCTATTAAGCGATCGAAAACTTTACCTAAAATATTTAGATGTGTGTCAAAATCTTGCGATATGACGACCACGTCATCTAAATATTGGAATACGTAGGGCTGAATATCGGCACCTAAAGTATTATCGATCAACCGCTGAAAGGTAGCGGGGGCATTCGTTAAGCCAAAAGCCATGCGATTCAAACGATAAAGACCACGACCGGGCACCGTGAAAGCAGTACAATCTTTGGATGACTCACTCAACGGGACTCAACTCTTAATATCGAGCGCACTTAAATAGCGAGCATCACGAAGTTGATCTAATATACTAGACATATAAGGCAAAGAGTAAGCATCTTTAATAGTAACAGAATTTAACTGACGATAATTGATGCAAAATCTATAAGTTCCATCCTTTTTGGGAACCAAGCATACAGGAGAAGACCATGCGCTCTTACAGGGTTCAATAACTTTATCATTCAACATCTTAGTTAACTCATCATCAATAATCGCTTGTTTAGCAGGACTCACTCTATAGTACCTTTATTTAATAGGTTTGGTATTAGGCAGTAGCTCAATAACATGTTCAGTACTATTACACAAACCTAAACCAGTACCCATTATTGCTAATTTATCACTAATAAGTTTATACAAAGCTTAACTTTGTTCGGAAGTTAAACTATCTTTATTACAAATACTAGATATCTGAATATGTTGGGGTTGGTTAGAAAAATGCCACACATCTTCCTTTAAATTAGGAATGATATCCATTATTTTCCAGAAGTCAACACCTAGAATGAGGGTGTGACTAAGTTCAAGAACCACTAACACTTTAATGAGGTGAAATTTTTCTATGAGTTGAATAGGAGCAGATATGTAACCTAGGCTTTTACAAGTCTGACCATTGGCTACGGTACAATCAATAGGATTTTTGATCAAAGTTGAACCTAATTTTTGAAAAAGTTCATACCCAGGTAAACCAACTACATACTGGGTAGCACCACTATCGAGAAGAGCCAACATGGATGACCTAAAACTTTTATTTGTAGATAAGGGCGCTGATCACCGTGTGCATGGGATAAAACGAAGTCGAGTAAAATTTTATTAGAAAAATTACACGACTCTGAATTAGTCGAGACTTGCACATTGGAAGTGCAGGAGGCAGCCACTCGACTTATTGGTTTCTCCGCATTAAGTTTAAATGCTTATTACAGTCGGGACAAGTACGCGAGGTAAAATCAAATTTCCCACAACGATAGCATAATAACTTTCTAGGTTCCTTACATTCTCTAAAAGAATGACCCAAACGAGAACAATTGTAGCAAACGATTTGCTTAGACATGGTTTGAATTTCATTAACGACTGATGGAGATGACAAAACTTCGGGGTCTGGCATGGCACCAGGGGCAGAAATAAAAGCAAAGTCGGGTTCAACATAGTCACGATTTTTACGTTGAGGTGAATATATGCTTCGGAACGATATTTCTTAACTTCAAGTTTTAAACATTCATCTTCTAATTCTTGCAAGGATTGTACAACCGGAAGTTGTGTAGTGTAAAAAGGAGAAAGATTTCTAGAAATAATATTTAGCTGAATATCTTTTACTACTTCACCATAACGCCTAAACATAGCAGACATACAGGATAAATATTCAATAATACTTTCAGAACGATCTTGAGTCCTGGACAAAATGTCTTTGAACAATCTCATCTTATAGTCAGGAGGTTCAAAATGATGTAGTAATAATTTAGCCAAAATTTTCCAATCAGAAAACCTATTGCGGTTACTACGGTACCATAATAAAGCTTTTGAGTCGAAAAGATCAACAGCTGATTCATATAGCTGAATTTCAGAAACGTTACGGGCAATTCGAAGTTCTTCCACTCGTTCTAGAAAATTGTGAACACTAGGTCCATGAGAATCGCCGGAAAATTTCAAATTCCACCAATACAGGTTGTGAAGGGATTTTGCAATTATTCGCTAAAGAATTAGCAGATGGCATTTCATGAATGGGTATACACTCGTTAATAATTAAAGGTGACAAAACCTTACTAATATCGGTCACTTCGGAGGACAATCGCACATCTAATTTATCTAACAACATCAAAATATTGGTCAATAAGGTAGTACGAACTTGGTTTTGTTCTACTGATAAACTAGAAGGCACAATAAGATTAACTCTTCTCAATAAATGCACATAACGAGAACGAATAGTTTGTGACGGGGAATCTAATTTATCATAATTACTTTCCAATTCTTTAGTTTTAGAACCAATAACATTAAGTTCCTCATCAAATTTGAAATCAGAAGGTAAATGTGTTACAGAAGATTCTAATTTCATTAAGGGACGCAAACATGCTCTTAAATTTTCGATAGTTTCAGAATGGGATGTAACCACTCCACGAATAAGCAATTCAAAACTCAATTCATCTTTACGTAGTCTATTTATATCCATTTTAAGCTCGGACATCGCACCACAGAACAACATCAAACAATATAAATTTATAGACGAATAAAACCGGCAAAATCTTAAACACAATTATTACAAAAACTTTTGAAGTCGGCTTTTACCGCTTCAACAAAAATAATATAACCACAAGGTAATATAAACTAACAGCAATAACCATTAAAGTATTCTTAACACTTTACTAAACCCATTATAAATACCATAAAGAATATTTGCACTGCTACTCGCCAATAAGTGAATGACCAAAACCAAAACACTAAACAAGTTGATAAAAATATTAGCACATGTAAGATAAATATTCTCTAAGTTACAAAGAATACCAAATGAAAGGAGCAAATTATGATATTTATATATAGAAACATACACACTCGAACAACTAACTGCCAAAAATTCAATAATTTAGCAAAATTCACAAATAGGAAACAGAGCGGAGAAAAGCAACATTACGGACTTACCACGTTGGTTTTCAAAAATAATGCCTCGAATCGGAGCCTATCACATTGAACGTCAATAATAATGCTTCGCATTGGGGACTACCACGTCGGGCGTCAATAATAATGCCTGAAATTGGGGCCTACCACGTCGGGCGCCAATAAAGAGGTGTCACGGTAATTTGATGAAAGCTACAAAGGTGGGTTCTTTAGGGTAGATACGGTGACTTTTTGCACCTCGGCTAATAAAGACTCTTCTGCAAGGGGTGGATCTTGATTCCTGCAAGTAGGTCGTTAAGAACCCGAACAGACCTACATGTAAATACAGTATAAAAAGCGCCAGAGACTTGATTAAAATGCCGAAAGAATTACGAAACCCCAAGTCCCAATGGTTTCGGATAATATCACACCTAAAGAGCAAAATAAGTATAACAACGGTAGCCACTACAATCATATAACTATATTTCAAAATAACTGAATTACAAGAACAAGCGATTTATGTGGAATTAAATACACACCGCAGTGGCAATGCAAATATAAACGTATTTTAATAACACACATAAAGGGTAATAGATAAACCGGTATCCCACTAAAAGCAATGAATTTAAGGTATCTTCCACCTGTTGGCGAGTACAAACTGACACTAAACTAGCCGCAAAATGGTTTTCGCTAGTAAGTAAATTTCAAAAAAACACAGAGGAGAAAGGCCTTACAAAAATATACACAAATGGCTTTTCACCTACAGGTTAGCAATAAATATTAATGTAAATGATTACTCACCAGAAAGCGGCATAAATTGAGCATACCTGGACGATGCAATCACTAGCTAGTGAATCGCTGTGCGCCAGTACTGACCTGTAACATGAGTAAACACACAAACAGCTGGTGGTAGGATACCAAGAGTTTGCTATAGTTTACCAATAACAATTCAATAACATAACCAGCATACGGCTAATTACGCGGATTCAATCAACAATAAATAATAATTACGCCAATACTTGCGAACGTAACACACAACAAATACAGCAATAGGTATCACTAACTTCTAAGTATACAACCTGGAGTCTGGATCATAAATCAATGCTTTCCGCTTCCAACGAGTCTTCAGTATATAAGCCACAGAATGAAGTAATATTTAATATTGAATTTAAACGGAAATCCAAACGGATGATTAGTACAGAATTGAAGTGAGCTCACAAGGAGCATCCACGGGCTGACAAGGATCTGTTTACATGAAACAAGATTAATACCAAGATTATAACCAAAATTCAGGACCAGGCTTAATACCAAGATTAAGGACCCTGAAATAAATAATGTTAGTGCTGAAATTTCAGGAGGATATACTTTACCACAGAAGTGGGTTTCAATGTATTAATAGCTAACAAAGAGCAACTTTGATATTCGTACAATACAAGATTCTGAAAGATAAATAATTAATATCAGGAAACACAAAACAGGAAAAACGTGGCTCACCTAATATAAGTAAAAGCAGGAAATATCCGCAAGGCGATATTGTGAGTAGAAAAATAAACGTATATACCAATGTAATACCAAAATCTACTCCACAAATATATCATTTAATACATCCAAAACCGCTATAAGGCGAGATGAAGATGGATGCATTAAAAGACTGCTTGTCAAAGCGGCGTTCGTTGAAAGGGTAACAATGGCTTCGTCGACAGGTTCTTATCAACCACCTCCAAATTGAAGTTATCAATTTAGCCAACATAAAAGGTATTACAGACCATGAAGATCTGAGCACGGAAATAAAATTAAATTACATAAATAATGGCAAATGTAGAAATTTACAAAACCAACCGTTACAACAAAGTATTACTTCTTGGTAATCTTAATTCTAACAATAAATTTCTTATAATCTATAGTGACCTGCACCTTCGGTGTCATGTTACGTCTGAAATACAAAGTATTCATATGGTATACAACCATTTGTTTGCCACAAGATTTCGGAGAAATGAGAAAAATAAACTGACGAAGCCGAATCATTCTCCATTATGACAATGCGAGTTCTCACACATCGGTTCAAAGAAGTGACTATTTGAGCACTCAAAACATCGAATTGATGGTAATCCGCCGTAGAGTCTTGATTTGGCACCTTACGATTTCTTTTTGTTTCCACACTTTAAGAACAAACTGCGTGAACAACGATTTTAGGCATTAGATGAGGCGGTTGATGCATTCAGAACCCATGTTTTGAAGATATTTCAATCGGAATGGTAAAAAATTGGTTCCAACGTATGCAAAAGTGAATCAATCATCGTGGAGAATTTCGTAAAAAACAGTAAAGAAGTTTTCACACCTTAAGTTTTGTTTTTGGTGCTTATTCCCGATACATATCGAGCACTCCTTGTATATATTAAAACAATAAATTATTTAAAACTGGTAAGAGCAAAAAATTAGAAAAACGCAATTGACCCCTTTCTCAAATAAACAAAGTACATTTACAAATAGAATGGTATTTTCACCTAATTTTAGCATTTAAGTGTTCATAAAATAGGCACGTAAAAGCAAACAAATTTTGAAGTCTGCACAGAAGCATTTATTCAAAGAAATAGTACAAAATTTTTATATTGAGTTTTTGAAACGTATTGGCCACTCTAATATTTCATAATACAATGCGTGATACTTCTCTGGAATATATGACATCGCTTTTATATATCAACTATCTTTTTTCTAAAATTAGAATTTTAGACATTTGGTGAGTAAACTTTTTTGGATGTCCTGGTATATTCAGTCGGAGAGTAGGACGTAAAACTTTAAATAACTTCTGAGCAGATGACGTAACCTGGAGTGTCTGCCTTATGTAAAACATAGTATAACTGAGATACTGAAAACTTGCTTTGCGCTCGAGGAACCTTTTTCTTTGAAGTTTCTATAATATCTTTTTTGTAGTATTTTGGACACCATAATCCAAAATCGGTGATATTATTTCCTGAAACGTCCAAAACAGAAAAATTACTTTTGACACTTGAAGTTAATATTAACTCAGTGTATTCATGAATAGAGAATAAACGATTGTGTTTCTTTAAGCATCTTTTAATGATCTTAAAAACCAGGTCATTAGGCAAAAAGGAGTGTCCCCGTATTGGATAAAATTGTTCCACCTTTTGAAACCTGCTATTTTCAACCAAATCTGCACACGTTCCTGTCATGGTATGGTTTTTATTTTATCCAGGACATTTATCACTATATATACAAATCTTATGAACATTTTTTGGAATTCTGCGTTCTATGTAATCCCCAAAAAAAAATGAGCACACTTCGTCGGATTCTTTTATGGCAATACTTTTCTATAAATCAGCAGTCAATCATACTCTTAATTAATTGATCAATAAGCACCTCAAAATGCAAATACCATGCACCCTCAAAGTACTTCTCAACCAATAATGGACTCGTCAGAAGTCCCTCGAAATACACAATAAAACCATCCGAAAGTACATCATCATCATTTTGTTATCGACCTTACTTAAGGTCGGTTTGACGCAGCTCTAACTTCTTTTCTATTCTGTGCTAATCTAAAAAGCTGTACATACCCTTCACAACCTAAATTTCTAATAATTTGACTAATATAGTTTGGTCTAGGTCTTCCTATATCCTTCTATCATTTTCCTATCCAGCTGGCTCTACATAGATATTAGCAACCTGATGGTTGTTAAAGAACTCTAACATATTTACATGATTACCATTTATAAGGAAATTAAATATAACCTGGTTATCCGCTTCAAAAAGGAAAAGTGTTAAATTATATGTTATGGTAAGGCTTAAGCAACGAATCGCTGCCAACATGCCAGACAGCTACCTAATTGTGAGTTATGCCATGGTGATGTTTATCCGAAGGTACAATACAAACAAACCCAGAATATAAAAGAAACTCCAAACACTAAAACAAATTACTTGTTAGTTATTCTCCTTCTAATTGTCGCCAAACTTCTTGAAGAGAACTTAAGAATAGTGCAAAACAAAAATCACCAAGCTCCTCGTGCACTAAGGGTTTTCCTCCGGATAATCTCGTTGTAACCAACAAATTAGTAAATTCTTTATAACAATACTACGGATGCAGAAGCCCGCCATAACACAACGTGCATCCACACCGCCTCGAAGCCATCAGCACCAGCTCATAAAGCACGTGACGCTAATATAGACGCCAGGATTGGAGGCATTCAGTCACCAAATCGTTTCAATTTCTACTAACCAAGGATGTTGCGCGTATGCCAGCATTTTCGCCTACTATGTGCAGTGTACCGAAGCATGGAATTCCTATTCCAGTTACCGCCGCTAGCAGTTGCATTGCATTCAGGTTAACAATGGACATCATTTATACACAACACTAGATCGTGGTCTTCGTCATGAAGCTATAACATCCTATTCTTCAGCATGGAACCACATCCATCAACTTTACAAATTAAAGTGCTTTCAGTGCTAAAAGACATTTTCAATAATTACTACCACAAATACTTTTGTAATATTTGCTTTATGCGTCATGCTTCCAAGGTATAATTAGTTCGTATTTTAAACTGTAGGTAAATATTATCTCTGTTGCTACGATGCATTAAGAAAATGACCTCAGACAATTCAGGGCACCACATTGTTGACCCTGACTTGATCATCCAAAAGGTTATTGCGACAGAGTTAATACCGGTTAATCTTGTGCTTAAAGACAATTTTAACCTTTTATGACCGATCAAGTAAACATGGCTGCCGTGCAAATTCCACCTTTCTGGCTAGCGGATCCAAAATAATGGTTTTCCCAAGTAGATACAGCTTTGAAATAAGCGGTATTACACAAGAGGCTACAAAGTACGCATACATAGTATCGAGCGTCGAAACTAGATTCAGAGAAGAGGTCCAAGACTGATTAATACACAAAAATCGGAGCCAAATTATGATTAAACAACGAAGCTCATCGCAAGGACTGCAAACTAGAAAGCTGTTGGAGCACATTAGGCAACAGAAAAACCCTTACAATTCTTGGGGAACCTACAACAACGGGGTGGAACAATCGTGTCAGATGCACTATTAAAAGTAAACTGGTTAAGTCGCTTGTCAATACAGATGCAAGTACTCTATGCTATTTAATTTCAAGCATTCCTGGAGGGCAAAGAACATTTAGCAGATGCCGCCTAAGAAGTGCAATCTGCACATTGCGCTAACATAATTTGGGATACAAGCTCTACACCCTTGGAAAAGCTTGCATAAGATGTAGGCGCACTCAAAGTGCAGCTCCAGCAAACAGAAAACGTTACAGCCCAGCCTAAGCTCTTCTAAACCATCTTTACGAACACGGCAACGCATTCAAAGCCCACAAAAGCAACAACAACCCAATGATTTATGCCGACTCCACTACAAATTTGGAGCCACCGCACGCAAGTGCACACAGTCTTGCAATTTTACAGGCCAGGAAAACGCCGAACGCGGGAATTAGAGGCGGACAATTCCCTGCCTTTTATTTCACGACGCTTGTACATAAAAGATTGCACCACATCTGTGGAATACTTCATCGACACTGGTGCAGACCCCTGTGTATACCCAAGAAACAAATGAGACGATCATAAACACATATGGTACTATCACATTAAAATTAGATTTGGGACTAAGGCGATCATTCACTTGGCAATTCGTCATCGCCAACGTCAAGAAACTCATTATTGGCATGGATTTTCTTGCACATTGTAAAATACTGGTTGACGCAAAAAACAAAAAATTTGTCGGCTCAAAGACAAAACTTTCAACCAATCGTCAACGCGAGTTATGTATCCCCCAATTTACCTATATATTAAATAATAGAATCTAATAGGAATTATTAGAAATTGTTAAATAAATCTTAAGTCAATTGCAACAATGTAATACAAGGATAAACCAGACAGGTTATTAACAGTTCATGAGAACGGATATGCAACTTTGTATCCGATACGACAGTGATACTGCAGGTGGCAGGTTACAGACGGTTAAGATATCGCAATTACCTAGAAATAAGATTGAAACAATGTAGCAAAGTGTAGAATTAAGAGTAAAGCAGACATGAGATCTGCAAGTTCTCACAGCCATGTGAGGGGGTAGGATATTATAAAGACCCCGGGAGCTCAAGGACCTGGCAGTCAGTCTTCGAACTCCATACTTCGTTGTTCAAGCTACTCAAGTGAGTCAGTCGAAGTATTTAGCTTCAGCATTGCAGTTTGCTTAGGCGACTCACAAATTAGTTCAATTAATTAATTATTTTGGTTTAAGTAAAGAACAGTTTGTCAAAATTCCACATTAATTTCTGTATTAATTAAAAATAAATTTGTTAGGTTTTGGAAACGTTTTTTAAAAACACAGCTCCCAAGGCCCAAAACTTAAGTCGCGCCAGTAATAAACACAATGTGATATCAACCATGGTATCCAGTTCAAAATACCACTAAATCATAACCAAATACCCGGACATAACTCGTCCGAGAGGACTTCCCATGCTAGAGAAGCAAAATATCGCACATCACATCAAAACTACTCAAGAACCGCCAGTATACAGTCGTCCGCATAGATTGGCGCCTGACAGACAAAATCGCCAAGAACGACTTAACTACAATGGTCCAGTTAGGAATAGTAAGACCATCCAAATCACAATAGGCTTCAGAGCTTCACTCTACATTTAGTGGCCAAACACAACAAACAGTAGAGTTTACAGAGCTTTAAACTTTACAGGGCTTTAAACGCTTGCACAATTCCTGATAGTTATCCTATTCTATTTATGGAAGAGTTTGCACAAAAACTGCAAGGCTGGAAAATTTTCTTTACAATCGATCTTTTCAGAGCCTATCACTAAATCCCCGTAGCTGAAAAAACCATAGAAGAGTTCGTATATATGACCTTGGGAATCCGAAACGCCACGCAAACTTTTCAACGATTCATGGACGAAGTTTAAAGCGGACTAGAATTATGTTGCGGCTACATTGACGACATTTTAGTAGCATCTCAATCTGAAAAAGAACACAACAAACAGTTGGAAATCCTCTACAACAAATTAAAAAATTACAGCGTGGTCATAAACCCTGCTAAACGCATCTTTGGGTAAGATGAAGTCAAATTTCTAGGTCACCTCTTCGCCAAAACCAAACCGCTACCACCAAAATTCAGTATTTAACAAATTACACAAAACCTGAGACAGCCAAAAGCCTCAGATGATTTTTAAGCATGTTGAATTATTACCGACGCGCCATACAACGAGCAGCTGACTCACAAGCTACGTTCAACGATCTACTAAGGAGGAAAGTAAACGGCAACGCCTCTATCAATTAGAGATGCGAAGCAAACATAGCTTTCGAGAAGTACAAAGCATAACTGGTACAAGCCATGCTGCTCGTACATCCACTCCCCGACACAAAATTATCTATAGAATGCTTCAGATTTTCTGTCGGTGGCTTAATTCAACAATAACAGTTTTTTAGCTTTTATTTCAAAAAATTAACTATTGCCCAAACGTAATATTCAGCTTACGACCTAGAAGTCCTCGTCATTTACCAAACTATTAAGCAGTTAAAACGCATGTCAGAGGGGTAGATTTTTCACGACCTACATATTACAAACCTCTAGCCTTCGTTTATCAACAAAAATTAGAAAAATTTACTATAAGGTAATTTAAATACCAAGATTGCAGAAGCCAATATTCGATATACATCAAACACACTTCAGAAAAAGAAAACATTGTTGAAGACACACACTCGAGGATGGATAGCATTGACTTTAAACAATGTTTCAATTCACAGTAAAACGCAGAGTTCAAAAGTCTCAGGTAAAACAAAAACTTGGATTTCATCTACAGACTGATACAAGTTCCGAACTCTAACCAAACAATTTTCTGCGACGTTTCAATAACGATACCTCGCTCATTCATAATAAAAGAATTACAAAAATAAGCTTTCGCAAGCATTCACAACTTAGCACACCCAGGAATTGTTACGTGCCAAATTGGCACTAAACATTTTTTAGTTTAGTCTTGATGTGCGGGAATTTTGCGCCACAAATTCAAAAGACTTGGCGTGTATTTCCGTCACGCCGGAGTGCGTTTGCGCCAGATCGCGCGACGCGAGTGCCGGGAGAACAAAAGTGGGGAAGTGTTTCCGGGGGACTCTGTAATGTGGCTGTTTTGCCTGGAACTTCGAGGAGTGCAGTTGTCGTGCTTGGTGTCGTATCTTTATTTTTATTATGTAGATTTCCCTTGCTTATCTTTGTTTGTCTTTACCTGATAAACCTGTTCCTTATCGTTCCGCTGCATATAGGAATTTTGATACGACCTTGGAGCATCCCACGCCCCGGGGAACGAATCGGAGCCCATAACTGCCGTAGCTGGTCGGAGCGCTTTGGAAGGACGCTGGGCGTACCCTCCGTTAATTGTCTTGATGGGGGCCATCAGCAGCCCTGATGGACGTCAGCAGACGCCAACTTTAATTTAACCTCGCAGGAAGTCGTACCTATTTATGTAAGTACCTTATTTGTTTATACTGCATTTCGAGCATTTATATTTATTGCGTAATTGCGCATTTAATTTTGCATGTTGGGTGACGTCATTGACAGGTGGGCGCGCCAAAATCTGTATAAAGGTTAGCGCTACCAACTGCCGTTGTGTTTAGTAAACCGCGCTTGCGGAATTGTAAATTATGAACTTTTAAAGTGTAAGAGAATAAAGGCAACCACGAAGCCAATAACCCGATAATTCGTTTGGATTGACATCAAATCAGACTGTCGCACCTGAACAGAAAGTTGGTCCAATGTCAAAGAGCCAAAATCACAAACACACGATCACAGAATCCCAAAACTTCAAACCACCATCTTCAAGATTCGAGCATGTACACATAGATAGTCGGACCACCCGCCGGATCTAACATACAAAAAGATTGTAAAGTTAAAACGGACAGGTCAGACAGAAACAGAAAGGACAGTTAAGTATGGACCTGCACGAATCGTGATTACGTAAGAAAGGCAAAAGAAACGTAGAAATACCAGACTAACTACAAACGCAGAGCGTGGGGTGGTTCACATAAACAAGAAAAGTACATCCTCGTCGAGTTTTTATTCAATTAAAAAATAAAAATTGCTATTTAAACAAAAAATAAATAAAAGACAATTTTAATAATACATCCACAAAGTGCGCATTTCCTAGCTTAACATGTAAACTAAAATTCGCTTGCATGGAGCTATAAATATGTCTTATGTAATAATATTTTAATGTAAAATTAATAACAATAAAGTCAAAGTCAAAAGCAAAATAAGGATTGTTAATGAACAAAAAAATAAAACTTGTGATTTCGTTTAGACAGACACTTTTAAGTGACCTAGTACATTTAAAGCGACTTCAATATCAACACGTATGGTCTCTTTTAACATGTGATTTCTTTATTTTTCCAATGCTCCATCCGAAGGTACTACATTGGCCAGGAAGCGATTTTTTTTTTACCTGAAAAATTTGAAATTTTGCCGAACCTTTGCTGTTCCAAGCAAGGTAGAGATCTTTAACGTGCGTGACAACACTCACACACGGGACCTCCATTTTACCTCTCATCCGAACGAGGGTGTATTTTTGTGAAAAATGCTCGCATAACATTTTTCAAGAAGGCCGTGTCGGGATTTGAACCCGGGACCTTGGGCGTAGTAGTCACACACATACCACTACGCCACGGAGCCGCCTCTCTTTTAACACAACAGCATCACATGCTAGCAAGCAATAATCCCTTGGTATGCAAAAAAACAGGATACTCATCTTGCAGCCAAATCATCGGAGGCGTATCATCTAAACATCACCACGGCAGTCAGGATCCATTAATGCTGGGACTATAGCATACGGGGCTGCGTAACAAAATATAATTTGGCCTACGTAGACACTTGAGCCTACGTAGAAGAGCACGACCTACGTAGAAAAGCTATAAAAAAAATCTTACTGGTACTAATAAGCGCCTAAGAACTTACCAATGCGCAAGGAAGGCCGCTTATCTAAGAAAGCATGTAATGCTCTAGAAGTAACAGAATTAATCATGCAAAGAGTACATGTTACGACGGCGAAAGGGAGGATCCAAGTAAAAGTGAAATTAGTAAACGAGATGATAAGCGATTCAAATATTTGAGTAACACATTTTTTTTATTCAATATTCTTTGTTTTAAGTTCTACCTAGGCCATTGGCCCAACCTAGCTTGTACAGTCTAAGTGTAAGAACATAATAATGGTAATAATTTTAGAAAATAGATTTCTACTTTAAAAATGATTTTTGATTATTGTGTGTGGAGGTCTGTTGCTGTGACTGGTTTTTTGGTGAGGTAAGTCCCCTTTTCTTCGTAGCGCCTGGATGTTTGATGTAGGGGAGTAAGCAAAATTGTTGTACATTTTGTGGAATATGGGATGTGGGGTAGGTTATGTATTAGAGGGTTTAAGTGCTTATTGGGGATTTTGTGTTTAGGATGTCCGTGAGGAATTTGCTTAGTCGCTCAGGATTTTGCGTGATGAGGTGTATTATGCTAGGTAGTGCGGTGTAGGGATCTAGGTTTAGTGCGGATTTAAAGTTTGAGCGAGAGGTAGATAGTAGTGAACATGTATAGATGAGGTGGTAAGGAGTTTCAGGTGTGGAGTTGTCGCAAGGACAATATAGGGATGGTGTGATGTTAAAGGAGCGAAGTTTTGATCAAAATTTGCCGTGGGAGGGTAGGAATTGTATTGTTTAAGGGCCGGAGTGAGATACGTGTTGTGGGATTTTTAGTAGTTCGGGGAACAGGCCGTATGTGTATTTGCCGGATGGGGATGTGGATGTGGACTAGAGTTATTGCCAGAAATGGTTTAGCGATGAACGAATGCGGGTTTTAATGTTGCATATAGACAGTGTTTTGTATTCGTTAGGAGGTAGGATGGTGTCGTGGAGTTGGATTGGAAGGTTGCGTTTCAGGTTACGGATTTGTAGGGCTGCGTTGAGTTGTAATTCTATGGGAGGGATCTGAAGAATGGTTTATAGGGATGTGGATGTGGTTCAATATGCGTGGGATGTATATAGTAAAAAGGGCCGGATTATTGTATTTAGTTTTGTTCTATAAGAGGGTGGGGTTAATGTCAACCAGGTATCGGATGCATACTATATGATAGGGATTATAATTTGGGAAAGAATCAGGCGTCGAGTGTGTGTTGATAGATGTATTGAAGTTGGTAGTGATTGGTGGAGATCTGTGCTTTTGTTCTTAGTTTGATTAAGTGCGTGTGTGTGTGTGTGTAGTCGGGTGTTTATATATAAGCCTAAGTATCGTACGTAAGGGGAGAATTTAAGTGGGGTGTTTAGGATCTTGATTTTGGGAAGACGTTGTAGGTTTAAGAAGCCCTTCAGTAGGAGGAGTTTCGATTTTGATGGGGATAGTGGTTGTTTATTTAAGAGGGACCAGGATTCTATGTAGGATGTCAGTCTTACGGCTGTTTGTTCAATGGAGGATCTAGAGTTACCGTAGATAAGGAATGTGACATCATCTGCATATGCGAGGGTGGTGACCTTGGTATGTTGTGTAAGAGTAAGGGATTAATGGCTATGTTCCAGAGGGTAGGGGATAAACAGGAGCCTTGAGGTCATCTTTGGGAAAGGGATTTGGATATGCGGTAGTAATTTGAAGTTAGGGATGCTGTTCTTGAGGTTAGGAATGAGTTAATTATTTTGCACAGGTTTGAAGGAAAGTGGGATAGTCTTAGTTGGTTTAACATGTAACGGGCATTTTTAATGGATTAACCTTTCTGCAACTACTATCTCTGTTTTATATTTATTAACTCGTGTGTATTAATTTAAAAGTAGATTAATTTGAAGATTGATTTTCATTAATAAATAAATCGCAATGAATTGTAAATAGGATTATTCGTACTTGTTGAAAGTGATAAACCGCGGTAATTAAGTATTAGATATGATTGCTGCATTCATATAAATGTTGTTCCTTATGTTATTAACGAAGTCGAGATAATAAGTCGATAAGCGGTTGTAATAGCAAGCAGTTGGAGTTTCGTGCTTGGTTTCTATGTAAATATTACGTTCAAAATACTGTTTCCTTGTGGCTTTATTAATTGTGTTTGGAGTTGTCGTTTGTTCTTCGTTCCTGTATATTACGTTAAAGGTGCTGTTTGCTTTGCTTTGAAGATAGTGAGAATTAATGCAGAGAAAATTGAAAAGTTGTTCATTAACAAGCACGACACGGTTTTTATTGTTGATTTTCTGTTGGAAATGAAAGTAGTTGAATGTGTTTACTCGACCGCACGTGTTTTACGGTGTAACAATTTTATTTTTGATTAATAAATCCCTTCATAAAATAATAGTAAAATACATTTAACAACTAAGGTAATACGTTAAAGCAGCATCGTCCTTTGGTATTCTATTTGTGGTTAAATATCTGTGTCTTCTACAGCTATTCACAGGCATGTTTCGGTTTGACAGTCCCCTCCTCGGACGCCTCGGTCGCCCGAGCTAGTTTTGTAATCAGTCGGCCATACGTGGAAGAAGCGATAAGATGTACCAAAGACTGCAGGCCGGCAATTTGCGTATCAACTTTGAGGAGTCGGGACACATCTTTGAATAGCGCACGGCGTGAAGAATGCTACAATTAAAAATGCAACTTAGAAAATAGGAAATTTAACCCACTTTATGAAGACCACTTTGTTATACGACGAGAAGAATGCAACAATTAACAATGCAACTTTGAAAATAGAAAGTTTAACCAATTTTAAGAAGACCACTTTGTTATACAACGTAAAGATGCTACTTTGGTGAGGCGGCGTGATTCCACATCCGGATTGCAGCAGCTGCCGAATGTATCGTGACCGTATTTGATTCTACACGTGGAACAACTTCATTTGGTAGAAGTTGTTTGTATGTATGAGCTTGGTTCACACTACATGCAGTAATCTTCGCATGAAATAACAAGTACCTCATCAAGGCGAGAAAAGCGGCTTTTGGTTCGTAGTTAGCTTTAAGTACTTTTTTGGTGTTTCACATTAGAAACACGTTAATTTGTTCTAATGAGTAAAAGCATGAATATTATAAAAGTTTCAACTATTGCTGAGCTGGATTTCCAGTGTCGAAATTAAAACTCACTAATTTGATGTTTTGAGAAACAACACGCGTGGTTCATTATGAATCGTTAGTAACAACAACAGGTGTTACTGACGTCACTTATTTTTCTGTAGTATACTGCTGACAGATGTGTTCTTGACAGCAAATGCTTCGAACAGCTTTAGCACAAGTTATGTAAACAAGAGTATTTTTGTGATCTGCTTTTTTAGAAACTAAAACTAGTACATGTAATTTAAAAAGGAAAAACTTGAGTAGTAACATTTTTAGATGTAACCTGCCTGAACTGATCTGCACGGGTCGGAGTTTTTTTTGTGTAACAAGTTTACAATATACTGTAAAATGTTTGATTATGAACAATTTAGATAAACCTGAAATTAAAATTCACGAAGTAATTCAGTTATTAATTAAATTTTTGTTGCAATTCATTTTATTTTAAAAGAGATTCTTTTTAGTAAATAATTGGTTCAAGATTAAAGTTTTTTATTTTGATCAAATATGATCAAACCTAACCACAGAAAGCTAACATCCTTAAGAGTAGAATTTTGATGCCAACTTTATATTGAAAATATCTTTTTACTACTTCTTTATGTATATTTGCGGGACACAAATAGTGTTCCACCTTTTTTATTAACCTAACTATTATAATTTCTTACAGGAGCAGGGTCTTATTTTATTAAGACAGGTTTTTGTCATCAAAGGCGATCTTTTTTTCTTTGGGTCTCCACGTCCGCCCTTAGAAATATGCCACGCCATTATCCTGAATAAGTCCGGACTTGGTGGCGCCTATTTGTTTTAGATTAAGTTTGAACTACAAACAGATTTCGACTTACCCCCCCATTTCTCATAGCTCTACCCAAGGAATAGACCCCTAGTTATGTCGGAAGACTTCGTCTCACTAGCGCCCATGAGTGGGGCAGGAGCCTCTAAGGAGAAACCGTTGCAACGGAAAATTGACTGACGGTTTTACTTTAGTGATACACGTGTTTGACTCATTGTGTTTTTTTGTTGGTGCTTTGTCTTTTTAATACTTAAACTGTGTGTACGATCTAGTCTTCGTGACTCTTTTTTTATCAGCGTAGTGCATACTTTGGAGTAGTCAAATACCATTTCAAGCTTGAGTGTTTCTAAAAACAAAATTCTAATTCTAATTCTAATTCTAATTCTAAATTCTTATTACCATTTTTTTACGATTCGTGTTACCAAATATTTTCGAAATTATTGCCTCAGGAAATAGAAGTAACAAGAAATTTATCAATGCTACATAGGTCCGTCGTGTGATAATGTCTATTGCTAACACCAGTGAAATACGTAGGTGTGATTAGTGTAAAGTGTAAGGAATTCCATCAGCACCCTCACAATCAAGGATGCTTCGCTAGTGCAGGACCTCGTGAATCCCACACTTCAAATGCAAGGAAGCGTTCCTGAAGGACATTTTGTAAGTTGAACTATTTCCTACTTGTTTTTTTTACTTTAAATACCTGTCCGTTGCTTTGCCATACCTTTGGCGTTCTGAGACCTTTTACCATAGACTTGCATGCTATTTTAAAGAAAAGAAAAAAAACAATCAATACTACTGGACTACTCATATTAATTGTGTTTACCTATTTATATTTTGTTAAAATTTTATCTGCTTTATGTCTAATTGGTGTGTGAGGAAACGTTTCTGCTACTCCCCAATATTACCTCACTTTGTACTAAAAATTTTTGTATTGCTTTTACCGTTGTTATATTATATAGTTTATCTAAACAGTCTCTTTTTTTTTCATTCTACATAGTACTGAATAACTTAGACTTTTCATTACTGCTATGCTTTTTCTTTATTTCAGGTTTGCAGGACTAATCTTTTTTATTGCAGGTTTGCTATTCTAATTTCTTTTATTGCGGGTACTGTTACTAACTCCTTACCGCCGCATACATCATATGTCAGTTTGCTTTCTACAACCCCCCCTACTCTCCGATTGAGCCGGGTCATTTCTTTGACTTTCTTTGTGTTACGTAGCATAAATTTGGCGCCCAACGTGGCTGCCACGAAAAAAAAACGTAACAAACAGGTGAGGCTACCAAAAAAGGTCGAAAGCGGATTCGAAGTCAACGAAAAGCGCGATATTGTACTTGGATGTGGAATTTTTAACGGAGGAAACTAGGAGGCTGATGGTTTTCTCAGCACTGTGGTTGGGTCAAAAGCCGTGTTGAGATAGGGATGGGATGTTGTGGTCCATGATATGGGAATTGATTTTGTGAATGATTGTTTTCTCCAGGAGTTTGCCTAATGTAGGGTGAAGTGCAATTGGGCGATAGGATTTTGGGTCTTCTGGTGGCTTGTCAGGTTTTAGGATGAGGGTTATTGATGTGGATTTCAAGGATTCAGGAAAGGTTCCTGTGGATAGGCATTTTTTGAAGAAGATGTAGATAGGATTTCTGATTATGGGCCATGATTGTTGTAGGATTAGATTTGTGATAAGGTCTGGTCCGGGAGCACTTTTTGGATTGATGTTCTTGACTAAGGTATCTAGTAAGGTTATGTCAACTTCTTAATCTGGTGCGGCGTCTACTGGGATGCAGCAATCGATCTCTAGTTGTTGTTGAGGGTAGGTGTTTACATCGTGAGGGCAGAAGGGATTGCAGCGTTTAATAAGGTGTGTAGAGACGTCTCGTAGCCTATGGGGGAGTTATACATTGGTGCTGTTAAGATGTGGGTACGGGGCGGTTTGATTAATTTGCGGTAGGTGGTTCAAGGGTTTCCGTGGTGATCAGTTATGATTTTGTGTAGTTGCTGTTTTTTGGCGTCTATGATGAGTGATTTGTATTCTCGTCGTATAGTACGGAATGTGTTGGAAAGCAGTTGTATGTTATCAGGGTTGTTGTTATTGCGGCGTGCTTGTTGTAGTTGGTGTCATTCTTGTGCCAGGGAACGTCGTTTTAATTATTTTTAAAGGTTCAGTGGGTGTAGTTTCGGAGGCAATGGTTTTAAGTGTAAGCGTTTTGGCTGAGGATCTTGTAAGCGGAGCGTGTTAGGACATAGGTAGTGATGGGAAAGAGGTTATATTAACATATGTAAAAGGTTGAGTTGCTTGAGTTGTTTGAGGTATGTAGGCTGTGGTTGATGTAGAAGGTTGTATTTCTGAGGTTTTACTTACTTCCTGTTGCTGTTTATCTAATTTTTTCAGGCATTTCTCAAATGTCGCTATCTTTGCCTCAGTTCTAGAGTGTAGGTTATTAGCTTCGTGAGCAATTAAGGCTAGTTGCTCCACCTTTTGGAGTAAGAAGTGTACGCAGTTCCGAGAGATTTTATTTGAGTCTTTATACACGACGTCTGCCACTTCTTGTTTAATCTAGCTAATTTTGACAATCGTAAGGTATGGAATTTTTACATCATCGGTTTGGTAGGATTTGAACTTGTAGAAGAGGCCCTGGATCTAGGCTCAGGTGGCGTCCTCGTAATGACTCCAGATCGTAGGAAAGGCATTATTGTATCAACAGATGCTAGTGGTGGAGGTATCTGACTGTATGGTGAAGGTGATATCTTCCTCTGGACAGGTGTGTCCATCTCCTTGTCTGACGTTAGCATGTTGCGATTGTAAGTATTTACCTGGTGACTTTATAGAATATGTTGTTTGGTTGAGTAACACATGTCAAAAAAAACACTTTCAAAGTCGTTGGAATTTATAAATAGATAACAAAAACAGGCAAATTAGAATACAATTGTAGAAAATTTACGCTATTCAAACTTGCATTATTACTTATAAATAAAACGAGCATATTCTTTATCAGAAAAAAAAGGATTGCAGATGACGGAGTATATTTTCTGTGTTATCTCAAACAATAAAGATAGGTTGAAGTACTTTTATTAAAACTAAATACGCTAATAACATTCTACCGAGTGTTGAAAAAGTACCTGTTTCAAATGTATTAAGATGAGCTTTACAGAAGCAAATCGTTATATTTAATTATAAAACGTAATCAGGGGCGTCTTCCATGGCAGGTAGTTACACAAAATATCGAAGTGGAAGCGTAGGCATATTGAAACCTTTATGATTATTTACCTTTCTAAAAAAATTAATGAGGTTAACATTTTCTTGCTAAAATATACATGAACTGCACTCTTATCTTAAGGCCTGTAGTAGGTTCTTTGAATTGTTATTCCTACGAGTAAAACCGTACACTTGATTCAATCCAAGTTCAATAAACAGTAACACATTCCTACTATTTTAGTGAGTAAAAAATATATTATTAATAATTCTGTAACCAATGTTATTAACAACCAAATTTTTTTTATAAATGTTTTTACAATATTTACAGTGTGGAAATGTTGCCACTTAAAAAATAAAAATAAAATAAAAAATTGCCGCAATGCAAACGGCATAAAAAAATTTGTTAAATGTTTTAATATTGAATGAAGTTGTCAAGTATTTAAATCGAGCTCGTTTTAAATATTTCAGACTTGTACAAAATTGAAGTCCCTAGATTAGTAACTAATTCAAGCAAAAAAATTTAGGTTAATGAAATTGCATGTGCTGCTTTAAAAAATGTTACAGTACAGTTTTAACTAATCAGGGAATTAAAATTTTACTATTATAAAAGGAATAAAATTGGAAATATCTGTTTGCTTGTTTGGTATGTAGATAGTTGTAGTCACCTGATTTAAGACGTTGATATCGATGTTACCTAGCGGGCCTTAATCAGAACTTCCTATTAGTGATCGACAAAGGACAACACCTGTAAAGATAATAGCTTCAAAAACACAATTGGCCAGCGTGCTCGATTAACGGCTTTCCATAATTTACGATTACTTCACCAAAACGCCTTTTTTGTGGATTCCATGCGATATAACTTATTAAACTGTATAGTGGTTATGCTGACAATTGTTAAAAATACTCTTAAGAAATTATGGCTTCATTGCAGGGTGCGTTCAGAATGGCAACGAATAACGTTTGGGTTGTTCCAAACTCATGGGTTAGAATTCATCATGTGTGATTACTATTAAAAACATGTATTTTTAATTCCAGAGTGAAATAAGCCCAGGTTCAAAATTATTTCTACGTGCTTCCGGAAAAAAATTAGTATTGCGTGCTTCTCGCAATAATTTAATGTCACGTGAACCCGTAAGTAAACGCTACTTTCATGAATCCGTAACAATATGCTGAAGTTAAAAACCCTTATTAGATTTAACAATATCAAATAAATAAAAGCAAAGTACACTTACTCACTTTCGGCTTTGCACATTACATAATGAATAATATAAATTGTGAGCACTTAAATACTTGATGCTTTTCAGGCAAAGCTCAAGTTCCCAATTAGCGAGACTCATTTTTGTGCAGTACTTAAATCAAAAAGAAAGACAAAATCGCGTATCTAACAAAGTAGATAATATCCCTCCTAAGCACAGATGGTTTCTAAAATGTTGTTTTCGACCAAACACGTTCCTACGAGGTCGGTATGTATGGTTGCCTATCTATCAGAATAAGTAGAATACATTGCCTAACTAACAAAATTGGTAACAGAAAATTTTAAACTGTTACAATATTAAAAGAATTCTAAGTAACGTGGAAATATTTAACAGGGTGCAATTGAACGCAACAGGATAAACAATATTTTCCCGAGATTACTTGTAATGCATCCTAGTAAGTCTTGTGCCAGCTTAACTGGTAACACATAGCGAAAGATAACTGGCGCATCGTGGGAATACACCATCAACACTCAGGTTTGATTCACTCGTAAGACACTGACTAAAAGTTAGGCGCTTTTCCAAGCGTCGCAAACGCTATACGAGCGCGTCCCATAGTGGAATCGATAGTCTATTCACTTGAAGCAGTTCAAAAGACCTAACTTACGTATTAGTAAAAATTTCCCATTCAAAACAAATATATCGAACGCAATTTTACTTAAGAACGCAGTGTTGATTAACAATTTCTCTTTCTAAACGTATCATTACAACGCACGATGTTAACTAAAGGTAAAAAACATAATTATGTAATTGTAAAATCATTTCTATGATTTCAAAATATAACCGAGCGTTTAAGTTAGCCCGTTGTAAAATTACGAGACTTTATGCAACGTGTTTAATTAAAAACTTACAGCAGTTGGCAGTTTACAGCATATTAGCGCTTTGTAAACAACCCATATGAAATTGCGCCAACAGTTAATTATAAACAGCAACCGTAGGGCATTTATTGTTTATTACGCATTTGTAGTACGCGATTACAGTGATTATGGCATTCCAGCGGGAAGAGATCGCAAATTAGAAACTACACGAATATCAACGCCAACTGAACGAGTTTTAACAGTTTTTAACTTTGGGAATATATCGATTAGCATATAGGTACCTTTTGAAAACACTACAACGCACATAAAATTTTTCGTCATGCCGGATGACCTGAACAAGAAATTTAACTTGAAGGATGTGTGTAGAGTGCAGTATTAATTTGTTTTATGTAAGAACCTAAATTAGAAATTATTTTGCGCTTAACTTACCACTTCCAAAGTATCACATTGTAGTTCTCAAATAATGGTGTACGTCCGATACGCACTTTCCTTTTTTAATTCATTGTTCAAGACCGCGCTACCCTAGTAACAAATGTATTCTCTGAACACAGGCGGAACATAAGAAAGACAGCAATATTTGGTAAGTGGATTGGTGGAAAAGATGGTTTTTAGTAAAAATGTATGTTTGCTACTAGCGTACCTGTTTCCAATGTTGCAAATATAACAAAATAAAAAAAAATTAATTAGTGTATGTGGATTGTGTAAAGTGCGATTATAATTTCCTTTTTCAACGGTATTTGGTACTGGAACGAAGCCGCCGCATGGACGCTTAGTTATTTTTAGCATATTACATGAGCTCTCATTAGCCGCACATCTAGAAGTTTTAACCGCTATCAATCAACAAAGGCACAGCCATCACATACCAGCATTAAACAAAGTCGCCTGTGTCGTATCAGTTGTAGATCGACTTCCAGATCTTTCTAGGAGTTACCGTAAGTTTATAAAGACACACTTTAGTGATAGAAAAGGAAGTCGGTTTCGATAGTAAGTCGCGTATACGTCAGAAATAAATATTCAAAACAAATTTAGTTGTTACTTGTTAGTCGATGTAAATTACTTGTAGTGAAATATAAATTCTAGAAATTAAGGGCTGTATAATTATAAATGTAAGTACAAATTACGTTAAATAAAGTAAGAAGATCTTGGGCAAGTGAGGTTATGCAGACCTTACAGTACTGAGGCAACAGACTATTTCAGCTTATAAAAAAATGATGAAGCGTAAACGACTCTCCAGCACTCAATACAAAAGAAGAGGATGGTCAAGAACAAGAAAAAAAGGGAGAAAAGAATGCGATTTTCAAATATGTAAAAACTGAAGAAGTGGTGTTGTTTACAGGTCACGATATTAGTGTATACCATTCAAGTGAAAGTAAAAAGGAAAGAGTCTGTTAGGCTAAAACTGATGTTCCATCTGATACTATTCATGAAGGTTGCACGAATAGTGCTGGCATCAAATACCCTTTACCTATTTCGTAAACTCTGTTAACTGACGATCTAAGTAAATGGTCAGAGACACTTTCACATGCAGAAAGACAATTTTTGGTTGAAAATGGTTCTATTCAAGTTAAAAGATACCCATATTCAAAAAATGAGATGGACAGAACACTGTCAGATCATTTTTATGAAGCATGCCAAAGAACATAGCGTTTGTATTCCGTGTCTAAAGATAGTGTATTTTGCTTTTATTGCAAGTTATTTACTTCAAAAACTTTCGCTTACAACACTTAGCTTTCCTGTTATTTCGCATTGAAAAAGCGAAATGCACAATAATAGTTATAAAAGATTTGCAATGCTGGCACTTGCTTTAAAGAGCAAGACCACATTTGGCTATCCAAGACAAAAACTTTTTGAACAAGGAAAAAAGCACTATTGTGATATAATATGGCAAATTCTGTATGTTATATAATTTCCAGCTATGCAAAGTTTAGCTTATCGTGAAGAATCAAATCAATTGTTTAAACAAAACAGCGGAAATATTTTACAAGCAATAGAAACAATATCAAATCTTTATGCAACATTATATGAACACATTTATAGGATGCAAACACCTAAAAAATAAATAAATACATGCCTACATATTTGGACAACAAGATTCAAGATGAGATTATAGCCTTGCTAGCAAATGGAATTAACAGGCCTATATTATTGTTACTAGCAAATGCTAATATTACTCAATTTCAAACTGCACACCAGACAAAAGTCACCTGGAACAAGTGACAGCTAGATTACGTTTTGTTGATTTGAATTTTTAAGCGAATACTATAGAAATTCGTGAGCATTTCTTAGGGTTTTGCCAAATATTTAACTCAACATCTGAAAATATATTCAACAGTTTCATACTATCTTAGAATCTCTAAATTCAAATTCAAGAAATATTCGTGATCAGGAATATGGGTAGCTCCTTGGCGTAGTTGGTATGCGTGTGACTACTAATGTTTAAAATTCCGGGTCGAACCCGACACGGTCCGCTTGAAAAATGTTAGGCAAGCATTTTTCACAAAAATACGCCCTCGTACGGATGAGAGCTAACACGGAAGTCCCGTGTTTGTGTTGTCACACACGTTAAAGATACCTATCTTGCTTGGATCAGCAAGGGTTCGGCAAAATTCAAAATCTTCCAGGTAAAAAACTCGCTTTCTGGCCAAGGTATTACCTTCGGGTGAAGCATTGTAAAATCAAATGTAGAGTCAGGAATATGAGAATGGATCAAACAAAGAAAGGAAGCACAACGGGTTGAAAACAAAGATTTTAGACCCTAACCCCAGAGCTTTTTTTGTCCCATGCGCATTTCACAGTTTAAATTTGGTTGTAAATGATGTACCTAGTAGAAATTTCGAAGCTGTTGATTTTTATGGTATCATTCTAGCATATATTTTTTGCATCTTCAATTCAACGTTGGGATGTTTTGAAGAAGCACATCAACAACTTCACATTAAAACCATTGCCCAACACGGCGGGAGAGTAGGTTAGATTCAATACGTTTCTTAAGGCACGATTTGGAAACAATATGTGAAGCAAGAAGCTTTAATGACGATCTCAGATGACAACGGCAAAGATATTAAACTCGTCGCCACGCAGCATGTCTCTGCAAATAATTTTGAAGGATTTATTCAGAAAGCTATAAAGATTCTATACCTTCTAAAAGCAGATGCCATATTTTGTTTACCGAAAACTGTTACATATCCAAATAAAATTCAATTTTGAATATTAACATGAATATGAGGTGAAACATGACCCAAAAAGGAATTATAAACGCCATTCTTATGTCGCTACTTTAGATACGACCACTAACTCACTGTAAGAACGATTTGCACTACTTAATAAGCATTCTAATTATTTTGGCTTTTTATACAGCATACCGAGAGGAAACACTACCAAAACTTAAAAGTAATATTAACTGACAAGAATAAGAATATAAATGGAAAAGAACTATTCGAAAAAATAAATATTCTTTTTGTTAAACTACAGACTTCACTCTAAGCGATAGATAGCAATGGAAATAATGGATATAATTAACCTTACATAATTAATTTCATCATAAGTCGAATTCTCGTATTTACATCATTAAAACACTGTTGCAAATGTAGAGGAAGTGGTTAGATGACAAGAATATATAGGGAATTTATATGCAGGGCAGGAACTAGAAGCATTAGAACAGGAATCAGACATTGAAAAGGATGACTTGGGATATCCTACACTTAGAGATGAATTTGAATTAGAATTAAAGAGTCTGAAAAATGGTAAGGCACCGGGTACAGATAAGGTGCAAGCAGAAATTCTAAAAGCCGCTGGACAAGCAATAACAGAACGCCTCTATCAACTTGTAAGCTATATGTACGAGATAGGCGAGATACCCAAAGATTTCAAACGTAACATCATAGTAACTATACCAAAAAAGAAAGGCGCGGATAGATGTGAAAATTTTCGAACAATAAACTTGACAACACACGTGTCAAAAATATTAACTAGAATTGTACAAAGACGAATAGAAAAAGGAGCTGAAGAAATACTAGAGGAAGATCAATTTGGGTTTAGGCAAAACAGGGAAACACGGGAGGCTAAAATAGCCTCCAGTGTTTCCCTGTTTTACCCTGTTTTGCCTGAGGGTAATAATGGAGAAAACAAAGGAACAGGGGAAAAGCCTGTATTAGGGTTTGTATATCTGGAAAAAGCATTCGACAATGTAAAATGGAAAAAAATGTTCGAAATACTCAAAAGGATTGGAATGAGTTTTAGGGATAGACGGATAGTACATAGCTTATACAAAGAGCAAACGGCGGTAATAGAATTAGAGCAGGAACGTAGAGAAGTAAATATTATGAAAGGGGTGAGACAGGGATGTTCCTTATCCCCAATAATTTTTAACTTGCACATTGAAGATGCAATGAATACTGTCAAATGCAGGACGGCATTTGGAATTACTATTCACGGACAAAAGATTGATATGCACAGATTTGCAGATGATATAGCAGTATTAGCTTCTAGCAAGAAAAGTTAGAAGCTGCTCTTAATGAAATGGAAACAGTTCTAACAGAGAGATACGGTATGAAAATTAACAAAAGTAAAACTAAAATTCTAGTATGCAAAAACAAGAATATAAATAGGTAACGAAAACTTACAAGAGGTTAAGGATTTCTGCTATCTAGGAAGCCAAATAACGCAAGATAGGGAGAGCACACAATATATAAAACAAAGATTAGCACGAGGTCACGCTACATTTAACAAGAAAAGGCAACTACTGTGTTCAAAAACAACAAACATAGAAGCAAGGAAAAGATTGCTTAAAACATATGTGTGGAGCACAGCACTGTACAACTGTGAAGCCTGGGAAGTAGAAGAAGTGGACAAGAAAAAGATGTTGCTACAGACGTATGATGAAGATATCATGGACAGAGAAAGTTAAGAACAAGAAAGTACTAGAAATGGTAGGGGAAAAAAGAAGTATGTGGAAAACGGTAAAAAATAGGAGAGATAGAATGATAGGCCAAATACAGTATTGCCCGAAATAAACAGTACTGAAATTGTAATTGTTTTGTATATTTAAAAAATACATCTTATTTTCACTTTATTATATGTTCTAAATGTGCATCTCCTCGTTCGAGACAGACTTCATAACGATGTTCTAAGTTTCTGGTCATGTTATTGAATAAGGGTTGTCTCAAGGCTGCGAAGAAGACTCTAACGGCATCCTTTAATTCATCGATGGTTTGTGGTGCCCGTTTGAAAACGGCATTTTTAGCCATGCCCCAAATGTATGCGTCTGGAGGTGTGAGGTCTGGAGAATGTGAAGGATAAGGGAAGTCAGTAAATCGTGATATGAATTTGCTTGGAAAATGTTCTTGAAGAAATTGACGAATTGCGGCAGCAGTATGGCAAGTTGCCCCGTCCTGCTGAAAAATTGGTTTCGAAATGCCAAGTTACGTGCACGACAGAATTAACGTAGATCAGGGATAAATCGTGTTAAAATTTGTCTGTACCTCTGTTGATTAAGTGTGACTTGCTTACCATTCTCTTCGATAAAGTACGGACCAATGATTCCGTGTCCGGAAACAGCACACCAGACACTCACTTTTCACTATGTAAAGGAACCTCTTGAACCTCATCGGGTCTGGCAAAGCCCAGAAATCGATTTGTGCGACGATTCACATAGCCTGACAAGTGAAAATGTGCTTCGTCTGAAAACCAAACATTTTCAAAAATTCAGGATTTTCATACTGTAACGCGAGAATTCTGGCGCAATATTCCACTCTACTGCGATAATCCCGAGGATGTAGTTGTTGATGTACCTGAATCACATACGAAAATGTACCCAGCTCCTTCAGGATTCTTTGAAAGGAAAGTTCTTTTTAAATCAAGTTGTAACGCTGTCCTTGCCTGGCTGACTTTCGGATTTTCTAAGATTTGCTCAAAAACACGTTCATGGTTATTGTTGTTTTAACTGTCCTGGGACGCCCTGAGTTTCCTTTTCGTTGGCACAATACACTACCTGTATTTCTAAACTTTTCAATAACCTTCAAAATTACAGCATTACTTGGAGAACGTTTATTAAACCTTTGTGTGAATTGATCAGACACGTATAGCAAACTTGCACCATTATGTCGGCCGATTCCGTATGAACGAAAATAATGCTCTACCAGAAACACTTTCTCCTCTGTACTTAACACCATTTTTAACAATTAGGCCCTACTAATTACTTGTTTGAGGTTTACTTGACAGGTCTATACTAGCTAACTTGAGTGTGACATCGCACGCATAAAAACACCGCCAATTTAGTTTCAGTACTGTTTATTTCGGGCAATACTGTACTAAGGCATGAAGAAGTAGTGTGGAATATATTAAAAGCAGATAGGAAAAAAAAGTAGAGGTCGACCTACGTTAGACTATTACACACAGATAGTGAAAGATGTAGGATGTGGGAATTTCAGGGAAATGTGTAGGCTAGCTCAGAATAGAAATCAATGGAGGTACGCATCCAACCAGTCCCAAGATGGACAAACTAATGATGAAAAAAATAACATGATGATTATTATAAACAACTACAGGTAGGTATTGATCTTGCAATATTCGGAACTAATGTTAATTGTGCGAAAGGACTCAGTGGAAAACTATTAATTCGGCAAATGTCTAAGTGTTGGGAGATCCTGGGTAGCCACAGGCTGCTTAAACCCCTTCACATACCACTGAATCTCAGTAATTAGAAAACAATATACTCGGAACCAAGCTTTGTATAGGCTGTTGTGGGATTTCAGAAAACTGCGTAGGCTAGCTCAAAACATAAATAAGTGGAGGTGCGGATCCAACCAGTTTCAAGAAGAAAAATCTAATGCCGAAAAAATAAATGCGCTTAAATCTGATGATTATTATAATCAGCTACAGGTGTTGGTTGTAAAATATTTTCAACTAATATTGATCATGAGATCATGGAAAAACTATTAATTCGACAAATGCTCAAATGCTGGAGAACTTGCCCCTTTCACATACCCTATATGTGATTTTCCAATGCTCCACCCGAAGGTACTACATTGGCCAGGAAGCGAGTTTTTTACTTGGAAAATTTGGAATTTTGCAGAACCCTTGCTGTTCCATGCAACGTGCGTGAACACACTCATACACGGGACCTCCATTTTACCTCTCATCCGAACGAGAGTGTATTTTTGTGATAAATGCTCGCCTAATATTTTTCAAGCAAACCGTGTCGCGATTCGAACCCGGGACCTTAGCCTTAGTAGTCACAAACAGACCAACTACACCACGGAGCCGCCCCTTTTACATACCACTGACTGCAGGAAAAATAGAGCATATAATTATAAAACAATAAAAGGTGACCAAACTGCATCTAACAAGAAAGAACAGAGGCTATGTTTAACAAACATAGAAACACGAAGAAAATTTTTCAAAGCATGTGTGGAGTATAGCACAGTACTTCTATGAAATGTGGGCAGTAGGAAAAGCAGACCGAAAGAAATATAAACCTTCTGGAATGTTGTGCTTCAGATGTATGAGGATGGTGGTATGGGCAGACAAAGTTAATAATTAAAAGGTTATAAAAATAGTACAGGAACAAAGATATTTGTGGAATACAAAAAGAAATAAAAGAAATATGTTCTAAGGCATTTTTGGGAATAGTACGGGATTACTAGCAAAGATAGGTGGACAAGTAGACTGAGATCAGACTTTTCCACGCAGATAATGATAGAATGCAGACTGTGAAAATTTCAACAAAATGTGTAGGTTAGTTCTGTAAATAATTGTTGATACTGAACTAAAAAGTATTAAATAGGAGTGCCAGTGTGTCAAATGGAAAAAGCTCCTGGAATTGTGGGTCCGGAAGGTATACAAGGTCCAATAGGTTTACCATGTTTAATACGTTTGCAAGGTATATTTGAAGCCCGTGGAGCAATTGGTTCACCTGGTTTACCAGGAGCTTTGGCAGATGCTGATGATGGGGGTGGAACTCATTTGGTACCAAAGAGGAATCAGACGATGGTGGCATTCCAGGTGTACCTGGCTCAGCAGGGGGGCCAGGTCCACCCGGTTCCCCTGAACTAAGAAAAACTTCTGGCTTTCCAGGAATAATTGGAGAACAAGAACCTATTGGGGCTCGTGGTGATATAGGTGATGCAAAAATATGTGATCGTGGATTACCAGGGGAAAGAAGAGAACCAGGTGAGCCTGGTCCACCTGGAGAAATATAGTTGGAGAGCAAATTGATAAGCAAATAAGTCATGCAGTTAAAGGACTGAACGGTGAACGTGGCACATAGGGGTAATAGAAGCTAGAGTTCCAAAGGGTTGGGCTAGTGTAGAAGGTGCTGATGTATTACCAGGTCTTAAGGGTATACGCGGTATTAAAAGAGAGCAAGGCATCGATAGCGATAGAAGAAAACAAGGCCGTCTAGGGCCACAAGGACCAACTGGTGAAAAAGGTGACAAAGGTGCACCTGGGGATGAAGGGCAGGCAGATGTAGATGGTAATAGGGGTCTCACTGGAAAATATGGTTTTATTGGTCCCCGGGACCTCAAGGTCCAAAAGAAGAACCTGGCATATATAACCCATTATTGGATAAAAAATGGAGTAGTTGGACGACAAGGAATAGAAGGACCTCCTGGAGAAAGAGGAATTGCTGGTACTTCCGGAAGATCTGGATCTTCTGGTCCAATCCGACCACCTGGTCAACCAGGATTGCCTGGACTTCCTGGTAAACCTAGAATTCATTTTTGTTAAAGATGAACGTGATATTGATGGATTACCAGGTCATCCAGGATCAGCAGGAAAACCAGCTATACCAGGTTCAGATGGATTAATTGGGGAAAGAGGGTTTGTCGGTTTAACATTTGAGGGACCTCCAAGAGAAAATGGTTTAACTGACACTGAAGATTTTGCAAGCCCACATGGCGACCGATGGGATATTGGTGATGTTGGATTAAAAGGATTTACTGGTCGCTGCTTTCCAATAAGAGGCCCACATGGGGAACGTGGTTCCCTGGTATTCGTGAAGTAGCATGCGATTCAGGTCAATCTGGATATAATGGTCTACCAGGCGAAGTTGGTATACGGGGGGATGATTGTGGCGTTTGTTCACCAGGACTATTTGGAGGTTAAGGTGAAAAAGATGACTCTGGTTGAAGTGGTCGTGCTGGTGTAATAGCCTATGCAAGATTGTCAGGTCCACGTGGTCCTAAAGGACACATTGGAAAATCAGGCTTACCAGGCTTTACGGGTTTACGTGGTCGTGATGGCACACATGGATTGCAAAGAGCTACAAGACAGAAGGGCGAAAAGGAAATTTAATTTATCTAGCAATTTCACAAATAGAGTTACCAGAAATAGGTTATCCAGGATTCCCTGGTAAAGAAAGTACTATTAGTTTGCGTGGAGCAGTTGGTCCACAAGGACCTACAGGCATAAATGGACCCAAAGGTGAGAGAGGTAAAGATGATCCCCAAAGTTTTTCTGGTAAAGATGAAATTCCTGGTCTAAATGGATTACCAGGTGTAAAGGGTGATGCAGCGTTTGCGCATAAGGAATACTTGCGTGGCGATACAGGAGAAGATGGTATTTCAGACCTGTCAAGAGATATAGGTTATTCTGGTGAAACTGGAACTTCAGGTTCGGCATTTGCAAATTTGGTAGGTGATCCTGAAATTAAAGGTGATCGAAGATTTGATGGACTAAAAGGTAAATTGGATCTAACAGGAGATGTGGGTTTGGGACAACCTGGACCAAGTGGAAGTCTTAGTTTATCAATATATGGCCCAGTTGGTTTAAAAGGCTATGCTGGTATTCCTGGATCAGAAGGAATACGGGGTGGATCTGGTCGCCCTGGTATTCCTGGTGAACAAGGCTTTCTTGGATTTCCGGGTTTAAAAGAAAATATGGGAGATTTAAGTCTAAGTATTCTAAATGGAAAAATCGGTATTTCTGGTTTACCAGGTTTTAAAGGAGAAGCTGGAGATTTTGGACTTTAAGGATTTACTGGTCGTGCAGGCGTTGATGAAACTAAAGGTTATAAGGGTGAAAAAGATGCGCCAGATTTGTTAGGAGTTCCTGGCCTCACTGAAACTAAAGGTGAACCGGGAGCTATTAGTAGTGGGTTTACCAGGGATCATGGCCTCCTTCGACTTCCAGGGTTACCTGGACTTATTGGAGATGTGGGATTAAAAGGAGAAGATGTGCACCCTGGATATTGAGACTTACAGGAAGTTAAAGCAGAAAATGGATCTATGGGAAAGCTTGGTTTAGTCGGAGAGTCTGGTATTACTGGTTATCCTGGAAGGCATGATCTAATGGGTGTATCTGGTACACCTGAAGAACCAGGTGCTAAAGGCGATGATGGGTATCCTGGTCTTCCAGGATTAAAAGGTCGACCCGGTGCACCTAGATTAAAGGGCATTAAAGAAATTGTTGGAGATATTGGAAGGAGAGGTTTCACCGGGAGACCTGGATTGCTTGGATTGCCGGGTTTACGAGGTCAATTAAGACAACCAAGATTTATTGGAATTAAAAAAGAGCCAGCATTTAGTAAAGAGCAAGGAGAAGTTGGTAACGTAGGATTAATAGGATTAGTGAGATTTGATGATCGTCCAGGATTAAATGGTGCTCCAGTTGTGCAAGGTGATGCAGGATTGAGCTATCCTGGAGAGGTCGGAGCGAAGGGAGTTCACGGAGCACAAGGTTATGAAGGATGACCTGGGACACCGAGTTTTGTAGGCCAAGTTGGCAATATTGGTTTTATGAGTTTAAATGGCTTAAGAGTAGATTTTGCATTAACTGGGCGAAGTAAATGGTTTGTCCCTGTAGATCCATTGAAGGTTGGTGACTTTCTGGTAGTATTTGACACTTATCGATCCAAGGATTATTACCAAAACGGTGTTATAACTGAAGTCTGTAAAGGGAAAGATGGGCAAGTTCGTAGTGCCAAGGTCAGAACGTCGACTTCAATTTTAATGCGTCCTGCTGCAAAACTTGCTAAAGTCGATATATTAGGAAGTGAGCCAGAATGCAAGCAGGATGTTCTGAAAACTGAAGGGGAATGTAAATAATTGTTAATACTGAACTAAAAAGTATTAAATACGAGTGCCAGTGTGTCAAATGAAAAAACAAGGGATCCATTTTTTGTGACAGTTGTTGGTTTTTGAATTTTAAAGTTGATTATTATTATTTTATGATAATGTATTAATTGAGTGAAAAACCGTGTCACGAAGAACTTCAACCCTGCTCTTTCCCATGATCTCCCAAGGGATAATTGTCAAGCTAGCTGCCGGGGCAGCAGGTTTTCCTAGTTCCAACTTAAACGCATAAATTGTGCAAGTCCTTTTAAATTCCGAATTATGGTTCTATCTCCCTAGGGGCCCGAGTTGGAAATAATTAAGAATAGAAATTGATACATTAGCCCACCAACGTGGGACTAGAAATAAAAACTGCTACAGTACGATATTCGTTAGGGAGCTTTAATTTTTCAGCATCGCAAATTTCAATCTAAGCCATAAGTGAACATTTCGATAATCTTTAATTATTTAATAGACTCGTGGATTATTTTTACGTTTTATGCTATGAACTATACACGCCACCTTTAGTTTCTAGCATTTGACTAGTTTGTGATTAATATTTCCAAACGTATTCAGAATCGTAATTTATGCGCTTGACTTCTGAGTATAAACCTAACCTTAAAGTCGATTAGAAGTGGCGTAGTTTCTCTACTTCAGTCACTATATATAAAATAGATTTTCAGTTATTATTTTGTTTTTAGTGTTTTCTAAGGTACTCACTTTTTTCCAAGCTTATCTGCAACGAATCTAAAGCTAAAGGTAAATAAGAAAATCGTTAACAATTCTTGTATTTCGTTCTGAATACAAATTGACTTAGTTCGTTCTTCGACATTCATATGGACGTCAAAGTCGCTTTCGCATTTACATAATTGGAACAAATATAGACTAAAAATTTTTATGCTAACGCTAAATCTAAATCATTTATTCATACATCATTCTGAAAGTGTCGAAGTTGTCATACATTTTCAAATGCATACGACTGTTCAATGCGGTAACCTAAAAATAGATTGTCAGCAAATAACATACCGGTTGAGGGAGAAAATCTAAATTAATAAATTCAATATCGTGTTCCGTGCTTTTCGGCTGACATAAAAAAGTTTATTTTATACCAAAATCCGATTTTTCTGTTAGCTTTAAAATTTGTTGGAAGATTACTCTCTAGCATTATAATTTTTGAAATCAATTCCTCAAATCAAATGTATTAATTGTTAATAAGTCATATCGTTGTAGAATATACAAGTTAGTATGCGTAAAGGATTTTCACTTTTTAATTACGATGTCGGCAAAATATAACGACAAACTAATTAAAGTCAGTGATTTCTTACGGTACATTTTGGCTTCACTGAAACTCGTATTAAAAGATTGGCTCTGGAGGAGGAGGGGTTATTCCACCATTATCTAGTCTTCATACTCATTTACCAGTAATTCTACTTTAATAATGTTTATACAAGTAAAGCATTTTCATATATTTTCTACAAGCGCTACCTTCCGGCAGTCTATAGCTACTGATTGGCTATTTTTGGAATACTCTCTGGGGATGAACAATAACAAAAACTACATAAAGTTTCTGTGTAGTGCATTATTTTTCTATATATATTTTAGAACGCCTACCTTAAGTTAAACGTATGTTCATTCTTTTAAACATACTGTTACGAGCTACTATTAGGCAACCCGTCAAACACACAAGCGCCGTAAGCAATGTATATACTACAGAAGCCTCGAATTTTCTAGCATATACTGGAGTATAAATCATCTTTTTAATTCAGGGTGTATATGACCGCTGATGAAGTAGAGAGTTTGTCTATATCTAAATGTCGAATATAAATTATATCGTGTAGAGTTAATTAGTTACGCTTTGAAAGTCCAAGAGTAAATATAAATTTGTGTTATGTGAACGTACATATTGTACCGTCAGCTTGTAGAATACATAAATAGACAAAAGTGAAATAAATAAATTATAATAGTGTTAGTGTTGTTAATAGACCTATGGTTAAGAATTTAGTGCTTGTGAAGGACATTGATGTTATAATGCTTTATTCTTAGTTGGACTGAAAACATCTATAAATGAGGCATACACTGTTAATTAGACTTGTGAACAGTGAGTAATAAAGACTTGTTATTACTTGTAGTAAATGGTGAAACGCGTTATAGTAGCCCGCTACACTGGTGTCAGTCTGTGTGGGGTATATAGTTATTAATTTAAAAGAAAAACACACAAGTCTAAAGACATTCAAGTAGTTTGTATATGCCTGTTACAAGAAATCAAAGTAAAATGGACGCAGAAACTTTAATGAATTTTCTTAAGGATTTAAAAACCGGTATGGTAGGAAAGTTTAGTGAAAACGCTGAGATGATAATAGAAGAGAGGTCGGTTAAACTAGAAGTGACACTTGGTGAAAACTTAGTGAGGTTAGTTGAACTGGAATCAGCCCTTAAAGAAAAGTTAAGTGAAAATGCTGCCAAAATGGAAGAAAAGTTGAATGAAAGTACAGCCATGTTGGAACAAAGATTAATGGAAAGCTCCATTGCATTGAAAGAAGATTTCACTGAACAGGTAGAAACAGTTGAGCAAAAGTTGGACAGTAAATTGGTAAAAATGGAAGAAATTTGATGAGACTACAAGAACAGGTGATTTCAGTAACAACGCGGCCACTTGAATTAGCAAACCAAGTTGTAAATCAGAACATTCCAGAAATAATAAGCATGGAAGGAAGCGAGTCAATACCGTCAAAATTTAAAGTAAAACCACCCACATTCGATAGTAAAACACCTTGGCTGACATATTTCAAACAATTTAAATATTGGAATGGTTGAAAGAATGAACAGGACGTTAGGAAAATACCTAGCCAAAGTTGTCTCTAAACATCAACGAGACTGGGACCAATATTTACATTAGTTTCTACCGGCGTACCGATCTTCGGTACATGACATCACAGGATACTCTCCCGCTTGCGTGATGTTAGGACGTGAATTGCGGCTACCATGTGATCTTCAGTTTAGATTTAAACCTGGAGAAAAGATCACAGGTGAAGATTACGTTAGTAAGCTTCGTGGAAGATCCAACAGCATTCACGAAAACATCCGAAAGAATATTCAAACAGCAAGCGATCGAATGAAATCACAATATGACACGAAAGCACAAGAAGGTGGTTACCAACCTGGAGATTTAGTGTGGTTGTACAATCCACAAAGAAAGCATGGATTGTCGCCAAAATTACAAAGACAATGGGAAGGCCCGTACGAAGTGTTAAAAAGAATTAATGATGTAGTGTACCGGATCAGAACATCTCCCCGTGGTAAACCGCAAGTGGTACACTTTGACCGTTTAACATCCTACGTTGACAACAACCAGGAATACTTGAATAATGAGAGTGGAGTTCGACGAGTTATTAATCATGAACTAAGTGTAGATTTTGAGAGTTTTATGGCGGCGTATGGTGATTGCGCTAAGGCGAGATTTGGCAAGATCTGTTTAGAGCACCAGAAGAGTATTCCCTTGCACATTGCGTAGCTCAAGATTTGGAAATGTCAAGAGAAATAGCTGTTGTTTTCAAGAAAAGGTTTAGATGTGTGGATGAATTAGTACAACAGCAGCCAACTGTAGGGAAAGTTTTGATTCTTTAGGGTAAAAATCCTTATGTTTCCTATCTGGTCACCAAAAAATTCTTTATGGCAGAGACCTAGTTATGGAAATCTATGGGAGGCTTTGCTGAATCTTAAGGCTCAAATGATGGAAATGGAGTAACTAGACTAGCGGTGCCCATGCTAGGCGGTGGGCTGGATAGAATAGTCTGAAATATGCTAGAAGTAATTTTCCAGGGAACCAACGTTCAGGTCCTGGTTTGTTGTTATCAACCGGTTGCCTACCAAGACCAAGAAAAGAATGTTGACTGTTATTTACAACGACGTGGTGTATGCACCAGAGGAGATAGCTGCCGATACCGTTATCAGTCAGCGAATTGGCGTCAAAATGTATTTACAGTTACGAGACGTAACGGTTTTAAAGGGGGGATATATTACAAGGTACTATTAGGCAATCCGTCAAACACACAAGCGCCGTAAGCAATGTATATACTACAGACGACTCGAACTTTCTAGAATATAGCGGAGTATGAATCATCCTTTTAATTCAGGGTATATATAAGACCGCTGATGAAATCCAGAGCGAGTCTATATCTAAATATCGGGTATAAATTATATCGTGTAAAGTTAATTAGTTACGCTTTGAAAGTCCAAGAGTAAATATAAATTTGTGTTATGTGAACGTATATATTGTACATGCAGCTTGTAGAATACATAAATAGACAAAAGTGTAATAAATAATTATAGTAGTGTTAGTGTTATTAATAGACCTATGGTTAAGAATTTAGTTTAACAAGATATTAGTGCGTGTAAATTCAATAGTGTGATAGTGCTTCATTGTTAATTGGAGTGAAAACATCTATAAATAAGACATATACTGTTAATTAGACTTGTGATCAGTGAGTAATAAAGACTTGTTATTACTTGAGTAAATTAGTGAAACGCGTTATAGTAGCCCGCTACAATAGGTACGTATTCATACATTTCTCTAATGTATTTCCTAGAAGATATAGACCGTCCTAAACTTTTCTTTTGTATTCATTTCATCTCGCAGAGCCTATTGACTACGTCAATTCACCGTTTCATAGCCTATCACTTCTTCTCTAACCACTCACTTTTTCTTTTTATAGTTTCTTCACTGAACCCACGCCATTCGTTATTTCAATATAACTAAACCGTTACAACACTCTTCTTCCATACGGATCTATTGATTTGATTTCCAAGCTACAAGAATTCATTACTCGTTTATTGTTAATTGTGTCCCTACTAATCTTACTTAAAATTTTATTTCTGTTTAAAAATAAAAAGACTCATTTCGGGTTTGTAGATTTAGAAAAAGCATTTGCTAGGGTTAATTGAATTGTTATGTTCAGGGTTTTGCAAAAAATAGGAATCTCTCATAGGGATAGAAAAATTATTTACAGTCTATATAAAAACCAAAGCGTAGTAATTAGATTTGATGAAATAGAAAAGGAAGTTAAGATTAGAAATGGTGTTAGACAGGGTTGTATACTGTCTCCCTTGATTTTTAATGTTTATATTGAGGAAGCTTTAAACTTAGCTAGAGAGAGAAAATAGACGTTTTGCAGATGATATAGCCATTATAGCAGAGTCTAGAAAAGAGTTAGGAGAGTTTTTAAATATTTTAGATGAGATACTACGGAGTAACTATAGTATGAGAATTAACTCAGTAAAGACAAAGATAATGACAAGTGAGTTACAGCCTAGTTCTAAACCGAAATTAAAAATAGGTAATACCGAGTTAGAGGAGGTAGATGAATTTTACTATTTAGGTAGTATAATTACAAAGGATGGACGTAGCAGAAGGGATATAGTAGCTAGAATAGCTCAAGCTAGAAAAATGTTTTTAAAAAAGAAAAACTTACTAATAGCTAATAGTATTAGTTTAGATAATAGAAAAAGTTTCTTAAAGTCGTACGTATGGAGCGTTCTACTATACGGTAGTGAGACTTGGACAATTATAGAAGTAGATAAGAAAAAGATAGAAGCTTTTGAAACTTGGTGTTATAGGAGAATGTTAAAGATTAGTTGGACAGATAGAGTAACAAACGAGGAAGTTTATAGAAGGATAGGTGAGGATCCCTGTATGTGGAAACAATTGAAGGTCAGGAGGGATAGAATGATAGGGCACCAGTTAAGACATGAGGGACTATTTAGTAAAGTCTTAGATTATAGACTACCAAATAAAAATAGAGTAGGAAGGCCTAGACAAAGCTATATTAGTCAAATTATTAGAGATCTAGGTTGTGAAGGGTATGTAGACCTTTTTAGACTAGCTCAGAATAGAAAAGAATTTAGAGCTGCGTCAAACCGACTTTAAGTAAGTTCGAAACAAAACAAAAAGAAAAAGAAAAATCAGTTAACTAAATGTCACCAGGACATGACTCACAATTGGTTAGCGGTCTGGCATGTTGGTAGCGTTTTGTTGCTTAAGCCTTACCATAACATATAATTTAACACTTTTCCTTTTTGAAGCGGATAACCAGGTTACATTTCATTTCGTTATAAATGGTAATCATGTAAACATGTTAGAGTTCTTTAACAACCATCAGGTTGCTAATATCTATGTAAAGCCAGCTGGATAGGAAAAAGATAGAAGGATATAGGTGACCTAGACCAAACTATATTAGTCAAATTATTAGAAATTTAGGTTGTGAAGGGTATGTAGAGCTTTTTAGATTAGCACAGAATAGAAAAGAAGTTAGAGCTGCGTCAAACCGACCTTAAGTAAGGTCGATAACAAAATGATGATGATGTTATGTTTATTCGACGTTTATGCCTGTCCTGGCATACATGTTTCACATCCGTACAACTTCAAAATTAGCACACTACTGCATACTGACATTTTTGCTTCATTGAAAACCACTTCATTTTTTACAACAGACCACATATTTTTTTGTAATCTCGGTATCCTATTCTCCATTCATACCAAATATTTTTCATAGATACTCAACATCATTAATTTCTTCCGCGGTTTCTATTTGTAGTAACTTAACCTTTAATCCCACCACCATTTTTATCACTCATTTTAACTAATAAATCGATAGCATTTCTCCTCGACTCAAAATAATCATTTAAACAGTGGATTAAATTTGTATATAGAAGTGGTTTAATTTCCAAAGAAGGTTAAGAAAATACAAAACAAACCACAACAAACATACAGGGAGAAAAACAACATTGGTATCCGACAAGTGTAAACCCGCCATAGGGTTACCTCAGAACCATATACAATCTTCGTTGAACAACAATGGTAACTGACAAGCGTCAACCCGCCTTAGAGTCGCCTCAGAACCATATAAAATATTCTTGGACAACATTGCTGTCTGACAAGTGTAAACCCGTCATTGGGTCACCTCAGAATCATGTTAAAATCTACCAAAAAGGTAGCCTAAAACATAACGAGTTTTCCTGCTCAAGATGTATAAAAAACGCCGTTTAAGCCTTGCGGTAACGTATTCGCACACTTATTTAATAACCATCCCCTTAACCGTATAAATAGAAACAGTAAAAAAATGTTTTCTAATTCTCAAGTTACTGAATTTATATGAAATTTAACTATATAAAAATTAATTAGCTAATCTCACGTTAAGCGTATTGGCTACCTCAAAATCGCTCCAGGGCGCAACACAAATTGAAGACAGTCATTCTTCTAAACTTTAAAATGTTCACCTAATGTATTCAAACCAAATATTTCGAACATTAATAAATCAAAGTCACCTTCAATTTATCTCAAAAATGTCAATCTTGAAATTTTATTATTTTGACAACGATTCTAGGTCATGGATCGAATCGTAAATATAGACGATTTTAACAACTGTGAGTGGTGTAATTCCCAAAAAAGATTAAGAAAAAACACAGGGAGTATCTACAATTCAAATATTCAGTAAGAGCTTGTAATGCTTTCACTTTTCTTATCCCCAGGCTAAAACCTAGAAGAAAAGACCTGTTCTCTCTCTCTCTTCTAAAAGCCAATTAAAGGAGATTTCTTCCGATTAGCTAGAGCTCTAACCCCTGTGCAGGCTATCGAGACGTGGTCGTGGATTCCTATGACTCTATTGAATAAAAACCATGATTGTAAACCAAAACAAAACCTACAAACAGAGCGCTATCTCCTGGAATAAAATTTATTTGCGCAAAGTATACTCTGAAGGTAGAGTGGACGCCCTCAGAAAAAGGAGTAACCTTTACTGAATAAAAACCTGTCCCTATAAATAAAGGACGCAGCTTTTGAAATAAAGGTATTACGTTTAGTTAAACAAACGGAGCTCAGTGTTCTTAAAATTGTAGAAATAATAAATAAAAAAATTAGAGAGAGCAACAATATCACACCCAATGGGTATAGATATAGTAGACTACATTAACAAAACCTCAAAAATATTTTTACTGTTTCTGATAGTACCTCACACAGCTACTAACTTTAAAAGTCACTAACTTCCGTCTACCTTAAATAAATATTTTAATTCCTCATATAGATACTAAAGTTTATACAGTTTTAAAATATTTGTGACAATAAAAGAGTACTATAACAACAAAAATATTAATTTTGAAATGAGAAGCATATCAAAAAAATATTATTAGAGATCTACCAAATAATCTCTATATAGTAATTCAAACTGCAGTTATACTTTATCACGCTTTAAAGCAAATGTACTGTTTCTGCATCTCACAAGCATCAAGTTCGTTATAGAAATAGTTTCAACAAAAACATAAGCAAAACTTTAAGCTAGTTTCTTTAAACACCATAGCTTTAAGCATTTCTAATATTTATCAGCTGTACTGGCTCATAGCTAAACTTTTGTTGTATTAAAAAAAACGAAAATCTTTAAGAATACAAAGTTGATTAGATTTTTAGATAATCACTACTTGAAATTTATGTACCTCAGAACCAGACGAACGTAAGTAACATCTGACCAACTTTTTAGGAGAGCATAAAAACGGAAAATTTGAGCTTGTTGGTTGGAAACAACACTGGAATTTTGAATTAGCGCGAGTTAAGGTTCGTGGCTTCGAGCGGTTCTTTTTAAAAAGACTTCTTTGAACTTTAACAAATTTATTTGATTTAAACATATTTGAACAATGGAATTTTACAATCTTGAATTATTATTCTAAGTCGAAAATTAATTACTTAATTGTACAGGTGAGCTATCTACGAACTGCAATGTAAAAGCTGAACGTTTGATGAACTGACTGCAAGTGGAGCTGCCGGGCCTTTTATAATCTCCTTACCATCTCACAGTTCTGTGGGAACTTGCAGACCTAATGTTTGCTTACACTTGATTCTATTCATGATACATAGTTGCTATCTTAAAAGCTATTCATAAATACTTTGTTGCGAGCTTACTTCTGCGTAATCTCGGTACGTGACTTCCTACGACCGTCTGTGACCTGACATCTGCAGTGTCACTTATCCTTGTGCTACTTTGTAGCGCTTCCGTTCCCATGAACGTTTATAAACTGAAATAAATTGTAATAAATTGTCTTTTATGACATTGTTGCACATTTCCTAATATTTCCTAATAACTTTTTAAGTATTAGTTTTATATAGATATAATAGATTGGGGATTACATAACTCGCGTAAAAGTTGATTGCTAACATTAAAAATATACATATTTTATCCATTGTTGGTTAATGTGATTGTAGTTTTTTTATAGTTAATGACTTTTTTTTATAATTTATTAAGCGCCACTGGACTTACGTTATTGTGGCTCTTCATTATACACCTGTTTTAGGACCTAATAGTCCTTTAAAAATATATTTTAATCAACCACACGTTGCAATCATACTAACATGTATTTTTAATACTACCAAAAACACAGAAAAAATACAAATATATTATACATATTGAGTATTGCTATGATACAAATGACTTAAAAGCTACAGATTAAGCACAAACATTACTCTTGAGCGATTGAATCACCTTCAGGAAAGTCTCCTTCATTATTTGCTCCATGAGGAAGATTTTCTAAGTAAGGTATATATTCTTCAGCGACCCACTCCATTAAGTTCATGAGGTCTCTATATTTCTCATTACTTACTTTTTTGGTTACTCTCAAGATTGGTATCGCCGTTGGTATAACAGCGTTTTGTTCTCTCTTATTTCTTTTAAACACAACAGTTTTAAAGGTGTAATCTACAAAACTGGTCTTATAATACAACTTGCTGTCACTTTTGCGAAACTGTAACCAAACTGCATTGGAAATCAAAAATGGCTCTTTATTACAGTTTTTATTTCTTGAAACAAATGGACCTTCCTTGCCACTTAAGTAAAGAAAATCAAGAAAATCTTCCAGGTACAGCCTACTCACAACAAATTGATTCTTTTTTGAGCATTTGTGATAAAAAAAAGTAGGTATCTTTTAGTAGCTTTTTTGGTTTCTCTATCACACTATGTATGCCATCTACCTCCATATGGGTGTATCCAGCAAATAGGAACTTATGATTGACTTCTTTAAGAGTAGATACTTTCTCCAACAGCCATAGGTACATCAATACCATGTTAATATTTATCAGGATCTCTCACCTCTTCAATCCCCCATGTGAATAACTTCGTCACCTCCTCGGCCAGTTGTAACTTCATCCCAGATCATACACCAAGAAGATTTGTCAACGCTTGAGTCATAAATTGTACTATGTAGGGTCCAGAGTTTTCTTGAATAAAACTTTGACCGTACTTCAAATCTGGCATTGGAAAACATTTTTGAAGATCAGACATAATGACTCTCAAACCTTGATTAGCATGGCCTTTCAGTTTATCCTATCTTTTTAATTCATATCTACATAAAACTTCTTTCAGCTAGTCCTCCTTTTATATTTTAAGTTCATTAAGTATTTCATCATTTATTTCATTTTTAATATTGCAGTCCAGTTTGTTGCAAACATCACAAGTGTCATTGTCTGGTAAGTGAAAAGGTAAGTTATGATCTTCATTAAAAACTTTGGAATAAGCCTACCTTTTCTGGCTTAATTTTTCTTTTTCTACACTTATCTACATACAGTGAGTACATCGTGAAAATGTTCGGACGATTGCCCGAATATTTACGTTTCGGAAACTTTAAAATATGGTTTTTGAACTGCTTAAAGGTATTGTTCAGTAATTTATTTTCTAGAATTTGCTTTCCCGTAATGTCTTTTTAAAGCAACTCTCATGAAAGTTTCAGAAATAGCAAGCGTATTCAGGAAAAAAGTTTTGCAAATGACTCTTATTCATTGTCTAACGCCAGGCGTAGTTTTTATGCATGAAAGTACAAACTTTTTGAGTCCAAGCTTCTCTCAGTGTTCCAATACTCAGAGTGTATCTTCAATCTTTATTCTTCTGTAAACCTCTAGAAGACACCTAGAAGAACAGGGAGGCTTTATACATTTTTCATTAGTAGCTACATTTTTGGTTAACTCACTTCTTTTCACTTAGTTTGTTCTCTTTCCTATATTTTTTTTCCAGATCTTTTCATTTCCTACCATTTTCTTTCCTTTTTTGTTATTTTACATCTCAATGTTTTCGTTGTATTCATTGTCTGTATCTGAGGCGTTGTAAGGGACCAGAAGAAGTGCATTCACCACAGGTTCATCTAAAAGCATGTCGGACACTGCTGCAAATGAATCACTGGAAGATAATTCATTTCAGAGGCTGCTTCTGAACACAAAGTAGAATCATCCAGATCATTGTCACCAAATAACTGAAAATCAGACAACTCTCCATTTTCGTAAATATTGTTTTCTAGATGGATAGGGACTTTAGCCAACCAACTCGTTCCGTATCTTGCGTTGGTAGAAATGAGAGTTGCTCTTCCGCTTCTACAAATATTTCAAAGTGGTCTTCAACGATCGCGAGCGTCTTTGAAATTTTCTAGCATTCAGCCAATCACAAATATTTTCCCCATTCTTATGTCCAGTCTTCACTATGTTACCCTCGTCTAACACATATTTGTTGTCGCTTTTACAATCCCACTCATGCAACAGAAAATCGAAATTGTGATTGACATCCAAACTTGTCGCGTACTTTAAACGAGTGTTTTACTCAACGTCTATTATATGTTATCTCTGTCTGCTTTACGCTATCGATATTCCGTCTCACTTTGCTTTCAAACCACCTGTTGTTTTTGCAGTTTTGTGCGTCGACCGTTAACTAAATTTCTACAGAATTTTGTTATAACGTATATTTATGTTCCTTGAACGTCCCTATTTATCTGTCAGGTCTTTCTATAAAACCACTGTCCGTTTGGAAACGTGTTTTCCAAGTTGTTCAATTTATAGAATTTCTTAGGATTTGTATTTAACGAACGCTTTGTTTAGTTAAATGGAAAATATACGTTTACATTATCGATTTTATATACCCGAAAGTTCTCATTATTTCTGATGTACTTGATTTACAACTTTTAAAATATTCAAGCTGAATACATTCGTATCCTTGACTTTTTACGTACTACAAAGCTCCTACACTTATGCAAATTTAACATTCCGATTTATCAATACAAAAAATATGCTATTATCCGTCCGTTTTCAATGTAAATAATTTGGCGCCTAGATAAATTATTATTATTTCCTATATACACTGTCGTTACAAATTTATTTTCTTGACTTATCTATGCCTCTTAACCTATAACTAACACGATAATATATATATATATATATATATATATATATATATATATATATTATACTCATATTTAGACCAGGGTAGAAAATTAAATAATCACATCAAATAATTTTAATCACCGTGTATAATGAATATTATTAGATAATACGCGTTATTAAAACCGTGAAGCATAAAAATTTATTAGTTTCATTAAACATAAGAGATTTAAATCATGTACAAGACGCTTTATATCAAAAGAAGCAGTATTAAAAAGCTCTGCGTGTAATGTAATTATTCCTAAACAAATGGAAATTACGTGCAAAATTTATATTAATTAACCCTATTTTAAGTAACCGGTAGTAAAACAAAGTGTACACATAATAATTAATATTTAACTTGTATTCGCTAAAAATGAAAGGATAGAAGTCAATTTTAATTGAAGTTAATTGAATCGTTAGTAACAGATAATATCTATAGAAACTTGTAAAAACCCAATAAAAAGCAAATCCTAGAAGTGTTAGTTAGAAGTAGGATGTTTGAACACACCTGCGTATTTTAAAAGGCAATTTCAGTTTAATTTGTTTAGATAAACATGTCGATTCTAAGGATATTGGAAACGGTCAGATGCTTTAGCACGAAATACAGAACAGGGTTTATTTAAAAGCTCTGAGAATTAATATTATTTTGAACACCTGCGTAGTTTAAATATCACGTACGGCGAAAATTGTGTAGATAACAAATGGTTTCAAAGAATCTTGGAGAAACCGGGGCTTAATATTCACGAGAATGTGCGATACGGGGTTATTTAACCCAGATAGTCCACATGGACTAAAATATAATCGATAATAAAGAATATCAATTTGCACCAATACGAACAGGTTAGAAAAGGAAAGAGAAAATGCGTCAAGCAAAGACACATATAGTAAAAGGCGTGATTTAAGCAACGTCACGAGGGTCACAATTGGTTGAAAATAGGATGCAAATATCAGAGGTAGAAACAACAATTTCTGTACAAAATTAATTAGTTTTTCTCGGACATGTTTGCGTACCGTGTGAGAATTTCTGAGATTTAAATAGGGCGAGTGAAAAATTCGTAAAAACCGATGCGCGAGCGACGGACTGGGAACAGAGAATGAGAAATTCTTTAGAATTACCCGTTTTGGGGAACAGACCGACAGACAGGCTTTTTGCTATATATACCGGTGGTAATATGAATTTTGGCCTCTTAGACTCTTAGACTTTTGACCATTCGATGCGTTAAAAGCTCTTACATCCGCGACTTGATTCAAGATGTTAAACAGTGCATTTTAGTTTGATAAAATAATTTAAAATTTTGCTCGTATATTTTAGTGATTCAAAATAGTTTGTTATTTACGTGCTAACATGAATGTACTTCAGTGCACTTAGATACAAGGTAATAAAATTTAGTATCACTGTACCAGTTAGCAAAATTTACAACGACAAATGTATACACAAAAGCAGGCAGTTTTGGCGTATATTGGTGAAAGACGCATGAATTTCTTTGCTATTTTTCGGGGGTGTTAATAATTAAATGGTTTAAATACGTGTCTGGATCCACGAAACAAGGGTCAGATATACACAGATGAGTTCCGGAAAAGCCCAGAAACAACTTTAAATAAATGGTGATGGAGAAAATTTTAAAAGCGTTGAGAATTAGAAGCCGTAAATATAATCCTGTTGGAATGGTGTGATTAACTAAGGGGACGATGTACATTGAAGCTACGAGGACAGTGGCCTTCAGGTAAATTATACTATTTTGTTTGACATTTTTGTGTGTGTTGAATAACTTTATAATTGATTTACTTTAAATGGACATTAGTGAAATTGTACTAACCATAAAATTTTAATTTTAAGATGAAATTTGCTTGTTTAAGTAGAAAGGGGTATTTAGTATTGATGTTCGGGAATATGATGAAACTTTGGGTATGTCTTTGAGCTCAATTAGACGAACCTGGTTAATTAACGTAAAGGGTTGGTAGATGCTCCCTTTATACTCAGACTCCGGTCTGCTTATATTGTTATATTAATTAGTAGGCATCCAACAAGGACTTTCATTCTGGATGCACATTAAAATGATAATAAAATTAATCTTGAAATTCTTTTTAAAACTGAATTTTATGCTGAAATTTAATTTGAAAATTTAATGTATTCTGAATATTGATGTAAATAGAGTTAACGTTGATGTTTGTGGTAGGAATGTGTTGTTTAATTTTATGAATGAGGAGGTTTACAAAATTAGGTGAGCAGCCGAGGCGAAAAGAGGATCACAGCAGTTTATGACGCCCAATCGGTGGGACTAGAATTTTTTTGTTGAAAGGACCCAGTTCCCGCATTCAAAGGAGTATATCACAGCAGTATATATATATATATATATATATATATATACAGGGTGCCCACAATCTATCTCCGTATATGGGTAACTTTTTTATTATAGAAGATACAATGTTGGTTAAATTAGCAAAGTTGAAGAGAAATTTACGAGTAGTATGATGCTTTTTTGAAAACTCACCTAGATGCTCAACTTTTTTAGATATTTGAAAAAAACTGAAATTTGCCGTTTTCTTCAAACGCTAATAACTTTTAACGGTTTAACCTATAGAGAAAAAAAACTGCTTGTAAGGTAACTTTTACGTAGAATTCAATAGCGTATATGACAATTTTAATTGGAAATGGGTTTTCAAGCTACAAACATAACCTCACTTTTTTAAATGGAAACCATAGTTCAATATAACCCAAATGGAAAGGTTTTTCTTTTCTGATTACCCTGATGTAAGGGTTGATGTACTTATTTTCAGTAGTTTCTTCATAATAAAGAAAAACGATTTATTTATTTGCGGACATCAAGGAGTCCATGGATACATATTTTAAATAAACAAAAACAACTGGCATTTGTCAGATATTATTAGTTAAAGTGTTTATTTGCTCTGGGTTGCAAATTTTGTGTAGAAGACTTTTAAATTTATTTGATTATAATAGAGAATGTATACAAACGACGAAAAAATGACATGCTCTTTTGTTACTATGCCTGTAACAGAAATTGTGATGCTGCTGGTGATATGTATTATGAAAGATATTTGGAAAGAAGGCAGCCAGATAAAAGATTGTTTTCTAAATTAGAAAACAATTTAAAAGGTTTGGTGCTTTTACAAAACCCAGTACTGATAAAAGAAAATTCAAAACTGATGATGAAGAACGTGTGTTAGCCTACATAAATTTTAAGCCAACAGCGTCCACCGAGAAACTGCAATTGAGTGCGCTACTTCTACAGAAAAAGCTCGCCTAATTTTAAAACAAAACCGCTACAAACCATACAAAACCCATGTTAGCAATACACTGTATCATGGGGATTGTGAGAGAAGACAACAGTTTTGTAGGTGGTTTCTTAATGAAACAAATAGTAATCCTGGTTTTAGTCACACTATTATATTTACCGACGAAGCAAAATTTACTAACAAAGGCATGTTTAACAGAAAAAATACAGTCTACTGGAGTCAGGAAAATCCCCATTTAACAGAAGAAAGGCGGGATCAACATCAATTTTCGATAAATGTGTGTGTGCCATTTTGGTAATAAAATACTCGGGCCTTTCTTCTATAATTATAATTTAAATGGTGTACGCTATTTAAATTTTCTACAAAACGAATTGCAAGAAATGCTCGATAATTTGCCACTTCATTTACTGCAAAACTTATATTATTTTCAGCATGACGGTGCACTTGCTCACAATGCTCAAGCCGTTTCTGAATATCTTGATAATAGTTGGATTGGCAATGCAGGTCCTGTTCCATGGCCGGCAATGTCACCAGAACAATCGCCACTGGATTTTTTTCTTTGGGGTACTGTAAAGGATGTAGTGTATGCTAAAAAATCCAATAACATTGAGCAACTCAAAGATAGTATTACAGCAGCTATTACAAGTATAAAACCCCAAACGTTAAATAAGGTGCACCAAAACCTAATTAAAAGGTGCGAAATGTGTTTGCAAGCTAATGGAGGTCATTTTGAGCATATGTTAATGTAGGAGTGGGCATATTCGCATTAATTAATTTTTGTTTCCTTTGATTAAGTTATTTGTATTGTATGGATAGTTTATTTTTAAGTATTTTATTTTTCTTAGTTTATAATAAATTTAGTTACAATAAACTTGTGTTTCCATTATTGATTTTACACATTTTGTTTGTTTGTAATATGTATCCATGGACTCCTTGATGCCCGCAAATAAATAAATCGTTTTTTCTTTATTATGAAGAAACTACTGAAAATAAGTACATCAACCCTTACATTAGGGTAATCAGAAAAAAAAAACCTGTCCATTTGGGTTATATTGAACTATGGTTTCCATTTAAAAAAAGTGAGGTTATGTTTGTAGCTTGAAAACCCATTTCCAATTAAAATTGTCATATACGCTATTGAATTCTACGTAAAAAGTTACCTTACAAGCAGTTTTTATTTTCTCTATAGGTTAAACCGTTAAAAAGTTATTAGCGTTTGAAGAAAATGGCAAATTTCAGTTTTTTTCAAAAATCTAAAAAAGTTGAGCATCTAGGTGAGTTTTCAAAAAAGCATCATACTACACGTAAATTTCTCTTCAACTTTGCTAATTTAACCAATATTGTATCTTCTATAATAAAAAAGTTACCCATATACGGAGATAGATTGTGGGCACCCTGTATATGTATCTCAAATTTAGACCAGGCTAGAAAATTAATAAACGACATCAAATAATTTTAATCACCGTGTATAAAGAAGCTTTGGGTAATAATATGCTTCATTTAAAGGCATATTGGATAAACTCGTCATTTACTTCTAAACATAGGGTTTATATTGTTTAGATAATGTTAAACACCGTGTATAAGGAAGCTTTGGAAAATAGTACGCTTAATTAAAGGCCTACTGTGTAGATTTAAATCATTCAATTAGAAGTAGGGTTTGTATATAATCATAATCAACGTGTAGAAGGAAGTAATGTAGAATTTCATTAGATAATTAAAACCGTCGAGCATAAAATTTATTCGTTTCGTTATAAATAAGGGGTTTAGATTATTCACTGGACGCTTTCTATAAAAAGAAGCCGAGTTAAAATGTTCAACTTGTATTTAATTTAATCTTTCCAAGTACTAAAACTATCGTGAAATTATAAAAGACGTGGGGAAGTCACGTAAGAGCCTTCAGCGTATTAGAACCAAGAACACCTGCAAAGATAACGATGTATATGATAGTCAATAAGCTTCAAGCTATATGAGTGCAAGTAAGAAAGCAAGTTTGTGGTATAAAGACAAGCGAGAGGGAATACATTGGTAGTTAAACGAGGGGAAATATGTAAAACAAGAGCACAGGTTTTAGATAGAGCGAACAGACTAGATTGGCGCGTAAGGTTGAAATAAGATGCAAACACGAGAGGTGGAAGCACACCAATTTCTATGTTAAATTAATTAGTTGTTCTCGGACGTGATGCGAGACGTGTGGAAACTTCTTAGATTTCAACTCGGACGAGTGCAAATTTCAGTAGAATCATTGTGCCGAGCCATCGGAGGGGAAAATAGAATGCGAATTTCTGAAAATTGTCCATCACGGGACAAATTCGACTTGCAAGCGAGCCATTATATAAACCCGTGCTGGTAGGAGTTTAGCTCTCTTTTATTTTTGATTATATTCGATACTTCAAGCGCTCTTCCTTTATTTTTTGATTTAATACTTCAAGTAGACTACGTGGTGATTACGTGCTACAATAAAAGTTATTATGCATTAGTGCACTTAGAGAAGATAGATAAAGGTAATAAAGTCTAGTTATATTTGCGGGTATTACTGTACCAATTATCCAAATTAGTAACAATAAATAAATAAATAGAAGTATGCAGTTTTGGTATAGCGTGAAAGAATTTTGAATTTCATTGCTATTTTTCGGGAGTGTTAGTAATCAAATGTTATTCGTAAACGTGATTGGATCCATAAAACAAGATTTCGATATACCTAGATGAGTTCCTGAGAAGCCCTGAAACCTTTTAGACGAATGGTGGTGTATAAAAATTTTAAAGGCGGCCAGAAATTCGAAGACGTAAACATAAACCAGCTGGAATGGTGGGATTAGCAAGGACGATGTACATTAGAGCCACGAGTGCATTAACCTTCAGGTAACTTATGCATTGTTGTTCGATCTTAGATGTTTTGGTGTGTGTTGAATATCTTTATAATTTGTTTGATAAAGATGAACAGTAGTAAATTTGTATAAACAACAAATTTTGAATTTTAAGATAAAATTTTCTTGTATAAGTAGAAAGGAGTATTTATCAGGTTTATGTTCTTGATTATGATGAAAATTTGGGTCTGTCTTTGAGCTCAATTAGACTAACCTCTTAAATTAACGTAAAGGGGTGGGAGATGCTCCCTCTTATTCAGACTCAGGTCTGCAAATATTGTTAACTTAATTAGTATGCATCCTACAAGGACTCTAATTCCGGATGCAAATTAAAATGATGACAAATTAAAACTTGAAATTTTATTATGCTGAAATTTATGCTGAAATTTAATTTTGAAATTTTAATGTATTGTGAATATTGATGTAAATAGAGTTAACGTTGATGTTTGGGGTAGGAATGTGTTTTTTTTTTTGATGAATGAGAATTAAAGTTTTATTTAGGTGAGCAGCCGAGGCGGAAGGAGTCAAGAGGCGATATTCAGGTAAGAAATAGATTATCAGAAGGAGAGGATAGGACAGAAGAAAGTCAACGGACAAGAGAATCACAGCAATTCTTGGCACCCGAACGAGGGGCCATTCACCGTAGTAACGAGAAACACAGCAATATATATATACATATATATATATATATATATATATATATATATATATATATATATATACATATATATATACATATATATATATACATATACATATACATATACATATACATATACATATACATATACATATACGTATACATATACATATACATATACATATACATATACATATACATATACATATACATATACATATATCATATACATATATCATATACATATACAATACATATACATACACATACAATACATATACATATACATATACATATACATATACATATACATATACATATATATATACATATACATATATATATACATATAATAATAATATACATATACATATACATATATATATATACTATATATATATACATATACATATACATATACATATACATATACATATACATATACATATATATACATATATATACATATACATATATATATACATATATATATACATATACATATATATACATACATATATATATAAAAGAAACAATTTCAAAACACCCTGTATAGAGGAACAACCAGAAATTACGTGCGAAAGTTATATTAGTTAGTTGATTTTTAAGTATCAGGTATTAACGAAATTTTATAAATAATTAATGAAATTTAAGTAGGTTTGCAAAGAAATTAAATGGTAGAAGCCAATGCCATTAATTTATTAATTAATTTGAATTTAATTGAACGATTATTGATACATAATATGCATAAAAGCGTTGCTAACGTACAAATATATCAGTAGGGTTGAAATACGTGGAAAATCCAAATCGTAGAAGTGTTATTTAAAATGATACGATTGAAGACCTGCCTATTTTCTAAATGTCAAGTTCTATTTAATTTGTAGATAACAAACAAATTATTCTAAGGATTGTTCAAACGGTCGGATGTTTTAGCATGAAATGCTAATGAGAAAGTCCACGTGTGGTAGACAGCGCACAAACAAGGATATTGATTTTCTACCACTCAAACCAGGTTAGAAAAAGACGTAGAAAACGTATAAGCATGAGGCCACAATAGTATAGGAGGGATTTGTGAAACGTCATTAGATCTAGGATTGGTTGATATGTTTAGTTTGACTTAATATAAACACGAGGATAGTGTAGCGTAATTTTCTTAAAATATTATAACGAGGTACTGAAATTCGCGGATTTGAAAATGGGGTTGAGTGCAAAATTGTGAGAATGTGTTGTTGTGAGCAGGGGATTTTGGATAAATGTGGCCAGGAGGGATTACATTGGAAAGATATAAATAGTTTACGAGAATATTATTAAAGCCCTTATTATTTCGATCGTCCCAAAAGCACGTATGAAAGTTAACACGAGTTGTAAGTATTATAAAATCATTTAAATTGCATTGCTTAGTGGTAGCCTTTTAATTAAATTAGTACGCGGTTAGTGTGTCGAGATTAAAATTTTTTTTTGAGGTATCACCTATAATTTGTATCAACTCGTGTCGGGACATTAAGTAACGTAGATTACTGTGTAAGAAGTATAATTGAAATGAAATTTGGAATTTGGTTACACCGAGAAGGCGGCGTTAGTGGATCAACTTAGATGGAGTTCGTCTAGTAATATCGAGAAACGACCTGCAGACCTGATAGAAAAATACATGGCATCATCTACAGAGCGGAGATCTTTTACAAATTTCCAAGTAACGATTTAAAATTGTAATTTCTATAAACTGTAAATATTGGGGTGGCGTATGAGAGTGTTATTCAAGGTAGTGTGAATTATTTGCGTATTGAATAGAATATGTGTAAATAACTTTATTACGGTATTCAACTAAAAATTTAAAGGTGTCTATAAAGCTTTTAAACGTTCCGTCAGAACGTGAAATTTCTGTGAAAAGTACATGGCTTTGTTTTTTTTTATTTTAAGAGTATGCAAAGTCGAAGGGCATACATTATGCAGAATTAGTTGGGTTATTATGAGCTCACCATACCCCACAGTTTACTTAGATTATTAAAATAAATAAATATATTATAAAGAAGGAATTTTAGAGAAGGTATTATTCAAGGTCCATTTACTCCGAGTACATTTCATGTGTTTGATGATTTTAAAATTAAATACAGGACATTACAAAATAAGAGTTACTGAAGTGTAACGTGAACAATAAAATATGGACAGTGTTGAATTGCATTTGTAAATAGGAATAAATAAAAGATTGTATGTTGGTTGTATTTTGTGGTTTTATTGGGAGTGTGCGTAAATGATAGAATTTGAGAGTGAATATAGATATCCAAAAGGAGGTCCAAATGAGCTAGCCGGACGCAGTTGAAGAATGCCATTCAACCGAGGAAGAGAGGAAAACGGGTAAGAAATATTTATTTTGTATTATTTAATTTTAGAATTTTCGAGTTTTGAAAATTTTAAAAATATTTTCGAAAATATTTTTGTTGGTGAGGATCTTACCCGAGTTCCACAGCAATCTTACGACGGTCCAACGTTGGGGCTCGAATGTTTTTTGAGAGAGTACTAAATTAGAACAGAGTTCCACTGTAAATCTGCCTATAGAAATCGATCCCCAATGTTGGGCGTCATAAAATTGCCGCAGATTTAAAGTTAGAATCGAGCCCCACACCTTGGGTCGATTAATTAATGATATAGAATTTCCGGTATAAAACTCCAATAATTAAAACCTAAATAAATTTTGAATCCAAGCTTTGGATTATGAGATGTTCTAGTTGGGTACCCTTTCAAGATGCTCTCAAAAATGACACCACACGGCTAGCTCTGCGCACTGCTTCTTCAAGGATACTCACTGAATCCAAAAATAATTGAAATTCCTTCTAATAATACTGCATCAGATATAACGAATTAATTTGAATTCAGAATGAGTGGTTCCCTTCACTAATCTAATCCTGAACAGTTTTCATATCATATTGTTTTTTAGGTACGTTAACTTGTTTCATTATCAAGGAACATCGCCTACCCGCGGCCATCGTGATTCATTTACATATGTTCCACACTTAACAAACGGCCGTCGAATGAATTCGATTGATGTTCTAAAGCATAACCGGGAAATTAAAATACAGGTGGCGCTACGAACTAAAAGGAGAGGTGTTTATTAAAGATACCTGAATTATTATATAGGGAGTATACTCATTCTAGGGGATACTTAATGCAAAAATTAATATTTCACCAATAACCAAGAATGTATTAAATAAATAATTGCACTAGAAAAAAGGTATGCATTTTTAAAATGTTACACTAAAAAGAAATGTTCCGTAGCAATGAAACTTGTTTGGCGTGAAAAATTGACTTAGCTAGAAGTTATATTCGCTTCATTTTATATCAGACCCGAAGCATAAAATTCAGGATTCTCCAGATACCAAGTGTGATTTGAATAACTGAATTATTGTTGTATAACTCGGCTTGCGCTTGGCACGTATAAATCTCTTATAAGATAGTTTCTGAGCACCACTGCTAGAAACTCAAATTTGAATAGTTGGAGCAACTTTACATACAACACTATGGAAGGCTTAGTAATACTGCTAAAATATCTACTGCTATAAGTTTCTCCATATCAATGAACGGATAGCCACGCCCAAAGGTGTTGTGAAACAATTGCAGTCGCTTTCTGCAAATCTGTTTATGGTGCTATAGAAGTTTTTATTAGTAGTAATTATTATTGTTAATTATCTTTATTTAAACCGAACAGAAAAAACACAAAATAACTCAAAGCGCTATGAATCAATCTATACTATAGCTATAAATGTAAATTGTTACCTAGAAATAATTATACATTGCGTAAACTATTTTATCAGTTTAAAAGGACGAAGTTCGAGATAAACATGAACGACATAACATTCATATTTATCCCCCGCTCTTCCACTCAACCCATAAAACTAACCCAAGTAACGGTAAACATGTGTGTATGAGATTAGTCAAAAATTTTGTAATGAGCATTAAAAGCTTGATAGTAGATGTTAATTACTGACTCTGAAACGAGTAGTTTTCAGAACTTTTTAAAAATAAATAAAGATGGCATTTTTATATCCCACGAAAAACTATTATACAGAGTAGCAACATTATATAAAAATGTTCATTTAAATAAGTTTACACTTGTGCTTAGATATAGTAATCAGGTCTGTCCGTCGGATATTAATAGTGTGAATATCTGTTCTAAAGGCGATCTTCCTGTACAAACAGAGCGGGGGAAGCACTTAAAAGAAATTACACCATAAAATAAGCATGGTACATCGAGTAGCATTCTATTTTTTATAGCTAACCATCCCAAGTGTTTTAATTTATGTAGAATGCAACTCGATCTTTTTATACCAAATATAAGCCACATACAGGAATTTTGATCTACCTGTACTTGCCTAGTATATCCCTTAGTCAAGCCAAAAATATATACTGAACTACAATATCAAAACTGTAAGAGTACTAAACTTTCAGTAAAATCCCATTTGAAAAGAATTATCGGTGAACAAATTTTATCGTTTGAAGAATTCTCGATGGTATTGATTCAATTCGAAGCGATTCTCAACTCACATCCACTGTGCGCACTGAGTTGCGAACCGCATGATTTTTTGTATTTGACCCGGGGTCATTTTCTTAATGTTGAACCAGTCGCGGTGTTACCAGATCTGGATTTGTTGTTCATAAACCACTCTTCGTTTAAATCGCTGGCAACTGTTGCAGTAAATGCAACAAAGGTTTTGGGCAATGGGGTGTTGAATACCAGCACACGCTGCAATAGAAAGGTAAGTGGTTGAGGAATTCCGCTACCTTGCCTATTGATTGGCTTGTTCTCCTAATGGAAAAAATAACCCCCCTGCAGTGGCGTTTAGGAAGAGTAGTGGATGTTCATCCTGGTGGGAATGGTATCGTTCGTGTAGCTACAGTCAAGACAGCCCAAGGGTTAGTTAAACGTTCTTTAATGAAACTATGTTTACTGTCAGTTACTTAATATGTTTTTCTCTAATATTCTAATATTATTATGCCACGGTTAGCCCGTTTTAATTTATACAGAGTGCACAACGTTACGATGATCAATTTTTATTTACCCCTTTATGGTTACCTGATTGAATTTATAGAACGAAGTCAATCACTAATCATGTAATGAAAGGAAATAATATTGACACTTCACAATTTTTGGAAATCCTTTAAATACACCCTTCAATTAATTAATATTATATGGATTATTTATCCCAAAATATACATCCTTTTAATTTAATGTAAAGTCACCAAAAATGACACGTTTTAAAAAAAATCTGGAACGTTCAAGACCTTTTTATGATTATTACGTAAGTTTCAACGTATTCAATATTCTTGTTGACCCCTTACAAGCTTTAGAGAAAATTATTATATTCAGTGTTAAAATTTAAATTTGAAAAGATTTCTTAAAACTAGGTAGCCCTGACCTGTGATCCCTTGATGAGTTGTTTCGTGTTGTGGATTAACACCCCTTTATTATCTTCAATCGAAAACCAATGCTCTGCTTTGCACTCCTTAACGTATGTTTGAACCAATAATTCAGAACGGTTACTCCTTGTTTCCAAAGTTTACCTCGTGCTTTATTCCATATTTCTCTGGATACGCTTTGGACCTATTCACTTAAATACCACTTGGAATTCGTCGGTTTCTTAGTATTATGAATTTAGAATTATTCCACTTATCGTCGTGATTTAGAATTTCTGAACACCAGACTTAGGATCGTAGATTAGAAGCGGATTAAAATTGGACTAGAAGTCCTATATCATTATAAATATTTAATTTAAATTAATTAACCAATTTCTACTCACGTTTTCTGCAAAATCGGCAAAACCTTTTTCATGTATTCTTAACGTAATTCTTACACAACACTATTTTTCACTATAATATAAAATTTATTTATCTGACTCGTAAATATTTGATTACGAGTAATGTGCATTCGACGTGCTTCAAATTGAGACTGACTGTTTCTTATCACCTCTGGGCGTTATATAGCTTTTCCCCTCTACAATTGAATTGGTTTTCCAAGCAGCCTTGCAACCAACCATATTTCTTCTAGACATTCCTAGTATATTTTCAATCTGATGAAACTATTTTGAATTTCTGTATCATGCTGTTATTTACTATTGTTTTACGATCTTTGATCGCTTTTTTATTGTTATCGTTGCAGGACTTTTAGCTTATGTCTGTTGTTTTGTGTAGATAAAGCTTTTGGAGAATTGTACAAAAATAAATGATGTAACATGAGTGCTGTTTTTGTTTATGTGTTTATTTAAACTAATTTTTGAAAGTGCGTTTTCTTATCAAAGCGCTTATTGTTCCTTCTTTTTTACAAGCGTAATTGCATAAAGATTTACTAAGTTTTATTTTATCTTCTGCGTATCTGTTTTATAAACTTGTTGAACACTTCTCAACGTAGTTGAATTACATGTATGATTATTTCTCTGCTGAATACGCGTTCTGTTATTGGTAGATATGCTTACTGACATTGATTAAAGTTAATTACGGTCCATATACAGGGTGTTAAATGCTTGCTAGTTACATAATGTGCGAATTATTTATTTTCCTGCTAAATAAATGCAGTTTTCTGATTCCCATTGCTATTTGCAGTTACTACGCGACCCTTACTACTCAATACACCCCTAAACAACCCCTTATCGCAGAAATATATTATATATATATATATATATATATAAATAGTTATTAGGATGAAATGAAAACCCAACTTTGTATTTTAAAGTTGAATTACCATTTCAAATCGAACTAGTAATTGAAAACCACTAAAAGAACGGCTACAGCAGGACTTGAACCTGCAACCTCTGATTTTCCGGATCAGTGCTCTAACCAATTGAGCTATCTAGCCCAATTGTTTAGATGATGTTATACTTAATACTACTGAAGCTTGGCTCTTGTTAACGATTTTCAATTACGTCTTGCATTTAAGGAAATTGAATCTAGTTATATACATAATTCATATACTAATAACTTGATCATCCCATTTTTGCAACGTTCGGAATAATACAAACATGTAATTATATTATTATTAATAGAGAAGAATAATCCACATTTGGAATGCAAATGAATGCTTAATATATATTAATAGTTAACGGACCCGAATTTTGGAGGTACCACAGCAATATATATTCACTTACATAAGTTTGTCGGTTTAGGATTCTTAGTTAATAGCTATAAGTTAGTTCAAACTTATTTTGGTGGGCGGGATGGTTTGGTCCCTTTGTCGCACGTTTTCGTGTTGAATTTTAAGTCGTTGTAAATTCGTAGTTGCAAATCAAATAGCAAAGCTGTCATCCCTTGTCCGGTTATATTCTGTCATAAAATCTCTCTTGTGTCTGTGGAAATTAAGTTGAAAAAGAGGGTAGTGACAGACACTTGCTCATAGACATCAAAGAAAAACGTTTGTTGGTTTGATAAAGTAAGTTAAGTCATTAGTGTCACCGAATGTGATTTTATCGATAAACCCTAAAAACACAGTGATAGTGCGTACGTAGCACGTCCAATAAATAGCCATACAGTCCACTTCGTTGAAGAGTAGAAACGACACTTATAGAACAAGAGAATACGGCTGAGCTAAGTCGATATATAAAATTATACGACCCCTCGCGCGTTAACAAACATACATACCAAAGATTACACCAATAAACAGGAGAAAGTATAGTTATTTTAATAGAGATACATAGAATTTACTATACACACTGGCACCTTTGTAAACACAGTTTTAGATATTAGTTTAAACTGGTGTTAGTTATTGTAAAACAATATAGTTATGAAACCATTCTGAACGGACCTGCACCTTGAAGAAATTCTAAAATACTAGAACGGGTAGAATGGATTGCGTGTGTCAGTGAACTAAAGACCTGAACTAGAGGTTTCAAAAATTAGTAGGATCCTTAGTGAGGAAGCAGACTAAGACACGTCCCCGAAAGAGGGCAGCAGTTCTTTCGGTACTTGGAGTGGCAGAGACTATTGGGGTCGGTATGGCATTCTAAGACACACTACTGCGATGTGGAGGGCAACGGAAAACCACCGCATTATCTCCCAAATACACAGGGTACTTAAATTATTAATTAAGATGATGGCACCCTTTGAGATAAAAGATTTCGGAGTTAAAATAGTCCCCATTCGGATCTACGGAAGGGGACTACTTTGGAGGATGTAATCGACAAGTTTAAAAAAGAACAGGGAACATTTTGCGAATCGGAGCATGGAATTTTAAAAGCTTGAAGCAAGTAAGTAAGCTAAAGAATCTGAAAATTTAAACGTACGAGATTAGCAATGTTTAAAAATAATAAATAGAAAATAATGCCTGATGCTAGATATTTCTGATCCGTAGTTTTTCTTGTGCGTCTTGCTGCTGAGTGTTGTGGATTAGTACCCCAATATCACATTCAGTTGAGTTGCTCCATTCAATTTATTTAGTCTCCAGGTTTTACCCCGTTTAATATGATCTCTCTTAAATTTTCATAATGTCGTAATGTCCCTTAAATTTTTGTAATGTCTCTTAAATTTACGTAATGTCACTTATAGTTTTTCTAATCCGATTTAGATTTCGTACTGTCTTCGTAATCTTACTTAAATTCCGTGATCTCTCTTAGAGTTTTTGTAGCCTGACTTAGAGCCCTAAATTATAAATATTTAACCTAAATTAATTAATAAATTTCTACTCATGTTTTCCAACAAACGGCGATATTTGTCTCATATATTTTTACTATAATTTATTTTGAAAATTTTATAACACCACTTTTCGCAGACTTTTGTTTATTTAATTTGAATATTTACTAGACGCGTAAATTCTTGAGTAACAGTGATGGAGCTTGTGCTTGGTTCAAACTAAGACTGTCTGCTTATCAAACTTGCGCGTTATATAGTTTACGCTCCATCTAAAATTTCATTGGTTATCTGAACTGTTGTTCAAAGTATACAACCAACCATCGGTTGTTTTGAACGTTTTGGGCTTTTACAGGTATATCTCTGATAATATCTTGTCAAAACGATTCTTTGATCACGTAGGTAATAGTGGATTTCTAGTTTGTATTTATTTTATACCGTCTGTTTTGATGTTCTTACGGGAATTTTTAATTCGCTTTGGTACGTAATTTTACTTATGGCTTTGTTTGTCAAGATAATACTTTGGGATTTGTATTAACTCCATGCAGAAGATCACGTAGCCAAAGTAACTTAAATTAACATATTTCTGTTTACATTTTTGCGCTTCCGAAGCGTACTTATTTCGAAGGATGCGTTTCTTATCGGGGCACTATGCTATCTGCTTTCTTTATGGCATGTTGAATGTGAATTGTATTATGATTTTCTAGCTTTTTACTGCATCTAGCGCGTATTGATTTACAATTTATAAATACTTTTAGTTTAAGACAAGCTTGATTGTGTGTAAAATTATTTCTTTTTGCTGAATGTGTATTTATTGTTAAATAATATGCTTCTCGGCATTAATTAAAGTCACCTGCGATCCTTATACAAGGTGTTAAATGTTTGCTTTTTACATAATATACAATTTTCATATTTTTCATACTAAATAAATGTGGTTTTCTAACTCCTAGTACTATTTACATGTATTGTGTAACCATTATGACTCAATATACCCCTAAATAACCTCCTTATCATGACATTATATATAAGTTTACCAGCACACGTGTCAAAAATTTTAACTATGTTCGTACAAGAACGGATGGAAAAATGGGCTGAAGAAGTACTAGAAGACCAATTTGGATTTAAGCAAAACTGGGGAACGCGGAAGGCCATTTATGCTTTAAGGATGTTAATGGAGAAAACAATAGAAAAAGAATAAAGCGTGTATATAGGATTTGTGGATATGAAAAAAGCATTCCACAATTTAAATGGGAGAAAATGTTCGAAATGCTAAAAAAAATTGAAATGAGTTATAGGAATAGACCAATAGTACACAGCTTATACAAAGAGCAAATTGTGGTAATAGAATTAGAGCAAGAACGTAAAGAAGTAAATATTAGGAAAGGGGTGAGATAGGGATGTGCCATACCCCCTATTAATTTTTAACTTTTATATTGAATAGGCAACGAATACTGTCAAATGCAGAAAGACATTTGGAATTACTATGCAGGGACAAGCGATTAATATGCTTATTGCAGATGATATAGCGGCTTTAGCATCTATCAAGGAAGTATTCGAAGCAACTCTTAATGAAATAGAAACAGTTCTAACAGAGAGATACTGTATGAACATTAACAAAAATAAAACTAAAGTGCTAGTACTTAAAGGAGGAGTAAATAAATAAAAACCAGAAATTAAAATAGAAAATGAGAACTCACAAAAGGTTAACGATTTCTGCTACTTGGAAGTCAAATAACACAAGATGGGAAGAATACAGAAAATATAAAACAAAGATTAGCGCAAGGCCATGTTGAATTTAACAAGAAAAAGCAACTGCTATATTCAAAAACAAAAAAAAATAGAAACAAGGAAAATATTTCTGAAAACATATGTGTGGAGCACAGCACTGTACAGATGTAAAAAATGGACAGTGGGGGAAGCGAACAGGAAAATGGTAGAATAGAAGGCTTTGGAATGTGGTGCTACGGACGTATGATGAAAATATCATGGAGGCAAAGTTAAGAACAAAGAGTTACTGATAATAGTAGGGGAAGAAAGAAATATGTGGAAAACAGTTGAAGAATTAAGATGGTAGGATACAGACTAAGGCATGAGGGAATAGTGCATAATATATTACAAGCTGAGAAAGGAAAAAAAAGAGGTCGAGGTAGACCTAGATTAAACTATTGTCCACAGATAGTAAAAGATGCTAGCTGTGGAAATTTCAGGAAAATGTGTAGGTTTTCTGAGAATAACAAACAATGGAGGTTTGCGTTTAACCAGTTCCAGGATTGAAAACTTAACGATAACGATAATGATGATGAAAGAAAGATGCATTTATAGCTAAGCACGAATTGAAAGTACAACTATAGACCCTCATGGATTAGTCCTAACATTAGTTTTGCGGTTGGTGTAGAAACACTGAAACTTTGTTCTAAATAATCAGTAGACATCTAAAGCGTTTCGACACATAACTACGCTAGGATACTCTTGTGCTTTTTGACCCCAGTTATAACATTACCCGTCTTCTTCATAAATCTCAACCTGAATCGAAATCGTTGCTACTTTTAGAATTAATTATTTAATTTTGCTTAGTAGAGGACAATGTTGTTTGGGGAATACTATTGAAAAAGTGCTTGTCTAAGTAGGGAAACCCAAAGCTATAAATGAGCAGCTTTTGGTATGTATATTTGTTAATCGCATGTATTCGCGCACACAATACTTGAAATAGTGTGGTGGTCCTCAAGAGATATATTTCTGCAATTTGTATATAGACCGGGCGTATTTCTATTCCGCTTTACCATTCAGTTCCATGTTATATGAAAGTAATCTTGTTTAATTGAGCGAATTCGAGAACGCGAGTAATTCATCGTAATTATTACGAAACTGGCAAGACAAGATCAATCGCCAAGGAAACACATGGGAAATTAGGAAACTTGGAATGCTGAAGTAATATAGAGCATCAGGAAGCTTATGAAATTCCAAAGGGCATACTTAATCCTTTAGAGCTCACGACGATAAGGAATTATGCTGAATATTTTAACTGCTACTAATCTAAACATTAGAAAAAGTTAAGTTCGGAAGTTTTTTAATTATAACAAATCTCAGATTATGTAGAGAAGCATTTTGTTTGTAGTACAAGGTGTCCCAAATTAGATGCGGTTAATGGATAACTGTTGTTATTAAAAGTACAAAAAAGAGTTTATGTGTGTACGAATCACTTTTTGATATCAATTTAATGGCAAAAATTAGAAATAAGCGGACTTCTTTGTTTTCAAATTACAGCCAAATAATGATAATTTTTAACAAATGTATTTATTCTTATAATTCGCTTGTTTGTAAATATAAGATTATTATAAAGTAAGGGATATATTACAACTTATTATATATTGCTAACAACTCAAATTAGTAATAAAAAATAAATGGAACCTATAGTTGCTTACATAATAACGTGATGGTCTCGATAGTGCAAGCAGCGTTCTTAGCCGCTCTCAACAAAATATATAAAATTTAACAGTAAAGTATGTCAGAATTTTACGGGATAAACTGTAGTAGTGTTGTATGAATTATCACAATCATTATAAGTGAAAACAGTTATCCATAAGACTAAAAACTATCCCAAAATAGTAATATTTAATAAAGTCTTGTTGGGCGAGAAAGGGTGGAACAGTTGAAACGCCATGTTTTATTTTGTCATATTGTAACATGTTTAATTTCAGCAATAATTATTCGCATTGAATTACGAGGATAATGCGCTAAGCGTGCCTTATTCTTTATTAATCTTCTTATATTAAAATATCTGTGTGACATAAAGTTACTTCGTCAAGCATCTCTAGCTGTTTCTTTCGTATTCCACACCTCTAACGTCGCTATCACTCGGTTCTCGCTTCGTCGAGTTAGTCGCCGCTAGCAACCGCCTTATCAACATGTATTCCCGGCTAGAGGCGTGCGACCTTCGAATAAATTACTCTAGTAAGCAGGTCAGGTCGTGCTAGACCTGAAACTATTTTTGATACCTTCTACTAACGCGCGTCACTTAGGATTCGTCACTTAGGATTTGTCACCTAGGATTTGTAATTTGTCAACTTAGAATTTATCAACGAAGAATGATAGATGTTGGTTTTGATTGCAGTCGTCCCAAATTAGAAATGGATAGTAACATTGGTTGGAGATTATGAATTTCCATCCAGATTTGTCTTGGAGCAACAGAGGCAGTTCGGTTCGTTATTGGATATAAGAAATTTCTTGCATGTGTTTTGAATGTCGTAAATATTTAATAAACAGACTATCATATAAAGCACGAAAAGTTGCTATTATGTTTTCGAACATGTAATCTGTTTAAGTCTCAATTATTGTTGAACCGGTTTTACAAGCCGTAGAACAAAATTTTGTCAAGTTAGGATTATATAATTACAAACTTTGTTCCATTTGAACCTTAGATAATTTCAAGGTATGTTTTCGACGTCATACTTTTTTTGTGTTGCACAGTTGACAGATGTTGTCATGAAAGCAGATGCTTCGTGCAGCTGTCATAGAATTTAAACTAAACATTCCTATTTTTGTGATTAGCTTGTATCTACAGATAAATTATAAAATCTAAATATGAAAATTTAAATACATGCTACGTAAGAATTTAGAAACTGTAATCTACTTGAAAAAATCTGCCCAGGTTAGAAACGTTAATTCAGTGTATTTTGGCTACAAATTAATTTTGATCAAATGTTTAAATCAAGTTTATGTTTGAAGAGCAGTTGTTTGTTTTAAAAAAAGCCAAAATCTTAACTTTGTTATAGATGTTAATGATAAAATTTTTTTTTACTTGTTAAAAGGTGTTGAAATTTTAAAAGAGAGTTTTTTTTAGTAAACAGTTAGTTAAACTCTGAGGCTTTTATTTTGGTCAAATGCGATCAAATCTGATAACATACAGGTAGAATTCTTGAGTAATAATTTTATGCCAATATCATGTTGGATATACATTTTTTTTATTTTTTGATATCTTTATAGAACACAAATGGTGTTCTACATTTTTAGTTATTTAATCTTTGCAATTTCTTACAGGAGCTGCGTCTTATTTTTATAAGACAGGTTTTTGTTAACGAAGGCGATCGTTTTATCTTTAGGTTTCCACGTCCGTCCTTAGAATTGTGCTCTGCTATTATCGTGATTATCTCAGGACTTGGTGGCGCCTATTTAGCTTAGTTTAGCTTTGGTTAGCAAACAAAATTCGACTTCCCCCCCCCCTCTTATTATTGCTCTACCCAGAAATAGACCCCTAGCTATGTCGGAAGATTTTTGTTCACTGTCGCCGGAACGTGGGGTTGGCATAAACTAAAGTGGTAACACTTATTTCTTATAAGACATATTTTTGTTAAAGAAGGCAACATCCTATCATTGGGTTACCACGCCCATAAAACAAAAAACAACGTGGGGCATATGTTACAATATTCTGATATTTATTGCGTATATTTCAGTATATCTCGTAACGCTCCTTTTATATTTAGTCACATTGGTGCTTCATTCTGTACGAATTAATGTTATTCGTTGCTACTCTGTGCATTTTGAGCTAATGTTATATTTGGTACCAGCCTTCGGTTCTCTTCTCTAGTTAGAATATTTTAGTTGATTGTCATTTTATTGGTATATTTGTTGGTTAATGATCTTGACCTCTATGTTAACCTGCATACGCCGACTTTGCGGTTGTTATTTCTAATTCAATTATAAAAAGTGGTTTAACAGTTATTTGTTCGCAATGTTATCATCACCTGAATTGATATTGAAGAGGCTATTGCTGGATTTCTGGTGCCAACATTCATTGAGAAACGATTTTCTAGTGGATGTATTTGGTTGTATGAAACCGCTTTATTCTGCGGTTTTAAACATTCATTTGAAATTAATTTAATCACCTTATTTGTGTTTGGTTTTAAGGTAATTAATTACGCTTTTAGTGGATTGAAGTCGTTTTTGTTGGCGAAGATTTTAAATGTTAGTTGTCTACATTTTAAGTTGCTTTGTTACCCACTTGTAGTGGTGAGTAAAATTTTTGTAGCATTTTTTTTTTTTAATTGCCGTGTGTGATTAGGGTCTTTATGTTTAGAGCACAAAATTGCATGTGCAAGTACAACTTTAAGGTTTGATTCTGCATTGCTACTTACAAATCTGTAGTAGATATTTGTAAGCCTGGATTCTAGTATTAATGGTTATTATTGTCGTTGCTGTTAGTTGTTGGTCCAATTTGCAGTTAGATTCTGTTTAATTGATGACATTATTGATACTATTGGTGTACCGATCTTATTTAGAAGAGACTTTTGCCGATTACGTTTAATAAAAGCTTCATCGCAACATTAACCTTACTTATTTGGAACCTTTGCATAAAATTACTGTTTATGGAATTTATTGGAAGCTAATACTTAATCATCAGTCTTGCTGAGTCGTCAGAAGTTAACGCTGCCCTGTTGTAATAGTCTTGAAAGTCCCGAACCCCTTGTAATTGGGAAGCTTTATATTAATCAGGCCGTATGATAATTCTAAGCTTATGCCATGCAGGTTTAACAGTCAACTTACTTGACATCAGTGAAATTTAATAATTAAACTACCCCTTTTGTCATCATTATTAGGTTTTCAGTCCTGGAACTGGTTAAACGCGTACTCTCATTGTTTCCTATTCTGAACTAACCTACACATTTCCCTGAAATTTGCACAGTCTGCATCTATCACTATCTGATCTAGCTCTACAGCTATCACCTTTTTCCTATCTCTGCTTGTAATATATCCCTTACTATTCCTCAAAAATGTAGTAGAACGTATTCTGCTCTTCTATTTCTCATATTTTTTCCACAGATATCCTTGTTCCCCTACTAATATTTCTATAACCTATTGTCTGTACATGCTATCATCTTCATACACCTGGAGCACAACATTCCAAAAGGCTGCTACCGTTTTTCTGTCTGCTTTTCCTACTGCCCGTATTTCATAGGCATCCTGTGCCGTGCTCCACACATACGCTTTCAACAATTTTCTTCTAGTTTTCTATGTTTATTGTCTTCCATCACAGGCACTGTTCTTCCTTGTTAGATTCAGTTCGGTCCCCTTCTATTGTTTTACAGTTATATACCCTATTTCTCCGACATTCAGTGGTTGGGAAGGGGGGTAAGCAGACTGTGGCTGGCAAATTCCCGTAGCTCTTGAACATTTGCCGATTTGATATTTTTTTCAATATATCTTTTCGCACAGTCAACAATAGTTGCAGATATTTCACAACCAACACCTGTAGTTGTTTATAATAATCATCAGATTTATCTGCGCTTATTTTTTCGTCATTAGATTTTCCGTCTCAAAACTGGTTGGACACGTACCTGCACTTATATATTCTGAGCTAGGCTACACAGTTTCGTGAAATTCTCACACAGCCTATATTCAACTCTGTTCCCCTTCTATTGTTTTATACTTTTATATTTCATCGAGATTCAGTGAAGGGGGTTAAGCAGCCTGTGGCTGCCAACATCCCTCAACACTTACGCATTTACCAAATTAATAGTTTTCCTGTAAATCCTTTCACACAATTAACATTATTCGAGAATATTGCCCAACCAATACTTTTAGTTGCTTATAATAATCATCATGTTTAAGTACAGTTACTTTTTTTGTCATTAGTTTATCCATCTGGGGACTGGTTGGATGCGTACCTCCATTGATTACTATTCTGAGCTAGTCTACATATTTCCTTAAAGTTCCTACAGCCTACATCTTTCACTATCTGTGTGCAGTAGTCTAACCTAGGTCTACCTCTATTTCTCTTTTTCTCTATCTCTGCTTCTAATATATTCCGCACTATTCCTTCATGCCGTAGTATGTGGCCTATCATCCTATCTCTCCTATTTTTTACCGTTTTCCACATATTTCTTTCTTTCCCTACCATTTTTAGTACCTCTTCGTTCTTAACTTTGTCTGTCCCTGATATCTTTATCATACGTCTGTAGCACCACATTTCAAAGGCTTCTACCTTTCTTTTGTCCGCTTCTCCTATTGTCCAGGCTCCACAGGGGTACAGTGCTGTGCTCCACACATATGTTTTAAGCAATCTTTTCCTTATTTCTATGTTTGTTGTCTTTGAACACAGTAGATGCTTTTTCTTGTTAAATTTAGCACGATTTTGTGCTAATCTTTGTTTTATATCTTTTGCGCTTTTCCCGACTTGCCTTATTTGGCTTTCTAGGTAGCAGAAATCCTTAACCTCTTGTAAGTTCGTGTTACATATTTGTATTCTTGTTTTTGATTTATTTTTGCCTCCTTTGCATACTAGTACTTTAGTTTTACTTTTGTTAATTTTCATACCATATCTCTCTGTTAGAACCGTTTCCTTTTTATTAAGAGCAGCTTCTAACTCTTCTTTGCTAGATGCTAACACCGCTATATGATCTGCAAATCTAAGCATATCAATTTTTTGTCGCTGCTTAGTAATTCCAAATGTCTTCATGCATTTGGCAAACTACCTCTTTATTAAATGAAAATTTACTGCAACCACTCGTACACTTGTGCTGGACGGTGGATTGCCCTTTTTAATTAAAACTGTAGTAGTTTACTCCTATTTGCTATTTAAGGTATCATTTGTAAATGTGTAGTACTGTGTGCTTTAAGAGTTACTGCACATTAATTATTTTTATTAATTATTTATGTAAATCTGTTTACGAGTTTAAGTTTGAGAAATTAGTAGTTGTACAGAAGTTACCAATCATACTGCAATTTTGCGGCCATAAATTTGTGTATGTTTATTTTGCTTGTTTATAATTTACAGGATTAGGTGCTGTATCCTGTGGGCTTGTGTCTAGATATTTAGGTCAGTTATTTTGTGTATTGCTTGTGCAATAGTGCACCTTTAAATTATTATTGTGGGTCATTTTATACTGGCGTTACTAATTAAATTTAACTATTTCATTAAAGGTAAATGTTTTAGAGGCTTAACCTCTATAGGTATATTATGTGATTACATTTGTGGTAATTTGTTAAGAAATAATATTGAGTCAATAAATTTAGTAAAGTTGTACTTTAAGTTTGGTCTGATATATTGTGGTACTTTAGGGTTTGTCCCAGAACTTGGAACAATTCTTGCAGCTACTTTTAGCTCCAGTTCCTGGCGCACTTTTAGTCCAGCTCCTGATAATAAGTCATAGTCGTTCCTTAGTGTTTACTTTATGATTGTTTTGAACCTACACCTAGAAAAGTTTTATTTAAGCTAGTCCGGAGCAACTTATTTTCACCATACCCCTAGCAACGCATTGTATCATTCAATTTCTGAATTTTACCGTGACACACTGCGTGTCGAAGCTGACCATGGAGATGGAGACCGACACAGACGTACCAGAATTCTTCACGAACAGTCAACTGTAATGGTAAGGGGCGCGAAGCTACTAGTGAGAAATTCGAAGGATCAAGAAAGAAAGATAGCACTGGTGAACACAATAACAACGCTTAATTGGTATAGTGGTGCACTTTAATGAATAACTAATCGAACATACACCGTATTACAACAATTAATAATAACACTGGTTGTGATATAGTTGGCTATCAGTGTACAAATTTTATAGCACCCACTATGTGAATCGGAACAATATTCAAATCTACAGTAATATTTTAATTACAATAACCTTTAGACTATTTCAAGTTCACTAACGTATTGATACGCCATTGGAGAAAGTTTATTCGAATAACACTAAAAATCACCGAAGGAAACACACGTGGTTATGGTTTGAGATAATAACTGCACGGTTATTATTAATTAAATGGTTTTAAGAATTATTATTGCAAGATATTTATTGTGCCGCGAAACTTGTTATTTATTTATTTTCAGAAGCACGCATTTGCGTTAAGAAAGAGCAGAAACTATTTAGGAACACCGATTGTCACGTTTGAAGTCAAGCAGTAATATTTATAAGAGAAAATTGCAGAAATTGTGAAGAACAGCGCAAACTCTTTACGGTGCACACCAACTTTTACTTGGTATAACTGAAAGTACTTAAAGTTACGACCTTAACATAATTATATAAGCCCGCACCACAACAAATAACAAGGGATACGGTTATTGCTAGAGTGTTAGGAAACGAACTGAACTGGACGACTATTGAAGAAAGACTCTGTTTGTTTCGCATACGGACAGGTGAACGCGGCGGATAACACACAGCATGTCATCAAGTAACCTCATTTCCTGCAGCATTTATACGACTAACATGCTTCTTCTTCGAGACTCAAGTTTCGTATCCATACAGAACAGTTGGCACAAACAAGTGTTGTAAATAGACAACTTTGCATTTATACTCAATTCTTCATTCTTATTCACAGCCCACATGCTTACCGACACCTTTCTTCCAACATTTGCCCTTCTTTCTATTTCACCATCCAGCTTTCCATTACTCAAAAACTTTCTACCGAGGGACACGAAGTCATTCATTTCTCTATCGTGTCATTGTCGATTCTAAACACAAAATCACGAAATCCGCCATCTCTGTCAAAAATCTTTACTTTCGTCTTATTTCAGTTCACTTCAAATTGCATATTTTCACACGCTTCCAACTACCTGTCAAGCATTCGTTGCAAATCTTCTGACGATTCGGCCAACAATACTGCGTCATCCTCATACAATAGCACACTGACACTTGTTTCTTCAATTTCACTCCTTCCATTACTTCGCAAACCTGCCTTATACATTTATCTATACATACATTGAACAGCTATAGTGACATCACACGGCTCTCTCTTACACCTTCCACGATGTCAAAATATTGCCCCATGTTACCATTAACATCAACACGTTCCCTAATACCTATTTGAAATAGAAAGTGTAACGCTCCCTTATGTAACCTTATGTAGCCCTAAAAGCGAGTAGACTGTAATATAGCGGGGGTTTTTTAAGTAAAGAAAAAGTTATGAAATTGCCTGAGCGTGTGAAACAAATAAATTAAATTGTAGCGGCTGGTAGCGGGTTGACAAAAAAATACATACAAGACAAGCGCACAAAAAACTTACTTTCAATTTCCAATTGAAGAAGCGGTATTGCTATTTCATAAGACCAATTTATCTCACGGGTGAACGCGTTCCGTGTTAACTTCTCGAGTTCAATTTTAACATTGACATTACTACGAGCTGGTTTATCACTTGTAGCGTTATCAGTTTGGAAAACCGACTGTAATGGATAATTGCGAGCAAGAATTGATGAGCGCGACTGCATACCTATAAACTTGCCAAACCATTACTATATATGCCAAACTGATTACTGTAAATATATTTTTTAAATTAAGTGTTTACTACATACGGTAAGCTTTATATGACATTTTGGATAGTAAATGGACGTACATTTAGTTCCTTTAATGTACCTTATTTAAGGATACTTCGTGCTGCATCCGCTACACTTCCTTTACCTGCTTAATTTAGATTGATTGCAGAACGGAGAAACGCCCAAATGGCTGGATGCTTCGTTCGTTTTAGTGCCTGCTGCGAACTAAGGATTACACTGCCCTCAAAAGCTCTAATTAATTAAAACCCATTAATTCATGTCTTGTGCTTTCCTTAGCCTAAATGCGTTCTTGAAAAGCTGCTAATGAATACATAAAATGTAAAAAAGAGGCTGTCTAAAGAAAGTTGAATAGTTTAATAATTTTTAGAATAAAGTTTTATTGATCTAACGCTTTCAATCGTACAGCTATTATTTTGCTACAGCAACAATGAAATACTCCAAAGACAAACTGCATCATCACCCTATAAAAACTTGATATAAACTCTAACAAGGCACGAAACCGTGTACGTCATAGTTGAGCAATCGTATGATACATTTGTTTATGAAAATGCTGCAACGCTTAAACAGAAAAGTTATTTAAAGCAAATTTATTACTTTTAAGTTTTTTACGTACATACGTACCTGCGGGATGCTTCACCCGAAGGTACTACATTGGCCAAAAAGCGAGTTTTCTTTTACCTGGAAAATTTGGAATTTTGCCGACCGCTTGCTATTCCAAGCAAGGTAAGGATCGTTAACGTGCATGACTACACTCACACACGGGACCTCCATTCTACCTCTCATCCGAACGAGGGCGTTTTTTTGTGAAAAATGCTCGCCTAACATTTTTCAAGCGGACCGTGTCGAGATTCAAACCCGGGATCTTGGGCGTAGTAGTCACACGCATACCAATTACGCAACGTAGCCGCCTCCCCTTAACATACCTTAGATGTGATTTTCCAACGCTCCACCCGAAGGTACTACATTGGCCAGAAAGAGATCTTTTTTTAACTGGAAAATTTGGAATTTTGCTGAACCCTTGCTGTTCCAAGCAAGGTAGGGATCTTTAACGTGCGTGACAACATTCACACACGAAACGTCCATTTTGCCTCTCATCCGAACGAGGGCGTATTTTTGTGAAAAATGCACGCCTAACATTTTCCAAGTGGACCGTGTTAGGATTCGAACCCGGAACCTTGGGCGTAGTAGTCACACACATACCACTACGCCACGGAGCCGCCTCCCCTTCACATACCACTGAATATCGGGGAAATAGGGTATATAACTAAAACAATAGAAGGTGACCGAACTGCATGTAACACAAAGAACAGCTGCTATGTTTAAAGACCACATACATAGAAACAAGAAGAAAATAGTTCAAAGCATATGTGTGTGGTGCACAGCACAGTACCTCTATGAAATAGGGACAGTCGGATAAGCAGACAGAAAAACAGTAGCAGCCGTTTGGAATGTGCTTCAGATGTATGAGGATGATCGTATGAACCAACAAAGTTAGCAACAAATTGGTTGTAGAAATAGTAGAGGAACAAAGATATCTGTGGAAAACAAAAAAAAAATAAGAGAAACAGAAGGACAAAAGTGTGTTGTATAGAATTTTTGGGGAGTAGTACGGGATATATTACAAGCAGAGATAGAAAAAGATAGGTAGAGGTAGAACGAGATCAGACTTTCGCACGCAGATAATGATAAATGTAGACTGTACTCAATTCAGGGAAATGTGTAGTTTAGTTCATACTATAAAACAATGAGGATACGCGTCTAACCAGTTCCAGAACTGAAGACCTAATGATGATAAAGACACCTACATTTTTGAACACTAAATTTTACCATCAACGACTCGTCATCCTACTCGATTCAAAGATGATGTGGAAGTGAGCAGGATTTAGAATATGGCTTACAACGACAGTTCAACCTGGGGACATCTTATCAGAACAAATGTTTAAAGCCCACGCGCCGTCTGTATGAAACAAGTTGAAAACCTTGCGGTATATTGTGAACAATAAAGTGTTCACACGGACTTTTGAAAGTGTATATTGCTATTTACAAACTAGGTTTCGAAACACCTGAATGGTTTTTCTACATGATTGTGGGTTCAAAATATTGAACCTATCTTTACAATTTAACCAAACTAGAAAATAACAAAACGCATGTTGTTTTGCATACGGGACCAAGCAAAATTATGGTCGGATTTAATAGCAAATAACTTTACCTTGCCGTAACATAAGCTTGCAAGGGGAAACATCTGGTTTAAGATTAGAGTTGCTTCTCAGGTTAACTATCGCAAAGTAGAAATAGGTGCTGTCACTCGTCCACTTGTGAGTAGGTCAATTCCGTTCAATGCTGAATGTGTAAAAAAGGGTAGGAGATTTATTTTTTTTATGCCGTCGGAAGTGATGTGGATACATTTCCTTCTTTGAAGTTGAGCGTTTTTAGTAGAGAATAACTTCTTTTCTCACATGACACGTCAATTTTTGTAGAGTAAAAGAACCGTTCTTTTTACTTTTTTTTTGTAAACGGGAGGTATAAAATTTCTTGACTGATTGTGAACATCGAATTATAAACTATTATTAACAAAGGACTAACTTTTGGTCATTTGGATTAAAAACAGAATACATTTCCTACCTTATCCATTCTGATGTAGTGGGGCCTATGAACGTTCGATGGATGGTTTCCAATATTATGTAGTATTTAAAGACTTTTCACAATTTATTCGAGTTGTTCCAGCACAAATCCGAAGTGTGTAGATCACTGAAAGATTTCCTGTCTGCATGTATAAGACTGGAACATGTAGCAAAAACATTTCGTTTTGATGCAGGCCGTGAATTTGATCCGTTAGAAGTCACAAGGCTTCTAAGTGACTATGGAATTGAATTCTTAATTGGCTGTCCATATACTCCACAACAAAACGGTGTTGTAGAAGAATCCAACCGGCATGTAGTAGAATTAACACTTTCTATGTTATCTGCCAGTGGATTAGAACAAAAATTTTGGATTCATGCGTGTGATACTGCAGCCTTTATTATTAACCGTACTGGAAAGTTTCGTTTGCCAGAAAAACCCCTTATGAATTATGGAGTGGAGTTGTTTTTGAAAATTTAGAATACCTTCACATTTTGGGTAGAGAATGTCAGTAATATCCCTAAAAAATTCCGTGGAATATTTAATAACAAATGATAAAGATAGATATAAAATTTGAGTAGCTGAAAAGGATCGTATATATGTCACGCCATGTGGACTTCAAATCAGAGACTTTATGTACTACTTCAGAAGCAATTCGTTTCACTGAACCATCTAGTGGTGATTCTCCTGATTTAAGCAAACACCAAAAGCGACGTGGAAGTAGAGTCTTCGCAATCAGGAAATACAGACTCAATTGCTAGTCCTTTGAGTCGCCGCACATGTATTCCAGAGAGATTTAAAAAAGTGAGTTTCAAGTTAGTACTCTTCCAAGTTGCCCGTCCTCAAATAGTATAGTGGCATGCATGTTAGATATGGATCAATTGGAACATGCATATCCGCAAACGTTCGATCAGGCAATGGCTTCTATTGATAAACTAAATGGTTAACTGCTGTGGAGAATGAAATGAAAGCACTTAATGAAACTAGATTCAGCTTCCAGATGGTAAACATACAATTGATAACAGTTGGGTGTTACGTATTAAATACAAAGCTAATAGTAAATTTGACCGTTATCGAGCAAGACTAGTTGCACGTGGCAATTTTTAGTGACAAGGTTTAGAATACGATGAAACGTTTAGTCCAGCTGCACGTTTCGATGCAATTTAAATGCTACTTGCATTTGCTGAGTCAGAGCGATTGGCATTTGGACAATTTGACGTCAAAAAGGCTTTCTTAAATAGTTCTATTGATGCTGAAATGGTTATGACACAGCCGATAGGTTTTGATGATGGTAACGGCCGTGTTTGTTGCTTGAAAAAGTCGTTATATGGTATAAAGCAATCCCCACGACGCCGAAATAACCATTTTTGTACGTTAATGAAATATAGTGTTTTTCTTTCAAGTCATGCAGATACGTTTATTGATGTACGATGTTCTGATGGTGTTAATTTGTTAGCTGTACTACATACATGTAGATGATGGATCATCAGAATTTGCTGTTGATAATTTTTAAGGAACTGCAAGGTGAATTTCAAATTACAGTTGACGGTGCACCAAATATGTACTTAACAATACAAATTAAAGCATACAAGGATGGGGTATTTGTAAACAAGTAAGCATATATCAAGAAACTATTGCATACTTATGGAATGCTTCAAGCAAAATCTGTAAAAACTCCCCAACTGAAGCTAATGTCGGAAATAAAGATTCGTCCAAATAGTCGGTTCTTTGTTACACTTGGCGTGCGCTACACGTACCGATATTGCATATTCTGTTACAAAAGCCGCTCGATCAATGGAATCCGCTTCTGAATTTGACCGGATTTCAGTTAAGCACATTCTTCGTTACTTACATGCAACAATGGAGTTTGGTCTATTTTATTCTGGTAATGAAAGTGGCTTGAGTAACTACACCTATGCAGATTTTGCAGTAAATAGTAAAACCGAAGTTCGACCAATGGTTATGTGTCTCTTTGCGGAGGTGGTGGATGTCAAAGTTGCAAAATTCTGCCGCGTTATTTACCACAAAGACTAAATTTGTTGCAGCGAGTGAAGGTGCGAAAGAACTAATGTGGTTACACCGTTTGCATGAGGAAATTAGCAAGAGAAAACTCGATGTACTTATTTTATTTTGTGATAGCGCCAGTGCTGTAAAATTGACGAAAAACCCATAGTTTTACAAATGCTCGAAGCATATCGAAATTCGATATTATTACGTTCGCGAACGATATCAAGCTGGTGATATTACAGTTGACTATGTTAGCACTGAAGATCAACCTGCAGATTTAATAACAAAACCGCTGAATGCTAATTGGTATTCAAAACTACCTAATTTAATAGGAATGCAAAGTTCAAACTGTTAATGTTGTTTCGTTAGTGTACAGGTTAATTTTGAAGCTAGTGTAGGAGTGAGAAAACCAACTTGTACATAGAAAACTTCTATGTACTCGTTATACTAGATTGTACATGTTGTACTAGGTAATCTAGTAACAGATAAAGGTATCTGAAACAAACAAACCTTGTAAAATATAATAGTAAGTATTAAACTTCTGTATCGACTTATTAGCCCAAATACACTTTGTCTTTCTTTGACTCTAAAATTAATACCTTTAAATAAAAGTATTCGACATTCCATTAAAGTGTTATTTTGTAAATATTTGTGTCTAGATGGAGAACCACAAATAGTAGTCCAGCCTTAATTAATTATATATTGTCTTTTTAAAAATATGGTATAAAGAGTAGATAGAACAGTACTTTTTCATTGTTAAAGTGTAAACGCCGTGACGTCCTCCTTTATCGTGTTTTGAGTAACAAACAAAATCGACCCACAACCCCGTCTCATGCTAGAACACTGAAGTAATTTTCAAAGTTAGTCGTTTACCTAAATAGGGGTGTCTTTTTTTCTTAGCCACTTACCAACTAATTTCACCTTGGGCTTTCGTCATTTTTATGTAATTTCCGTTCAATAGCGATTACCATCGTTAAGAAAAATAATATTTCACTTGCGCCCAACAACGTGGGGCTGCAGATGGTTAAACAAAAGGAAAAAGTATACAACATTCACGTGAAATTTTCATTTGTGAGAAAATTATCTTGTTTAAACTCTCATGCAATCAAATTACTTGACCAATTTTTAAGCTGTCGTTATTCGCTCAATAACAAATGTCAAATTTTACAAAAATAACAATGACCCTTTTGGATAGCACCACCTAGTGTCGTTTGTAAATATTTATGAATTGGTTTTTGTACAAATTAAATTTTTAGAAAAGTATGTTTCACCTATAGAAGCGAAATTTAAAATCTATCAATAGAATGAGGTGTGAAACTTTTCTGAAAGATGAATCCGTTGTTTTTAATAGCAAGCTCATGAGTTGAGCAATTATTATTAATCTGAATTTTGTAACCTATAACGTTGACTTCCGCCGTCCGTGACTAGAATGGTATAATCCTAAAGATTCCTTTTCCTACTGTAAGAAGCCACCAACTGAGGCAACTATACTTTCCTAACCTTTGCAAGATTTTCTTAACTTTTTGAAGATCCTTTTGCTCTTCTCGATGGAAGGAAACAAATTACTATCACTAAATATGTTTACAAGGCAAATAGTTTACGACCACTAAGCGATTTTTACTGCTATCCAAGTTGAAGGTAAATATTAAAAATTATTAGGCAACACTGTTACTATTAAAAAGCGCCAATTCTATAAATACAGTATCAAGGATGTGAATAACACACTTGAAAATAAAATCTAAATATTCTCCCAGAAAGCGTTACATGATACAACTAAAACTAGAAGTTTCCCGACAAAAGAGTAATGATTAATTGAAACACTTCAAACGTCGAACTTTTGATGTGTTATTGCATGATAAGATGAGAAACACCTGCAAATGTAAAGTTTCAATAAAAAAACTTCCGGTTTAAAGTGACTAACCTGTTTATAGCAAATTATTTACGTTTATCTATTATTCTATATGGAGGTTCCGAAATCGTCAATAAATGTAATATTTATTTGATTTATTTTACTGGTGGTGCTTTGTATATCTTAATTGTTCTGTTTGAAAGACGATTTTATATTTGTTTGGAAATTATATATGAAATAAAGTAATTCGAAGTTAGATACGTTACACAAAACTAAAAGAGTAAGGTACTTAAACTTTACAAGATGAAAACATATAAATTTCATTTTATACTTAGTAAAGTATTTACTAATTTTCAAAGAATCAGAAATGTGCGAAGTTGATCGTATTTTTTTTGAATTTTTGAAAATGTTGTGTGTCATAATTAGGCGTCATTTTGCACCCTTAAAACTAAATTTTGCGCCCTCTTGGCAAACTAGTTATTAAAAAAAAAATATTTTTTCGGCCAATTTCACGAAACCGCACTTTTTAAAAAATTTTAAAAAATGTGTGCCATAATTAGGCGCCAATTACGCGCCATTTTAAGCTGCCAAAACAAAATTTTGTGCCCTCTTGACAAACAAGTTATCTTAAAAAAAATATTCCTCCGGCTAAGTTCACGAAACCGCACTTTTTAAAATTTTCCAAAAAGGTTTGTGCCATAATTAGGGGCCAATTATGCGCCATTTTGAGCCGTTGAATAAAATTTTGCGCCCTGCAGGGTACAAAGTTTTTCGAAAAATACTAGTTCTCGGAGTTAACACCTGAAGTTGGCCGCTCCTTTTTTGAACTTTCCAAAAATATTTGTGATGTAATTAGGCGCCAATTATTTTCACGCATTTACCTTTGGGTTAATTGAATTGTTATGTTCAGGGTTTTGCGAAAAATAGGAATCTCTCATAGGAATAGAAAAATTATTTACAGTCTATATAAAAACTAAACTTATCTAGAGAAAGAAAATAGATACGTATTAGTGTACAGGGACAGAAAATAGGCATGTTATGTTACGCAGATGATATAGCCATTATAGCAGAGTCTAGAAAAGAGTTAGGAGAGTTTTTGAATATTTTAGATGAGAAACTACAGAGTAACTATAGTCTGATAATTAACTCACGAAACACAAAGCTAAAAGACAAGTGAGTTACATCCTAGTTCCAAGCCAAAATTAAAAATAGGTAATACCGAGTTAGAAAAATCTGCCCAAAAGAGGCAGACTTTATTCTATGCTCCTTTCGAAACTGAGGATATAGATCGGCGAAACCCTGATGTCCTTGATCTGGTTTCATTTTTCTTCTGGCAACGTAAACGCCTTAACCCCAATATCTAGTCCTCATGCCCCCGATTCTGATGCCGACTTTGTTCTTCCTCGGATTTGATTTATGAACTTTCGATTTTGTTTTCTTCTCTATTTTGCGAGGTTTCCTTTCGTTTTCTTTCTGTTTCTTTCACCCGTGTAGGTCCGAGAATAGAATAGCCCCATGATACGACCTGTCTGTCGTAAGAAGCGATTACAGCGGTCCAACACATACACACACACACACACACACACACACACACACACACACACATACAACCACACCTCATAAACACACAGTTCTACTTGGTTCTTCTTTCTTCCGTTCTCTTCTTGGTTCTTCTTTCCTCCGTTCTCTCCTGGTATTCTTTGCACCCGTGTGGTTCCAGGAATAGAATATCCCCATGGTACGACCTGTCTGTTGTAAGAGGCGACTACAGCGGTCCAACACATACACACACACACACACACTTTATACACGTCCTATCCATGCCCACATACTTCATACACACACACACATACACCCACACACCTCATAAACACACAGTTCTACTTGGTTCTTCTTTCTTCCGTTCTCTTCTTGGTTCTTCTTTTCTCCGTTCTCTCCTGGTACTCCTTGCACCCGTGTGGGTCCGGGAACAGAATACCCCCATGGTACGACCTACCTGTCGTAAGAGGCGACTACAGCGGTCCAACACACACATACGCACACTACATACACGCACAACACATACACACACACTTCTTACACACCCACATGCACACACACATACACACACGCACGCACACGCACACACCTACTCATACATAACTACACTGGGATTCTGTTTTATTTTCTTTTCTACAATTCCTAGCTTTTTTTGGGTTTTGTACTTGGTGTTGGTGTTATTATTTTTAGAGTGCTCCTTTTTTTTCTTTTCTTCGTTTCTTCCATTCCACATTCCTCTCCGTTTTCCTTTCGCTGCTCTTCCTTGCTGTTGGTTTCTATACCGACTGTGTTTCGTCCATCCGCTCCTGTGGTAGGTGCTTTCTAGTTCGTTTTTCTTTCTTCGGAAACTACGACTTAGTCGACTTAAGAACTAGTTAGCACTTCTTTTCTTCAATTTCGACTACCACAGTTGAGAGTACATCGTTCCTTTTCCCAGCGTTCTTCCTCTAGTCCTCCCGTTCTTCCTTGTTGTTTCTTTGTTTGCTTGAAGCTTGACCTTTGGGTCCTCTTCTGGCTGGCACTGTTGGGTTTTATTCCTCGCTTCTTTACTTTTGTTGAGGTTGAAAACTGTACTGTTTCTTCACAAGAAATATCCGTCCTCCGGCGACTTTTTCAGTGTTCAGGCCGTTCCATGTTAGTCCTTCTAGATTGTGTATTATCCGTCTGTCCTTCCTTCCTTCCTTTTTCCTTTCTTTCTTTTTCTACTATTCTTGACTTTCCTTTTTTTGGTTCCATTATTTTGGTAACGAATTTTCTTATTTTCTCCTTTTTAATTTTGCTGGAGGGAATTTGTTACGTTTATTTTTGACAATAATTGGTTATTTTATTTATAATAATTTTCAACTCAAATCCTTTGCTAATTAATTATTTGTCTATCTAAATTGCATGTCCACGTTTAAATAAAAGCGTCGATTCATAATTAAAAAGAAATACGCTGGCTAATAATTTTCAACTAAAATCCGCTTTGCTTCTAAAACGAAACTTTATTCGATAAATGAAATATCCTGTATATTGTACTTGGTAAATACTTCCGCTAATTAAGAATAAATGCTACTTCCCAGAATTCTCTGACGTAAAGTTTACGCTATACTCAGTTAGTCGATAACGTGTTCCAAGTATCCGATAATTGCTTCTTATGTGTTTTCCGTCGGAAGAATTCGTCGAATTAAAGCTGCGCATTATCCCAATATAAACTGTGTTTTTCTAGGTTAATTCTGAATAGAAGTATTGCTTTGAACTCTGGTCACTGGCTGAAGAAATTGATTTTATTTGCTTTCCAATCTACATAACTGAGACACGTGTAGAAATGTTTGGTTGTTCCCGCTTTTTGTTATGAAAATTTCGCGCACGCAATACGGCGTCCTTCTTCCGGTGGCTTTAAAACTACGATAAATGGTTGTCCCTTGTTGTAATGGGAGGCCAGATGCATTTTTCTGAATGTAGGCCCACCTACATGTTGCCGTGGACCACCTAGTGACTCAACCCCGACGTCAGAAACTTCAAGGGTGAATGTTTTCTTTCTCCATCATTTACGGTTGCGACCATATCGGTTGGGATTTTCGGTTTAAGCTCATGCATTCATAAATTTAATCCGTTTAGACGACAATTAGTGAATTAGTTTGAGATTTAGTGACACTATATAAATGCACTACTATTTGCTTTAAATAACTAGAAGTGTACAACTTTTTAAAGTGAAAATGATTTGCAGACTTGCTGGCACGTATGAAAATGTTGTTGCCATTAGATGTATATGCTTAGTTTTAGATTTACCATGCTGATTTAAAGCTGTTGGTTTTAGAGGGCTAATTTCTCTTCATTTTTTTTTGTCGAAACTCAATCTAGGGAGTAACATAAAACCGGCAACTTACCATTTGTTCTTTTGGTTGATATTTTTTTTAGATTTAGTGTGTAATTATTTATTGCGTGTACATATTGTGTTTAATTATAGGTTTATATTGTGTTTTGAGTATGAATGAGAGTGTGTAATTTTTCTTTCTTTATTTCGGGCCTCCCTTAATTTTTGTTGTAGGTTTAACACCTCGCCCACTCGCCGATTGAGTCCGGTACATTTCTTTTTTTGATTTCTTTCTAGGCTACGTCAATGCACGTAGCAGCTTTCTGAAAATGTAATAGAAGAACGAAAGGGACCTTCTGCTTGGGTGAATTCTGTTGTTTTGTAAAAAAGAAAAATAACACGTTAAGGATATGTTTAGATCCTCGTTATTTAGACAAATTTGTTGTTAGGAATAATGAGCAACTATCAACTGTTAATAATCTATAGGAACACTGTGGCACGATTTAAATAAAATTAAATAAAAACCCTTAACCACAAAAAATATTTAAATTACTAGATACGTATTTCGACCACTATGTGGTCATCATCAGTAGGAAAAAATTAAAAAAAAAAAATAGCTGTTGTTCTGGAACACTTCAGAGGATATTCTCCTCACCACTTAGGCTGAAGTGAACCTTCCCAACCTATAATTTACTATATTGTTGCTTTAAACACTATCGAGGATATTCTTCTCACCCGCAGGCTGGTGTTCTCAACAACAAACAAGTGAATTGTTAATGATGTAATTGATGTAATTGTTAATGATGTAATTGAAAAATTAGGTCATGTTCGATACTTTACAACATTAAATTGTAATAGTGGTTTCTGGATCGTAAAACTTGATGAACAAAGTTCAAATTTATGTACATTTCCAACCCCCTTTGGCAAATTTATGTACAAAAGGCTACCTTATGGGTTAAGTGTCTCTACAGAAGCATTCCAAGAAATGATTGCAGACATTTTTTATAATATAAACGGAATTGCCCTGTACGTAGACGATGTGGTTGTGTTTGGCGAAACCCTTTCTAAACACAATCTGCGTCTTATAAACGTACTAGAAGTTGCAAAAAACAATAAGAGTAAGTTTAATAAACAAAAATCAATAATTTGCAAAGAACAAAAATTTTTGAGTGTACTCATTGACAAGGTCAATGTTCGTCCTGATCCCGCTAAAATTGCAGCGATTACTGAAATGCCTCCACAAAAATAAAAAAGATTTAGAGAGATTTCTTTGTTTAACGAATTACTTGTATAAATTTTTACAAAATTATTCAACTATCACTGCCCCATTAAGAGATCTTTTAAATAAGAATAATACTTTTACCTGGGAACCTGTTCGTGAAAATGCTTTTAAGAAATTGAAAGATTCTTTGCTAATTTTCCTATTTTAAAATTCTTTTATACCAATAAAGAGATCACGGTATCTGTTCACTGTGGTTCAGAAAGAGTAGATGCCTAGTTAATGCAAGATAGTACTCCAGGGCGGTAATTATTTTTTAATGAAATATGAACAGTGACAGACATTATATATAAAACTTCACTGGACAGATGTAATGTTCAAACCTATTATGAAGGCCGATATAGGTATAAATTGTTGTATGATGTTCAAACGATACTATTTAAGTGAAAATTCCAATACTTTTTCAGATCTCTTGTACTAGGTTATCATAAAGTAAGGGATATATTTTAAATCATTACAACTTTTTAATAAATTAAGTTAGTAACATAAAATAAACGAAATCTAGTTGCTTAATGAATGGGATTTTACCGTATCTATGAGAAACAAAAGCGTTGTCATAACAATTGTTGACACTAGTGTCAAAACGAAATTATTCAATTTGAAGTTTTATTTTGAAATTAAAACTCAAGTAAACGTTGAGTTCAAACGACTCAACTGTAATAACATGGATTTACAAACAAGAATTGGTTTAGTTCAGTGCTATTATGAATCCGGCAGAAATTACACCGCTGGATTACGAAGATTTCGCACGAGAATGGGTTTGAGAGCGGGACCCTGTCAAATGAAAGCGTACCACAATTTGATACAAAAATTTGAAAGAACAGGGTCTGTAACTGACTTACCAAGATCAGGAAGGCCAATAATTAGTGATGTCCAAGTTGCAGAGGTTCTTCATGAAAATCAAGACATAGCCAGAAGCAATTCACTCGCAATCAGCAGTGCAAATGCGATATCCAAGCGATTGCAAATGCCGTATACCACGGTTTGGAAAATTTTACGCAAAATTCTAAACATGTATCCATATAAACTGAAAATGCTGTTTGAATTAAAGGACGCAGATTTGGCTAGTAGGTACGATTTTTCTTTGCGAGTAATGGCTCAGATGGAAATTGAACCCGAATGGTTATCCCGTATTTTATGGACAGATGAGGCACATTTTACTCTGAATGGTGGAGTCAATACTCAAAACTGTAGAATCTGGTCTGCAGAAAATCCGCAACAAATCGTTCAAAAGGTCTTCATGACAAGAAAGTCACCGTATGGTGCGGTTTTACAGCTGATTTTATTATTGGTCCGTATTTCTACGAGGAAATGCAGAATGGACAAGCCGTATCTGTAACTGTAAATGGTGAACGATACTTGCAAATGTTACAAAATTATGTTATTCCACAGCTGCAAAACGAGCACTACGGAATTGAAAACATCATTTTATGCAGGATGGAGCACCCCGCACATTTTCGACCAGTCAAAGAATTGTTAACCAACGTTTTCAAGATCGCGTGTTAAGCAGACATTTCGTAAATTCATGGCCACCAAGATCACCTGATCTAAACCCAGCGGATTACTGGCTGTGGGGTTATTTAAAAAGTTTAGTGTTTAGAAGACGACCAACTACGCTACAAGAATTAAAAGACAGTATTACGGAGCAAATTGGTACAATTCAACCAGAAATGTTACGAAATGCTGTGTACAATTTGGAGGAAGGATGGTGATTTTACAACAACAAAATGGAGGTCATATTGAGCAATTGCCGTAACCTGTTTTGGGGATACTAAATCCCATTTCATAAGCAATTAGATTTCATTTATTTCTTGTTATTAACTTAATTTGTTACAAAGTTATCATAATTTAAAATATATCCCTTACTTTATGATAACCTGATATATTGCAAAGATTGCAAAAATACATTTAAGTTCAGCATTTTGGAAAAGACATGCCCAAACCGCAAAGTTGTTATAAAATATAAATGTAACATCATTGGTTCTTTATGTAAATATTCGAAATCAAGGCGGTTTTAAAAAATAAACAGTGTGTGGAAATTGGCCTGGAATTGGCTCAAACGTCTTCAGCATTTAGAAGGAGACGTGATCTAGCCAACAAAAATATGAACTATAGCGTGAAAGAATTTATTGGAAAACTACTAATTCGGCAAATGGGGGATCTTGGTAGCCGTCTGGTTGCTTAACCACCTTCACGTACCACTGAATATGGGTGAAATAGGGTATATAATTAGAAAACAATAGAAGGGGAACCGAACTGTATCTAACAAGAAGGAGCAGCGGCTATATTCGAAGACAACAAACATAGTAATAAGGACAAAAGTGTTGGAAGCATATGTGTAGAACACAGCACTGTGCGGCTATGAAATAGGGACAGTAGGAGAAGTAGACAAAAAAAGGAAGAAGCCTTTTGAAAAGTTATGTTTCGGATGTATGATGATGATGTTATGGACAGATAAAGTTAATAACAAAGATTTTTGAAATAGTAGGTAAATAAAGATATCTGTGAAGACAGAAAAAATAAGAGACAGGAAGACAGGATACGTTCTAAGGTATTTTTGGGGCTATATTACAAGCAAATATAGAAAAAACGAGGGGTAGATATAGACCTAAATCAGAATACTGCACGTAGATAGTAAAAGATGCAGACTGTGGAAATTTCAAGAAAATAAATGTTAGCTCAGAATAGGAAACAATGGAGGCACACGTCTAACCAATTCCTGGACTGAAGACTTTATGATGATGGTGATAAGGAACCCGTCACATTAAATGGATTAGACATACTGCGTAAATGCAAACAAGACATACGAAATAAGCAAATAGGGGTGTTTGGAAAAATCTGAAATAAGATCCTTGGAAGTATTAAAATACACAAATTATCACAAGAACATAATTGTTAATCTTGGCTGTGATCCATTCTATATACACTATTTTCTTCCTGAACAAATGCATATTGATAATTGAAGAGTCGAGTGGATAAAGAAGGTAAGTAACGTTTTTTAAAAATCGAGCTATCTTCATGAATGAAGGAGGTAAGTGATAATCTTTACTTAGCCCTGACTTTAATATGAGAATATCAACCAGAACAGAGGATACAAATTGATAAAGGAGGTATGTAACAGTGCTTTAATAAGATGTGATTGGATGAAAGGTGTAAATAGCAACACATACGCCCTTCATACTTCAGAACCTATATATACTTTCCTCATCCATGAGAGCACAGAGCACATATCTCCTTTGTCCAGTCAGTTCATGTCAAGAAGTCACACATATGCCTGTTTATCTGTGAAGTTAACCTGTAAAATAACAATGTACTATTTGTTTTAATCGTCTAACTATGTCCGCAAGGAGTAGACTAACTGTGCAGAAGGCTTTGGATAAATGTATTTTAATAAATCAGCTTTAGATCAGGACACCAAAGAAAATTCAAACCTAACCTCAAACGCAACAGTTTGTGAATGCTCTGGAGTAGTTGTAGAATATGTGCAGAGGCTCTTTTTGGATAGAGATGTTGTGATTTACAGTTAAGTTCAGTATTTTAACTTTTAACGGGGCCTTCAAGCTTTGGTCCTATTTATAATGGTTTAAATAACAGTAAGTTGGTCTTCTTAAAATGTAGTTTTATTAAAACTTATCAAAGGAATAAATTCAAACCCTTAACCTCATAGAATGCAATCAGTTTGTGAATTCTCTGAGATGTAGTTCAAGAAATAAACACGAAATAAATGTAAAGCAAGCAGACTCGGTAAAATTAAAAAAAATAAATTAATGAAAGCAAAAGCAACCAATTTTAGTATGTGTGATAGAAATGTGGTTCAACAAATGAAAATGAAGTGAATTTACAGTAAAACTAAGATTCAGTTAACTAACAAGAAAAGAAATATTCTCTAATTACTATAAAATTTTTAATGTTCGGTCTTTAATTACGCGACCGTTTGCACGAAGGCTATGGTACCTATCTATAATGGAATCCGTCTCGAGAATAACAGTACACAATATGGTCAATTATTACACGTAAATGCTAAGTTGCCATTATATAAAACAGTTTCATAACATAGTGTCTGGAGCTCACTTACATGAAATTGATAAGTTCTGACGAACCCATTTGAACTTCAGGTCCGATGACCTTGTGCAATGAGTATATTCTAAAGATGGTGTGAGGCTTCCTCAAGTCTCTCGAAGAACTTGATAGACTAGCTGCACAAAGGTTGTAACAAACTTAATAACTCAACACCTAGAAAGGTAAGACAGAACGTCGTTCATGAGAGTGATGACTCAAATAAGTAAGTGCAACGAACTGCCAATAGGAAAAGAACAAAGATACAGACATACAATTTACAACCACTCTTCTGGAAAAGTCTCAGCAAAAGGAAAAGCCCAGTTTTCTCAGAAACTTCCGGAAACTTTTACACGTAATGTTGCTGCATTTCACAGCGCCGGCGCGAAGTTAGTGCAACGACTTATGTAAACGAACTGGAAATACAATTACGCGGCAAGGTCTTGTCAAATTTTATGGCGCGATACTATCGCACATCGAAACCTGCAAGACTAAAGATGTCAGTGACTAGTTTAACGTTAAACAAAGAAAAGTAATATTCCCTAATTACTATAAAATGAATATTGACATGAAAGATTTGCTACTGTTTAAAAGTATTGCATTTCGAGTGCCAACAAGGTGTCGGACAGATGCTGCTAAGAATAAGTCTGCATCTTTTAACTACGCGATTACCATTAATAGCACTACTGTTCCTGTATGCAAAAAAGTATTCTGCTCCTTATACCAGATCAGTAAAAAGAAAGTTGAACACCACCAGAAATCAATAAAAAAAGGTGTGCACACTCCTGTATGCGATAGGAGAGGGAAACATGACAATCAACCCCATAAATTAGCTGACGAAGTTAAGAACTATGCAATAGAACATATCAAGCAATTTCCTGTGACGCAGTCGCATTACTCCAGGAATAAAAATCCACACAAGCAATACCTTTCTCCATTGCCTAACATTTCAAAAATGTATAGTTTGTATCTTGAACGATGTACAGAAGAGAATAATAAACCTCATCATCATTTTGTTTTCGACCTTACTTAAGGTCGGTTTGACATCTTTGTAAACCTTGCTTTCTAATAATGACTGTGCTAAATCTTAAAAAGCTTTAGCACTTACCCTTCAACCAACAACTACAATTTCATAATAATTTGACTAGATATAGTTTGGTCTAGGTCTAAATAAACCCTATATCCTATCATAATTTTTCTCCAAGCGCTGACTCTACATAGATATTAGTAACCTGATGGTTGTTAAAGAACTCCATGTTTACATGATTCCCATTTATAAAGAAATATTACCTGGTTATCCGCTTCAAAAAAGAAAAAGTGTTAAATTATATGTTATGGTAAGGCTTAAGCAACGAATCGCTGCCAACATGCCAGACCGCTACCTAATTGTGAGTTATGTCATGGTGACGTTTATTAAATTATATGTTATGGTAAGGCTTAAGCAACAAAATGCTACCCACATGCCAGACCGCTAACTAATTGTGAGTTATGTCCTGGTGACATTTAGTTAACTGATTTTATTTTTTTGTTTTGTTTTCGAACTTACTTAAAGTCGGTTTGACGCAGCTCTAACTTCTTTTCTATTCTGTGCTAATCTAAAAGCTCTACATACCCTTCACAACCTAAATTTCTAATAATTTGACTAATATAGTTTGGTCTAGGTCTTCCTATATCCTTCTATCTTTTTCCTATCCAGCTGACTCTACATAGATATTAGCAACCTGATGGTTGTTAAAGAACTCTAACATGTTTACATGATTACCATTTATAAGGAAATGAAATATAACCTGGTTATCCGCTTAAAAAAAAGAAAAGTGTTAAATGATATGTTATGGTAAGGCTTAAGCAACGAAACGCTACCAACATGCCAGACCGCTACCTAATTGTGAGTTATGTCATGGTGACGTTTATTAAATTATATGTTATGGTAAGGCTTAAGCAACAAAATGCTACCCACATGCCAGACCGCTAACTAATTGTGAGTTATGTCATGGTGACATTTAGTTAACTGATTTTTATTTTTTTTGTTTTGTTTTCGAACTAAATTAAAGTCGGTTTGACGCAGCTCTAAATTCTTTTCTATTCTGAGCTAGTCTAAAAAGGTCTACATAGCCTTCACAACCTAAATCTCTAATAATTTGACTAATATAGCTTTGTCTAGGCCTTCCTACTCTATTTTTATTTGGTAGTCTATAATCTAAAACTTTACTAAATAGTCCCTAATGTCTTAACTGGTGCCCTAACATTCTATCTCTCCTGACCTTCAATTATTTCCACATACAGGGATCCTCACCTATCCATCTATAAACTTCCTCGTTTGTTACTCTATCTGTCCAACTAATCTTTAACATTCTCCTATAACACCAAGTTTCAAAAGCTTCTATCTTTTTCTTATCTACTTCTTTATTTGTTCAAGTCTCACTACCGTATAGTAGAACGCTCCATACGTACGACTTTAAGAAACTTTTTCTATTATCTAAACTAATACTATTAGCTATTAGTAAGTTTTTCTTTTTTAAAAACATTTTTCTAGCTTGGGCTATTCTAGCTACTATATCTCTTCTGCTACGTCCATCCTTTGTAATTATACTACCTGAATAGCAAAATTCATCTACCTCCTCTAACTCGGTATTACCTATTTTTAATTTTGGTTTAGAACTAGGCTGTAACTCACTTGTCATTATCTTTGTCTTTACTGAGTTAATTCTCATACTATAGTTACTCTGTAGTATCTCATCTAAAATATTTAAAAACTCTCCTAACTCTTTTCTAGACTCTGCTATAATGGCTATATCATTTGCAAAACGTAACATGTCTATTTTCTGTCCCTGTACACTAATACCTACCTCTTTTCTCTCTCTAGCTAAGTTTAAAGCTTCCTCAATATAAACATTAAAAATCAAGGGAGACAGTATACAACCCTGTCTAACACCATTTCTAATCTTAGCTTCCTTTTCTATTTCATCAAATCTAATTACTACGCTTTGGTTTTATATAGACTGTAAATAATTTTTCTATCCCTATGAGAGATTCCTATTTTTCGCAAAACCCTGAACATAACAATCCAATTAACCCTATCAAATGCTTTTTCTAAATCTACAAACGCGAAATGAGTCTTTTATTTTTTGTAACCTTTTTCGATAATTACCCTAATCATTAGTATTGGTTCTCTAGTCCCTCTGTCTTTACGAAAACCATATTGGTCTTCGCCTAAATAATTCTCAGTCAAAGCTGGGATTGGAATAATAATATTTTTTCGAAATCTATTGGAACCTCACCTGTGTGATATATTACATTTACTAGTTTATATAATCTGTCTAAAGTTTTCTGACTTGCATATTTTATTAATTCTGCACGTATATCGTCTATCCCTGGCGCTTTATTTAATTTAAGATTCCGAACCGCTCTATCAAATTCCTCTCTTAATATTGAGAACCCTATTTCTACATCCTCTTCTTGGTCGTACTCTAACTCATCCATATCGTCTCCCTTATATAAATCTTCTAAATATCTTTTCCATCTATCTGCTACCTCAACTTTATTTATTAGAAGCTCATTATTCTCGTCTCTAATACCATTATATTTTTTCCTATCTTCCCCAAAAAACTTTTTAACTGCCATGTAAGCCCTGTCTGTCTTACCTACTCTCAAATCATCTTGTATTCCCTTACAATTCTCCTCCATCCATTTATTTCTAGCTTTTCTACACTCATGTACTATCTTATTTCTAACTGTATTATATTTTTGCTTACTTTCACTATCCACTTCTCTGAAAGGTTTAAGCTTTCTTCTATTCTCTATTAAATCTAATATCTCCTTTGTTACCCACGGTTTTTCGCTTCTATTTTTTCTTACCTATAGTCTGTGTTGCTGTATCATGTACAGTCAGTTTTATTTCTTTCCATCTATTTTCTACATTCCCTCCTACAGCTATCTCTTTGCTCTTATTATCTAATACTTGTTTATATTCCTCTTTTACCCTACTATCATTAAGCTTACCACAAAGCAAACTGAAAAAGCAGATTTCTTCACTTGGATTGAAGATATAGCTCATCGTGAAAGTTCTGAAGTATGCAGCTCTTTATTGACTATGTTGGAATATAACCAAATTTTTCAAGACAATGCAATATTGATGTTGTGGACAGACTCATGTGCAGGCTAGAACAAAAACTTTTTAATTATCTGTTTTTATCAATACCTTATTCTCAAAGGAATCGTCAAACCCATCGATCACAAATTTCCTGAGGTAGGGCACAGCTATTTGGACTCTGATCGAGACTTCGGGCGCATTGAAAAGGTTTTACGAAGACATTGTACCATGTCAAAATTTCATAGCCCGTTATAATAAATTTGTTATGCATCCTCAATATAAATATTCAATGAAAGACGCCACAAGTAATGTATCAGCGCTGCCAATACCGTAATTAGAGTATTCCCCACTACGACAGGAAATAACACGACGAATAAAGCTCAGTTTTGAAGGGTCATTTTAACCAATGTAGTCGGTGATAATAAGACGTCGAGCCTTACAAAGCACGATGATAATGTTATGTTTGAAGTGGGCGATTAGAATCGCAGTGAGCATCATATCAGTGAAGCGACAATGCATGTATGTGAATATGTCTTATAGTTAATATTGGTTAGTATAGTTCTTGAAAGCAAAAATCATTAATATAAATCTGTTTTAGCGAGTTATCTGGTTAGTTTTTTAGTTCTTCATATAATGGAGTAAGAATTATTTATTTTATGGTTTGTCGATTGATACGTAAGTAATTATAAGTTAATATTTCTGAAATTAATACAAAAATAAATGGTTTGCATCAAGCTGAAAATCTTTTATCTTTGCTGGTCGATATAATGGTTTGGTAATATTCCGCTACAAAAAGAAGCACATGTTAGGAACAACAGGACAAGGTCAATCCTTAAAGCGGCGTAAGTAATATGTCATACTTACATATGCTGGAAGCAAGGTGAGTACAAAACTATCTTTGGAATGAAAGTTTGGAAGCTTACGTGATAGAGGGCACGCATCAACTGGCATTTTAGAATTACATATTGGCTGAAGATTAATTTTTGAAAATTTTAATACGTAAAGTATATATGAAACAATGCGTATGATTCATATATGGTACTAAACATGTTGTAAACTATTGAAACGTTTTTCCTTATTATGTCTTGCACCACGTTGTGTGCAAGTATAACGAAGTCTTCCGACATAACTAGGGGTCTATTCCTTGGGCAGAGCTATGAGAAATGGGGGGGGGGTAAGTCGAAATCTGTTTGTAGATCAAACTTAATCTAAACCAAATAGGCGCCACCAAGTCCTGACTTAATTATGATAATTGCATGGCATATTTCTAAGGGCGGACGTGGAGACCCAAAAAAAAAAGATTGTCTTCGCTGACAAAAACCTATCTTAATCAAATAAGACGCAGCTCCTGTAAGAAATTGTAATAGTTAAATACATAAAGAAGTAGTAAAAAGCTATTTCCAATATAAAGTTGGCATCAAAGACCTACTAATAAGGATGTTAGCTTTGTGTGATTAGATTTGATCATTCTTGATCAAAACTTTAAATCCTGAACCAATTGTTTACTAAAAAGAACCTCTTTTAAAATAATATGATTTATAACAAAAATTTAATCAATAACTGTATCAATCCATAGTTTTCAACTTCAGGTTTATCTTAATTATTTTTAGTCAAATACTTTACAGTATAATATAATTTTGTTACACAAATTGGGCTCCGACCTGTGCAGATCTGTTCAGGCAAATGACAAATTAATTACTTCTAAAAAAGTTAGTATTCAAGTTTTTCGTTTTTTAAATCACATATGCAAGTTTTAATTTATATAAGGCAGATCTCAAAAATAGTCGTGTTTACATCATTTGTACTAAAGCTGTTCAGAGCATTTGCTTTCAAAAATACATCTGTCAGCAGTATACTGCAGAAAAATATATGACGTCAGTAACACCTGTTGACGTTACTAACAATTCCTAATGAACCAAATAGTTGAAGCTTTTACAATATTCATGCTTTTACGCATTAAAACAAATTACCGTGTTCCTAGTGTGAAACACATAAAAAGGACTTAAAGCTATCTACGAACCAAAACTGCATTTCTCGCCTTGTTGCAAGGAAGGATGAGATACTCGTTATTTCATGCTAAGATCACAGCGTCGTAGTGTGAACCAAATTCATAAAAAACAACTTCTACTATGGAGTCGTTCCACGTGTCGAATCAAATACGGTGACGATACATTCTGCAGCCGTTGTAATCCTGTAGTTGAATTACGCCGCCTTACTAAAGTAGTAGCATCTTTACATTGTCCTTGTGTGTCTTAAAAGTTTGCATAACAAGTGTCGTCCTCTTAAAATTGCCTCCTAAATTTTATATTCTAAAAGTTACATCGTAAGTTGTAGCATTATACGTCGTCGCGCTAAATAAATTATCTCAAATTAAACAAGTTAATAAACTTTATACGTTACCAACCGTTATTCAAAGATATGCTAACTCATCGAAGTGGATTCGCAAATTGCCGGCCTGCAATCTATGGTACATGTTATTGCTTCTTCCACATATGGCCGACTGACTACAAAACTAGCTCGGGCGGCCGAGGCGTCCGGGGGGGACCGTCAAACAGATTGTAAATAGCTGTAGATGACACAGATATTTAACCACAAATAGAATACCAAAGGACGATGCGGCTTTAACGTATTACTTTTGTTGTTGAATGTAATTTACTATTGTTTTAATAAAATTGTTAAATTATTCTCGCAATTTTATGGAGGGATTTATTATCAAAAATAAAATTGTTACACTAAAGTAACAAAATTCAGAAACGAGATCGTTTATTATCAATTAAAACCTGTCAGATCATTATTAGAATCAGATATAAACATGTATTTAGGATATTTAAGAAACAGCTTTGATAATATTTTTATAATCTACGTTGCATGAATTATTAGTTATGTGAACCCTCGTCAAAGATCTATGATCAGATAGGGCCATTGATGACAAGTAAATCAATCGTAAATTATTGAAAAACATTAAGTGTTTTGTATTGCTAGAGCTTAAAATTATTTTCTCAAGTCAGTGAATTTTTTTGTAAATAAATAGGATAAAGGAAGCTTTAACGATCAAACCAAAAACAAAAAAAAGGAATTAGTTCAGTGAGGAAGAGATTAATTTTGACTATAAATAAATAACATGAAACATGAATAATAATTGTAAGCAAACTTAGATGTAAATAGAGGAACTTTGAGCTTGTCTAATTATTTCTTGAAATACTCACTCTGATATTTTTTGAACCGAAGTTTAACTGATTTGCCCGTAAGTGACATCTTCGATTAGAATTGAGTATGTTGATTTGAGGGCACAAATAGTGTTCTAATTTTTTTTATTAATGATTTTGATCATGTATTTATTACAGGTTCAGTGATAACACTAGTAGGTAATGTACTTAGAAGGCTAGAGTTTTTTTTGTATGAAAGGAAATGTGTAAGGATTTCCTGCGTTCTCCCTTAAACTATCTAATTTTGAATCAGACGCAGTGACGCCATATTAGTTTTGAATCTATTGAAGTCGGCGGAATTTCGATTTAATATAATTTTCACTCCGCCTTGCATATCTCATGTCTCTGTATGAATAGACCCCGAGCTAGTCCGGAAGGAATGATTTTCAGTCATTAGAAGAGGCCAGTGTTATTCAACCCAAAGAAACCGCCCCTAAGGGAAGAAAACAGTTCAACATAAAAACATATACTTGCCAGAGGAGTATCGAACTATACTCCGTTAGTCTAGCAGAGTGAGTAACGTGACAAATATGTATCAAAAAGTCAGACCGTTTGAAGATCTTGCCATCAAACTGAATTTGATCAACCGAAAAAAGAACACTTTAAAAGAGACGGTTCCCTTTGACGATGGCATAAAATAGATCAGAGTAACCAGTTACGGACCTCATTTATATAAGGAAAGCTTTGATCCATACACACCCTTTAAAAAAGTCAACATTATTCGGATAGCACGAATTCCTATTCCAGTAAATGTTGCAATTCAAAGAATCGTAATCAAAACTGGAAAACTAACGAAAGAAAAAATAGCAAATCTTAAAAGCCAGCTGCAGTTTATCAAGGAACCATTCAAATGGTACTACAATATGATTATAACCGAACAGGTAAACCAATCTCAATAAAGTTCAATATTGACACAGTCTTAGAACATTATTAAGTTTTGTTTTTTAATGTTTTTATTTTTAAATTTGTATAAAATAAGTAACCAAGGTAATCTTAGACGTTAGCAATAATTTAAACAGTTTAGGTGGATATGCTTATTTTATTATTTTAGTATAGTTCGCTCTTAATATTACTCTTAATTTATAGTTTGTAAAGTTTTGAAAGTAACTAGGATATCTGGTTTTCCTGTAATATTTTCCGTGATCTCTTCTTTCATAGAGCATTCCATATTGAATGCGCACCTTAAAGTGGATGAAGGAGGCATGTGCAATTTTTTTCAAAATTTGGCTTTTCCTCAAATGCATTTCAATTTCTGTTACTGCTCAATAAAAAAAGCTTTATAATCTATTTTTTGAGGAAGTAGCTTCATAATTAAGGAAAAAGCAAACAAAATATTTAAGAAATGTATTTAATAAAATTGAAAGTCATTTTTCTCAAATGTAAGATTTTGTTACTTACCTCCTTCATTCAATCGGCTCTTCAATTACTATTGAAAAAATCGCAAATATCAAATGTTGAAATTGATGCAACCAGATTGTTAACAGTACATTGTTGTCTTGCATTTTCTTATAAACAGTTACTCATTTAGAAGATACTGGGGAAAAGATACTGGTATATTAAATGTTCTCCGAGGTTCATGATATCAACAACATTGCATTTTGATTACGTGAATCGTTCCGAAAAGGAGCTAGTGTGTCAAAAACATTTACTGTGGATCAGTCATCTGCCCTACCAATCGCTATTGCTAGAGTGATTGAACATGAATCCCAATCGTTATACTCTGAAATTTATTATAATTACATATTCCACGATGGACCGTTGCCTAACGCATTCCTTAGGATTGACTTTGCTCACTTAATAAGAACGTTGGTTGAGTGGAAGAGTCTTAAAAATTAAGAAAAGCTAAAGAACGGTTTCTATCTAAGTCCTTTAGCTCAACTGATTAAGTGTACATCAGTGTGTGCTATTGATGAGCTGATTGTAAATTTAATTAAGAGTTTATTTTACTATCAGCACACCTAAGCCTATTATTTAAGAAAAATATATACTCCAGGACAGAAACTAGTTTTTGTTCAATGTGGAACATGTTTAAACATTTGAGTATTATAGCGATAGAATGTACAAATATTAAATTTCTCTATTTCGCTCACAAACACAGCCGCTCACAATCTACTGCACTAACTGAAAATCATTTTTCAATATACCATTTGTACTGTTTGCCAACTGAACACACCCGAGACACGTATTCTCTGTGTAAATTTAGTAGATAAATTTACAATTAAATTTTTTTCAAAGTAAACTCTATTCAGCTAAATCGCGCACTTTTATAATTAAAAAAACTTTTACCATTAACAAACAGAAATATAAAACCAAGGAATAATTCTCTCGAGAGCTTCATAACTTTGAAAAGCAATTGTAAATGTTAAACCTCGGTCTAATGCCACGTTCTTCATACAGCTACTGTTCTAAAACTGTAAAAGACTTAATTTAAAAAAGATATTCAGTATGTTATTCATAGTCCCATGCAGCATCAGATAAGCCAATTAAATAATTTCTTTATAATGCGACAGGAAAGCAGAGGCATTTTCTGTTACATCGATCGTAAACATGTAAACATATCTAGTGATAGTAATTTGTTTCCTTTCATCGAGAAGAGCTAGAGTATCTTTAAAAGGTTGAGAAAATTTTTAAAAGATTAGGAAGGTATAGCTGTCTCAGTTGGTGGCTTCTTACAGCAGGAAAGGGAATCTTTAGGATTATACTATTCTAGTCACGGAAGGCAGAAGTCAACGTTATAGATACTCCCTGTATGTTTGTTGTGGTTTAGTTCTGTATTTTTCTTAGTCTTTCTTCTCATAAATGTCAAACTTTAAAATTTTTATTATTTTAACAACGATCTTAGGTCATGGATCGAAATGTAAATAAAGACAATTTTAAAAACACTGAATGGTTTAATACCCAAGAAAGACTAAGAAAAATTCAACCTTGTAGGTTACAAAATTCAGATTAATAATAATTTCTCAACTTATGAGCTTGCCATTAAAAACAACAGATTCATCTTTCAGAAAAATTTCACATCTTATTATATTGATAGATTATTAAATTTCTCTTCCATAGGTGAAACACTTTTCTAAAAATTAAATTTGTACGAAGACCAATTCATAAACCTTTTCAAACGACCACTAGATAGCACTATCGAAAAGGGTCATTGCTAATTTTGTAAAATTTGACATTTGTTACTTGTGTAAATAATGACAGCTTAAAAATTGGCCAAGTAATTCGATTGCACCGAGAGTTTAAACGAGACAATTTTCTGACATAAATGATAATTTTACGTGAATGTTGTAAACTTTGTTCTTATTGTTTAATCATCTGCAGCCCAACGTTGTTGGACGCAAGTGAAATATTATTCTTCTTAACGATGGAAATCGCTATTGAACAGAAATTACCTAAATATGACAACATCCCAAGGTGAAATTGGTTGGTAAGTGGCTAAGGAAAAAATGACACTCCTATTTAGGTAAACGACTAATTTTGAAAATTACTTCAGTGCTCTGGCATGAGACGGAATTTAGAAATTTTAACTTTATTACTGAAAACACGATTAGGGAGGGCCAGGTTTCTACTATTAACAATTTTACGTCAAAAAATTTTGGCACTTTCAGAAAAATTAAGTTTTAATATTGAGAATTTCGCGCCATAAATTTAACTTTAGGTGCACATTTCCTCAACTTCTAATTGTTAAAGCCGAATTTCGCCACGCGTGTGGACGAAGGAGTAGTGGAAATTCGAAATGGCCATTAGGACTTGCCTTTGAAACGTGAATAATTGTGTTGATATGGTATCTTATAATTGTTCAATTATGTAGATTGCCTTTGAGTTTTATTATTTCCCAAACCATTCTTATCGTACCTCTACATAGGAAGAAGACGACCGAATTTAGATGCAACCTGGCTTAGCCCATTGTGGCCGAGAACCATCATTTTTAAGCCGGATATAATCCGCCCCATCATGAAGTAATTCCTAAGGAATTTGCCTATTCACGTAAGTACTGTGGGTAATTGGTACAATAATTTGTATATTTAAAAATGGATGTAATAATTTGCATATTGTGTTCTGGTCATTGACAATTCGTGGGTCGATTTCCACATTATGTAATATTGTTACCAACTGTCATTTGTGTCGTATGTGCCGCGTTTACGGGACTGTAATATAATGTGAAAACAAAAGTCCTGAGGAAAATGCGGAAAGCCGTCGACTCCTAAATGGATTTCGATAATATAAAAAGTACTGTTGTATCAACCCTTTATACTTCTATTTCTAAAAAGAAAATATATAATTAATTAAGACAAGACCGCTATTTGTGGTTCTCCGCCTAGACATAGACATAGACATAGGGCAGATGACCCATCAATTCGTTGTTTTGAGTGCTCAAATAGTCACCTGTTTGAGCCGATGTGTGAGAGTTCGCATTGTCTTGATGGAAAATGATTCGGCGTCGTCGGTTTATTTTTCTATTTCTCCGAAAGCTTGTGACAAACAAATGGTCGTATACCAAGGAGAATTAACTGTTCTACGATCCTCTAGAGCAACGGTCGTGACATGTACATTTATGCTGAAAAACAGGGAACCATTTTCTTCGAAGTGCTTTGAAAGAGGATAACTTTTATTGGATTTCGTTCGTATTGGAAGATCCATACAGTCGACTGCTGCTTACTTTCGAATTCATACAAATAAATCCAAAATTCGTTACCTGTCTAGATGTTTTACACTGCGTTTGATACACCGCAATCGTATTTTTGAGCATTTCTTTGCACCAATCGACACGAGTCTTTTTTTAGGGATTGCAAAATTATGTGGGATCCAACAGGCACAGCTAAATGTTCATGTAATGTCGAATGTATACATGTCATACTAATGCTTAGGGATGCCTGAATCTCACGATAAGTCACATGACGATTCTTGCATCATCTCACAGCACAGCATCGATTTCTTACACAACAGCCGAATTGGAACGTTTTTTAAGTGCATCCGCAAGCAAAATTTAACGATTTCGTTCACTGAAACCAATACAGTCGACTGCTGTTTACTTTCGAAATCATACGAATAAATCCAAAATTCGTTATACACTGCGTTTGATACACCGCAATCGTATTTTTGAGCATTTCTTTGCACCAATCGACACGAGTCTTTTTTTAGGGATTGCTAAATTATGTGGGATCCAACAGGCACAGCTAAATGTTCATGTAATATCGAATGTATACCTGTCATACTAATGCTTAGGGATGCCTGAATCTCACGATAAGTCACATGACGATCTTGCATTATCGCTTCGCGCACAGCATCGATATTTTCTCACACAACAGCCGATTTTGGACGACGTTCTTTAAATTCATCCGCAAGCAAAATGCGAACACGATTGAGTTCGCTATACTAATGATATACAGTGGTTTTAGTTGGAGCTTTTTCCCAAAAATTGAAATAAGTTAATTCAGACACTGTGTGGGAGATAACCCACGTTGGAAATGCTAAAAAATCATAACACGAAAATGTTCACGAATTAATTCCATTTTTTGGCCGAGACGAAATTTTCAACTCAATCAAAACAATACAAATTGTGTTCATATGACAAAGTGTTATAAGTATGTATACTGTCAAAAATGTCAAATTTTAGGTTAAAAACGTCAGATTGCACCTAGCAACACTAGTGTTGTTAGTTCCCGATACATATCCAGTACCCCTGGTATATGATATGGTATTGAAAACTACTTACAAAAGAACGAAAGAGTACTCATGGTTAGACTAGAATCTAAACCGGTAAATAAAGTAATAATACAGGTATACATGCCCACTTTTAGCTACAGTGAGGAAGCAGTAGATGCGATCAACAAGGATATCGAAGATATACTAAGATACGAAAAACGACATGAAAATTCAATAATTACAGGGAGATTTTAATGCAGAGAAGGTGAGGGTAGGGAAGAAACGGTAGTAGGTGTATTTGGTTTAGAGACGCGAAACGACAGGAAATAGGTTGGTAGAATTTTGCGACAAAAGCAATTTAACTCACAAACACATAATTTCAACATCATGCTAGAAGGTGATACACGTGCAAGATGCCAGGAGATATAGAAAGATATCAAATAGATTGATTACGTTCTTGTTAGACAACGGTTTAAAATTCAAGTAAAAAAAAGATACCTAAAGGTTTCAAACGTAACATCATAGTCACTATGCCAAAAAAGAAAGGCGCGGATAGGTGGGAAAATTTTCGTACAATAAGTTGGACAGCACACGTAAATAATTTTAACTGTAATTTTACAAAGACTAGCGGAAAACGGGATGAAGAAATACTAGGAGAAGATCAATTTGGGTTTAGACTAGACAGCTAAACACGGTATGCTATTTTAGCTCCGAGGGTAATAATGGAGAAGACAATAGAAAAAAGAGAAAGCGTGTAGATAGGGTTTGTAGATCTGGAAAAAGCATTCGACAATGTAAAATGGAAAAAATGTTCGAATTACCAAAAAAGAGTGGAATGAGTGCTAGGAATAGACGGACAGTATACATTATAATTTAAATTCGGGCCGCTATACTTGCGGCCACGTCCCCAATGCTCCACCCAGAGGTACTACATTGGGTTTAAACGCGAAAAATAGTCGTGCTCCTAATTTATTCTTACTTCATAGTTGATTCACCCTAAATAAAAACTAAATAAAAATCTAACAAACCTAAAAATCTAACAAACCTAACAAACTCTAACAATCTAACAAACCTAAAAATCTGACAAAAACTGGAACAAACACAAAACAAAAACTAAAAACAGGGTTGTAAATAATGGTATCCCTAGCGCTGACTTTCGAGTGTACCCGATCAACAAGCAAAAATAAGGAGGAGGGATCCGTAATACCGGATAACAGACGCCGGTTCTGCTTACCAGTGCGACCTGAAGGGTCGTCTTAAAACTATCAAATCTAGCTAACTAATTTAAATCCATCCCTAGCTTTCCTATCGTCCCCTAACTGATTTACATTATGATTATAATCTTCGCAATTCTGCTCGTCCTTCCCAAATATATACTGCAACTAAAATGGCGACAGAACGTCAAACAAAACAAATAAGCCACATAATACATGCTATATATAAATAAATATAAAGTGTAAATATAAAATATAAATAAATATAATTATGTAAATATATAAATAAATGTTTAATAAGCGTTAAGCATATAGCAGTGCACAAAATAGCGAAAGCATCACCCTATTTATCAGGTGCACTCGCACAAGCATTATGTCGGCTAGCGCCTTTACACACCAAACGTGCTTCTTAAATTATTTCAAATACTACTAATTAATGTAAATCAATGCTTGTGCGAGTACAGCCGCCACAATTTAAGCCTTACCTCGATAATAAAATTCTCCAGCATCCGAAGATCTGGTCGTCTGTAACTTACTTCTAAAGGTGGGACGGGTGCACTGCTAAAGTCCTTAATGCTCTTGGGGGATCACAATCACTATCACTATCACTTCACTTTCAAGTCCTGGGGGATGCGCGGTTGCGCTCTGTTTTATTATCCTTGTTTACTTTATTGATTTAATTTAATGAGGGTTTATGATTTATTTGTTATTGTTTACGGACAGTATACAGCTTGTACAAAGAGCAAACAGCTGTAATAGAATTAGAACAAAACTGCAGAGAATAAAATATTAGGAAATGGATGAGACAGGGATGTGCTCTATCCCCGTTAATTTTTAACTTGTACATTGAAGAGACAATGAATAGTGTCAAATGCAAAAAGATATTCGAAATTATTATGCAGGAACAAAAAATTTGATATGCTTAGCTTTGCAAATCATATAGCCGTATTAGCATTTAGCAAAGAAGAATTACAAGCTGTTCTTTATGAAATGGAAACAGTCCTAACAGAGAGATGATGTATGAAAATTAATAAAAATAAACCTAAGGTACTAGTATGTAAAGAAGGGAAAAATAAATGAAAAACTAGAATACAAATAAGTAACTAGAACTTACAAAGGGTTAAAGATTTCTGCTACCAAGGAAGCCAAATAATGTAAGACGGGAAGAGCGCAATAGATATAAAACGATGCTTGCCACAAAGTCGTACTATATTTAGCGAGAAAAAACAGCTACTGTGTTCAAAGACCACAAACATAGAAACAAGGAAAATATTGCGTATATGTGTGGAGCACAACACTACGGTTGTGAAACCGGGACAGTAGGAGAAGCGAACAGAAAAAAGATAGAGGCCTTTGATGTGTGATTCTACAGATGTATGATGAAGGTATCATGGACAAACAAAGTTAAGAAGAAAGAGGTTCTAGAAATGGCATGGGAAGAGAGAAATATGTAGAAAACGGTAAAAACAGGTGAGATAGTTGGCAGGCCACGTATTCAGCCATGAGGAAATAGTGCGGAATATATTAGAAGCAGAGATAAGAAAAAAGGAGGTAGAGGTAGGCCTAAGCCTAAGGTACTACGCACAGATTGTCAAAGATGTAGGCTGTGGGAATAGGAATCAATGGAAGGATGTGTCCAACCAGTTCAAAGACGGAAAACCTAATGAGGAAAAAGTGATTGTACTTAAACCTGATGATTATTATAAGCAACTATCGGTGTTGGTTTAGCAATATTCTCAATTAATGTTGATTTGTGCGAAAGGATTCATTGGAAAACTATTAATTCGACGAACGGTTGTGTAGTATTGTCTTAGTGACCTTTAGCAATAAAAGGCAAATCTAAGGATAATTTTTAATTATTACTTTAACTGTATACAATGGCATCTCCACAACGAGATGCTGTTACCATCGCGTTCTGCTTAACACTACTTGAGGGAAGAGAGAGCGTTTTGTTCCCCGTTTACCCCAACCCTTATGCAGGTATGAAACTAAAATTTACCTTTTTTTACAATAATAAGCTACAATACAATAAAGTACAGTTTCTAGCTGTAACATACTGACCCCACCCCAAAAACTTAAGTATTCAACGTATCAAAAAAAGGAAACAAGAAAAAACAATATTAATACATAATTGAGAACAAATATGCATGTTATATATAAGTAAAATACATGTTCAAGGCAAATTGTCCTTGATAGGCAAAATACAAATCTTAGCCAATGAAACCTTTACAACACCATGATTGGTTCGCACTGAAACAACACGAACAATAGCGTCTTTTCCAGGAAACACTTCAGCAATCCTTCCCATATTCCATTGAAAGGGGGGAGTTTTATCATCTTTAATCACTACCATATCACCAACCTTGATTGTATGCTGTCCCACTTGACGCCATTTTTGTCGCTGCTGCAGCTCAGAAATATATTTAGTTGACCAGCGACGCCAAAAATGCTGAACCATTGTTTGCATGTGCTGATACAGATTTAAACAATTTTCGCTAATGTATGATAGGCTCGGATCAGGCACCGTCGTTAATTTTCGACCAATTAAAAAATGAGCGGGTGTTAAAGGATCTGGATCGGTTGGATCATCAGATAATGAGGATGGAGGTCGCGTGTTAAGCACCGCTTCTATTTGTACTAGGACTGTAGAAAATAATTCATAAGTTAAGGAAACTTTACTCTAACTAAATGTGATTTAGTGGACTTTATCCCAGCCTCCCAAATGCCCCCAAAATTTGGTGAACGTGCAGGAATAAAATGCCAAGTAATACCTAAAGTTGCTGATTCTTCATTTAATTGATTTTGAGTAATTTCATTTGATAAATATTCAGCCAGCTCTTGCAATTCCCTATTTGCACCCACAAAATTGGTGCTATTGTCACTATAAATATGTGAGGGTTTGCCTCTACGACCAGAAAAGCGCCTTAATGTAGCTATGAACGCTTCCGTGGTTAAATCGGTCATGAATAGTTCGTTTACTAGCAAACAAGTTACACCCTTTACCTAACTCCTGGTTATTTTGCAATAATGAAATTTGTTTTATAGGCCACTCACACGGCGGAAAAGAAAGCCAAAATGGACCAGACCACCAAATATCTTGATTTAAGATTTTTTCTGGAGTAATACCACGAGAAGCTAAGTCCGCAGGATTATCTTTTGAATTAACATATAACCAATCGTTTACGTTTGTTAATGATTGAATCTGAGTTATTCTATTTGCGACAAATGTTTTTAAGCGACTTGGTTCGCTCTTAATCCACGAAAGTACGATTTCTGAATCACACCAATAAAAACATTTATCAATCTTTAAATCTAATACTTTAATAACCTTATCAACCAATTGACTCAAAATTAATGCACCACACAATTCTAACCTAGGGATTGTAATTACCTTTAGAGGAGATACTTTAGTTTTTGCGCATAATAACCTAACTAGAGTATCTCCATTTCCATCAACTGATCTGATATACACAGCTGCAGCATAGGCATGTTGCGCTGCATCTGAAAATCCATGCAATTCAATTTCGACACTTCGAAATTGTAACTTGTCTTGGTAAACGAGCTTTGTTTACATTCGAGAGATTATCCCGAAAGTTTTTCCACTTTGTATGCAATTCTGCAGGAATAGATTCATCCCAACTCAATTTATATTGCCACAATTTTTGCATTATTATTTTTGCGACGCCGTCGTACCATCTAAATTCCTAGAAATTATTTATTACAGTTATATTTATGTGGTTTGTGTCCAATTATCCTTTCAGGTACAGATGTTCGCAGAAAAATACAAATTGGTTCGTATGTACTGTCATTTCCTTCCTTTTTCTACTGGTAAGCTCATCTTACAGGTAGCAATTAATTGAAGGATAGTGTTGAAATTCAGTACAGGAACATGTTTAAAAACATAAAAAAATGAGCACTTGAGAAAAAAGATTTTAGAATTCAATCAAATAAGACGAGACATTTATAGTTTTTTTTATGAAAGATATATTCACCGTTATAAATCAGTCATTTTGGTAAGTTACAAATTCCAAATAGCTCTCATGGTTTTTTAGCATTAGTGTATCCTCTAAAACACCTTAAGTGACAGTTTATACCCCCAAGTTTCACCGAAAATGGCTTATTTAATTTGTGCTTCACGGACAGAATTGCTCACCAAGGAACAGATTATTTTCTTATTTTACGAAAAATGTCTGAGCGTTCTAAAATTAATACATGAATTAATCAAAACCGAATTCGGCAAACTTTCATTATAAAATTCAAACTTAGTACTTTAAATTTTACTAATTAAACATATTGCTAAAAGTGAAATTTACTTCAGTTTGTAGTGAAAAACACAAAATCCTATTCACAAAGACGGTTCGTTATGAATTAATTTTATGCTCTATCTGAAACACTGAAACTTTTAAAATTTGTTAGACGTATTCTATACTTTTTGCTATTAATTAAAATATTTATAAATTTTTTAAACCAAGAACAAAACCAAAGCAACCAAAGAAGTGTTTTCATTAAATTAGTGAATTTATAATTAGGTACTTATTACGAACACACTGAATTTTATCACGAAGAGATTGTTGACTGACAGGTATTAGAGATACAAGCGTGGGCGAATAATACCTAACCTAAGCCAAACACGAGGCTGGGGATTTAGATTTAATGTTACACGTAATTAATAAAAGTATTAAACCGAAGTCTTTATTATTACAAGGCACAGAGTGACTATAGTATGAGAATTAACTCAGGAAAGACAAAGATAATGACAAATGAGTTACAGCCAAGTTCTAAACCAAAATTAAAAATAGATAAGAGCGAGTTAGAGGAGGTAAATGAATTTTGTTATTTAGATAGAATAATTACAAAGGACCGACGTAGTAGAAGGGACATAGTAGCTGGAATAGCTCAAGCTTGAAAAATGTTTTAAAAAAGAAAGACTTACTAATAGCAATAGCTAATAGTATTAGTTTAGATAATAGAAAAAGTTTCTTAAAGTCGTACGTATGGAGCATTCTATTATACGGTAGTGAGACTTGGACAATTAAAGAGGTAGATAAGATAAAGCTAGAAGCTTTTGAAACTTGGTGTTATAAGAGATTGTTAAAAATTAGTTGGACAGATAGAGTAACAAATGAGGAAGTTGGTAGAAGGATAGGTGAGGATAACCTGTATGGTGGAAACAATTAAAGGTCGGGAGAGATAGAATGATAGGGCACCAATTAAGACATGAGGGACTATTTAGTAAAGTCTTAGATTATAGACTACCAAATAAAAATAGAGTAGGAAGGCCTAGACAAAGCTATATTAGTCAAATTATTAGAGATTTAGGTTGTGAAGGGTATGTAGACCTTTTTAGACTAGCTCAGAATAGAAAAGAATTTAGAGCTGCGTCAAACCGACATCAAGTAAGTTCGAAAACAAAACAAAAACAAAATTGGATACACAAAAATCAGTTACCTAAATGTCACCATGACATAACTCACTATTAGTTAGCGGTCTGGCACGTTGGCAGCGATTCGTTGCTTAAGCCTTACCATAACATATAATTTAACACTTTTCCTTTTTGAAGCGGATAACCAGGTTATATTTCATTTCCTTATAAATGGTAATCATGTAAACATGTTAGAGTTCTTTAACAACCATCAGGTTGCTAATATCTATGTAGAGCCAGCTGGATAGGAAAAAAGATAGAAGGATTTACGAAGACCTAGACCAAACTATATTAGTCAAATTATTAGAAATTTAGGTTCTGAAGGGTATGTAGAGCTTTTTAGATTAGCACAGAATAGAAAAGAAGTTAGAGCTGCGTCAAACCGACCTTAAGTAAGGTCGAAAACAAAATGATGACATAATAATACATGGTAGCGGTAAAACAAGAATAGCAAAAAAGCCGTAAGTTTAAAGCACATATATAAAATGTCAACAGCAGCTCCTGCTGGTCTGTACTTAATAACCACAACGGTAAATAACACTAAGAATGTATTACCGCGGAGAAGTTTAGTTTTGCGACGGATAATAGTTGGCCGCAATAAATAAAAAGTTTTCAACGTTATATGTCGGTTTCGGTACAGGCATCGAAATCAAGCAACATTCACAGAAACAGTGAAGCCGTTTGACGATCATTTCGTTCCTAGGCGCATCGTAACATTTGAAAAATATCACAGCACTGCATACCCTTGTGCAAATTGTGAATATGGTCAAATTAAAGAAGCTAATAGTAGACCGCATCATTTTAGGAATGATTAGCAGCAAGACACGCGAACATTTGCTTCGTTCGATCAAAGTAACAATGTCAGATGTGGTATTTGCAGCTCGTCAGGCTGAAGTACAAGATCATTAGAATCAAATTTTAAGTGGTAGTTATCGTAAAACGGAAAGCGTAGCTGTGCTATTAAAACATTCACAAAATAAAAGGTATTTGCGACCTTTCTGACGCCAAGTAAACATCTGCAAACAAAAGGATGTTTATTCTAAAAAAAGAAATTTGTGGTGCATTTGACAGCTATCTACAAGGAAAGTTCAACCGATTTGTTTCCGCTAGCCTTGGTGTTAACGCTAAGCTTCCGCTTTCTCTGCAAAGCACTAACAGGATGAGTCAGGTAGTAAAAGAAGTTTTCGGAAAAAAAGACCTCGAAAGCAATAATAAAAAATTTCAAAATCCTATATGTATTCCGTACAAAGTAGAAGTAGAAGTAGAAGTAGAAGTAGCAAAAGCAATAATCATTTCAAAATTGGGGTTGATAAATACGCCTAAAATTTGCCTCAGAAGTTGTACGACAACGTGTAAATATTGGCAGTAAACTCTATCCGTTTAAGCTAAAGGAAATTGCCCCATTATGCACGATATACACTGTAAGTGGAAGGAAATCGATGAAAAAAGGCGAAAGTTGGACTACATGAAAAACACTGCGACAATACGCAAACAATACAAAGATGCGTTATACAAAGCACATCTTTTAGAGAAAATGAGAAAGAATTAAAAATGGACTGACTTAGATATATCCGGGATATACAAGCTGTATACATTTGTAGTTAGTAAGAAAGGCCCTTTTGGTTATGTAGGCGAGTTACGTATCCCCCAATCCATATATGTACAATTAAATAGAAGTTATTAGGAAATTATTAAGAAGCTTAAGTTAGATGCAACATTGTAAATTCAAGGATAAATAAGAAAAGGTTATTGAAAGTTCACAGGCAAGTTGCGAAAACGGACGTGAATACATTATATTCCAGACATAAGTGATACTTCAGGTGCAGGTCACAGACGCTTAAGAAACCGCGATTATTAGAAATTAAGATTGTTACATTGTATAATGAATAGGATAAAGAAATAAGCAGACATGAGCTCTGTAAGTTCCCACAGGCATGTGAGGGGCAGGGACAACATAAATACCTCGGGAGCCCCAGATCAGATCAGCCAGTCTTGAGTATTTCAGCGTTTACATTGTTGTTTGCTTAGGCTGCTCACCCTCATTTAAATTCAATTAATAATAAATTTCGACTTAGAATAATTTAATATTGTTTGTCAAAATTCCAATTGTAACTTCTGTTTAATAAATAAATTGTTACTATAAGTTTCGAAAAAAGACTTTTTAAAAGGCAGCTCCCAAGGCCCGAAAAGTAACTAGTGTAGTCGGTAGGATCCAGAAGGGTAGTACAAATTTAAAAATCGGAGAACTGGTTACCAAGAATTTCAATTCCAAACCTGGAAGAACCAAAACAAATTTAGACAAGGTACAAGAATCGACCGAGCCCAAAGAAACAAACTTGGACAATGTACAATAATCGACCGAGTCCAAAAAAAAACAATTGAAATCAACGATGATAATTATGTAAATTCATTTATCCTAAACCCATTTATTTTTTTTTAAATTTATTGATGCTAGCTAGTAAGGAAAATTTTTTTATGTATATACAGATTCTTTTAATTGTTATAATCGCAAATTACCATTTATGAAAAGAATTTACTCATTTACTACGAGAAATTATTTTTAAACAAGAGAATTTATTTTATCAAGAGAACCAAAAAGACGCATTTATATGCTCAAAGTAGTACAAATTAATACAAAACGAAACTATTTTAAAGTATAAAAATAGAATGCAACTAATTTTTACCATATTATTACCAAAAGCTTAACGTATAGAACGCAATTCTTATAACAATTAATTGCAGAAACAATTATTCAAAACCTTCATCAAATTCTATAAATTGTACTCTTCAGTGCAACGAATTAACAGAAGTGCGTAGTTCTAGAAACATCTTTGTAACTTAATATTAAATTAACCCATCACAAGTTAAAACAAAGCGTGCAAATTTATAACGGGATTCTTATACAAATAATTACTGGAAACCATCATTGAATAAAACCTATTCAGAAAAATCCAATTTCATAAAAGCTACAATTAAATATTTACAGCAATTATTATTAGTGCTGAAAAGATTCATTCAACCTTAACATATTTTATGATTAAATATTTCAGCACGATTAACGAAGTATATAATTATAAAAGACGCAACTCATTTATCGCCGAGACTGAAAATAACAACTTTCAGGAGACTTAAAACCTTATAATTAGACATTTTATTGTACAATTATAAAGGAAGCATTTATGCACCTATCAATTAACACCTACTGAGACAGAAATAGCAACTGACCATACGAACACTTAACTACTCAGCAAGACTGAAATAAAAACGTAACTGGCGCAAAAACGTACAAATTATAACGCAATTATTGCAAGAAATTATTAACCACAAAAACTTTTCAGAAAATTAAAACTCGCGACAACTATAACATCCGCTAAGTATAAAAATATACAAATCCAAGGCTACAGTAATTGACTCGACATTACCAAGCACACATTCTTTAATTTAATTATAACACCGTAGAACTACGTATAAAATATAAGTAAAGCGATTCTCTAAATAACTCTACACAATTTAAACCGAAAAGTAACAAACCAAACAGAAAAATAAATCTCAATTTTTACAAAAACTTGATATTAATTAAAACTGAAAGCAACCCCTAACGACCATTAGTTCAGATATGAAGATTTATCTCAAATGCATTCCCCAATATAACGGAGACAGACATTATTAGGAAATATTTTGTAAACCTTTTATAAACCAGGAGATAACGAACAAAATGTTCTATTTTTACGCTTAATAATAAGTAAACTGATCGGAAAGCCACTAACGTTAATTGCCAGCACAAACGATCATGAACAATGGGAAGATTTTAAACGCATATTAATAGCATATTTCGGAGACCAAAGAAACATCAAATGTCTTATCCGCGATTTAATAAACCTTAGAATGGAAAGTCACCAATTACCAAATCAATTTGGAATGAAATGTTAAGACGTACGTAGTCTAATCCTAACAAAACTAAAAACTGAATAATCCGACCAAAATATCCGCTTACTAAAGACAAAAATGTATGACGAAATGGCACTGGACACCTACATAAACGCATTACCAGAACGATTACCAGATAATATAAGATTGCAACATCCCCAAAATTTAGAAGAAGCAATGAATATGATCATAGAAGAAGAAAACGTCATGTATTATCGAAATAGACTATATAACCCTAACACAAATAAAAGCTATTCACCAATAAAAACCATACAAGTCACGAGACAAACATCCACACAGCCAAAATTTACTCCATTCAACGCACAAATGAATCAACCGCGAATCAACAACCCAACTTTTAATAACACAAATTTCAATAATCAATTTAAAAAATTTCCGAGACCAACATCAACTCAAATTTTACAAAACCCACATTGACACCAAGATTTAATCAAAACGTAAACTAACAAAGGCAAACATTCAACGCATACCGCAACCAAAATACACCTTGGTAAATAACAATAATAACCCCAACAGTTACTACAAACCAAATTCTATGGAGACACTTCATCTGGTAATACCAGACCAAATACAAAAATATCGCAAATCCGACCAAGCTATGATCAAAAACGAAACTTTACTACCAAAAAACTATTCCGCCAAGAACAATGACTAGAATGATTGCACACACTCCAATAGAGACGATGAATCAAATCATTTAGAAACTTACGAACGTAACGACCCATGTGAAAACTACGAAGAGGAAGACGAGGAAAATGCGTGCGCAAATTTCGATTTTAAACGACCAAACATAATTAATTTAAGTAATATCAATCAACAAATATTACCATACATAGAAATACCACACACAGAAATTAAATCATTAATCGATACCGGATCTTCAAAAACACTAATTATCTCCGAACCGTTTTTTATTTACAAAAGTTTGGTACCCCCATGGGTTCCCCACTATCACCCATAATTGCCCAAATAATAATGGATCATTTGCTAGACTCTGTCATACCAAAATTGAATTTTAAAATGATTTTTCTTGTAAAATATGTGGATGACATCTTATGTTCAGCTCCACTTGAAAAAGTACCACATATTTTAGATTGTTTCAATACCTTCAATCAACATCTGAAGTTTACCCATGTACTGGAAGTTGAAAGTAAAATTCCATTTCTAGACACTCTAGTCATTCGAGATTCAGCAAATAAACTGTTATTTGATTGTTATAAAAAACCCACGAACTCTGGAAGGTACATAAATTATTTCTCCTATCATTCTTTTGGCCATAAGATTAATACTGCACTTGCTCTAAAACACAGGATACAGATGATCGCAGAACCACAGTTTATAAAGAAAAACCTACAAATTTTAGAAATGACCCTTTGCAATAATGGTTACCCCAAACAACTGTTTAAAAAATTAGTTTACACCAACATACGTTTTGGCAATATTGAACCCAAACCTAACACTTTGATTTATAAAAAATTACCTTTTATACAAACTTTAACTCCTTTGTTAGCAAGAATTTTACGTCAACCAAATCTCTCAATAGTAAATATTTATGAAAAATCAATGAGAAACTTTTTCACAAAATTAAAAGACAATACTAACATACTATTTAGAAGTAATGTTATTTATAAAATAACTTGTTCATGTGAAAAAACCTATATCGGTAACACCACCCAATGGTTAAAGAATCGTATTATTCAACACAGGTCTGATGCAAAATTACATAAAAGAAGCTGTGCTTTGTCTCAACACATTAGTAACACCCTTCACACTCCAAATTATAAAGAAGTAGTTATCTTGGATTCTGAAACTAATTATAAAATGAGACTTTTCTTAGAGGCTTACCATATATACAGTGAACTTAATGCCATTAACTTCAGACAAGATACACAAAATTTGCATCCCATATACGAAAATTTATACAGGATTTCAAAGAAATTACCAAACATTTAATAACAACCCGAATATCATCTAATTAGCTTTTTATTATAACTTAATAGGCTACATATGATTCACGCATTCTTTTCAAAATTGTTTCAGTCATTACTTGTCTTTTGACATTATAATATGTATTAATGACAATCTTCTACTAGAATGATTTTTACACCCTAGAGAGTGCTCCATTTTGTTATTTTAATTTGTGACCTCGCCATTTCAATTCTGGTGGTGTTTACCTATATATATGTATTTCTGCATTAACAACTTTTAAGTAAGTATTTTTAATATTTCACTAATGTCATTCTGTATGTCAATTTTTTGCAGTACCTTTGAAAAAGGCAAAAACCTTTGCCGAAACGTAAGGTCTTAATAAAATGTTGTGCTAAATACAATATTGCATTTTGATTTGGACTACATCATCCCAATTTTTCATCAATAAAAATAATTTATAAAACATAATATATATATATATATATATATATATATATATATATATATACCGACAATAAGCCATTAGTATGGCTGTGCAAACTCAAGGAACCAAACTCAAAATTACAACGATAGAGAATTAGATTAGAGGAGTATAATTACGAAATAATATACAAAAAAGGAATTTATAACAATAACGTAGACGCCCTAAACAAAATACAGTTCAACGCAATAGAAACGGAATCAATTTTAGGCAACGTAGACGAAACCGAGATAATAGGAAACCCAGAAGAAATAGACACCATACATTCGACACAAAACGAAGAGCCAAAAACAGCAATTAAAATTTTAAACGAAGCGATAGATATAAAACCAAATCAGTTTATAATTACCTAAGTTTTAACCAACCCCAATCCTATAAAATACACAAAAATAGACAATAAGAAAATATTCCAAATTCAAATAACCAAGGACGATAACGAGGAACAAATAATTAAAATTTCAAAAGAATATACCCCCGAGAAAAAACGATTCTACTTTTATTTCAACACGAACATTTATATAAACGATTTTCAGAATTATTTGTTAAATTATTTAATAACTCTGGCCCTAAACTTATCAGATGCGCAAAAAAAATAATAACCTTAGACGACCCTGACGAGATAAACAACGTAATTAGAAAGCAACACAAAGGCAAAACAAACCATCGTGGAATCAATGAAACACTATAGTAACTTATAAGACGATACTACTTTAATGAAAGAGTTGATCATAGATAAAGCAAAATTCGACAGAACACCCCCAAAAATACGCTTAATGTTAACCAAAACACCCGACAAACCTTTCCAAAAATTACATGCACACAATCTAGTAGTAGAATCACAACTTTTTAACGATTGTAGATGCATTCACCAAAATAGAGCAAGCGATACCCATCACCTCGAAAAATAGCATTGACATAACCCAAGGATTGTTACAATATTTTACATTTTATGACACATCGGAAACAATAACTTTAGATAAATGCAGTAAATTTAGAAATAAAACGATACAAAACACCCTAGAACTCTATAAGATAAAAATTTATTTTATAACCGAAAACCATTCTGAATCAAACGGATTAATTGGAAGATTACACCTAACCCTATTAGAGCAAATTAGACTAGGAGCACATCACCAATGTCACGCGCACTAAACGCTTACAACAATACGATCCACTCATCAATAAATTTTATACCCCTGAAATTAATATTAGGACATTCACATTCCCGTAACCCTTACGATATGCATTACAACAAAGAAGTATACCAACAATATGCTAAAGACCATAAAGAGAAACTAAAAACAACTTACGATAAGGTAAAATATGAGTTAGACAACGACAAAGAACGTATTACCATAACCCGCAATAAGAACGCAGACATGAATAAAATTTTAATAGGACAAACCGTGTACGAGAAAAACTTTCAAAGTAAACGGCACACAATGGCACCCGGAAATTTAGACCCGTTTAAAATCAAAAATATATCAGACAAAAATATAGCCGTAGTAGACAACAAAAAGATAGTAAAATTTATTCTTTTGACAAACCTAAGACACCATGAAATTTCAGATGGACAGCCATCACCCTTACCGTCAACCTCCACCCAAGTAGAACGGACAACGACATATTAGTTGAAGACATAAAAAACAATCCCGGTATACTACCAGTAAAATTGGGAAGTATGCAAAATACAATAGACTACTGGACATTCGCACAAAAATTTGATTTAACAGAATTACTACAAGAGTTTCACATAATCAAAGACAATTATTACAGACTGAAATAATTAATGGACAGCCAAACTCGGAAAAGAATACTCAATAAAAATAATGAATTACAACAATATAATAAGAAGCATTGTAAGGAACATAGAAGTTAAATTTAATAGATTAATACCCACGGAACAAATTACAGGACGAAAAAGAGGACTAATTAACGGACTAGGTAACATTATAAAAGCTATCACAGGTAATTTAGATAACCAAGATGCAGAACGATGTGACAACGTCATACAACAATTAATTAAAAACCAAAACGATATAAAGACCATTGTTAAAAACCAAATATCTCTAACCCAGTCAACTATAATAAAATTCAACGATACGTTAAGAAAGCTAGTAAAAAATCAACATAGTATAGCCAATAGAATACTAACCCTTGAAACGAACATGCAAACCACGATGTTAGAAATGTGAGACTTAATTAGATTCAATACAATATTCACTCAAATAATATCAACCCTTATTATAATCCAACAAATTTTAGCCACATTAGAAAACGCTGTAACATTTGCAAAATTAAACATATTACACTCTAGTATTATAGAACCAATTGACTCACTAAACGAATTATTAAGAATTAGATCATTTATAACTAACAGTAAACTAACCTTCGAAGTAGGAGAATCAGATATTCTCATATTTGAAAAAATAGCTATAGTGAAACACTATGTAAAGAATAACGAAATCACATTTTTAATAGAAATCCCCATAGTAGTAAGTAACATTTATAATTATTATCATTTATTTGCTTTTCCCATGAAAATTACTAGCATGTATCAAGTTATCATCCCAAAACCAAGTTCCTTTTCTTAAATGAACTCAGATATGGTTACACAAACGAAAAATTTAACGAAGTAACACCAAATCAATATTTATGCCAATCATTAACAAAAACAACTATACAAGAGCCCTTGCGAAGTACAATTATTAAGATTTTCAAATCATTACGACAACTGTTAAGCAAAACCAGTACAAATCACCAATATGAAAATTTAGAAAGTTACCGAAAACAAATGGATTGCTGTATTTCCAACAGAAGTAATAGCAACCGTCCGCTGCAATCAAGACGAGAACAATTTAGCATTAACCAGAAACAAAGTAATCACCCTTAAAGAAGACCGTTATCTAAAATTGAAGAACAAAATCATCAGTGTATATCAAGACCCCGCAGTAACCAAGAGATTCGCTAATTTACCGGAACTACAATGCAAAATAACACAACCCAAAGAAGAAGAAATAATCAAGAAACCCATGCAATTAGAACATCCAGACTTAGACTATCTCAACCACGCAATGAAACTAATACACAATTACCAAGAACACTTAAGTGAGTTAAAAGTACCAAAATTTCATTATAATAAAATAAGCGTTTGGACAATTATATTAATCGTTTTAATCATTTTATTAATCATGTATGTATTATACAGAATGTATCTTAGATATAAAAATAAAGAAAGCAACTTTAATCATAAGGAAACAAAGGTAAATAAAGAAGTAATAATCGTACCCTAGGGACAATGAATTTTTCATTTTTCATTTACGTCGGGAAGATTTACGTATCTCCAATCTATATATGTACAATCAAATAGAAATTATTACGAAATTATTATGAAACTTAAGTTAGATGCAACATTCTAAATTCAAGGATAAATAAGAAAAGGTTATTAAAAGTTCACAAGCAAGTTGTGAGAAGGAATGTGAATAGATTGTATTCCAGACGTAAGTGGTACTGCAGGTGCAGGTTACATACAGTTAAGAAACCGCGATTACTTAGACATTAAGATTGTTACAATGTATAATGAATAAAATAAAGAAATAAGCAGATATGAGCTCTGCAAGTTCCCACAGACATGTGAGGGGCAGGAACAACATAAATAACTCGGGAGCCCAAGATCAGATCAGTCAGTCTTGAGTATTTCAGCTTTTACGTTGTTGTTTGCTTAGGCAACTCGCCCTCATTCAAATTCAATTAATAATAAATTTGGACTTATAATAATTCAATATTGTTTGTCAAAATTCCAATTGTAATATCTGTTTAATAAATAAATTGTTACAAGAAGTTTTGGAAGAAGACTTTTTAAAAATGCAGCTTCAAATGCCCGAAACGTAACTGGCGTCCTTGCGGAAAAGGATGGTACTAAATCCGTATATTTTTTAAAAGGTTATTCTAAAAACGTATTTATTAAAATAGCAGATAACATAGACGACCTAAGGAATGCGGGTTTCGTAACCTTGGCGTTTACCACACGCAAAGGAGTTCCGCTAAACATTGTATATTTGCCTAGTAAAGAACTTTTCGGATCATTTAAAACCGAGGGTTTTACAACCTATAACGATCATATATTCCCAAAAGTGGTGCACATGCAACTACGCAACAGTGAGTGGGAGAATAAGGATTCGCTCCATAATCGACAAAAAGAAATCGATCATGCTAACAAGATACGTAAGCAGGATACAGTGGGAGAGCTGCGATTAAAAGATTGTCACAAGCTACAAGAATTACACGAAGGAATGGATCTGGTTGTCGGTGGAATCAAGGACTTTATATATAGAGACAAAGTTCAGTACATTTTACAATTCGAAAACCTAGACGATCTCTATGTATCAAACTATTGCCTAGAAAAGGAGATAGAAGACTTGGGTGTCGATGTAAATTTTAAGCTGCGAACTAAATTAGATAAAATTAAAACCACTCCCAACAAACATAAAGAAAGGAGTGTTTTCTGTGTATAACTTTGTATTAAAATTAAGTTCAAATGCCTCCATGCTTGGTATAAAATATTTTTAAATTTTGTTATGTATAATGTCAGAATAGAAATTTTAGAATAGTATTACATTGCTCTTTATTTATAAAAAGGTATGACGTCACCACGTCCTTGGACAAGTAGCCGAAACTAGGTAACCGAAAGCATGGAGTTGTGGTGATTTTACCTATATGAAAATAGATGTTAAATGTACACTGTATATTTTTAATTAAGTAAATTTGCTTATATAAATTTTTTAAATCGGGTTGGCCTAATGTTAAATTAATGGTAGATTCGGACTTCCAAGAAAAATTAAATCGGTGTTACCATACACGATTAGAAACCGGTTTATAAATAAAAAAGTTATAAAATTGGAGGTCGTAACGCGATAAACGTTGGTCCTAAATTTTAGAGGTTAGTGTTACGTCCTCTGTACGTTATTTTTAATACTGTAAGTTAGGATAGTTACCTAAGCTATTCAAATACATTATAAAGCGCTACGGCGCATGAACCTCGTTCACCTTTAGTATTGTACGTAAGAGGGTAGAGTATTATTCGAGTATCGGTCGACGATGCATGCACGCTTGTATTTTCAATAAAGATATTAATGTACCTTCTCGTTTATTCATTATGATTACATCGTAAATGTACGCGATCGTTGTGATGATATAATTGGTTATCGTCACAAACAGTTAGGTTACCGATTTTTTAGGGTAGAGATGGTGGGGGTAAGAATTAAGCAAGGAAAAAAAATCGGTCCTCCACAAGGAGAAAATTTCATCCCCACAAGAAGGAGCGAGGAGGAAATCCCTCCCCATAAGGAGAAAATCCCTTTAAAATGAGACTTAGCAGATCTTTATGGAAATTTACATGTAAAAATCTAGGTTAGATATGAATCGGGTGGATCTGGATGATGTGGATCGGGAGAATGTGGATGGGGAAGAATGTGGATCGGGTGGAGTGAGTGAGTGAGGAATATGGATCGGAAGGAATGTGGATCGGGAGGATGCGCCAGAACCGGCCCCATCCCCTACTTCCGGTGCATTCTAATGTGAAACCGTTAACTTCACTTCAAGTAAGAGCTGAATCGGAAAATTGTAAAGACCATGATCCTAATTAGTGCTGGTATAAGTGATGATTTAAGTACTCCTAAAATAAATCGTTCAAGTAGACCTAGTCGTGTACGTACCAAGACTACTTGGATGATGGATTATAAAATGTAATAATATTATTGCTTCTGTAAAAAGGGAGGATGTTGAGTGACAGGTATGAGAGACACAAGCGTGGGCGAATGATACCTAACCTAAGCGAGACACAAGTCTGGGGATTTAGATTTAGTGTTACACGTATTTAATAAATGTATTAAACCGAAGTCATTATTATTACAAGACATAACAATACAGAGATATTCTCCATTTTTAGCATTTGTGTTTCTAGTTTTGTAAGAACGCCCAACTCGTTATGTGTGTATTGGCGAGCTTTTGCTGTCTAATAATAATTAGTTAGTTTCTGCAGTGTATGCAGTCTCTATAATAAACTAGAATATCGCAACTTCCGCACAAAAATGGGCAACTTTGAACTTAGCTGAGATAAGTTCAAAGCTTAAGCGTACATTGGAGTTTACAGGAATATCTTAGTAAATTGACTGTTTCTAAAGTTTCTATTTAAAACTCTTCAAACACAAAATGGTATTTGTATAAGCATGTTTCTCCAAGACTGCGCTTACACTGCCGTAAGGTGTTTATAGAGGAACGCTGGGTGCTAATTGAGTTTAGATGGTTTGAGTAACTTGAGTTAATGCATTATTGATAGGTTTGGATCCATTATGCAATGATATCGGTTTCCACTTCTGTCTTGAATATTTATGAGATCCTTAACTCAACGTATAAACAGTTTATTGAAACTATGCATTGAGAATTTACCACCGTTTATTCAGCAGCCAAAAATCTGCAGCAAATAACTTTTAATTCAAACGAAACTATTACCAACGTAAAGTATTTCTTGAAGTAGAGTAACACATCCACCCACATTTCCTCCAAATCACATTTCCTCCCAAATTTTGAATCCCTAAGGGAAGTGGTGAATTTTTCCACAGAATCCCCAATTTCCCACATCGACCAAGTTTTTGACAACCATTTTCATCTTTCGAGAAAATATATCTTAAATTTTTATGTTCAAAAATAGCATCCCATTTAGCTCCCAAACCAAATATTTCTTTGTCAGCCTGCATCTTTCGAGATAAACCTATCTTTGTTAATTAATTTAAATTTCTCACTACCCGAATTTCTACGGAATTTTAAGCAGCTCCCCAGGAGCTACCCCATTAAATTTCCCGTAGCACTTTTGCGTTTTAAAATTTTCTATCACGCGATACATCTTGTTAGCTTAATTTTACGCAATTAAATCCAAACAGATTAAATCGGACCTCCTTACAAATCCTCAATCTCAAACCTTAAATTTGTCTTTGCTTTATAAGCAAAACTAACAGAAACTTTTCTTGCCAAGCATCTTTAACTAAACCATCTTGTTTGGTATCAATCAATATTAGAATTTTCTCAGCTACCCGAATCTCTAAAATTTTCAGATATCATCACCCCAAGGAGCACCCAATTTTAAAATTTTTACGTGCACTCTTTGACGTTATCAAATTTTCTTAAATAGCCATTTGTTAGCAAATTTTACAGAATTTGAACTGCAAACAATTGAAATCGGACTCCCTTCAAATTAACTTTAAGCTCCCAAACACTTAAATTGTTTTCGTATGACATAGCTTTAACCAACTATTTCCATAATCTAAAACCGCAAGGATTTTAGAAAAGTCCTTAATAAGCCAGGTTAATTTTAAAATGCTTTTAAACAGTAAGATGCTTAAAATCAAAGACCATCTTTTCTGGTTTAAACATAATTACATGCCTAAATGTTGGAAAATACATAGACAAACAAACTAATCGCTTTAACAATTGACGTGTGAAATAGTTAGGACAAACTAATTTTTACAATTATGTTACGAAACGTAATAGCACTTCACCTCAATAGCTGACGGCACAATTTAACATCTAATAAATGCTCATGCTTAGGAATCTTAAACACAAGTCATCAACCGCAATAAGTCCTTGCATACCACCGTAAGTACTATAAACGAAAATTACTCATCTATGAACTATTATTATTGCCCATGCATACTTCCGCCCAGACGGTCGATCAACTTTAACAACACTGATGCTAAGATTGTCTAACAAACACTGTACACTGATGGATTGACTACGAACATACCGCTGCACCTTTTGGTAACTATTCGTCAACACAAAAACCAATTATATTTCGCCGACGAGATACTGACGTTTACAGCCATGAATTACGGCAGCATATGGCGCAATTGCCGAGACACTCGAAAGGCAAAGGTACCAATCAACGCAATTATAACCTTTATAGAATCATTTCACCAGCATTTTAATTTCTTATTGGAGATCTATTCTCACTTTCAACGTCGATGAATGCCACTTTTGAGGATATATGCTCGTTAGCATTATAGCACCGATTTTATTAACACTCACGTGAGATCCCTTTAATCTTTTAATCGTGTCCTTCTCAGACAATACATCAGGACTAGCCTTACTATACAAATTCTAACACCAAGTCACTGAACTCGTCTTTAAATTTCCCAAACTTTTGAACCGCGGAAATTGTGTTTATTATTTCAAACACCCTTAAACCTTAAAAAAAAGGTGTTTAATACCTTAAAATTATGAATTTGCATACCAAATTTAAAACAAACTTTATAAAAATGAAAGAATACAACATTATAAATCATAACGTTGTGGTAACCAGAGTTGGCAATCTGGAACCAAATCCTAACATTTGCGCAACGATTCCTTCAGTTCTCTTTAAGTCGAATAACATTTAAAGTTCCAACACGTCAATAATTTAATTGCTTCAACTTTGAAAAACTGGACTCCTCCCCTCAAAGTTTAACCTTCTTCTCCGTCGATTCCACATATTTTAAAACACCAACAAATTTCGAAATTCGGAAAGCTCACCAACCCCATTTAAACAGATCAATTCTCAAAAATAGCTTGATGCACTTAATAAAATAACATTCCATCTTCGTAAACTTTATTAATTCCTTTCAAAATTTTCAACACCATATACTTTTTAAAGGCACGAATTTGAAATCTGATCCTTGTAGTCCACAAATCCCAGAGTAGACCATTTAATCAGGTTTAACCTTGAGCAATTGGCGAATTTGAACCACGAAAGACCATTTCTCCATCGAGGAGAATTTATCGGAATCGCACATACCTCAGCAAAACTTGGTGCAGTTAAGACCACCATATAAATCCAAACAACTTCAATATTATAATTTAGAAATTCGCCTAACCAAGGTTACACCAATTTGGTTGATATTTATTTGGACTCGCACAATTTAATCACCAAGAAAATCCATTTTTTATATTTAATCAATCGCGATACTTGACGACTATGCACGGAACATGGCGCCTTTATGCTGAGGCGATCGACCCATTTTATATTGGCGATATGAAAACGACTTTATACGTCATAATTTTGTAATTTTTAATGGTTGAAACCACCACGCCATTTAGAATTAACAAATCTCACAGTATTTAAAACCATCCGAAGATTTCATAAGTTTTTCGGCCAAATCCCTCGAATTTTCAAATCAAGACCCCTATTTTGCCAAATAACCTTTGCAATCACCGTAAACATCAACCATTTTAAACCTATCTCGTTTTGAGATAACCCGGGAACCAAATTTAGTATAAATTTCCTAATTAAAATTTTCACCTCTTTAAAATTAGTCAACAAGACCAAAGTAAACAAAACCACAACAAAACACCGCAAAATTTACTCGAAAAGTTAACCAAAAATATTATTAGTGGCAGAAGTAAAATTTTCAATTAGGAATACAACAAAGATTAAACCAAAGGTTAATCATATATTAATCATAAGTGACCTAGAAGGGCGCAATTTTAAATTTTAACTAAACCTAATCCAAATTTTAATGAAATATATAAAAGCCTTGCAATTGGGTTTTTATGAGGAAACTATTAAAATAAAGCATTTCCCAATTTGTTAAATGGGTCAATTTTATTTGTTTAAATTGGGTTAATGTGGCAATTTCTTTCTTTTCCTCAAGTATTTAGGAAGTTTATTCAAATCTTGCCATTTCATATGGAGTTGGCATGAAATCAATATGGAATTGAGTTGGTTTTAAAATTAAAATTTTTATAAGAAGTTAATTTGTGGGAATTATATGATATTTACAAAGGAATTTGGATTTGGGTAACTCAGTGGTTCTCAAACAATCTTTAAAAACAAGGAAAGGTATCTAATGGTCGTTTCTGTTAGAAATTTAAATTAAGAAAATAGGAATATGTTAAAATTGCAAAGTGAAAAACAAATTCCAAAAGTGAATTGGAATTTATACCAATTTAAAAACCTACCCAAGATTTTGAAAACTTTTGTAAACAAAAGAGGATTGGAAAATCCGTTTCCATCACCATTTACGAGCATTTTAAATTTTGGGAAGACCAAAATTTTTAACCTATTTCACAAAGGGTTTCTTAATTTCAAAATTTTGTATTTTCCAAGAATTTTAGTTCAAAAAAATGTTAAAGTTTTAATAAACCAATTTAAAAAAAATTTTAAAGTTTTAAAATTTTAAAAATTTAAACAACCGTAAAAATTCAAATTAGTTTTCCCATTTATTACCTGGAAGAAAATTAAACAATACCAATTTTTCTTTTTTTAAACATAAACAATAATTTACAAAAATTAACCTAAATTCCTAAAACATTTCTTAGATAACCAATGTTGGTTAAATAAACAAATACAATTTGAATATTCCTTTGGAATATTAAAGTTTTAACCCATTTCGAAATTTAAAAAATTTTCCAGTTTGGGGATTAAAACAATTTAAACTGTGTTAAATTGTTTGGATAATGCAATAAGGAATTTTCCCTTATAAAATTTGAAATTCCTTTTTTCCTCAAATTTCAAATTTGAAAACTTAAATTTTATAAAATTTTTATTTTTCCGGAACCGTACCAAAAAATAATAACTTCAAAGGAAAGTCCTTTAAAATCAGGGAAACCAATTGACCGATTTTCCACGCCAACAACCGGTATTGGAATGATTCAGAAAAAATCTCATTCCTTAAAAAAAGGTAAAGGCAAAAATAATTATAAAAATTTTAGACCTCTGTTCCAGAAAACGTTATTTTTTGGGTTGTGTTACTGGCAAACAAAATTTTACAATTTTTAATAAAGGTATAAGCTTATACCATATTTAAAAATTGTAAAATTTTTTTGCCAGTAACACAACCAAAATAAAGTTTAACAGGCTGGGAACAAGGTTTAATTTTTTTAAAGGTCCTTCCATTTTTGAATTTAATTTTTGTTATAGAATTTCTACCGGTTGCCTGGGAGCAAATTTGGGTGGATCGGTCAATTGTTTGGACCTCTTTAAATTTTGCGAGAAGTAATTTTTTGTACGGTTAAAAGGACAATTCCCAAAAGATAAAGACTTCGGTTTATTCAAATTTTAATCCTCATAAAAACGGAATGGGGCAACCTGAAAAGAAAAATTCTTAAATTTTCCTATACGAAATCCAATCCAAATTTTAACAAAGTTTAAATTATGTTTTATAAAACAGGAAAATTTTTTAAATTTGGGATATTCAAATTAATTATATAATTGAAAAGTTTTGTAAAATTTTTCACCTGTTTCCATAAGAAATTAATTGGTATTTGAAATTATTTTTAAATTAGCTTGTTTGTTTAAATAAAAGAATCATTGGTTTTTTAACCCAAAAATGAGTAATTTAAATTTGGGTCTTTAATAATTATGAAAAAAATTAACCTGGTATTTTTTTAAAAATTTAATTTTCAAAATTATTAACCAAATTTTTTTTTAAATTTAAAAATTTTTTAACAATTTATTTGGTTGATACAAACCTTTAAAAACATAAAGAAAACAAAAGTTTGTTAAATAGGTAAAAATTTTGGTCTTCCCAAAATTTAAATCCCCGAAATGCCGTTGGGATGGGAAAAACCTGTTTACCTTCCTTTCATTGTTTACAAAAGTTTTCAAAAATTCTGGGTTAGGTTTTTAAATTCTGTATAACATCCTATCACTTAATTATGTAATTTCTTTATTCTCACTTTTAAATTCTGTAACTTTTCTATTATATTTTTAACACAGAAACCGACCATAGGATACCCTTCTGTTTTTAAAGATTGTTTGGAGAACCACTGATTCTTAAAATGCAAATCTTTGGAAAAATTCTATATAATTCTCAACCCAAAATCTTCCATAAAAATTTTAATTTTAAAACCACATCCATTTGCCATATGACATTTGACAACTCCATATGAAAGGGAAATTTGAAAAACCCAAATACCTATGAAAGAATATAATTGCCTTACCATTAACCCATAACCAAATTAAAATGATTCCACATAACTGAATTGAAATTGCTTTTTAATAGTTTTCTCATAAAAACCCATAAGCTAATTCTTTTAATAAATTTTATTTAAAAAATTACCTTTAGTTAAAAAAATTTAAAGGTTTCACCCCCGGCACTTTAAAATAATTTCCTTGTTTAAAATTGTTGTGGTTAATTTGAAATTTTAAATTTGCCCTATAATATTTTGGTAGTTCATTGGCTTCTAATTAAATGGGTGTGTTGTGGTTTTGTATTTCAATTATGGTCTTTGTTGGAATATTTTAAAGCGGATATTAATAATTGGTTACATTATGGTTATTTTCAAAAGCAACGATCGGTGAATTGTTAAAAGAATTTATCCTGGATTGGCAAAGGTTACTGAAATGTAAGTGGTTGTTTAAAAATCGAGGATTTAAACCTGGGAAAAAATAATAATTGAAATTAACGTGGTAATTAAAATACTGCTGTTTTTGTTAAATTTAAATGGTTGGGGTTTAATCGGTTTCCCCTCAAACATTAAAGTATTTCCAGAAAGATTTTAACGGAATAAATTGATTCGATGATGTAAAAGGCGAGAACCTGTAGTGGTTTTCGTATATTCGGATTATTTTTTTAATTGATGGATTTTCTTTGTTACGTTAAATGATCGATAAACTAATACCAAATGGAAGAAACCTTGGTTCCGGAATCCTAAATCAACCATAAAGTTGGTTTGATTTAATGGTGGTTTAACCGTCAGTTGGTATGGGGTTTACGGTAAATTTTATGTTCTAAAATTGGGACTTTTAAGTGGAATTTAAATTGCCATTCTTCGTGCGGCAAAACTCGATTAATGGCACTATGGAACTGGTTACTCATTGGATCAAGTTTCAACCGGGACAGGTTTAAGAAGATAGGTTGAACTTTAAAAATTTTAATATTGGAGATTGAAGTGGATGTTATGTGTACCGCGTGGTGGGAAATATTAAATTTGAAAGTCTTTATAAAAGATTAGGTTGGAAACTTAAATTTAAAAATTTGTGTGATTAAAAGGTTGAAATAGCGGGAAAGGGGTAATTAATTGGGGGAGCATGCAGATTTCCGTAAATGTTGTTTAATTACTTGACAGTTGGAATTATTAAGGTTTCCCATTCGTCAAAGATGAAAAGGATGGTGGAAAGTTGGTTGGATTCCGTTGCGATTGGTTCGGGTTTTGAGGATAATATGAGATTAAAAATATTTTGTGTTTTTTACAATTTGTTGTCATTATAATTTTAAAGAGTTTAAATATCCTGTTTTATTTTTAAGTTTAAAGTAGCAAATATAACAATTTAACGATGTTAAAAAGTTTGGGTTTAAAGGAATCAGGTGTTGTGTTAATTGTATAACCTGCCTTGGTTAAATTTCGCGAAGAACGTAAAAAGATTAAAGGGATCTCCGAAGTGTAGTTAGTAAAACCGCGGGTGCTACAACCTATAACGAGCATATATCCCAAAAGGTGGGCCGTACGCAACAGTGCGTGAGAATAAATTCTCCAATAAGAAATTAAATCATTGGTAATGGTAAATGTTAACCTATAAAGGCGATTATTAATGTGGTTTAGTGACCGCGTTTGTGCACTCTTCGAGTGTCTTCGGAATCTTCGATTGTTTCCCAAAAAATTTCAAGTGATTTAATTGCGTTGTAAAGTAAGGTTTGCTTTATACAACCGTCGGCAGCAAAGTATTTAAACTCCTGGGTCTTCAATAATCGCTTTTACAAGAATGCTTACAGCAACACAAGAAAACAGCACGGTATGTCATTAAGCATAAAGTTCAAATCAACAGTTGTTAAAGGGTCTTGTACGAAAAAAATGTTAAAGGTGGGAGGGGTGTTAAAGTTGATACCCGTTAATGTAACGCTCTGGGGTAAATAAAAAGGTATTAAATTTGAATATTTTTATTTTTTCCTTGCAAACAATTGGTGGTGTCCTATTAAAGTTTTAATTGCTTGTTTAAACTTTTATTGATCGAGCTATTATTGTTTTCTTCAATCCCGTTTTGGGCTCTTTCATTTGAACATTTGAAACAATTAGTTTGCCTTTTCTTTAATGTACTTTTAAAGCGAATTTTTCGTTATGTATTTTCCAACAATTTGCATTTCGTAAATTTGTTAAAACCGAAAATCATTTTTTGCGTTTTAAAGGCCTTATTTTGAAAATGATTTTAAATCAAGTTAGGTTTAAAGGTGTTTTAAAACTTGGGTTTTGTTTCGGTGTTGGTTAAACATATGTTAGCGGAAAAACAATTTAAATGGTTTGGGACTTTGTATAATTTGTAAATGGTCCGTTTTCTGTTTGCGTTTTCAAAATTTTGTAACGTGTTCCGACTAAAAAATTTAAAAAGCCAAAAGTGCTAAGGTAAAAATCTTAAAATTGGGGTAGCTCCTTGGGGTGATGATATCTGAAAATTCTTAGAGATTCGGGTAGCTGAGAAAATTCTAATATTGATTGATACCAAACAAGATAGGTTTATCTCGAAAGATGCGTTGGCTAGACAAAGAAAAGTATTTGTTAGTTTTGCTTATAAAGCAAAGAGCAAAATTTAGAGGTTTGAGAGCTTAAAGTGTAACTTTGTAAGGAGTAGTCCGATTTTAAATCTGTTTGCAGATTTAGATTCTGCGTAAAATTCTAAGCTAACAAGATGTATCGCGTGACTAAGAAAATTTATAAGAACGCTCAAAAGTCGCTACAGGTAAGAAATCTTAAAATGGGGTAGCTCCCTTGGAGGAGATGCTATCTAAAAAATTCCTAGAAATTCGGGTAGCTGAGAAAATTCTAATATTAATTGATACCAAACAAGATAGGTTTATCTCGAAAGATGCAATGGCTAGACAAAGAAAACTATTTGGTTTAGATGTGGGAGCAAATGAGGATGCTCATTTATCTCGAAACATAAAAAATTTAAGATATATTTATCTCGAAAGATGAAAAATGGTTAGTCGAAGAAAACTATTTGGTCCAGATGTGTGAGGAAATGTGGGATTCTGGAGGAAATGTTATACTCCACCACATTTCCTCCTTATGGGGATTTACATGTAAATTTGGGAGGAAATGTGGGATTCTGGAGGAAATGTGGGGGTGGGATCCTTGATTATACTCTACTTGTGTAGCTGCTCAAAGCCGCCCACAGAATAATTTGTAAAGGGGGTCAAGACTACTTTCAAAAATATTAGTTATGTTACACAAAGGATGAACACTGTTAATGCAACCCCGTTACCGGACGTATTGGAAAGTAATGTAAGGCATAAAATCTTATTTCCTTAGAGTAGCTCAAAAGCAGTTAGGACCATCGATAATGCAGCGTTTTTTAATATTATAGTTGAAATCACGAAAGAATGCATTCACGCCATAGGTTACTGAATTTAAAAGCGATATACATTAAAAGTATGTCGGTGTTTAATTCAGAAACCTATGACGCGAATGCATTCTTTCGAGATTTCGGCTATAGTATTTGAAATTGAAAGAAAAACGTAGGATTGATAGTTTCTTAATAAATGCAGCATTCTGTAATTAATCGAATTTTCATAAAGTGTAAAGTTACTTACCAATCTGGTAAATTGCTGGTGCAGCAGGCTATCAATTCTTTTGGCTTGATGATGCACAGGGTAGCAAATGGAAAAGATTGGATTTTACATTAACACACACTAATTGAAAATTGAATGGACTCATTCCAATACACGTAATAAGCCGCTCGTAAGAAAATGTAAAAATACAGACAAGACACAACCATATTTAACGGAAACAGAAAAGCCACATTGTCAATCAAATGACCACAAACCACAGATTATAATTAATAGTAAATAAATATCCGACCGGCACTTTAAATAGTGTCTTTAATATTTGTTGCACAAACAAACATGACTAAGAACTAAGAAGGGTACAACAAACTATTATAACTGGCACTGCTGAATAGGACTGTTCTCGCGTTTTATTAATCATCATCATTTTTGAATAAAAATATCAATCTTCTTCGGTCTTGACCAAATCTATTTAGGACTTCATTTATAAATGCTTGTTTCTCCTTACCTACCATGTCCTTATGTACACTAAGCATGCATAAACCTGATAATCTATCCCCTGACATGCTTGATCTAAGCCACGATTTTACCCGTTTTAGCGTACTAAATGACCTTTCTATTGTTGCAGTAGTTGGAGGTAATGCCAAAAAAATATTCAGCGCAGTTTTGATGGGCGAAAAAAAAGAAACTTCATTATCAAGCAAATGTACAAAGTCTGTATCTTGTTGAATCTCTCTATTTTGCCAAAGTTCAACCCACGTTTGCACCTGTTCTGAAAAGTTATCAATGTTGTAACTTCTGGCTATTTCTTCTTTTTTATTTAACAATGCTCTTTTTATATTGTTGTCTTTTAAGTTATTTGGATGTAATCCAGAGAGTAAAAAAGAAGTCGTAGCATCTTCAGAAAACCTTGTGGAAATAGACTGTATAACAGAATCCAAATAAGGAATAAAAAGGCTTACTCGAAAGTAATCTTCAACACTACTCATACGATAATTAGACCTATGAGTTTGTCTTGGTGCAATACGTGGTGATGTAATTTCCAATCCAAAACCATGGGCATGTTCAACACTTTTTTTATAAACCTCTTTAAAATATTGTTCAAAATCAATACAGTGTGTCTTAAAAAGTTTGAGTAGTTCATCTATGTGCTGTTTAACGGAAAATAAGTTTATACTTTTAGACTGCAGTGCATTACAAACAGATTCCAATTTGCTAGAATATTTGGCCATAATATGCAGACAAAGAATAAATTTCGACGAAGAAACGCAATTTAAAAGTTGACTGGCCCTATTTCTTGTCTGAGCATTTATTTCACGGTTATGAGTTAAATTTTCCAGAGCGTTCATAGTATCTGCAAAATGTTCCGCAAACAACCTCATTGATTTATATTTGGCTGACCAGCGTGTTTCACATAATAGTGGAATATTAGAAACATATCTACGTCTTAATGGACTATCTCGAAAGAAAGTAATTACTTCTTTAATGGTACCTACTGAATTTTGAATATCCGGAATCTTGTTCAAATCATTTATCACTAAATTTAATCTATGGGACGCGCAGTGAAAATATATCGCTTTTGGATATTTATTTTTAATAAGTTTTTGGACTCCCTGCTCATGATCTGCCATCGTCGAGCAACCATCAAACCCTAATCCAACTAATTTATCCATACAAAGACCATATTCATTACAAGCGTTTAAAATTGCAGCAGTTATACCTTCTGCGTTCATCGATGTAAGGACTACGAAGCCTAAAAATTCTTCTCTGACCGAATTGTCATTACTAACAAATCTTACTCCAAGTGATAACTGTTCTACCCCAGCAATATCTGCACTTTCGTGAGCCAGAATTAAAAATGCTTCACTCAAATTCACATCTTTCACACTTTTTTCCCCAATTAAGGTTCCACAAATTGAAATTATTTGATTTTGAGTTCTGTGAGAGGTGTATTTTGAGTTCTTCTTGCAAAACTTTAAGTGCTCGTTTAGAATGTGATCCCCACTTTCTATTCTGAATTGTAAAAGCTCCTCAAAATTACCTTTTTTATCACCTCGTAATGGTAAATCATGCATACCACAAAAAATGACGGTGGATATTATTGGTATAAGTTTTTTGCGATTCGATTCAATCAAATCCCGCTCAGCTTCATTTATTTGAGAGGTAATTGATAGACGTTTTCCTTCAATAATTTTTGTAAAACTAGAAGCTTTTATAGTTGAATCACGATGCCATTCGGTTGTAGCATGTGCTTTTGCAGAAGCGACAAAGTCATGATATTTTGTGAAGGGCTTCACAATGAAAGAACCAAGAACCCCTTTTTTAACAGTTGGCCGAAAAACTACGCAATATTTGCAAAGTGTGCCTTTGAGTTTTGGAGAATACGCAAGCCAATCGTATTGTTGAAGCCAGTCATATCTAAAAGCACGTCTTCTTTCTTCGGAATCGTTCTTGAAATTATATTTAGGATCTGGTTTGTAAAGATTTGTTAATAATGAAAAGCGAACATCGTCGGAAAGTGTTTCATTCGAGTTAACAAAATTGCCCAAATCGAGCATGTACTCATTCGTATCAGTTGAAAGATTGGTGTCATATTCACATGTGAGAGATTTTAAAGTATTAGGTGACGAACTAGCAGCTTTATTTAGATCATTGACACTATTATGTACTATACTATTACACTCAAAAATAGCATTAGCACCAGCACCGCTACTACTACAGCCTATGCTAGATGATTCTTTTAGTTAATTTCGTTTAAAAAATTTTCTAATATCCATTGTTAGTATTGTTACTGATCTTAGATCTGAATTTCTGAAAAAAATAACACGCTTTACTTTTCTGATACTTCAAAGAAGAGATTTGTTAATCAAATAGACTTTAAAGAAAAAAAAATAAGAATCTCCCAATTGCAAATAAATATTATTTTTAAATATGTATTCTCACGCATTAGGTACATTAGTACTTACTGCTATCCTATCCGTAACTAAACTGTAACTGCAATCTTCGGCCTTCTTTAAAAACAAAAACCAGTAACTACACTACTTATCAACACTGATAACAATTACTACAAGGAAAATGACCAATCAATATCTATCAACATACACGTCTTCTACTAATTCAACAGTCAGATAAAGTTTCTTAAGTCACAAATTAAAAGTACACCGCATTCGAAAAACACTGAATACAAACTGAAGTCACTGGAAGATATAGACGTACTTTACTGTTATAAATCAAGAATATATTTTTTCTCGGAATAGAACACAATGAGTCATTTGTAGAACATTCCAAAGTTTTAGTTGTAGAATACCTGAACCTGTACAATAAGAAAGAAACCATTATGAAAGTCTTTATTTATATTTCGTTTGAATAGAAACTTTCAGGGTAAAAATATTTAGATATTAAAGAATGAAAATAACAGTTTTGTTATAGGCGGTTAGGGTTACTATTGTAAGGTAATCGCATTAATTCGCATTTCCTGCTTAAAATGACATACAAAGTCGGTCTATTTATAGTTACACAATAGGCATACCTGTAGTGTAATCTCAACATTTAGGTTTACTTTATTTTTAAACAATAGTATAACCGATAGTGAAATCGTAATCTTCTTCAATCTCTAGTAAAGGTGCACTTCGTGTTGCGATTTCTAACGAAAAAAAACCAAAGGAACATATTCAGGGGGGATCAGGCGACCTCCATTGACCCCCTTTGTGGGCGGCCTAGTATCTGCTAAAAGTGGTAAGAAATATATTCTGATGTTTTGTGAATCTATTTTATATTATGCACACCGAACAGTATTACAGTTGTACAAAATATCTAAAGTAGAGTTAAAAAAGAACGAAAAATGTAGACGCTAGTCCACATACAAACTAGCTGAAGAACAGCGCTATAAATTCTGTTTCGATAAAGTACCGAAAACTTCGATTGTGCTAACAAGAATGGTTGCCGGCTAGCTCGGTAAGAAAAGCGGTGTAAGTGTGTGAAGAGGGTGCCAAAATACTATCGTGTGTAAAATATTAGCCTTAATTGGGAGACGCCACCTAATATCGAAATACGTGGATTGCTAGGGAAAACTCCCAGAGTAAATAACAAGAGGCTGCCAAAACCCGAGAACAGGAAAGTACTACAGGGCTAAAATTCGCATGAGAAATAGTAGAGTACACTAATGCTAAAACTAACCTAAAATAAGCGTTAACGATAAGGAGACTAATATACTTACTTAAAAACTACTAGCTGAAAAAAATATTTCCAAAATCAAATGCTAAATTATCTGAAAAGGCTCTAAGTAATTGCAAAATATTTTATTACAGCAGGTTGGAACTAATATATTTACAATAGTTGTGAAAAATATCAACATAGGACTATTACACAGTTATGTTTTCATAACAAGTACATATAAACAATCTTAAAAAAATTAGAAATATATGAAAATTTTTTTAGCTTCATGGAAAACATTTTCAGCGAAAAATGCTAGATTTTTAAACTAACAACAAGAACGGATTGAAGATACGTTTTTGGGTATATACAATCAAAAGCAAAAAAAAGTTCATTAATTTACAACTACTCATCATCATCATTAAGTCTTCAGTCCTGGAACTGGTTAGACGTGAACCTTTAGTGTAATCCATTCTAAGCTAACCTTCACATTTCCCTGAAATTCCTACAGTCTGCATGTTGCACAATCTACATGCAATAGTTGGATTTAGGTCTACGTCTACCTCTCTTTTTCCTATATCTACTTGTAATATAACCCGCACCATTCCATAAAAATGCCTTAGAACGTATCCTGTCCTATTTCTCCTATTATTTTTTTTTGCTTTCCACAGATATCTTTATTCCCCAACTATTTCTATAACCTCTTTGTTATAAACTTTATCTGTACATGTTATTGTCATTATAAAATCTTAAGCATAAGATTCCAAAAGGCGTCTTCCTTTTCCTGACTACTTCCCTTACTGTCTCTATTTCATAAGCGTACAGTACTATGCTCCACACATATGCTTCCAACACTTTTGTCCTTGTTTCTATGTTTGTTGTCTTCGAACACAGCCAGTGCTCTTTCTTGTTAGATACAGTTCAGTTCCCCTTCTATTGTTTTGTAAATATATACTATATTTCACTTATATTCAGTGAATAGTGGTATGTGAAGAGAATTAAGCAGCCTGTGGCTGCAGAATTAATATTTTTTCAATAAATTCTTTCGCACAATCATGATTAGTTGAAAATATAACAAAACCAACACCTGTATTTGTTTCAAGTACTCACTGATTTATATTCTGAGATAAACCAGACAGTTCTCTGACATTCCTACCTAGATACAGCTCGGATCCATTCTATTATTTTCTAAATATATGCTTTATTTCACCGATATTCAGTGATAAGTGAAGGGGGATTAGCAACATGCAGTTACCAAGATCCCTAAAAACACAAACATTAGCCGAATTAATAGTTGTCCAGTAAATTCTTTCACACAATTAACATTAGTTGATAATATTGTAAAACCAACACCTGTAGTTGGCTACAATAATCATCTGGTTTAAGTACAATTATTTTTCTTTCTAAATACAGTATTGCCCGAAATAAACAGTACTGAAACTAAGTTGGCGGTGTTTTTATGCGTGCGCTGTCACACTCAAGTTAGCTAGTATAGACCTGTCAAGTAAACCTCAAATAAGTAATTAGTAGGGCCTAATTGTTAAAAATGGTGTTAAGTACAGAGGAGAAAGTGTTTCTGGTAGAGCATTATTTTCGTTCATACGGAATCGGCCGACGTAATGGTGCAAGTTTGCTATACGTGTCTGATCAATTCACACAAAGGTTTAATAAACGTTCTCCAAGTAATGCTGTAATTTTGAAGGTTATTGAAAAGTTTAGAAATACAGGTAGTGTATTGTGCCAACGGGGCGTCCCAGGACAGTTAACAACAACAATAACCATGAACGTGTTTTTGAGCAAATCTTAGAAAATCCGAAAGTCAGCCAGGCAAGGACAGCGTTACAACTTGATTTAAAAAGAACTTCCTTTCAAAGAATCCTGAAGGAGCTGGGTACATTTTCGTATGTGATTCAGGTACATCAACAACTACATCCTCGGGATTATCGCAGTAGAGTGGAATATTGCGCCAGAATTCTCGCGTTACAGTATGAAAATCCTGAATTTTTGAAAAATGTTTGGTTTTCAGACGAAGCACATTTTCACTTGTCAGGCTATGTGAATCGTCGCACAAATCGATTTCTGGGCTTTGCCAGACCCGATGAGGTTCAAGAGGTTCCTTTACATAGTGAAAAAGTGAGTGTCTGGTGTGCTGTTTCCGGACACGGAATCATTGGTCCGCACTTTATCGAAGAGAATGGTAGGCAAGTCACACTTAATCAACAGAGGTACAGACAAATTTTAACACGATTTATCCCTGATCTACGTCAATTCTGTCGTGCACGTAACTTGGCATTTCGAAACCAATTTTTCAGCAGGACGGGGCAACTTGCCATACTGCTGCCGCAATTCGTCAATTTCTTCAAGAACATTTTCCAAGCAAATTCATATCACGATTTACTGACTTCCTTATCCTTCACATTCTCCAGACCTCACACCTCCAGACGCATACATTTGGGGCATGGCTAAAAATGCCGTTTTCAAACGGGCACCACAAACCATCGATGAATTAAAGGATGCCGTTAGAGTCTTCTTCGCAGCCCTGAGACGACCCTTATTCAATAACATGACCAGAAACTTAGAACATCGTTATGAAGTCTGTCTCGAACGAGGAGGTGCACATTTAGAACATATAATAAAGTGTCAATAATATGTATTTTTTAAATATACAAAACAATTACAATTTCAGTACTGTTTATTTCGGACAATACTGTATTTATGGTTCCGGGTTGGAACCGTGACATTTTATATACTAAGGTCGACGTTTCGACCACTTTCGTAAGGGGCTTCATCAGGACAAAAAAAGCGAATAAATAATAAAATAGAAATAATAATAAAGATAAGAATGATAATATTAAGTAAACAAGTTAAAGTGTAAATAATAGAGTTACTCCTGAACTAGCAGACCACTAGCCGATTGCAAGCCAAAAGAACGGAATCCCCTATTGTGGCCAATATATTCATGGAGCCTTTGGAATCCATGGCTCTAAAATCCACAGACCTTGAACCAAAAACTTGGTTCCGTTATGTAGATGACACTTTTGTAATCTGGTCCCATGAACACCAAACGCTCACTAATTTTCTAGTTCACATAAACAATCAAAATAATGATATTAAGTTCTAGGGATGGACTCGGGCCGGGCCGGGCTTTTAATAAGCCCGGCCCGGCCCGAGCAGGTAACCGGCCCGGCCCGAGGCCCGGCCCGAAATAAAATTGACGGTCCGGCCCGGCAGGTAACCAGTCAACCGAAATTTTGGGCCGGCCCGACTTTATTCAGCGAATGAGAAGATATTTTTTTCTGTTGTGTTCAACAACTAACTATCACTCTTTTATTTAATTTAAGAGTATAATGATTTTAAATTACAATCAAGATACTTGTGGAACATATCGTAGTATATCATTTGATTTTTGATTCTGTTACGTACCTAGACGTAGCCGGAAGAAAAGTAAGTACCAGGCTGACTATTAAACGCGGGGAGTGGGGAGATTTGCCTACATACCAAAAAGAAACAAAAAACACATCGCCCACGATGATCTATTAACAAATAAAAATAAATAACGGATTCTGTACAAACAAGCATGAGCAATAAATTAAGCGTTACTATTTGAAAGCAAACAGTTAGGTGATATGAACAATTTAGTACATTAGATACGAAGTGCGCATCTCGTATTTACACAAAATAAAATTAATCAGTAGTAAATAAACCTGTGAGAGCTTTTGTCAAGCATTTTTAAAGTTTCACCTAATACTTTTTGTAAAATAACTGATTAGTAGGAAAGAATTAACGTGTGGGAGCTTTTGTCAGATATCTTTTAAATCGTACATAGTACCGTTTGTAAAATAAACTAATCAGTACTAAGGAATAAGCGTGTGTCTGTCCAATACTTTTAACACAGGTACATCACACATGTAGAGCGATAATATCGATTAGCAGCAACGAACAATAGGTCTACAATGTGACGTTTCTTGTCACATAACTACACCAAATGTTGATGCGGAATATCCTATTGACAAACAAAAGAAAACGAGTTGCATACCTGTAGGTGTCCGAATACTTAGCTTGAAAACCGTCGGGGGTGAGTCAACACAGAAACGCCGCAGTGTTCAGGATCCATTCACCCTGGCATCGTAACTACAGCAACGACCTACGCACAAAAGCAGTCGGTCTACGGAAAGGAAAAACCCATTTGGCCTCCAGTTAAAAAAGCAATCTACGCAGGACACCTCCTAGTTGTCGAACAGAATATAAACAGACGTGCATTGCTTTTGAAATACGGTGACGAATAATGTAGAAAATATGTCGACGCACAAGCTGTAGAAGCAAATTTAACAATGGTTCAAATAACACGAATTCCAATTGCAAATCCTCGCTTATCGAAGCGCGATTAAAACTGGAAAACCCGAGTTTTATCAGATAATGTGCGACTTATTTCAACAATTTTTTACATTGAAACAATAGAGAAAATCATTATAGACGGTCGTAATGTATACCAGGATAACGGGTACCTGAAACAGGATATAACTATTTAGTTGATGCATAAACTTGTCGTTTCAGAGCAACTAGATTTAAGTTGAGGAATTTATTCGAGAGCGTGTTTATTATTAATTATGTTGAAGGATTTAACAGTAGAAACAGAATTTATTCGAGCGGGTATTGAATTAATAAGGGAGAAAAATAGGGTAATTAATTTATGCTGAAAATAAACGTAACAATTCTTTAAAAAATCCTAGAAATAGGTAACAAATGTACAAAATGTTTAGCAATTTTCAATGTTTATGAAATTGTACTCTTAACGCACCTTATAACCTTTATAATAAATTTGCGTCCGCTTTATCTTGTCGTTCCTACTTCAAAGAATTTTACTAAAATTATCTACTTGAAATTAGAGAGTTGTTGCAAACTCATTCCAAGCAGACTTTATTAAAAGAATTTTCAAATAAGGTATCGTTTTTTAAAAGTTTGCATCCAATCTAAAGCAGTGTTAGTGCAAGTGTTTTTTCCCTTACTCTTTATTCTGACATATATGTTTAGTATTCTATATCTATAGGTGATGTTTTAAAAATGAATAAAGAATTAATCTCTTTTGTGATAAGGTGACCTATAATACATGTTTAACTATATAGGGAAAAATCAAAGAAATTGTATTCACACAAAGATGAACCTTTTTTTTATTATTTGAGTCTTTTATTTCCCACTGATGCGATAACATTCGTATGTGTTGTCAAAGTATTTTCACGGAATACTTTTTGAGTTTACTTCAAGACACTGTTTTTACTCCTTTCCAAGCATATAGCATATCTGTTTTCAAAAGGATTTTTACAGTTTACTTCTAGGAAAAGCATTACAAAACAGCATCCTCGTATTTAGAGCGTTGACGTTTTATATCTTTTTCGTGTTATAAACTTGGACATTATATTTCTAAATTTAATTACGAAAACAACACTACAAAAAACCATTTATTTCGCTATATTTATACACAAAGCAGATAATTAAATGTAAGTTTGTACGTTAAGCATTTGGAATATGTCAAAATTAAGGCGCCTTAAATAAAAGCATTCCCTGCCTGTATTTCAATTAAATAAAGGTGTTTTGTATTTTAATAAAGTACAAACATAAAGGAGTAATTGCGCATGTGTAAATTGTCAAATAAGGGAAAACTTTATTAAAAAATTGGTAAAATGAACTTTGCAATAACTCTCTAGTGTTTTAGGCGGTAGACATAAATTATACACGCGATTGATAATATCGACGTTCGCCGCATGATTGAGATTTGGAGTATATACATATACATAATATAAATCGTGCAAACTTTTGAATTATGAATAAATCACCTAGTTTGATGTTCCTGAGCATCTTTAACTTGCCTAAAGTACAACATGAGGAACATTAAATAGGACTAGAAAAAATATTCGGTATAAGAAGTGAGTTATAATATCACGTCTCCTTTACACTAAACAAGACGAAAAACTGATTATTAATGGGTTCATGAAGACACTACGTGAAAATATAATTAAGAACGTTTACTTACTCAATGTGAGATAGAAGTGAAGGGACGATGGAGTATCTACTCGTGCGTGTTTTGGCCCGAAAAGTTCGGGCCGGCCCCAGTCGTTTGGCCCGGCTTGGCCCGAAAAAAGATAGACCCGGCCCGGGCCCGGCCCGAATAAAGTAGTCAACGGCCTGGCCCGGATTCGAGCCCGAAATCGGGCCGGGCTCGGGCCGGGCCGGCTCGAAAGCCCGAGCCCGAGTCTATCCCTATTAAGTTCACTATAGAAATTGAAAAAAACGGAACTCTGCCATTTCCTGACGTTTTGGTGGAGCGCCAACCTAACGGACGACAAAGTCATTCCAGATATCGAGTACCCACACACACATACAGATACCTAAATGCATCGTCACATCATCATCCCTCACAAAAATCATCGGTAATCAACTCTCTGGTCCACCGTGCAATTAAGGTTTCACAACCACAACACGCATCTAATGAACTGATCCATCTTAAAACTAGTCATATGAAAAACGGTTATCGTAACTCAGATATCGGCAGAGTAATAAACTGACATCTGCATCCTACACAAACCCCCAAACAACGCTGTAATCCTGGTACACGATCTTTAGCAACCCTTTCATATATACACAGAGTAACAGACCGAATTGCCAAAATCCTACGTAAACACAACATCAAAACAATCTATAAACCCACTAATAAAATTTCACAAATATTTCCAACCCCAAAAGATTCCGAAAATAGTCTTAAAGCACCAAGCGTATATAGTATACCTTGCAGCTGCGGTTTAGTATACATAGGAGAAACAGGACGGTCAGTACAGACTAGACTAAACGAGCATGAGCGATACTTAAGAACATGCCAGTACAATCGCTCAGCGGTGGCCGAACACCAACATGAAACAGGCCACACCATTAACAAGACGAAACTAATTGCCAGAATTCAATTATTCTACATAGAAAAATTAGAGAATCCATAGAAACCAATAAAAATTCTAATAATCTATACAAAGAGGATGGCTACTAACTTTCACCAATTTCGAAAACAAGCCTACGTTAACAAGAGAGGAAACGTGACGTTCGCTGATTCGCTACACACTCCTCTCTAATCACGATCACTCATGCATCAAGTTCTCGCCCTATATAAACTTCCACTTTTGCTACATTTCCAGTTACTTCGCCACAAGTCACCTTTTGACTTTGAATGAGCTAGTGAGTCTGCTAGTTCAAGAGCAACTCTACTCTTTACACATTAACTTGTCAACTTAATATTATCATTGTTATCTTTATTATTATTTTTATTTTATTACTTATTTTCTTTTCTTGTCCTGATAAAGCCTCTTATAAAAGTGGGCGATACGTCGACTTTAGTATACAAAATAACACAGTCCCAACCCGGAATCATAAATATTTATAATGACTCCGGCCGTGAAAGCCTCCGACAATACCACAAAAACCTTTACGGGGAGGATTTTGTAAATAAAACAATTTCAGTAACCTTAGACACTCACTAGCAAAATTACTTTGTACACTCACCTTTTTGTTACGGTATCGCGATTCTGACATAGTTCCAAATTTCCTTAAAATAAAATACCACATTAAAACATATTCCAGTCGAAAAATTCTTCCCAGAACAGAACTTTCACGTTTTCGCGAACGAATTTTCAACACTCGAAAAGAAATAGACAATATTTTTAAACAACTCCTACAGCTTCATCTAAGATTATCCGCCACACTTAACTACAATGACTGGGCTCTGTTTGACCAAATTTCGTACTTGCAAGACCAAAAAACTACCGAACTCATCACAAAAACCCACTTACGCTAATTCTTGCAACTTTCCAAGACCCTTTTACACCATGAAAAAACATCTTACCCGAAAACTGTCTTAAAGAACCGTCATAAACCGATCAGAACATATCTTATCCGAAAACGAACAAGATATCCTGTCCAAAGGACTAAATTTCTCAATTGCACCTAGAAAAGTTCCCGCACAAGAAATCAGTAGCTCTGTAGAATCAGCGATCCGATCTCTTCCCCAAGACGATGCCAACTTAATTCGCTTTGCAACAACTTAATGTTTCCAGCATGGCAAAACTCCTAACAAAAATGAGACAAAGCAAGAAATGACGGCCTTGGAACACCTACGAACAAACAAGAAAATTGTTATACTCCCTACAGACAAAGGTAATGTGACTGTAATTCTAAACCATACAGAATACAAAGAAACGATCAAACAATTATTACAAGACGGCTCCTACACTCCTATATCAAAAGGCCCCACTACAAAGCTTGAACGGGAAATTTCAGCACTTATCAAATCCTCTAATATTCCCAAAACTATCCAAAAACGCATAATACCTTGGAGATCTTGACCACCTCGCTTGCACGGCCTTCCTAAACCATATAAACCTGAAGTCCCTTTTTGCCCGATAGTTAGCACAATTGACTCGCCAACCTACCATCTGGCAAAATACCTAGCAAATTTCTTAAAACCGTATTCCGGTAACACGCCTACTAATGTTTTAAACTCCACTCATTTCATAAAACTCGTTGCAAATATCGAGCTAGCCCTAACGATATACTAGTCAGTTTTGACGTAACATCCCTATTTACAAACGTACCTGTCATAGACACTGTCTCCATTATTAAACAACTCCTATCTCACGAAAACGAATTTGAGTACCTGGCCATGCTCATTAAAAAATGCTTAACTTCTATCTATTTTACAAACACAATTTTACAAACAAACTTCGGGCACACCAATGGGCTTCCCACTATCCCCTATTGTGGCCAATATATTCATGAAGCCTTTGGAATCCATGGCTCTAAAATCCACAGACCTTAAACCAAAAACTTGGTTCCGTTATGTAGATGACACTTTTGTAATCTGGCCCCATGGACTCCAAACGCTCAATAATTTTCTAGTTCACATAAACAATCAAAATAAAGATATTAAGTTCACTATAGAAATTGAAAAAACGGAACTCTGCCATTTCTTGACGTTCTGGTGGAGCGCCAACCTAACGGACGACTAGGTCATTCCGTATATCGAAAACCCATACACACATACAGATAGCTACATGCATCGCCACATCATCATCCCTCACAAAAATCATCGGTAATCAATACTCTAGTCCACCGTGCAATTAAAATTTCACAACCAGAACACATATCTAATGAACTGACACATCTTAAAACTAGTTTAATAAAAAACGGCTATCGTAACTCAGATATCGTCAGAGTAATAAACTGGCATCTGCATTCTACACAAACCCCCAAACCACGTGTAATCCCGATACACGATTTTTAACAATCCTTCCATACAAACATAGACTAACCGACCGAATTCGCAAAATTCTACGTAACCGCAACATCAAAACAATCTATAAACCCTCTAATAAAATTTCACAAATATTACCAACCCCAAAAGATTCCGAAAATATAAAGCGTATATAGTATACCTTGCATCTGCGGTTTAGAATACATAGAAGAAACAGGACGGTCAGTACAGACTAGACTAAACGAGCATGAGCGACACTTAAGAACAAGCCAGTACAATCGCTCAGCGGTGGCCGAACACCAACATGAAACAGGCCACACCATTAACATCGACAAGACGAAACTAATTGCCAAAATCCTATTATTCTACATATAAAAATTAGAGAATCCATAGAAATCAATAAAAATTCTAATAATCTAAACAAAGGCGATGGCTACTACTTTTCCCCCATTTGGAAAGCAAGCCTACGTTCACAACAGCGGAACCGTGACGTTAACTGATCCGCTACAACACTCCTCTCTATTCATAATCACTTATGTTCTCGCCCTATATAAACTGCCACTTTCGCTACTTTCACCAGTTACTTCGCCATAAATCACCTTTTGGCTTTGAATATGCTAGTGAGTCTACTGCTTCAGGGGTAACTTTACTCCTTACACTTTTAACTTGTCTACTTAATTATCATCCTTATCATTATTATTATTTTTATTTTATTACTTATTTTCTTTTCTTGTCCTGATGAAACTCCTTACAAAAATGGGCAAAACGTCGACCTTAGTATATAAAATGATACGGTCCCAACCCGGAACCATAAATATTTATAATGACTCCGGCCATGAAAGCCTCCGACAATTTTTCTTTCGTTATAAGATTCTCCGTCTGGAACTGGTTGGACGCGTACCTCCATTAATTTCTATTCTGAGCTAGCCTACATATTTCCACGAAATTCTCACAGCCTATATCTTTAACTATCTGTGTGCAATAGTCCAACCTAGGTCTACCTCTACCTCTCTTTTTTCCTATCTATGCTTCTAATATATTCCAAAACATTCTCTCATGTCTTAGTATGTGACCTATCATCTTATCTCTCCTATTTTTTACTGTTTTCCACATTTTTCGTTTTTCTCCTACCTTTCCTAGAACCTCTTTGTTCTTAACTTTGTCTGTCCACGATATCTTCATCATTCATCTGTAGTACCACATTTCAAGGACTCTCTTTTTTTCCTGTCTTCTCTTACCGTCCAAATTTCACAGCTTCACAGAGCAGTACTTTTTGCAATCCTTTCCTTGTAACCATGTTTGTTATCTTTGAACTCTGTAATTGCTTTTTTTGTTAAATGTAGCACGACCTGATGCTAATTTTTGTTTTATATCTTTGCGCTTTTCCTGTCTTGCGATATTTGGCTTCCTAACTAACAGAAATTCTTAACTCTTTGTAAGTTCTTGTTTTCTATTTGTATTCTAGTTTTTTATTTACCTTCCCTTCAGTTCAATTCAGTTCAATGTTGGCTCGCAGGTAAACTCGCATCCGCCTTGTGGACATTAAATGTCATTAGATTTGTTGCGATTTAGCCTTCAAGCTGCTCTGTGTTATTGATGTACCACTAAAACTTAGTTAAAAGTGTGTTGTGCTCCGCAATGGTTTTTTGTTAAACAGATACGACCTCTTGTCAAAAATCGACGCTTATTTCTACTAGTTCTTCAAACACCGTTAAATCTAATAACTTAGGTAAGTACTTGAAGGTTTCCGCTATCCTTATTGTTTTCGTATACATGTTCACTTATCTCACCATATGTGGTTATCGAAGTTAACTGTCGCATTAACACAGACGCAACATACAAACTAATTAAAAAGAATTTGAGGGATATATACCGCATAGCAAAAATATAAGAGGCACGGAAAATGTAGAGAAAGTGGTTAAATTGCAAGAAAATATAGAGAATTTACATGCAGGAGGGGAAGTAGTCGCAATAGAACAGCAATCAGACATTAAAAGGGTGACTTGGGATATCCTATACTTAGAGATGAGTTTGAATTAGTATTAAAAGGCCTGAAAAATCGTAATGCATCGCGTATAGATAAGGTGCAACCAGAAACTCTAAAAGCCGCTGAAAAGCAGTAACAGAAGGTCTCTTCCAATTTGTAAGTTATATGTATGAGACCGGCAAGATACCCAAAAGATTTCAAACGTAAACATCATGGTCAGTATACCAAAAAAAGAGAGGAGCGAATAGATGTGAAAATTTTCGAACAATAAGTTTGATGGCATACGTGTCAAAAATATTAACTAGAATTGTTCAAAGGCGGATGGAAGAAGTACTAGGAGAAGATCAATTTGGGTTTAGGCGAAACAGGGAAACGCGTCAGGCTATTTGAATTCCGAGGGTGTTTGTTGTGAATAACACCAGCCTGCGGGTGAGGAGAATATCTTCGGTAGTGTTTAAAGCAACAATATAGTAAATTGTATGTTGGGAAGGTTCACTTCAGCCTAAGTGGTGAGGAGAATATCCTCTGAAGTGTTCCAGAACAACAGCTAATTATTATTTAATTACACACTTCCTACCGATAATGACCACACAGTGGTCGAAATACGTATCTGGTATTTTAAATATTTTTTGTGGTAAGGTTTTTTCATTTTATTACTATAATTATGTTATAACCAACAGAAAATTAACTATAAATATAAACGGAACAGTCAGTCTTTCCTATTTCCATCTTAGTTTGTACCTTTTTGCACTTTTCAACAATCCAATCGTTCTTTAGCTTCCCTGCATTTGCGAATAATTTCCTATTTTATGGCCTTGTATCTCGGTTCTCTTGCTTCGTCTAGCCTGTTTTTGTATTTTCGTTTTTCTTCTATTAGATTCAGAATATCCTTTGTTATCCATGGTTCCTTATTTTGTTTTTGTGTATACCCCAGAATATCTCTGGCCGTCATTTCTAAGCTGGTTTTAATGAAATACCATTCTGTTTCTATATCTTTAGTATCAAAAATTTTCTTGATATATTTCAGATATTCATTTGAGTTTTCCTCAAATCTTTCGTGGATATCTTTATCATAAAGTTTCTCAAAGTCAAAGTGCCTTTTGTCGTTTCTTTTTTCAAATTCTTAAATTTAAAAGTAGCCTTCTTAATTACTATGTTGTGGTCAGTGTCTATATCTGCTTCTGGGTAGCATCACAGTCTTTTAATTGATTCCTCAACCGTTGTCTAACAATGATATCTACCTATATCTCCTGGCATCTTCCTCGTGCATCGCCATCTAGCATGATGTTGAAATAATGTGTTTGTGATGGTTAAATTGTTTTTATCGCAAAATTCTACCAACCTATTTCCCCCGTTTTCTCGTGCCTAAACCAAATAAACATACTACATATCCCTAGAAGAACAAGTCCGAGGGTATCAAATCTGGGCTTCTTAGAGGCCAATGAGTGAGTACTTTCCTTCCAATTCACCTGTTGCTGAATCAAGTATTGAGTGGTTCTAGCACATGCAAACTAAAGTGAAGCGTTACGTCATTCTCCGCCTCAATACCATCCAACTGAGGAAAAACATACCCTTCTAACAGGTCACAATAGACATCACCACATATTGTCTTTTCATAAAAATGAAGAGGCTTATAACTCTGTTATGCAAGGTCGCACTAAACGTTAACTTTGGGAGAGTCACAACGATACTCTATGAACTCATGAGGCGGCTGTGAACTCCAAATTCCGCAATTGCATAGATTCACAGTACCGTTTACATCAAAAGTTGCCTCATCGATAAAAATTGCAACTTTTTAAAAATCTTTATTTTCGTCAATTTTGTCTACATGTTAATAGAAAGCCGTAATCTTTTGCCCTTATCTTTTAATTTAATTTCATGCAAAAGTTGTAACTCGTAGGCAGTTAAGCGAAGCCTTTTGTGAACTTATGAACTTGATCTCGGTATCCCCATCTCGATACTGGATTATGTCAAGAATTTTTTAGGGCTTCGTGGGCATGAAGTTTGGATTCTGTCAACATTCTCTTTTGCGATATGTGATCTACCACAAGACTTTTGTTTGCACACACTTCCAGTTTCTTTAAACGCAGTTCGCCATTGTCGAATGGCGCATTATCACCATAATTGCATCGAAAATTCCTCTGTATCATGACAATCGAACGAGATTCTACGAGCCAAGACACATTGAGCTTTTTTGGTGTCGCCATTGCACTGCACTAACGGAGAACAACTTGCATTTACGAGAACTAAACGGTAACTGTAGCGACAGGCAAACTGAGTTAGTGTCTGTTACGGTATTGCAAGGTTAACGCTTCACGGCGCTGCCAACTGTTGCGATAGACACACTGAGTGAAACTTTTCTGCGCTATTCAAAGGTTAACGTTCTTATTAAATTTTATTTAAAATTAGTATCACTTATTGGAAAGAGGCGCGGATAGATGTAAAAATTTTCGAACAATAAGTTTGACAGCACACGTGTCAAAGATATTAACTAGAATTGTACAAAGACGGTTGAAAAAACCAGCTGAAGAAATACTAGGAAAAGATCAATTTGGGTTCATGCGAAATAGGGGAACACGGGAGGCTATTTTAGCTCTGAGAGTGATAATACAGAAAACAAGAGAAAAATGAAAAAGCGTGTATATAGGGTTTGTAAATCTGGAATAAAGCATTCGACAATGTGAAATGGAAAAAACTTTAAAAATACTCAAAAAGATTGGAATGAGTTTAGGGATAGACGGATAGTGCATAACTTATACAACGAGCAAACAGCTTGAGAAAGAACGTAAAGAAATAAATATTAGGAAAGGGGTGAGACAGGGATGTGACCTATTACCGTTAATTTTTAACTTGTACTTTGGGGAGGCAATAGATACTCTCAAATGCGGGCGAAATTTGGAATTAATATGTAGGAACAAAAGACTGATATGCTTAGATATAGCAACATTAGCATCTAGGAAGGTCGAGCTAGAAGCAACTCTTAAAGAAATGGACGCTGAGACATACGGCAAGAAAATTTACGAAAATAAAGCTAAAGTACTAGTATGAAAAGGAGGGGAAAATAAATCCAAAACTAGAATACAAATAGGAAACACGAACTTACAAGAGGCTAAGTATTTCTGCTAAGGCATTCAAATAACGCAAGATAAAAAAAGCACAAAATATATAAAACAAAGATTAGTACAAGGTCGTGCTACATTTAACAAGAAAAAACAACTACTGTGTTCAAAGACAACAAACATAGGAGTACAGCACTATACGGCTGTGAGACCTGGACAATAGGAAAAGTGGACAGGAAAGAGATAGAAGCCTTTGAAGTGTGATGCCACAGACGTAGACAAATACTACATCGATAGGATGGACTTTAACTTATAAAATTGTAATTATATTTTTGCACTGTTATTTATTTTTCAAGTGGATGCTCCTTTAATTTCCTTTTCATGTCAAATACACTGCGTAAAGGAATAAATACATTTATTTTTAGTCAAACATTAATGAAAAATTTAACAAATCTACAAAACTTGACAGTTCTCAAAATTTATTTCAAATGATATATAAAAAAAATTTATGTTACTGGTTTAAACCATAGCAACCACATAGAAAATTAATGCTAGCATGGACAAATTGATATTTATCTTTTAAATAAATGTCAAAGACGTATGATGAAGATATCATGGTCAAACAAAGTTAATAATAAAGAGGATCTAGAAATGGTAGGGGAAGGAAGAAATATGCTGAGAACAGTAAAAAATAGGAGAGATATTATGATAGGCCACATACTAAGGCATGAGGTAATAGTGAGGAATATATTAAAAGCAGAGACAGGAAAAAAGAGAGGTAGAGATAGACCTAAGTTAGACAAATACAGGTGTTGGTTTTGCAATATTTTCAACTAATCTTAAATGTGCGGAGGGATTTTTTGGAAACTTATTAATTCGGCAAGTGTTCAAGTGTTGCGGAATCTTGATAACCGCAGTCTGCTTAACCTAATCCCCAACGTTTTTTGGGGAATACTGCGGGCTGGCTATATCACAAACACATATAGGAAAAAGAGAAGTACATCTAGACCTAGATCAGAATATTGCACTCAGATAGTGAAATATGCAGACTGTGGACATTTCAGGGACATGTGAAGGTTAGCACAGAATAAGAAACAATGGAGGTACGCGTCCAACCAGTTCCAGGACTGACTTAATGATCACTTATTGGAATTTACTAAATTGTCATAAGTTTTGAGAATATTACCTTTAAATTCATGTATAACACAAGTTAAGGTTCGGGCCTTGGAGCTGTGTTTTTAAAAAACAACTTCGACTCTTAACAAAATTTATTTATGAAATTTAGATAACTTGTACATAATACTAAAAAATAATTATTGTACTAGTGAGTAGCTTGAACAACGAAGTATGGAGTTTGAAGACTGACTGCCGGGCATTGAGCTCCCGGGCTTTTTATAATAACCTGCCCCTCACACGGCTTGTGGGAACTTGCAGATCTCATGTCTGCTTTACACTCTGTTACAATGTATCAATCTTAATTCTAAGTAATTGCGGTCTGTTGACCGCCTGTGACCTGCCATCTGCATATCACTGCCCTCACGGATGCAAAGTTGCATGCCCGTTCTCATGAACTGTCGATAACCTCTCTGGGTTATCCTTGTGTTACAATGTTGCATTGAACTTATACTTTTCTTAACAATTTCTAATAATTCCTATTAGATTCAATATATCAATATATATATAGGTAATTGAGGGATATATAACTCCTCCCACCGTAAATGAAAAATTAAGGTTTTTCTTAATTTTTAAATACATAAAATACATTATTCAATTTCATTTAAAATTCATTATTTCTAAAGGTATACTTATCGTTTCTTTATTTTTCTTTGTTTCCTTAAATCTAGAACTGTTTCCTTCATTCTTATATCTAAGGTACATTTTGTAAAATACATATATGATTACAAAAATTATTAAAATGATCAATACAATTGTCCAAACACTTATATTATTATAATGTAACTTTGGCGTTTTGAGTTCATTTAATTGTTCTTTATAACTTTCCACTAATTTCACGGCGTGGTTGAGATCGTCTAAGTTTAGATGCTCTAGCTTCATAGGTTTCTCGATTATTTCTTCGTCTTCTTGTTGTATCTTGAACTGTAGTTCCGGTAGGTTTGCAAGTTTCTTTGTTGCTATGGGATCTTGATAAACTCTGATTACTTCATCTTTCAATTTCACATAACAATCTTCTTTAAGGGTGATTAGTTTGCTTCCGATTAATGCTAGGTTATTTTCATCTTGGTTGCAGTTGATGGTTGCTATTACTTCTGTTGGGAAAATGGCTATCCATTTGTTATCTGTAACTTTTTGAATTTTCATGTTAGTTATTTGCACTTGTTTGGATTCACAGTTTTCGTAATGATTTGAGAATTTTAATAGTTGTACTTCACAAGGGCTGTCTTCTTTAATGGTTGTTGTCGTCATCGATTGACATAAATATTGGTTTGGTGTTACTTCAGTACATTTTTCGTTTGTATAACCATATCTCAGTTCATTTAGGGATAGGAATTTGGTTTTGGGTATGATTACTTGGTATGTGCTAGTAACTTTCGTTGGAAAAGCAAATAAATGATAATAATTATAATTGTTACTTTCTACTATTGGGATTTCTATTAAAATATTATTTCGTTATTCTTAATGTATCCTCTTACTATAGCTATTTTTTCGAATATTAGAATGTTCGATTCTGTTACATCAAAAGGTAATTTACTGTTTATTATAAGTGATCTAATTCTTATTAATTCGTTTAATAAATCGGTTGGTTCAATAATGCTAGAGTGTAGGGTATTTAATTTTGTAAATGTTAATTGGGTTTTGCATACTGCCTAATTTATTTGGTAGTATACCGGGGTTGTTTTTATATGTTATATTATTATTGGGTTGTCCGTTCTACCTGGGTGGAGGTTGACCGTAAGGGTGATGATTGTCCATCTGAAATTACAGGGTGTCTTAGGTTTTTCAAATGAATGTACTTTGTTATTTTACCGTTGTCTACTACTGCTATGTTTTTATCTGATATTTTCTTAATTTTGAATGGTCCTAAATTTCTGGGTGCTGTTTTATGTCGCTTGCTTTGAAAGTTTTTCTCATACACGGTTTGTCCTATTGAAAATTTATTTGAGTCGGTATTTTTGTTTCGGGTTGTGGTGATACGTTCTTTATCGTTTTCTAATTTATCTTTTACCTTGTCATAAGTTATTTTTAGTTTCTGTTTGTGGTCTTTCGCATATTGTTGATATACTTCCTCGTTGTAGTGTATGTCATAGGGATTTCGTGAATCTGAATGTCCTAATGTTAATTCTAAGGGTGTAAAATTTGTTGATGAGTGAATAGTGTTATTATAGGCGAATAGTGCCTATGACATTAAATTGGTTATATGTTCCTTTTTATAATTTATTCTTAATAATCGAATTTGTTCTAACAGGGTTAAATGTAGTCGTTCAATTAGTCCATTTGATTCAGGGTGGTTTTCCGTTATGAAATGAATTTTTATTTTGTGTAGTTCTAAAGTGTTTTGTATTGTCTCATTTTTAAATTCGCTACCATTGTCTAGAGTTATTGATTCGGGTGTTCCGTAAAATGTGAAATATTGTAAAAATCCTTGGGTCACGTCAATGCTATTTTTAGATGTGATTGGTATTGCTTGGCCTATTTTTGTGAATGCGTCTATAATTGTTAGATAGTTTTGCGCTTCTACTACTAGAGTATCGGCATGAAGTTTTTGAAATGGTTTGTCAGGTGTTTTGGTTAACATTAAAGGTATCTTTGGGGGTTTCCTATCGTATTTCGCTCTGTCACATAGTTCGCATTGGTTAATAAAATCTGTGGTCAATTCCTTCATGTCTTTAAAATAATAACGTCTTACAAGTTGTTTTATAGTTTCGTTAATTCCACGATGGTTGGTTTTTCCTTCGTGTTGATTCCTAATTACATCGTTTATTTCGTCAGTGTCGTCTAATGTTATTAATTTTCTAGTACATCTGATGAGTTCAGGTCCAGAGTTATTAAATAGTTTAATGTATAATTCTGAAAATCTTTGGTATAAATGTTCGGTGTTGAAATAAAAATAAAATCGTTTTTTCTCGGGTGTGTATTCTTTTAGAATTTTAATTATTTGTTCCTCGTTGTCGTCTTTAGTTATTTGACTTTGGTATATCTTTTTGTTATCTATTTTTGTATATTTTACTGAATTGGGGTTATTTAAAACTTCGGTTATTATAAATTGGTTGGGTTTCATATCGATTGCTTCGTTTAAAATTTTAATCGCGTTTTTTGGTTCTTCGTTTTGTGTCGAATGTATCGTGTCGATCTCGTCTGGATCTTCCCTTATTTCTGCTTCGTCTACGTTACCTATAATGAATTCCGTTTCTAATGCATTGAGTTGGATTCTGCTTAAAGCGTCTGCGTTGTTGTTATAGATTCCTTTTTTATATATAATTTCGTAATCATACTCTTCGAGTCTGATTCTCCATCTTTGTAATTTTGAATTCGGTTCTTTCAGTTTGCATAGCCATACTAATGGTCTATGATCGGTGTATATGTAAAATTTTCTTCCGTATAAATAAGGTCTAAAATATTTTGTTGCCCAAATTATGGCTAATAATTCTTTTTCTATGGTACTATATTTCTGTTCGGTTTCATTTAGGGTTCTGGATGCGTAACTGATGGGTTTATCGCTACCTACTTTTCCTTGGCTCAATACTGCGCCTAATGCTACATTCGATGCATCTGTCGTTAGTATAAATGGTTTTGTAAAGTCTGGGTATTCTAATACAGGGTGATTCGTTAATATGTTTTTAATTTTGTCTACGGCTTTAATAAATTCCGGGGTGTGTTCAATTTTGTTTCCTTTTTAAACAATTTGTCAGGGTTTGGTTATCTGAGCGTAACCTTTAATGAATTTGCGGTAGTAACCACTAAGTCCTAGAAATCCTTTAATTTCTTTGGTTGTCTTTGGTAATGGGTAATTTAGAACTGCATTTGTTTTGTCTGGATTTGGTATTACTCCTTGGGGTGTTATTACATGTCCTAAAATGATACTTCTTTTGTAAAATTCACTTTTGTCTAATTGTACTTTAAAATGTGCTTGTCTAAGTCTTTCGAATACTTCTTTCAATCTTTCTATGTGTTCTACCAATGATGTAGAATAAACTATGATGTCATCAAGGTATACAAGGCATTTTCATTGTGTATTCCTCGTAGTATATTGTCCATGACTCTCTGGAAAGTAGCGGGTGCGTTCTTTAATCCAAATGGCATTCGTTTGTACTCGTAATGTCCTCTAGGTGTGCTGAAGGCTGTTTTTGATATGTCTTTTTCTTCCATCTCTACCTGATGGTATCCTGATGCTAGGTCTAATGTTGTAAAATATTGGCATTTGCCTAATTTGTCTAAAATTTCGGTTATATTTGGTAGTGGATATTTGTCATCTACCGTTTTTTCATTTAACTTTCTATAATCAATTACCATTCTGTACTTTCTCTTTCCGGTTGCGTCTAATTTCTTAGGTACTATTAACACGGGGCTGCTCCATGGTGAATTGGAGTGCTGGATTATGTCTTGGTCTAATAAGTCTGCTACTTGTCTATCAGCTTCTTCTTGGCTTGCATGAGGTAGTCTATATGCTTTTGTAAAAATTGGCTTATTGTCTGTTAATTCGATATTATGTTTTACTGTGTTGGTGAATGTTAATGGTATTCCTTCGCAATGGAATATGTCTCGGTATTCAAAACATAAGTTTTTAATTGCTCTTTCTTCTTCTTGATTGATGTCGGTATTAAAGCGGATGTTAGTTAAATTTTCTCTTAACATTTCGTCATGTTCTATTGGGTTGTATTCGTTTTCTAAATTTTCGTCTATTTCCATTTCGTTAAAATTTAGTTCTTCTACGTTAATTGGGTCTGTCAGTGATAATTCCACGGGATAGTCGTTTGAATTTAATATTGTTGTGGTTGCAAAATTATCTTTTATTTGTACTAAGGCAGTTGGAAAGTTATATGATTTATTATTCCTAAATTTTTGTTAGATTTTACTGGGATTTTTATTTTTCTTTCCGTTCGGGGTTCTATAGTGTATTTTTGTTCGATTTGTGTGTTTTGAAATTTAATTGGGATTTTTCCGTATTTTGTCCTTAATAAGCGATTCTTGATGTCAATGTTGGCTCTAATTTTCTTAGAAGGTCCATTCCGATTAATCCGTCATATTTGTCGTTAAATTCGAATACACAAAATTTATGTTTCATTTTAACATTAAATGTTCTCGGTAAGGGTATATTGGCTACGAATTGGTGTAGTGTTGTTTGATGGGCTGTTTTAATTTTAAATGGTTCTCTTTCTACATAATCTAAATAATGTTTCTGTACGGTTCTGGGACTAATTAATGTTTTTGATGATCCGGTGTCGATTAATAGTTTGAATTTGGCGTGGGGTATTTCTATGTATGGTAATACTAAGTGATTTATGTTATTTAAGTTTATTAAGTTTGGTTGTCTATGAATGGGTCCATTTGAAAATTTGAGTTTGAGTTTTCGTCGTCGTACTCCTCGTAAGTTTCGTATTGTTCGTCACGTTCGTAAGTTTCTGCATGGTTTGATTCATTGTTCGTAGGTGTCTCAATGTAATTATTCTGGTCAGTGTCAAATTTTTCTATTTCTTGATGGAATAATTCTTCCGATGTAAAATTGCGTTTCTGATGAGGGTTTGGTCGGATATGTGTTATTTTTGTATTTTGTCTGGTGTTACCAGATGAGGTATCCATTGGTGTTGGTCTGTAATAATTATTAGGGTTGTTATTATTATTAGTCATTGGTGTATTTCTATTAGGGTTTGCGTTGAATGCTGGTCTTGGTTGGTTTAGGTTTTGATTAAATCTTGGCTGGAATGCGGGTTTCGTAAAAGTTGGGTTAAATGTTGGTTTTGAAAAATGTTTATATTGATTATTAAAATTTGTATTGTTGAAGCTGGGGTTATTAATTCGCGGTTGATTTGTTTGTGCGTTAAAGGGTCTAAATTTTTGTTGAGGGATTGTTTGTCTTGTGGCTTGTATGGTTTTTATTGGTGAATAACTTTTATTCGCGTTGGGATTGTATAGTCTGCTGCGGTAATGCATTACATTTTCTTCTTCTATGACTAGGTTCATAGCTTCCTCTAGATTTTGGGGTCGTTGGAATCTGATTTTATCCGATAGTCGTTCTGGTAAAGCGTTTATATACGTGTCTAGTGCCATTTCGTCATACATTTTTGTTTTTAAATGTCTAACGTTTGATCGGGTTCTTCGATTTTTAATTTGGTTAGTATTAAACTTCTCACGTCTTGGTATTTCATTCCGAATTGGTAGGGGGATTGGTTGTGTTCCATTCTAAGGTTTATTAGGTCTCGTACCAGGCATTTTATGTTACGTTGGTCTCCAAAATATGCAATTAGTAGTTGTTTAAACTCCTGCCATTCTTGTAAATCGTCCCTACTGGCGATTAAGGTTAGTGCCCTTCCGGTTAGTTTACTAATTATCAAACGAATAAGCAATGAATTTCTTTCGTTATCTCCGGGTTTGTAGAAGGTTTTTAGGAACATTTCAGCTGCTCCAATGAAATTTACAAGATGGGCCTGCGTGCCATCAAATATCTGTATTGTCTCTAAATAGAGACGCATGTCTGTGCTACTCATGTTGGTTAAGGATTGTTTTCGATTTTGGGAAATTTCAAAAGAAATTTTTTTTTTGAATTGAGGGTTATTTCGCTATTTGTATTGTTATTTTTGCTTCGGATTTACTAATTTTCAGTTTAGGTTGTGAAATTTCAAATCTTGTAAAAATTGGGTTGATTTTCTATTTGTAACGTTAATTATGCTTTGGATGTATTAATTTTCCTTTTGGATTGGATAATTTCGAATCTTGCAAAAATTTGGGTTGGTTTTGCTATTTGTAGCGTAATTATGCTTGGGATGTATTAATTTTTCTTTTGGATTGAATAATTTCGAATTTTGTAAAAATTTGGGTTGGTTTAGCTATTTGAAACGTTAATTTTGGTTTTGGTTTGTTAATTTTTCATTTAGATTGGGTAATTTTGAATTCTGTAAAAATTAGGGATCATTTTCCTATTTGAAACGTTAATTTCGGTTTGGGTCTATTAATTTTTCAATTAAGTTAGGTAATTTCAAATTTTGTAAAGATTGAGATTTATTTTGCTATTTTCAGCATTAGTTTTGGTTTGGATTTGTTAATTTTCAGTTTAGATTGGGTAAATAAAAATTTGGTAAAGGTTGAGGTTTATTTTGTTATTTTTCAGCGTTATTTTTGGTTAGGATTTGTTAATTTTAAGTTTAGATTGTGGAAATAAAAATTTGGTAAGATTGAGATTTATTTTGCTATTTTCAGCGTTATTTTGGTTTGAATTTGTTAATTTTAAGTTTGGATTGGGTAAATAAAATTTACACAGTGCGGTGATGTACTCGTGAGATTTATATTCAGTAATATTGAATTAATTACCGTAGTCTTGGATTTGCCGGTTTTTATCTTTCTGAAGAATAGTTTCTCTCGGTATTTACTCTGTTTTGCGTTAGTTCAGTTCTGTTAATTCGTAATTAATACTCTTTCCGTGGGTTTTGAGTTGCATAAACGTACAGTTCGTCTGTCTTGTATTCTAATTATAACTTGAGGTTAATTACTTCTGTACTTTATTGTTTGCATGAACTATTAAAAGATGTAGTGTTAGTAATAATTGCGTACATGCTTAATAACATATGACTATACTTACAGGTGTTAATTTTCAATTTACAGGAATTACTAATTTACTTGCTAATGCTTTGCATAAAGTGTTACGTCTAGTTTTATTCTTAGATATCTCGGTGATGACTTGTAATTGAATCTCCCGTAATGTAAGTTTTCAGGTTACAATTATGAGTGTATGATAACGTTTAGCGTTATTCTGTATTCGTATTGGAATAATGCACTTTATAAATGCTGATTATTTAATTGAAAGACGTTTAGATTTTATACCGTGTTTGCACTGCAATTTATTTATAGCTCGTTGTGGTGTAATTTTCATGCGCTTTTATGATTGATTTAATAATGCAAATTGCGTTGCTTTATACTATGCAAGGTTCTGAAAGCGATTTTCTCTGAAGTTTTAAATGTGTAATAAAGGATGCTTCTTGCTTTCTTCGGATGGCGTTTTAGATTACAGTGGTTTTAGGTTACCGTAGTTTTAGTTAATGCAGAATGTTCTTGCTGTGGTGCATACAGTTTTATAGAGGTCAATGTTTTAAATAATCGTTTTGTGATTGCTTTAAAGAATTAGCTTTAGCTTTGAAATTAATTTTGAGTTCTGTGTTTTTATTTTACCGGATTGAAAACGTGCTTTTGAATCGCGCTGGTTAATGTTTCTTATTTTGGTGTTAGTGAATGTGCGCCTGTTTATTTTTGGGTTATTTTGAGTTTGTTTTTAATAATTGTGGTAAGAATCTCTTTTAAATTCAATTCTTATTTGTTTTTTAAGAAAATCTCTTTTTAAAATTCAAGTCTCATAGAATGTTATACAGTCTCGTTTTTTTTTGAAAATAATTCTCTTTGTAACTATTTTCAAAACAATATTAATAAAAATAAAATTCATAAAACAATGATAAATAAAATAATAATACTAGCATATATCAATTGTAGTTTCTGGTTTTAAAAAAAGGTATGGAAATGAACTTACATTAATTTCATCTGTTTTTTTGGTGGGCTCGATCGATGCTGTATCTTGTCCACCTTGGTTTGTTTGTTGGATTTAGACGATTCTTGTTCTTTGTCCAACTTGGTTTGTTGCTGGATTTAGACTATGCTTGTTCTTCCTCCAACTTGGTTTGGGTTTTGCCAAAATTTCGAATTAAAATTCTTGGTCACCAATCTTCCGATTTTTGGATTCTCAGTGCCCTTTTGACATCCTACCGACTGCGCCAGTTAAGGTTCGGGCCTTTGGAGCTGTGTTTTTAAAAAACAACTTCGACTCTTAACAAAATTTATTTATGAAATTTAGATAACTTGTACATAATACTAAAAAATAATTATTGTACTAGTGAGTAGCTTGAACAACGAAGTATGGAGTTCGAAGACTGACTGCCGGGCTTTGAGCTCCCTGGCTTTTTATAGTAACCTGCCCCTCACACGGCTTGTGGGAACTTGCAGATCTCATGTCTGCTTTACACTTTGTTACAATGTATCAATCTTAATTCTAAGTAATTGCGGTCTGTTGACCACCTGTGACCTGCCACCTGCAGTATCACTGCCCTCACGGATGCAAAGTTGCATGTCCGTTCTCATGAACTGTCGATAACCTCTCTGGGTTATCCTTGTGTTACAATGTTGCATTGAACTTATACTTTAATTAACAATTTCTAATAATTCCTATTAGATTCAATATATCAATATATATAGGTAATTGGGGGATATATAACTCACATTACACTAAGATTTTGATTTAATAAAAATATTTAACCTCCAAACCTCGAAGTTCTGTTGTGGAAACCCTGTACGATGTAAACAGCTTTTAACAAATATCTTAATACCTGAGCATGATATGAAAATTTCGAGTGCAGGTGCGGTTTCAGCGACCAGAAATACATAGCAGACGCCCATCAGACATCAAGGAACAAAAGTCGCGTTCTTCTGTTTTAGTTCATAATAGAACAAAAATTTTCTGTCTCAAGTCTACTAATAACAGAGTGATTTTATAAATGTTGCGCTTTTTAATTCAAGACGCAACGTATTTAAGAACTATCAAATTTCAAATGAGTATTATAAAATAAAAAAAAAGCTTATTTTTAATCTTGTCATCAGTACCATATGATCAACAAAATTTTCTTTTTCTATTGATACCATTACCTTTCTTGTAGGTTAAATTAACCCGCAAAATTAGCAAAAGCGTTTGATGTTACCTCGCATTCCCTTCACAGATGCGGAATTCATATTAGTTGTGAAAGGCAATGCGAAAAACAACAAAGCATGTCCTAAGTATAATGTTACTGTATCAATATAGCTTTTTGGCAGTGTTTTTCATATCTATAAAATGTACACTAGTTCGATAGAACATATCTACAACCACTATACAAAGCTATTTGCTCCAACGGTTTTCGTAGCTTTATTACTACAGTAACCTATTCTGCTTTAAAGAATATCATTTCATGTTATTTCTGATACGAATTGTTATTTTCTCGAAGCTGAAAAAACCTTTTGTGATGTAGATATTGCGTGGGTAAAAGCTACCTCTATGCAATATCAATACACATCAGACGTACACAAGAGATCAAAGAGTATCAATTCTAGATTTTCAAACTAGAAATATTCAGACAACTTCCTACCACTTTTTGCCACTTTGAAGTTCAACCCACATTTAATCGCACCAATACCTATTTTGTCTTCATTAATGTTAGTTCCCCCATTTGAATTGAAATAAATTTCATACATCAAAGATGTAATAATATTTCCTTTTTATTAAAGCCCTTGATTAGTGCAAGATTTCAAAACTAAGCTAAAAACTATTGCAATAAATTAAATTTATTATTGGCATTTATTCAATAAACAACTTTTATTTAAAATTGTTACGCATAAGAAATTGTCACGGGTCACCTAGACATAAATGACGCTTTTTAAGTGATACGTCTGCAATATACAGGGTGTCCAAAAACTCTTCTGCCAAACAGAAGCCACGCATACTAGACATAATTTTAAGCCAATTTAACCCAAATTACTTTAATCCAATTCGACCTCTGTAAATACGATTTTTTTATTGAAAACACAAACTGAAATAAAAGATACCATAAAACATGCAATTTAAGAACTTTATAATACAAGAATGTTAAATAGGTCTAGAAACCAGGTCGTCGTGCAATATACAAAAACACCGAGTATGCATAAATCAAACATATCAATACGTAAGAAATGCAGAAACCTTGTAGATTAATATTTTCGTTCTTACGTAATTAAATTTCACATTCCTTACTGTATTCACGGTCATTTGCAAGTTTTCATTAACAATTTAAACTGTTTTCTAAATTGAAAGGACTACTTATTCATCATCATGTAGAATTTTATTAATATATTTAGTACAATTTAATATATCTCTAATGTAGTCGGTTATCGGCAGCTTTTCTTTCTAAAATGCTATGCCTGAATTATTTGATAGTATTATCGTAAATTTTATATATAAAATAGGTTTTCTACATTTGTGATTAGCGAGTTCGATTCAATTCGAATTTGTCGGTTTGTTTATCTACATACGGATGCTTTTTAAAAAATAGCATACATTGCAATGTAATAAAAATTATCAATTGAGTTTCCCGTTTGGATTCTTGTTGGCTATGAATTTCCTAATGTGAGATATTCGAGTTTTTGATGTCGAACTATTATTTTAGATCTATCTCATTCATGACTTGTAATCACTGAAACATTTAACATGGATTTTGTGATAAAACAGAAGTCGTTCGTTCTAGTCGCCAAGTTGAATAAATTGTGCGTCAAATCTACCCAACTTTATCAGTAATAGCATATAAACAAGTAGGATGCCACAGCTAATAAATTTATAACATGAGCTTCTGAAATTAGTTTGTACAAAGTTGTTTTTTTGAGAGATGGAATTTTTCCAACGACCAAATTATTTACTGCAATGGTGCTAATTTACTTTCAACTAATTCAACATATCACTACGTAACATGTATAGACATAAATTTTAAATCATAAAATGATTTACTACTAGCTGTTGTTCAAGGCAAGTGAAGTGTTACTCTGTTCGCCATTTACTTCTTCTGAGCTTGATTCACTTGGTTTTCCATGAAAAGAATTTGGTATGGCATTGCATATGATCCAGCAGGTATCGATTATAATCAGTTGTTTAGTTGCAACTGAACGTCCGGCCAAACTGTAAGAATTACTATTCCCTTTCTGCATCGGTTTCAAGACCTCCATCGGGAAGAATTGGGGCTGCTTTTTGTTAAGTTTTTCACGTTGCTCATCAAACAACTCGAGGTATTGGGGTGTTGAAATTAAACTTACTTCACTCAAATTGTAGGGACATGCTAATCAAGACAGCTTTTCTTGTTTGGGTATTAATTAAATAAAATTTTATACCTATTTAAAATTTAGAGTGCACCATGATGTAAGGTGACGTTTCTCAAATAATTTTTTGTACAGTTACGACAAAATGCACTTCGACTTGTAGGTCGTTCCTTTCTTTAATATTATTATTTGCCATTACCATTTTTTTTCGTAATGGCTTACGGAGAATTACATGTGGACAATACGTAAGTATGTGATTAAATGTTTTTTATATCAAAGATTTAATATTGAGTAAACACAAGATTGAAACTAGTCCACGATTCATATATTTGTTTAATTTTTTTATATAAATACTAGGATTAACCTAGAAAATTAGGTTAAGGTAATTATTTGTTTTTGCGAAGATTTTTGCACTATGTTAATTCTCCAGAATACGTTGGATAAATGTTGTTTTGTATGCGAGTTGATTTTATTTTTATAACATGTTATTTTTTAAGAGTTTGTAAATAAATTTTCTCTCTTGAAGTTTCCTTTTTCTTTCCGTTTGACCCACCTCACTCTACGACGCTTTAGCTAGCACAGAATTGCTTCTTTTCTCTTTTTGTTGCGGTACTCGATGTGAGCTAAGTTGTTTGCGCATTTTACTATTTTGTTATTGTCCGCACAGAGTACTGTAACATAAAATTTCACATACCCAACGTGTGGTCACAATTTCTGAAACTTTCTGTTTTACTTAACGTTGGTCATCGTTCTCTCTCCTTAACATTTGCCCGTATTTCTAAAACCTCTCTTTTTACTTAACGTTTGGCTTTGATTTTTTTGTACACGCCCACCCGCCTCGATGATCATTTTTCTTGTGTTCGATTTATTGTTCCGCTACCTAGAAATTTCCTATAGTATTTTGGTTTACATCAGATTATCCGAATTGTGTTTTCGCCGATGATTTTACTGCTTTCCGTTAAAAAAATCTGGCGCCCAAAATTTTTTTTCTACTCTTTTTTCTTTCCATCCGTCATTACTAGTACTTTTCTTCAAATTTAATTATTTTACCCTTTGTTGCGCATACTTCTTAATTTTTCCTGTGGTTTGCAATAATTTTTGTTGATGTGAGTTCTTGTTGGATTGCGGTTGGCATCTACTTGTTTTTTTTTCATTTTCTAGTTTTTCTTATACATGATGGCACATTGGCAGCTTCACTTAAATCGGTTGTAAAAAATCGAGGTCCAGTATGAATTTGATTCACGTGGCTTTAATTCCGAGGCCAATAGGGACGAACTACAAAGGTCCATGCAGAGTGTTTATTGCATAGAACGCAATAAAGGATTTCCTTCTATTTTGTCGAATCTTATTTCGTTTCCGAATATGCAGCAGTCACAACTATTATAACTATTATACAAGAGCTACAACAGTCACTTACTGAATTTGATGGTGATGTCTTCACTTGTGTTTAATCGCATTAGTTCCATGTGGCTTCACACAGAACGTCCCTCTAACAGAAACGGAATTCAAAAACCATTGTAAATTATTTCTTACTTTGGTCAATCTCAACAGTTCATTTGAAACTAAAATAAAAACATTTCGTCGCGCTAGCACCTTATCAGAGACTCCGGCAGCTACTCCTGCGAACACTTTTACAGATGAGCCGAATCGAAATCGGACGAGGAACCTGAATCAGTCCCAGCTTCTCAATCTAGATCAATCCCTACTTTCCTTCCTACTTCCAATCATGGCCAACCAGTGTCAAAGTGGAATTTGAAATTTAGTGGAGATCCTAATGTACTTAGTGTATATGATTTTTTCAAAGGGTCGAAAAGCTCAGATTATCTCGTAACGTGTGTGAAACTCAAATATTTGAGTCAGTGATCGATCTCCTCGCTTTGCTGCGGTACCGGTGTAGCCGTCATTGGTTTTCTAATTGGTAGACCTTAGCAAATTTATTATTATGTCATTTTGATTCGTCTGATTATAAGCGACGATTGTTTAATGATACCGCATGTAGAACCCAGGGTCCATCGGAAAAATTCATTGACTTTTCACGTACATGACTTCCATGTTTCGTCGGTATGGTTATCTAACAAAGAATCTTCAATTGTGAATTCATTGTATTTCGTAATCTTGCTCATTTGCTTATTGTCCGCTCCATGCAAGAATTAAAGGTCTAATGTTCGAAGTTGGAGTTTAAAAGTTTAGGGTTGGTAGTTATGTACTCCCTAGCCAAGACAAATACGCATACGTAGAACAGAATTTTGTTGGGACTGGAAAAAACACTAGTACTGCACATGAACGACCATTCAAGATTCGTCTTGCACCTACTATTAAATCAAATACTTCTTCTGTAGCTTCTTCTGTTCCTATTCCCGTGTCTACTTTTATTATCAGGTCACATGTTTCAACTGCGACCAAACTGGTCATGTGTCGACACATTCTATTCGTCCTCAAATACTTCATTGCTATGGTTGCGGGCATAAGGAAGTTACTCGACGCAACGCCACTGTCACATTTCTTCTGCCTCTATTTCTGCATTCGTTTCTGTACCTTTTCCTGGATGTCCTACTACTAATAAAACATACTCTTCGAATGATTAATACTCCGCATTCTGCCCTTAACTATTTAAATCGTGATCAAACGTGATCAGACTGTGCCACGGGAACGATTTGAGTCAATAATTCAAACTAGTAACTTACAGATAGCAACCAAAGAGTTTGTTACTGCTGCCAAAGAAATTTCTGTCGTGTCTGCAATAACAGATGTAATTTAAGTTACGGTAACTAATAAATCTAGTGACAAAGAAAGCACTGTTGATGCTAGTAAATTAGTATCTATAATGCCCGTTGCTGTTGTTGAAAAAGCAAATCCTATTATAGCTGACATTTTACCTGATCCTGTTCCTTTATCTAACGTTGAAACTCTTACAACCAATTCTAAAAATAGACAGGCTTCTCTAAAAAATAAAGAATTTTCAAAACCACAATCACCACTACCACCACCATCGCAACCATATCCTCAGCCACATGTTACAACTACAACACCAGCAGTAGTTCCTGTTTTGCAAAAAACTGTCCAATCAATATTACCACCTGTACCAGTAACTCCACCAATGAAACCGACTAACAAGAGAAATAAGAGGCAGGAAATATTCTATGTTGATTCAAAACCTGGAGATGTAGATTGGTGAAGATTAGAAACCGAGTCAGCATCCTTAGGTATTTAGCACGTCGGGGACTTCAAACCTGCCCATTCTGAGAATCCTGATAGTCCAGACCTCGTTTCGTTTTCTTACTGGCGACGCAAACGTATTACAACCCACTCCTAGTCGTCTTCCTTCCCAGATTTCTATACTGACTCTGTCCTGCCTTAAGACTTGATTTTTGGACTTTACAGCTTTTGGTTTTCTTGTTGGCCCTGAATTTTCTAATGTGAGATATTCGAGTTTTTGTTGTAAAACTATTACTTCAGATCTATATTATGACTTGCATATCTTGTTATATTCTAACATGGATATTGTGATAAAACAGAAGTAGTTCTTTCTAATCGCCATGCTGAGTAAATTCTGTGTCAAATCTACCTAACTTTATCAGTAATAGCAGAAAAATAAGTGGGTTCCTACAGCTAATGACTTTAAAACGTGAGTTCCTGAAATTAGCTTATATGAAGTTGTTGTTTGAGAGATGAAATTTTTCCAACAACGAAATTATTTACATCAGTTGGAGCTAAATTACATTCAACTAATTCCACCCATCACTACGTAACATGCATAGACATATATTCTAGGTCAGATAATCATTTGCTACTAGCTGTTTGTCAAGACAAGTTAAGAATTACTCTGTTCACTTCTATTTTTTCTAAATTTGATTCACTTGGTTTTCTAGGAAAAGAATTTACTGTGAAATGTGAAATTTTTGGAGTGGAGACTTTAAGGTAATTCATACAGGATCAGAGGAAGGAATTTCAGGTGTGGGGATAGTTATGCGAGAAAAGATAGAACAACGTGTACAAAATTACTTACAAAAGACCGAAGGAGTACTCATGGGTAGATTAGAATCTAAATCGGTAAATACAGTAACAATACAAGTATACATGCCCACTTTTAGCTACAGTGAGGAAGAGGTAGAGCCGATCTACAAAGATATTGAAGACATTCCAAGAAGACATGAAAATCTATAATTACGAGGGTGTTTACGATTGCAATAAGAATGAAAATTCCCTATTAGTTTAACCATTTCCCTTCCTTATAAAATGTGGTTCAAATACTTTTGCGCGTGTGCAAGTGTAGTGTAGTATGATAACAATCATTGTTTATTGAAACGTGTTCGTGTGAGTGTGGAAGACCAGGATCCCGTGCCGATCCTGAACTGCACTATCTTCACAGTCTTCATTACAGTCCGCTCTTAATACCTAACAAAAGTTCTGGTTCTTCGAGCCGGATTATTAAAAGACATTTTGTTTAATTGTGGGTGTATTAAAATATTTACATTAAATATTAAAATTAAAATTTATTGATAATCTGTGCATGTTTTCAAGTGATACACAAATTATTAGAAACTTACATTTAAGTACAGAAACAGATGTGTGGGTATTGACGCTATTTATCTACACAGCTGTTTTATCACTTCTAGAGAAACCTGAGTTTATCTTAATAAACACAGTGTATTCCAATTTCTATTTGGTAACTAATTCTTGTATATTTTGATTACAATGTCAGAAAGAGAATTAAAAGTTTTGTTAGCTAATAGAGAAAAATTATACGCGTGCACAAATTCTTTTTGATTTGTCAAAAAAACGTTTTAAATGATCCAAGTAAAATTGATAACTTTGAATCAAAATATTCCAAACTGGAATATACTTACCGTGAATTTGAGAAAATTCAAAATGCAATTATGGATTTAACCTTGCGTTTTTCACCTGATCAAGAAGTTGATATAAAACCTCTATTGTCTTTTGAAGATCTGTATTTTCAAATCAAAGCGGTAGCGAAGAGAATTTTTCCTACTGTAATATCAACTTCGGGACCGTCTCATATATCCAGTAGCAGTTTACCAAAAATTAACCTACCCCGGTTTGACGGTTCGTTACGAAACTGGAAAGTTTTTTATGATAGTTATCGATCTTTGATTCATAATAACCAAGGCCTAACTAAAATAGAAAAGTTTCATCACTTAATTAATGCTCTTTCAGGACCGGCATTGAGTATTGCCAAAAGTTTGCCACTGACAGAAATAAACTATGATATTGTTTTTGACATCTTGCTTGCAAAATATGAAAATAAAAGAATATTAGCCGGCGATTTGCTAGATAGTAAGCAATTTCATACGGAAAATCTAAACAATTTTACGCAGTTTATCCAAACATTTTATGAAGCAGTAGTGTCATTAAGGGCCTTGCAAATACCCAAACTTGATGATTTTATTCTGTTTTACTTGGCATTCAGAATTCTGCCCAATGACACTAGAAAACAATTTGAAGCGTCTAATATAGGCGTGGAAATTCCTACATTTGACCAATTAGTTAAGTTTGTACAAAATCAAATTCAGATTTTTGAGTTGTCAAAATTTCCAAATACTACTCAAAATGTTAAACCTTCACAAACAATAAAAGGTAACACAATTTTAACGCCAAATTCTAATTTACGGAGGTCGTTTGTTACTACTTCTTATTCGAAACCGTGCCCTTGCTGCAAAAATACGCATACAATTTACAGGTGCCCGAAGTTTTTGTCTTTGTCTCTTACCGACAAAAAGACCAAAGTTCAGGCTCATAACCTGTGTTTCAATTGCTTGAAAGAGGACCACAGTGTCTATAATTGCAAATCGAAAACTAGTTGTTTTCATTGTGGTCGTAGGCATAATTCATTGCTTCATCCTACATTCGATTCGGATAGCACAAATAATGCCAATTCTGAACCCAGTATTATGACCCATGCGTCATTCGCTTCTGATAGTGAAAATATTGTTAATTCCGAATCTACTGTTTTGACCCATGCGTCATCTTGTGCTTCAGTACCACTACAAAATCAAATTGTCCTTTTAGGAACAGCTATTGTTCACATAAAAGATTCATTCAACGTCTTTCAACCAGTCAGAGCGTTGATTGACTCGGGTGCTCAAACTTCATTTTTAACCGCGTCTTGCGCTCAAAAACTTGGTCTACATATTCAAAATTGCAACTTTACTGTTGCAAGCTTGGGTCAAAAACCCATATTAAATGACAAAGGTACATCTGATTGGTTAATTAAACCTTACAGTAGCGAGAAACCTCAGTTTAATGTAAAAACTGTATTAGTGCCAAGTATTACTGCCGAAATGCCCTCGGTAGAAATACCTACAAATATTGTAAATCAGTACAGGTATTTACATTTGGCGGATCCAAAATTTTATTTGCCGTCTAGAATTGAATTGTTACTCGGCGCTGACGTATATCCAGACCTGTTTACCGGCGAGAGGTTACGTCCCAGTGCTGATTCTCCATGGGCACTTAATAGTGTTTTTGGTTGCGTTATTACAGGTAAAAGTAATCTACGCTGTAGTGACCCTTCTACAAATATTCAAACTGTATTATTTACATCACTAGCAGATTCGTTAGAAAACTTTTTACAAAAATTTTGGGAAATTGAAAATATTCCTGATCGTAAAATTATAAATCCAGATGAAGAGAAATGCGAACAAGTGTTTAAAAAATTTTATACTCGTACGAAGGAAGGTGCATTTGTGGTACCCTTGCCTTTCAAAACAAACAATTATCAATTTGGAAATACTTATGATCTAGCACTCAACCGTTTATATAATTTAGAACGTCGCCTTGCTCGACAACCGCATCTTAAGAAAGATTATATAAATTTTCTTCGCGAATATGAAAGTTTAGGTCATATGGAATTTTCTAAAAATAGTGAGGACGCACGATACTTCATTCCACATCACTGTGTCGTAAAGCAGTCCAGCAGCATCACTGAATTAAGGATGGTGTTCGATGCCTCTGCTCATTTACCTAAGTGTCAGTCGTTGAATGATGTGTTATATGTAGGTCCCAAGTTACAACGCGATATTGTTGAAATTATCATGCATTTTAGACTGCATCCGTTTGTGTTTAGCGCAGATATTAGTAAAATGTACAGGATGATCCATTTAAGACAGGAGGATCAACGTTTTCAGTTTATCTTGTGGTGTGAAAACCCCACACAAGCAATTAAGGCTTACCGTTTAAAAACCGTAACCTACGGTGTCTCGTCAGCTCCATATTTGGCGCTGAGAACTTTGGAGCAACTCGCTCAAGATGGGGAGGAAAAATTTCCATTAGCTGCACAAGTATTACGTAGAGACACCTACGTCGACGATATTTTAACCGGAGCTTCATCAATCGATACCCTTTTAGAAATAAAAGAACAATTGTCAAACCTGTTAGCTTCAGGTTGTTTTAGTTTGCAAAAATGGACTTCTAATTGTCCTCAACTGTTGAAAACAGTTTCACCGGAACACAGAGAAACTTCCGTTTCACTTGAAGAAAGCGAAACACTTTATAGCCTCTTAGGTTTGCAATGGGATGCAAAATCTGATTCCTTTTGTTATAAGGTGCTTTCGTTGTCTCCAGTTTTTTCTAAACGAGCAATATTATCGAATATTGCTAAAATATTTGACCCTTTAGGATGGCTTACTCCAGTTATTTTTAAGGCAAAACATTTTATGCAAAAATTATGGTTAGCCCAATTAGGATGGGATGATCCCATTCTTGGCAACTTAAAGGTAGAATGGTCAGAATTTCTACGAGAATATGACTTCCTAAAAAATATAAAAATCGACAGATATTTTTCTATACAATCGGTGGCACATAATGTTGTAGTAGGGTTTTCTGATGCGTCGGAATGCGGCTATTGCGCAGCTGTATATTTGGTCATTTTTAATGAAAAGGGTATAGTTGTTAAAACCAATTTGCTTATGGCCAAAAGTCGTGTAGCACCCTTAAAATCTATGACGACACCCCGCTTAGAACTCAGTGGAGCATTGTTGCTATCTCGATTATTTAAATATGTAATTAATTCATTGAATGGTGTACTATCACTTCAACCTAGCCTTGCCTTTACGGATAGTACAACTGTTTTAACATGGATCCGAACAGCGCCTCATTTACTTAAACCTTTTGTAGCAAACAGAGTAATTGAAATTAATGAGAATATGCCTCATATAAAATGGCATCACGTCGACTCAAAAGAGAATCCCGCGGATTGTGGCTCCCGTGGCATCTCAGCATCACAATTATAATTCATCCCTTGTGGTGGGGTGGGCCTTTCTGGCCTAAGTACCATGTTTCTCAGTGGCGGACTTCAACCGCTTATACATTGAATGCGTCAGAAATAAATACGGAATTAAAATCCCACGCGCTGAATAAAGATTGTTATATTGCAGAAATTAAACCACCTGATTGTAACATTATTCGACGCTTCTCTAATTTTTTACGTTTGCAACGGGTTTTTGCCTGGTGTTTTCGTTTTATATTAAATTGGCGTGTCAATCGTGCGAATCTTAATTTCGGTTCCGTAACTTCTGAAGAAATACGTATTGCTACGTTTAAAATAGTAAAGCTAACTCAACAAGTACATTTTAGCAATGAAATCGTTTTGTTATCAAAAGGAGAACCTCCGTCTCATTCTCTTCGAAAACTAAGCGTTTGGATAGATCCCCTAGGTCTCCTCAGGGTGGGGGGTAAATTACAACATAGCAGTATGACTCAGGATGCTAAGCATTCTTTGTTGTTACAAAAAGAATGTTATTTATCTAAACTTATTATCGATTATTATCACATTTTTTATTTACAAGTAGGCCCTCGCAGCTTACAAGCTATTATTTGCCAGAAATTCTGGATTCTAGGCATTAGAAATGCCATCAGGTCTAACTTATCAAAATGCACGGTGTGCATTAGATTGAGAGCTAAGCCTAACCCGTATATGGCAAATTTACCGCCTCCACGTGTAACTCCATCACGACCTTTTTTAAATGTAAGGGTTGATTTTGGAGGACCCTTTATTATAAAAGAAAGCAAACGGCGTAATGCAAAACTACAAAAGGCGTATCTTGCATTATTTATTTGCATGCCCACCAAAGCCGTGCATTTAGAGGTAGTATCCGATCTTACTACAGATGCCTTTTTAACCGCTCTTGATAGATTTGTATCTCGAAAAGGTCTATGCAGCAACATATATAGCGACTGCGGTACAAACTTTAAGGGTGCGCAAAGACATTTATCTGAAGTTTTTGCCTACTTAGCCAAAACAGAGATCCAAGAAGAATTCACTAGTGGGTTAAGTAAAAACCAAATCGTGTGGCAATTTAACCCACCTTCCGCTCCACACTTTGGAGGGCTTTGGGAGGCTGGGATTTGTAGCGCAAAATATTACTTAAAACGGGTAACTAAAGACCAACCTTTAACTTTTGAAGAATTGACTACACTCTTTTCTAAATTAGAGGCAATCATGAATTCTCGTCCTTTGTGCGATTTATCTCCTAACCCTAATGAGTATGCAGCTTTGACGCCAGGACATTTTTTAATTGGTTCATCGTTAGTTTCCGTTCCCGCATTTAATGACGTCAGCGATGTTTCCAATAATCGTCTTAATCGATGGCAGTTACTACAAAAAATGCAGTCTCATTTTTGGCATCGTTGGAGTTTAGAGTACCTTCATACCCTTCAACAACGTGCAAAATGGGATATTCATACAGTCAATTTAAAAATTGGTGATTTGGTTGTAATTATCGATCTAAATCGACCGCCACTAAATTGAAAATTGGGCAGAATCAAAAAAATTATCCCAGGTTCAGACAACATCGTCCGTGTTGTTTCTGTCCAAACTGCAACCGGTGTATTCACCCGGCCTGTAGTTAAGTTATGTCCACTACTCTTAAAGTAAGTGCAAGTATCACATGTTAACATTATTATTATTTGATTAAGTTTTTTCGTTTCTTAAGGTGTGAATTTTCTAATTTTTTTTAATTTGTGAAACATACGATATATGCACAGTATTAATTATAGTTAATATAAAACTTTTCTTTATTTCATTAGAAATCCTTTGATTTCGGTGGGGGGAATGTTTACGATTGCAATAAGAATGAAAATTTCCTATTAGTTTAACTATTTCCCTTCCTTATAAAACGTGTTTCAAATACTTTTGCGCGTGTGCAAGTGTAGTATAATAACAATCATTGTCTATTGAAACGTGTTCGTGTAAGTGTGGAAGACCAGGATCCCGTGCCGATCCTGAACTGCACTATCTTCACTGTCTTCGTTATAGTTACCCACATCAATGTGCCGGTGAGTACCACAGATTATATAAGTTCCTTTAATATTTCTTTTACCTATTTCACCCGCAATTATCCAGTATACCAACCCTTACAGTCCGCTCTTAATACCTAACAGAAGGATTTTAATGCAGTGGTAGATACGGGTAGGCAAGGAGCGGTAGTAGGTTTATTTGGTTTAGGCACGAGAAATAACAGAGGAAATAGGCTAGTAGAATTTTGCGACAAGTATAGTTTAACCATCACAAACACATTATTTCAACATCATGCTAGAAGACGATGCACGTGTAAGATGCTAGGAGATATACGAAGATATCAAATAGATTACATTATTGTTAAACAGCAGTTTAGGAATCAAGTAAAACACTGTAGAAGCTACTCAGAAGGGAATATAGACACTTATCACAACATCGTAATTATGAAGACCGCTCTTAAATTTAAAAATCTAAAAAAAGGAACGGAAAAGGCATTTTGACTTAGAGAAACTAAAAGATAAGGATATTCACGAAAGATTTGAAAAAAGTCAAATGAATTACTGAAAGATATCGGGAAAGTTTTTTATACTAAGGAAGTAGAAACAGAATGAAATAACATTAAATCCAGCTTAGACATGGCAGCTAAAGATATTCTGGGGTATACACAAAAATAAAATAAGAAACCATGGATAACAAACGATATCTTGAATCTAATAGAAGAAAAGCTAAAATACAAAAATAGATCAGATATAGCAGGAAAACAAAGATACAAAACCATAAAATGGGAAATTATTCGCAAATATAGGAAGCTAAAGAACAATGGATTGATGATAAGTGAAAAGAGGCACAAACTAAGATGGGAATAGGAAAGTGTACGGCGGTGAATTTTGATAGTTCAATTTAGTAGAGATTAATGAACTGTATATTTTTTATAGGCGTGAACAACAAACAAATAATTAAATGTCTTTTAAACAAAGCAAGTAGTCAAAGCATTTACGATAGTACTCACCTGTGATTGTTTACGATTTGCGAAGAAACGATGCAGCATCTAATTAATTCCACGTGAAATGTGAAGTCTAGCGGCGTAGTGAAAATTCAGTATGTAAAATGTTGAAAAAAGTTATAAGCGGGTTGATCCATTGCGGTTCCAACACACATTACAAACAAACTATTTTCACTACGGAACGAAAAGCTTCTTACCGCAGTACATGCACGATCGATCAATGTTATCGATTCAAGCGACGAAAACTAACTTTTTATTGCAGTACATGCACGGTCGATGCGGTTAATTTAATAGTCCAAACGAAACTCGTAGAAACGTGGATTTTCCAAATCGATATCCAGTTGTTGGCTGCGCGCTAGCTAGAGCGTTCTGACACTCGCGGCACTGGCTATATGCTATCGGAAACTCAAGGATTTTCTACTCTAAACTAATTTAAAAAGCGCGCATCGGATTTAACAATAAGCAACAAACTTAATGCGATAAAATTTAGGTTTTAATTAATTTACATAAAGACGGAACATAAAGACAGACGAAGAATACAAACTAATTAGAATGACTTTTAGGGAACGCAAGAGGAAACGTTAATATAGAAAATGTAGAGAAAGTGGATAGATGGCAAGAATATATAGGGAATTTATATGCAGGAGAGGAACTAACAGCATTCGAACAAGAATCAGACCTTGAAAAGGATGACGAGATATCCTGTACTTAGAGATGAGTTTGAATTAGGCCAATGTAATACCTTCGGGCGAAGCATTAGAAAATCAAATGTTGGGGTCACAGAGACGAGACGTCTCTGTGGCTTCGTTAGCTCGCGTGTAACTACTAAGCCCGAGCTCCTGGATTCATTACGCACCGCTTGAAATATGTTAGGTAAGTATTTTTCACAAAAATAGTCGGTTTTTCAGATGAGGAGTAAAATGTAGGTATCGCGTGTGAATGTTGTCACGCATGTTAAAGATACCTACATTGTTTTGAACAGCAATAATTCGAGAAAATTCAAAATTTCTAGATAAAAAAGTCAATTCCTGGCCAATGTAGTATCTTCCGATGGAGCATTGGAAAATCAAATGCAGGGTTACAGAGGTCAACGGCTTCTTGGATCAGACAGGTTTGCGTATAACTGCTAACTCCAAAATATGAATCGCATGAAAACTGTTAGGCGAGCATTTTTCACAAAAATATGCCCTCGTTCAGATGAGAGGTAAAATAGGTCCTGCGTGTGAGTATTGTCACGCATGTTAAAGATTCATACCTTACATGGGACATCACATCAAGGTTTTGGCAATATTCAAAATAAGATAAAAAAGAACTCGTTTCCTGGCAATGTAGTACCTTCGGGTAAAGCTTTGGAAATTCAAATGTAAGCGTCACATACGTCACAACTGGTATTGGCAAGTTAGAAAATATTTCGCGTGTAAACACTTACTTGTCCCGAAAAATTCTTACAAGTTATTGATACAAATAACTAACTCATTCTACCAATTTAAACGCCACTTAAGGGTATTCTACACAATATACGCGCTCCATACACATTACAATGCTTGTACTATCTATGAAATGAAAATCAAGTGGCATAACCATGCCCTGGAGTTTAAAACCACCCTAGTACTGTAGATTTACAAATGCTTTAGATATTAACCTGTAATATAATTGTCAATAAAGAACTGATATCTATTTTCACCTTGGCATAAGAGCCTTCTGAGTTATTGATACTACCCTAGGGCAAAAGCTTTTACACTACACCAATACACATCATGCATATACAAAAGATCAAAGAAAACCAATTCTAGATTTCCAAGTCGAAGACTTGCGTACGGTATCCGTCTCTTTCAAGGTTTAACCCAAATCCTATTACGCCGAAACGTATTCTATCTTAGCATAAAACCACTTCGATTTAAAACGGGGAAGCAGATTTAATGCAATCGAGGTGTAGTAATTTTGCCTTTCTGATTAAAGCTTTTAATCAAGCTTTAGAGTAACATTACCGAATCCAAGAAAAAAGCTTGAGAAATTTAAATTAAAGTCTGAAGCTTTTAAAATGTGGTTCGAGCAAAGTTGTGAGGAGGCTGAATTAGTTAGCGGGTTATTTAAGGAATTCTGTAATCCCAAAATTTGGTACAAAATGTCATTAGTGTAATAGAAGTGAAAATTTGGCTATTTCCATGAGGTATAAAAACAAAATTTTTTATGACGTTTCCAATATGGTTCGAATTAAAGACAGTAAATACTTTAAACAAAGTATTTCGTAAGCATACAAATAAATGGCTAGATAGAGAGAGCAATCGGCTAGACGACGTACAAGGTTAGAGTATGCAAATTTTCTAATTTTATTAATATACATTTCTCAATCTTAACCTCTTTTGAAGCAAATACGTACGATAGAAGTTTGATAACTACGTATAAAAGTGGTGCTATTAAAGCTGCCGAAAAGACCCTAATCGCTGGAAAAAGTAATGTTAAGAAGTTTATAAATATATAGGTTTGAGAATCCATTATACACCTAGTATGGGTTAACAATTAAAACCGATTTTAAAAATCCTTGTTTGTTAGTTCGGCTGCAGATATTTCTCGCATAGTCTGTACCGTAATGTTATAGTATCGGTCAATTTTCAACTTTTACCGTGACTGGTTATTTTCGAGCCGTGCAATAACTAATTGGTACTACTTTTTTAATATTTTAATATTTTAATATTCATCTCTGTCCGTGTGGTTTATGACGTAATCGATTGCCTCTCGTGTGGCTACCAATTCGCACTGGAAGATAGTGCTCCAGTTTGCGAGTTTGGTTGTAACAATTTTATTTTTAGTTAATAAATCCCTTCATCAAAGTGCGAGGATAATAAGACACTTTTAATAATTTTATTTTTTGGTTAATAAATCCCTCCATCAAAGAGCGAGAATAATAAAACACTTTTATTAAAATAATGTTAAAATACATTTAACAAGTAAAGTAATACGTTAAAGCATCATCTTTATTTGTTATTCTATTTGTGGTTGGATATCTGTGTCTTCTACAGCCATTCGCAGGCGCGTTTAGGTTTGACAACCTCCTCCTTGGACCCGCCGGTCGCCCGAGCGAGTTTAATAATCACTCGGCCATACGTGGAAGAAGAGACAAGATGTTTGATGAGTTAGGACACATTCTTGAATAGCGGTTGGTAACGTATAAAAGTTATTATCTTGTTTAATTTGAGATAATTTGTTTAGCGCGACGAGACACATTGCTACAATTAACCATGCACTTTGAGATTAGAAAATTTAATCGATTTTAAGAAAACTACATTGTTTTACGACGTAAACAATGCAACTTAGAAGATAGGAAATTCAATCCCTTCTGTTAAAACCACTTTGTTTTACGACGTGTAAAATGCAACTTAGAAGATGGAAAGTTTAAGCAATTTAAAGAAGACCACTTGGTTATACAGCGTAAAGATGCTACTTTGTATTTAATTCTACACCTGGAACAACTCCATGTGGTAGAAGCTGTCTAGGATAAGCTGAGTTCATACTACATGCAGTAAACATCGCATGATGTAACAAGTACCTCATCTAGGCGAGAGAAGCAGTTTTGGTTCGTAGTTAGCTTTAAGTAATTTTTTGGTGTTTCAAATTAGAAACACGCTAATTTGTTCTTATGTGTAAAACACGAATATGATATTTGTTTCAACTATTGCTGAGCTGGAATTTCCAGTGTCGAAATTAAAATTCACTAATTTGATGTTTTAAGAAACAACACGTTGCTTCAGTATAAATTGTTAGTTACAACAACAGGTGTTACTGACGTCATTTATTTTTCTGTAGTATACTGCTGACAGATGTATGCTTGAAAGCAAATGCTTAGAACAGCGTTAGCGCAACTTTGTAAACAAGAATATTTTTGTGATCATTTTTATTGGAAACTAAAACTAGTACTTTTATCTTAAAGAGGAAAACTTGAATAGTAACATTTTTAATGTAATCGGCCTGAACAGATCTGCGCGGGTTAGAGTATCTTTGTGTAACAAGTTTACAATATACTGTAAAATGTTTGACAATGAATAATTTTGAGAAACCGTAATTTAAAATTCACGAAGTAATTCAATTATTTATTAAATTTTGTTGCATTGCATTTTATTTTAAAAGAGATTCTTTTTAGTAAATTATTAATTCAAGATTAAAGTTTTTTATTTTGATCAAATATGTTCAAACCTAACCACAGAAAGCTAACATCTTTAAGAGTAGAATTTTGATGCCAACTTTATATAGAAAATACCTTTTCACTATTTCGTTATGTATATTTGCGGGACACAAATAGTGTTCCACCTTTTTTATTAACCTAACTATTATAATTTCTTACAGGAACAGCGTCTTATTTTATTAAGACAGGTTTTTGTCATCGAAGGCGATCTTTTTTTCTTTGGGTCTCCACGTCCGCCCTTAGAAATATGCCATGCCATTATCGTGAATAAGTCCGGACTTGGTGGCGCCTATTTGTTTTAGTTTGAGTTTGCCTACAAACAGATTTCAACTTACCCCCCCATTTCTCATAGCTCTACCCAAGGAATAGACCCCTAGTTATGTCGGAAGACTTCGTTTCACTAGCGCCCATGCGTGAGGCTAGCGGTGCCCATTTGAAAAACCAGTTTCACTAGCGCCCAACGTCTAGAGTCAGATATAGATTAGAAAATACGCTTCACTGGCACACAACGTGGGGCTGGTGCTTAGGTGCTTCAAAAAAATTTTGTTACATGGTTTGATACCGAAACACCTCCCTTTCCTGCTTAAACACAACAAACGCCGCGCCTGCTTGCCCGTCATTCATACGTGAACCGTCTGTATAAATTCTGATAGCCGTCGCGTCCCTATCACCTTCGACAAACTGGATTCCTCTAAAATCGGCCGGGTGCTCTAACTCTGATACGACAATCTTTTTCTCTACCTCCCTATTGCCAAGATGAATATCTTTGATAATTTCGCGTCCCTTCCCTGTATCCCTGTATCTACTAACCTTCTATTTCGAAACTCCCTAACGACATATTCGATAGGGAGAGTCCTACTGATAGCCAGCACCGCCTACGTGGAGGTGGTCCTGTACGACCTCGCCACCTTCACCGCAGTAATGCGTTGAACACTCGTCAATTGACGCATTTTCCGGACTTTGCAACCTTCCGCCCCTATAGATGCTGCGTACAGCAATGTCGACTTGATCGCTCCGGCATACACCGTCCTGAGCGATTCGCCCTGAAACCCCAGGTTATTTTCGCCGCCACCATTATTTTGTTTGATATTTCGCGTCTTTGCTTTTAACGTACTGCACGTGAGCTTTCCAATTTAACGTCAATCTTTACCTCGAGGTATGTAATTGCTTCCTTAAACGGTATTTTCTCTTCTCCCAGCTCTAGCCTAGGGGGTGGCTGTCCGGTTTCTTTCCAAAATAAAGCGTTTCTGAATTCGGCGTGTTAAATTTTAGTTTTACCGCCTGTGACCATTCGTGTAGTTTATTAATCGCCTCGTTCGGTTTTGTACGCATATGCATTAATAATCGCGATCTGACGATTAAAAGCGTATCATCCGCAAACCCAACGATTGAGCATCCTGTGGGCAACTTGACCCTAAAGATGCTCTCATACAACAACTTCCAAAATGTGGGACCACAGCATGACCCCTGCGGACATCCCCTTTCCACCTCGCGCGACAACACTTCACCCGAAATTTCAACCTATGCCAATCGCCCCGAGAAATAACTCTTGACCAAAAACATCAAGTTTTCGGACAACCCCTATTTTCCAACTCGCAAACGATCAATGACCACCAGGCAGCATCAAATGCTCCTGAAATGTCCAAAACAACAACATCACAGTATTCTTTAGCATCTCTCGCCTGCCTAATTTCGCCGACAACGAACTCTAATGCGTCGATAGTCGACTTTCCCTCAATGAAACCAACCTGTCGATTATTAAAACCGCCGCTGTCACGCACTAAGTGCTCAACTCGGGTAGTCATAACGCGATCCAAAGCTTTCCCCAGCATCGGCAGCAAGCTAATTGGACGATAGCTGCCCGAGTCTGACGCATCCGCCTTTTTAAGTTTAGGTATGAATTTCACGTTCTGAACTTTCCAGCAACGCGGAAAGACGCCCTTCTCTAGACAAAGATTAAACAACCCGACAAAGACACACGGGGTTAACAGAAACGCCTTTAGAGCTGCGTCTGAAATGATTCCGTCATGCCCCGGTGCCTTCTTAAGATTCATTCTCCTAAGAACCCTGACGACCTCGTGAACTAGGATTGCGCCATCGGCACCTGTTCCCCGCGCCTCTGCAGCTTCCCGACGTACTAAATCGTGCAACCCCTCATCCTTCTCGGGATTATCCGAAAGGTAGGATTTCTCTAATAAATATTCCGCCGTGGTTTTAAAACCTTCCGTTTATTCGCCATTTGTCTTTCTTATGTTACCGAGCGCGATTTTCTGTTGTTTACCCCTTATTACGCGGTATGCGGTTCCCCAAGGTTCTTTCTGTGAGTTTCGCGTGCAGAATTCTTTGAATTTATTTGTTCGCGTTTCTGCTATTAATATCTTATATTCGCGGTAACTTTGATTGTATTCTACTCTCCGTTGTTCTCTTATATTTCTCGAGGCGCATTGATAGCGGCGCCTTAGATTACGCGTTTCTGACCGCTTGGTGGTTAGTTCCCGGGTCCACCAGGGTACGCTGTGTTTAAATGTTTTCTTTCGCGGCATGGAGTACAACGACGCATCTATTACCGCGTCGTTTAAATTTTTCGTGGGTGTTTCTATTTCGTCTGCCTCTCGGCAGTTAAACTGCTCTTTTTGTAGCGCAGGGATACTTTTACCAAATTTTTGTTTAATCCGCTCGCAATTTGCTTTTTTATTACAGAACCGCGGAAATATAATTAGCTGCTCGTTTGTGCTTGTTTTGGTTTCAACGTTGTAACGAATATATATTCTGTGGCACAAGTTTGGAAGAAATCACATCTATGCATTGTAGATCTGTGATATTTGATTTTTGTATTCGATATAGTTCTATCTGAAAGAAACAATTCCACAATGGAACAGGAAATTATTACCATTTAATTAGCTTAAATGCATTACCAAGAAATATTTAATAACAATATACACTCTAAAAACGTATTTAAAAAGGAACAAGTCATTTGTGTTGCCTAATCCATAGACGGATTATACCCTTTCAGTTGTTAAAATTAAGATAGCGCTTGCGTAAATAGGGTCACGAGGTGACGCGCAAGACGTATGAGCTGTTCTTTACTTGGGCGGCACGGAAAGCCAAGCCGGCCATTGTAGTTTAACATGTAAGCAAAGCTGCAACTTATAAAGATGGGGACATGGGCTCGTGACAAGTGGAGCCTCAGAATAAGTATATCGTGGTAGGGGCAGGAGAGAGGTGGTCGTCTTGGGGGCCCAGACGAGCTGTCATTTTTGTAGCTCCGGCAAGGCAATAGACCACGCTTCCTCTTAAAAATGGTTAGACATGTCGGTGATTGTTAACGGTAACACCACAATATTGAAGTAATTTAATACTAACACAAAATATCTTTAATTCCTTAGCGCATGAAATAACCATGGTTATATACAGAGTGAGTTTTTTTTCATTTTCACTATAGGCATATTGGAAACCGTTAGAGATAGAGAGACGCTCAAATAGGAAAAGTAATGCGCTTTTGTCTGCTGATCTCGCATGTGCTTTTCTTTTTTAGAAAAAATCCATGAATATCTAGATATATTGAAAAACTAAATATTGCAATTTTTTTCAAATCCGTCTGTCGGCTTTATTGTTGGCATTAGAGAAATAATGTAAATAGAAAACTTGTAGATATTTTTACGCCGAATAAAAACCAGTGGCTGGAAAAATTTTTTTTTGTTTCATATTTATGTACATAAACTCAATTTTTTTAAATGGAAAGCATAGTTGACTATGGGCTTGTTTAATAGTTTATATTGTGCAGATTTTATTCATATGGCACATAATAGGGTTACTCCTGGAAATGACCAAAATATTGAGTTTTTTTTGTTTTATTTAATAAAATGACTATGTTTCAATATAAAATCAGAAAGGAGACTTAGCGGCTGCATTTCTTTATTATAACAATACTGGGTAGCTATTTTTAACAAAAAACCGGTAATAGAAAAAATTAACTAATATCAAGATCATTCAAATAACAACAATAATATACAATTTAAATTTATACGGATTGAAAATCACAAAACCCTTAATGTATAATAAATGGAAAGAAAACTAAAATACGAACGAACTCAAACTGAATAAATATTGTATTAATAAACTACAAATGCTCAAAAAGCTCACCACTTTGTGCAATACATAACCTACACCTCTTAGCAATGGAATACATTGCTTTTTTTAATGAACGCTTAAAAATGCTTCTATGAACGTTAATTACAGCTTCACGTAGTTTTGCTTCTATATGAAATTTTCTAATATACACTTTATTTTTTACATGTCCATGTATAAAAAAGTCTAATATTGAAAATTCCGGGTTTCGGGGTGGCCACTGCACTGGACCATGTCTACCAATCCAAGAATCCGGATATAACCGATTTAAATAGTCAGTAACACTACGGGTGTTGTGCAGAGGTGCACCATCTTGCTGGAACCATTTGAGTCTCCCGCGCACTCGTAAAGGAAGTTCATCTAAAAGATTTTCTACATTTGTTTCCAACATATTTAAATATTTTTCTCCTGTTAAACTTCCATTAAATATTATAGGTCTTATAATATTGGTGCCTAGAACACCACCCCATACATTAAAACCAAATTCTATTTGAGGTGTTTGTTGTTGAACTGCATGCCGCTTTTCTTGCATCCACAGATGCTCATTAAACCTTATAAAAATATCACAATTTGTGTACCTTGTTTCATCTGACCATAAAACAGTAAATGGAAATTCGTGATCCTACTGGCACTCCTCCACAAACCATCTGCAAAATCTTATCCGCTTGTCTTCATCTCCTGGATGCAATGTTTGAGCAATTGATATTTTGTATGGATGTAACTTATGCTTTTTCAGGACCCGAACAACAGACCGTTGCGATTTTCCACTGGATAAAGCAATTTCTCTTGTAGAAGTAGAAGAATTGACCTGAACAGCTAATACATTTATTTGCATACTTTTATCAATATTTTGTACATTGTGTTCCTTTCCTTGTATAAAACTGCCATAGTCTCTTAAATCTATATACAAGTTGCGAAATGTCGGAACAGATGGTTGACGGCGGTTAAAGTAGCTTTCAAAATATAAATCTGCTGCTCTAGCAGAATTTTTATTACACTCAATGTAACAAGTTAACATAACGAGCTTTCCCTCCTTACTATAATTCATTTTAGCATAAAAGAACCTAATTATTAGTAATAATGTGAACAATAACACCAATGACAGTTACTTCAAAATATAAAGTGCGTTTCTATAGGCTTGTTTTATTGTTTTCATGGGTGGTCTGATAATTCTGAACAAGAAAAACAAAAAAACCTTAATATTTCGGTCATTTACAAGAATAACTCCATCATGTGTTATAAATGTAAAATCTGCACAACATAAGCTATTAAACAAGCCCATAGACAACTATGTTTTCCAGTTAAAAAATTGAGGTTATGTACATATCTATGAAACAAAAAAAATTAAATTTTTCCATCCACTCATTCTAATTCAGCATAAAAATAACTACAAGTTTTCTATTTATATTATGACTCTAATGTCAACAATAACGCCGACAGATGGATTTGAAAAAAATTGCAATATTTAGTTTTTTTAATATATCTAGATATCCATGGATTTTTTCTAAAAAAGAAAAGCACATGCGAGATCAGCAGACAAAAGCGCATTACTTTTTCCATTTGAGCGTTTTTTTATCTCTAACGGTTTCCAAGATGCCCATAGTGAAAATGAAAAAAAAACTCACCCTGTATATAGTGATTGGGGCAACTGTCGTTAACGAAGTTAGTAAAGCTTTTGTTCGATGTTTCTTGGCATCAAATTTGTAAGCAGGATCCGGAACATGTGCATCGCAGTTCGATAGCAAGAGGTAACTTCTTCATTAAGCACAGGTATTAAAACTTTCAGTTCCTATGTTTGTCAGACTTTTAAAAGTGTTCACTTAAAATTGTAATAGAGGATTGCTTAATCATGCTAAATTTTGTGCACGAATAATAACGTGAAATATGATTGTTAAGAAGTACTAGTAAGGCAATTTTGAAAGACACGCGGTGTATACATGTGTTTAAAGTATTGTGATTCTAAAGTACACTTCCTGTTTTCTTAAGAGTTAATTACAGATGTCTAGTCTTTAATAAGGTCATTAATCATTTCTATATCTGAATAAGTTAGAAATTTTATTTACTCAAATTACCTACATGTGATTTAAATTTTCTATAAAGAATATTAACTAAACTGATGTGATATACATGTAAACCAATACACAGATCTGTTCGTTGGGTATCAGGAATCTTGTTTTGAAATATTATTAGAAGTATGGTCTTGTTATTTCAAGACAGATTAATAAGAAAAACCAGAATTCAATTTTATTATTTTGTATTTGTAACCATATTTAAAAAAACGAAAAGAGAGAAACTATATTAAATTACATTTTTGGACTCAAGTTCTTTTATTCCATGCATAATTAATTTTAATAAGCATATCTCAAAGAAAATACATTTTTTGAATAATGAAATTAGACGAATGTTGAAATAATTTAAAAGCACAGATATGTTACAATTGATTTATTCTAGATATCCATTTTTAATTAAAATACCTTTGGTGTGGTAATCTCAAGATTATCCACTCATAATTATTAGTATGTTCTTTTATTGAAAAGCACAAGCCGTGTCTTTTTAATAGAAAATTTGTTATGTACTTTTTCTTTCAGGATCATCAAGATTGAAAAGGTTGTAAGTATGTTCCAGAGGTTTCCAGATGTGTTAGTTCATTAAGTTGTAAGTTTTTTTATGGTGCTTAAATCCAATGAGTTTCTGTATCTTTTCATAGGAGTATTGAATTTTTGTGTTGTCCATATAGATACAGTGGCGCTCAATGTCCCTTTTTTCTTTCTATGTTAGCTTATTGTTGAGTTTGTATCATCCCCACGCCCATTCTCATTGCTCGCCCTTGGGGTAATTCCCAGACTTAGCCGCGAACAAGTAAAAAAGGATAAAGCTTCACTTGTATCCAACGAGTGGAGGCGAAAAATTGTTTTAACGTCCCATGTTATTAAGTTATGGTCAGAGAGCGTTTCCTCGTCCGACTTTATAATTTCCAATCACAAATTATTTCTAACATCTCGTGCGAGGCAGCAGTAATATCAATAAAACTGCTGCCTCGATGCCCCTCAAACGTAGGTGAATCATTAGTGTTTATCACACTAAGATCCCATTCCGTTAAAAGATCAGCAACTTGCGAACTCCTATCGTTTTCTATAGGACTACCCCATAACGGCGACTTAGCATTAAAGTCTCCCCCGATTAGTAGTTTCTTATTCCCTCCAATTTGGCGAAAAAGTCTTCGATGTAATTTATTAAGTCCTCGGTTTGAGGATTTTCCCGACGGGAGTCAACTGGTGGAAGATACGCGCTTATCACGTAGAACGTGTTTGTCCCTGTTTTTATTTCCGCGGTGGTTATAAACTCGTTGGACAAATTGTTTAATATTATTTATTATTATTCCGCTGCGCGGTCGTTCGCTATTTGCGGTTAAGACGGTAACCCCTTTCCCAAAACCTATTATTTTGTGGCCATACAGGTGCGGTTCCTGTATGAACCTGATGTCGATTTCATTTACTTTTATTATTTTGACGAAATTATTGGTGGCCCTTTTGCTCTTGCCTAAATTAATCTGAGCGCATTTGATTTTCGAGCTCCTCAAAACATCATCTAATGGCCTAGGATCCACAGTCGATGTTCCTGGTGATGACTGCCTTCAACTGTTGCATCGAGGTGCATTGGCTGGACTTCGCATCATGGCGAGTATCGACCCTGACGCTACCAACCCTATCGTTCGACCTCGCACAAACAACACAACAAGAAACTGCCCGCCTACAGCTCTTGAACTCATGCCCCACATCGGCGCAGTTACCGCAAAACTGCACCCGTTCCTTACACTCTGTGGACTTGTGACCAAACTCGTAGCAACAGAAGCACTGGATCATTGAGAAATGATCCCGAGCCCAAACCCTACGCCAACCCAAACAAACTGCCTCGGACAGAAAACATCTCCTAGCCCCTGGCGAAACCTCAAAAACGACGCTGGCCAACGGATCTCTCGGTCCCCTGCCACCGAACCGGAACTTCTCTTTCACTTCCTCCTCGAACCTAATGCCCCTGAAGTTTTATGCAGCGTGCAACCGTAGTATCATAATTTGGACTAAAAACAGTTATTCTAAAACAATAAAAAGAAAAAGGAGTTACATTCAGCTTTCGAGCTTAGCTCAGCTTGGCTCGAAGTTCAGATCGAATTGTATCCGAGCTTCGAGCCTAGCTTAAGAAAAAATTCTCGAGTCGAGCTCGAATATACTAATCTCGAGCCGAGCCAAGCATAAGGAAAGCTCGGTTCAACTCGGCTCAAATTCATCACTATTAAAAGTGGCCCAAAAATCCGAATCTTTTATGTTTTTCTAAATTTAGCTCTTAAATTGACCTATTTACTATTTCCTCGTATTTTTTTAAGTCCTCTCCGCTTATTTCAGTTTTTGTTATAAGACAGTTCTAGATATTGTGTGTAAATCTGCACTTTCTGAAAAGTACTAAATCCTTACCTAAGTGTTTCTTACAAAAGTAGGAAAACTTTGTCGATTATTGTAGTCCAAAATGAGACAGTGAAAATACGAAAAAGTATTGTTAATTTTGTTTTACCTTAATAGTTTATAAATAGAGTGAGATTACATTCTTTAAAGCACCGCACTTAAAATTATTTAGTATAAAATAAATAATTACAACGCTGGTTAAAGATAATGTTTCGTGTTTACTCAATTCAAAGTAAAAAGTTTAGAAGACGGTTATTAAAGAATCTTTGAACCGTCAACTAAGAGCTTATGAATACTTTTAATTTTAAAATCCACCAAAAGAAACAAAGGCAAATAAACATCCAGAAAACGCCAACACGGGAATAATCAAAGCTGTCGACAACATCAAACGAAATCTACTTAAAAATTTATTTTATACTTTTTTGTTTACTTTCGTTCTTATTATACACTTGCGTGTTCTAAGAATAAGCTACTTAGGAGCATAAATCTTTTTATTGAAGTTATCTTTCAACGTAATCAAGGCTAAGGAGAAAAGAAATACTATCAGGAGGGTTTTCTTTTTTTGCCTTCTACCTAGCTATGAAAACAATATGCGATCACGTCAATCTTCTTATATGAATTTACCATTTTTAGTGTATGTTTGGTTCATATCGCTTAACATCGGTTACTCTTGTATTATTTTTAAGATGCGTCAGTGAGTAGTTTAAAACTTGAACACAGAAGCATCATGAAATTTCTATCGAAAGAAGGTAATAGCCTGAAAGATATCCATGAAGAAAAGTGTCGACACGATGGATTCCTATGCTATCCAGTCTTGAACTGAGTAGACGATAAATTTGCGAAGAGAGATCCACTGCTTATTGCAAGATGAAAGTTTAGTCTATGGAATTGTGACGGGATGGAACCTAGGTTTCACAAAACATCCACCTAATGGGTTCATAAGGGCTCTATCATCCAAGAAGACGAAGACTCAATTTTCTGCGAGAAAAATAATAGCCACAGTTTTCTCATGTGCACATAAGATTCTCTTAATGAGTATATACAAAAGCAGCCTACAATAACGGGAAATATCCAGAAGATATAATTATGAAGTTGAAAGCGAATATACACAAAAAAATACATAATTAAACTCGCGCGCTGCTGCAAGGCAAATAAACCATGAATTGCTCAACCGTTGGTCAATGAATGTGGCTTTGGGCAGTGTTGGTTTAACCAGGTCGACTGATCAGCGATAGTCGAGGGTTCAGATATATGAAGTGTCCAAGATAGGTAGGAAAAAAAATTACAATAGGGTAATGTTTCATCATCAGGTCTTCAGTCCTGGAACTGGTTAGACACGTATCTCCGTTGTTTTCTATTCTGAGCGATCCTATACGTTTCCCTGAAATTCCCACAGCATACATATTTCACTATCTGCGTGCAATAGTCCAATACAGGTCTCCTTTTACGTCTCCTTCTTTCCTATCACTGCTTATAATATATCTCGTACTATTCCCGAGTTGCCTTAGAACGTATCCTGTCGTTCTATTTCTCCTGTTCTCTTCGTTTTCCATAGATATATTTCTTCCCCTACTATTTCTAAAACCTTTTGGTTACTAACTTTGTGTGGACATACTATCATCTCCATACATCTGAAGCACCGCATTTTAAAAAGCTTCTACCTTTTTCCTGTCTGCTTCTCCTATTATACGTTCCTATTGATATCCACACAGTACTGTGCTCCACACATATGGCTTTCAACAATTCCTTCCTTGTTTTTATGTTTGTTGTCTTCGAACATAGCCGTTGCTGTTTCTTGTTAGATACAGCTTGGTTCCCCTTCTATTGTTTTGTAAATATATACCATATTTTACCGATATTCAGTGGTACCTGAAGAGGGTTAAGCAATCTGCGGCTACCAAGATTCCCCAAACTTACAGATTTGCCGAATTAGTAACTTTCCAATAAATCCTTACGCATAACCAACACTTGTAGTTATTCATAATAATCATCAAGTTCAAGTACAATTATTTTTTTATCATTAGGTTTTCCGTCTTGGAACTGGTTGGACGCCTAACTCCATTGATTTCTATTCTGAGCCAGCTTACACATTTCGCTGAAATTCCAACAGCGTACATCTTTGACCATCTGTGTGTAATGGTCTAACCTAGGTCTACCTCTACCTTTCTTCTTTCCTATCTCTGCTTCTAATATATTACGAACTATTCCTTCATGCCTTAGTATTTGACCTATCATCATCCTACCTCTCCTGCTTTTTACTCTTTCCAATATATTTTCTTCTTTCCCTACCATTTCTAGAACCTCTTTGTTCTTAACTTTGTCTATACACAATATCTTAATCATATGTATGTTGCACCACTTTTTAAAGGCTTCTACCTTTTTCCTGTCCGCTTCTCCTACTGTCTATGTTTCACAGCCGTACAGTGCTGTGCTCCACACGTATGTTTTAAGAAATCCTTTCCTTGTTTCTATATTTGTTGTCTTTGAACACGGTAATTGCTTTCTCTTGTTAAATGTAGCACGGCCTTGAGCTAGTCTTTGTTTTATATGTTTTGCACTCTTCCTATCTTGCGTTATTTGGCTTCCTAGGAAGCAGAAATCTTTAACCTCTTGCAAATTCTCATTAGCTATTTGTATTCGAATTTTTAATTTATTATCCCTCCTTTGCATACTAGTACTTTAGTTTTAGTTTTGTTAATTTTCATACTGTATCTCTTTGTTAGAACTGTTTCCATTTCATTAAGAGCAGCTTCTAACACTTCCTACTACTTCCTACTACTCTTCCTACAGCTATATCATCTGCAAATCTAAGCATATCAATCTTTTGTCCTTGCATAATAATTCCAAATGTCTTCTCGCATTTGAGAGTATTCATAGCCTCTTCGATGTACATGTTAAAAATTAGCGGAGACAAAGCACATCCCTGCTTCGCCCTTTTCTTAATATTTACTATTCACTGTCCCTTTTCTAATTCATTTACAACTGTTTTTTCTTTGTATAAGCTTATTCCAATTTTGTATTTTTCTATTTTACATTGTCAAAGGTTTTTCCAATCTACAAACCCTATATACACGGTTTCTCCTCTTTTTTTGTCTTCTCCATTATCACCCTCAAAGCTAAAATAGCCTACCGCGTTCCCCTATTGCCTCTAAACCCAAATTGATCTTCTCTTAGTATTTCTTCAGCCCGTTTTTCCAACTGTTTGGAACGTCCCGTTCTAAGTTTTATAACTCATTGCAACTTTTAGTATCTTTTTAACATAACGCTCTGTGGTTAGAAGCCTTTGAATCTCTCCTTTGGTTAGATATTTCACTGAATTGACATTTGTCAAGTTGTTATTGTTTTACTGTATTAATGTGATACACATTAATTTGTTTTTGTTCATAAAAAGTGGTTTAATTGTGGGAAAATGTTATCTCACCTAAGGGTGATAACGAGCCCATGTGGTGGCTCGTTCTTCTTGATCCAGCCTTCGAATCGAAACGACGAACTTGGTACGTTAGCAAAATTTATATCGCTTATTTTACCGGATACTAGCTTACTACCTTGGATAAAATTAATCTTTCTGGTGTTTGTGAGTAAGAAAGTTAATTATTACGCCTTTGGCGGATTTCACGTCGTTTTGATTAATACTATTTGTTTGGCCTTCGCTCAGTTAGAGAAGCACATATTTGTGATATTTGTTATATCCTACCCACATTGTTATGTGGTAAGTAATTGCTTTGTAGCACTTCTTGTTCTGTGTGTTACATGAATTTTAGGGTCTAAATTTTAGTCCAAATTTTAGTCCAACTTTAAGTCCAAATTTACGTCTAGACTACGACTAAGTTTAGCAGTTCCAATTTTAGTAGATGCACATTTGTGGAGATTTGTTTAAGTAATCGTTCTGGTGGTATTACGATTACCCAGACTCGACAACTTACTGAAATAGATGGTATTGAAGCTCCCGACGAAGAACTAATTATTGATACAATAAGTTCCATCTGCTGGACTACCGAAATATTAATCGAAACCTGTTGGAGTTATCCGTGGATGAATATTACACCTGAAGCGATTTTGTGTGACCATCTGTAATTGCTGGAATCCCGTTAAGTTGGATTTGGAATCCTTGACTGCTACTGGTGCATTGGAATTACTTCTTGAGGTCATATACTTCCTTATTTAAGTGTGTTGTGTATGTTCTGTTGAGATTATTGGATTAATATTTTTGTGAATAAAACCTTATATTCATCCTCTTATTATTTTGCTTTGCATGCAACCATACTTACACCTGTGAGTAGGGTGGGTTGCGATAATTAACGTAAAATCTGTATTTATGATAAAATTATTTAGGTATTAATGTTTGAATGCTTCCTTAGTAAGTGCTATGTTCTTATGTTTAATGCTAACAACTCGTTAATGCGTTCCAGTGATTTATACATATTGATTGTAAATCTAGTCACGAGCGTAGACCCTTGGTTAAATTATTACTCACTTGAGTTATGCGGTTACAGCGTACTTAGTGGCCACCAAGTCTGCGTACCCGATTATTATTTAGTACGAATTATTTTTGCGTATGGGCTCGTGCCCGGATATTCTGAACACCATTGCGTTATTACTGTTAAATATTATTTATACAATCACCTGGAGTAAACATATATTTGCTTATTGTGAGCACTTAGCTTGGTTAATTTTCTCTTGAATCATTTAGGTTTGAATCTTGTATGTATGATTATTTGTAGAATTATTTGTTCTAGTGAAATTTATATTTATGTGTTTGATTTCATGTTTGGCATTGTAGTTACTTCAATAAATTCAGGTTTAATTCTGTGCCCTGTTAATTTATTGATATAGTGAGTTACCTTGGGTTTCGTCCGAGAATAGTGGAACATTTCTCGTTGATTCTGCTTGCTCCTGTTCCTGGCGCCCATTAATAAAATAGTTAGTTTTGACTTATTGGACCTTTCTAGTGGTTCCTTATGGTCCCTGAATGCGATTCTTTACCCACCGCCCTGATGAGTCTTTTCTGAGCTATTCCGGAGCACTATTTGTCATCGTAACGTTAAGGAACCCATTATATCGATTAGATATCGAATTTTTACCGTGGCATGTTTTTGTACAATTTTTTGAAAAGTGTGTTGTCAAATTTATTGTTCGAAAACTTTCATATCTGTACGTGACTCTCTTTATTAATATACTGACTATGAAGTTACATTTGAAATCTTTGGGTATCTCGCCTGTCACGTATATATAAAATGCTGTGTTAATAGGGTCATTTAGGAGTAGATAGGACCACTAGTATAGTGCACTTCATTAAAGCAACACGAGAGCGCAGAAAACTAGACATTTCTACAAAGAAAATAAGAAATACAACGGTTAAGCAAGAAAGTAAATGACAACACTTTGTATATAAACCATAGTCATAATTAATTTAAGAGATAAAAAATACTTTAGAAGATTTGATTAAATAAACGATTTGGCAAGTCATAAGACAACGTGAACGGAAGTTGAAACACAATACGCATGAATAATGCATTATCATTACGCTAAAAATCTCAATTGAACAAGCAGGTTTAAAAATGCGTAATAGAAAACGCATATAATTTAATACGTAAATTATATTAAGAATACGTAACCAGAAAGATAAAATTCAACACCTGATAGATTACAAATAAACACGGCTGGCGATAAAAGCAAAGTTCATTAAATTTATTGAACAAAGAATAATTTACGCGAGCCTGAAATGAGAAAATCTAATAGAAACAATGCATTAACTTGAAGTACTACGTAATGAAAGTAACGCATCAGTCTTGTGTAGACGGCAAAAATCCATAGAAATACCCAAAACCTGGTAGGTAGGAATTGCGTATAATAGCGAACTTTGCGCTTGTCAATAGATAGACAATCTTTTTAAATACGACGGGATAAACAAATCAGTTCAACATGTATTAAAGCTTAGTCCACATCACTTAAAAGAAAATATTTACATGAAGAATTAGAAATGATTTATCGTGAAGTAATAAATAGTACAATAATACTTGTAAAAAATTAAAAGAGGGTTGTCGTTTTAACCCTTTAAAAACGTAAGTAACTAAAGGTTGTTTTAATTTAAATTTTAATATTAACATTAATAAAAAGCACGCTGAATAATTACTGGATCCAATAAGGAAATTCAACAAGCATTTAATTCAATTATTGATTACTGTATATGACCAAGAAGTTTAACAAAGGACGCTAAAATAATTTAAAGCTATGCTAAGAAAAATGCAAACAATATCTAAAGCAGATCTGGATTCAACGTTGGGATTATTAAATCACTAAGCTGAATACGGGAACAGTTGGTACAAGGACTGATTCGAGCGTGAAACAACAGGTTAGCCAATCTGAATGTTTTGTTATTTTTATTTATGGATATTTCGTTGTATATTTTTAATTTGAATATTTAAAAATTGCTTTTATGAAAATTTTATGTGAGGGTCAACAAAGATCGTTTTAGTACACGTTATAAATTACGTTAATTTTGAAAGAAGTTTTCATAAACGTTCATGGGGCTTCAGATAATAATAATAAGGGTGATTTTTGCTGGCTTTGATTAATTTTGGGAATGGTACTTGTTCAAAAAATTTTTATTCAATTATTAAAACAAAGTTCTATGTAGAGAATTCTTACACATTTCATAAATTGTAAATACCTTTGAGAATATTATAGTAATTGTGCTTAATGGAGTTTTGGTTTAAAGAAACAGGAAAAAGGTAGAAGGTAAATTTAAAGGCTTTGTTGTCGTAGTGTCGCTAGCTCCGTGCGTGGTTGAAACTGAGCTAGCCCAGGTATGCAAAATTACAAAAAGAAAATTTTAACTTTCTTATTTCACAAAGGGGGGGGCATCAGGTTATTGCAACTATATCACACACATATATATATATATATATATATATATATATATATATATATATATATATATATATATATATATATAAAGAATAAGTAAATTTAATGAGTCCTAAAATAAATAATATCAAAAAACGAAATTGAATGGCGAGTGACTCAATATTAGCGACAAGGCATCCTGTCGACGGGTTTCGCCCTTATTGGAGCTCATCAGGACAGGAGTAGCAAAGATGTAATATTTAACACAAACACATTATGGGAAGTACAGCATCATCTAGCGCACAATTTGTGCCTTCGTGGTTTCACCTGACTTTGCAGGCTTTAACAACAGTTGGCACAAAGGAGATCCGGTTCAACTGCCTTTTTCCATAGCCAAAGATTATAATTATAAAGAATAAGTAAATTTAAAGATTCCTAAAATAATATCAAAGAATGAAATGTAATTGCGAGTAACTCATTATTAGCCACTCGCCATTAAATTTCATTCTTTGATATTATTTTAGGACATTAAATTTATTTATTCCATATAATTATAGTCTTTGGCTATGGAAAAAGACAGTTGAACCGGATCTCCTCCATGTTGACTGTTGATAACACCTGCAAAGTCAGGTGAAATAGCACGAATGCACAACTTGGGGGTAGGTGATGGTGTACTTCTCATAATGTGTTTGTGTTTAATATTACATCTTTGCCACTCCTGTCCTGATGAGTACCAAGAAGAGCGAAACGCGTCGACAAGATGCACTTGTGGCTAATATTGAGTCACTCGCCATTAAATTTCATCTTTTGAGATATATATATATATATATATATATATATATATTGCTGTGAAATGCTCCTGTGAATGCGGGAACTGGGTCCTTTCAACAAAAAAATTCTAGTCCCACCGATTGGGCGTCATAAACTGCTGTGATCCTGTTTTCGCCTCGGCTGCTCACCTAATTTTATAAACCTCCTCATTCATAAAATTAAACAACACATTCCTACCACAAACATCAACGTTAACTCTATTTACATCAATATTCAGAATACATTAAATTTTCAAATTAAATGTCAGCATAAAATTCAGTTTTAAAAAGAATTTCAAGATTAATTTTATTATCATTTTAATGTGCATCCAGAATTAAAGTCCTTGCTGGATGCCTATTAATTAATATAACAATATAAGCAGACCGGAGTCTGAGTATAAAGGGAGCATCTACCACCCCTTTACGTTAATTAACCAGGTTCGTCTAATTGAGCTCAAAGACATACCCAAAATTTCATCATAATCCAGAACATCAATACTAAATACCCCTTTCTACTTAAACAAGCAAATTTCATCTTAAAATTAAAATTTTATGGTTAGTACAATTTCACTAATGTCCATTTAAAGTAAATCAATTATAAAGTTATTCAACACACACAAAATATCAAAGTTCAACCAAAATAGTATAAATTACCTGAAGGTTACTGCACTCGTAGCTTCAAGGTACATCGTCCCTTTGTTAATCACACCATTCCAACTGGATTATATTTACAACTTCTGATTCTCAACGCTTTTCAAATTTTCTCCATCACCATTTATTTAAAGTTGTTTCTGGGCTTTTCCGGAACTCATCTGTGTATATCTGACCCTTGTTTGTGGATCCAGACACATTTATGAACCATTTAATTATTCACCCCCGCAAAATAGCAAAGAAATTCATACTTCTTTCACCAATATACGCCAAAACTGCCTACTAATGGGTATTCATTTGTTGTTGCAAATTTTGACTAATTAGTACAGTGATACTAAATTTTATTACCTTGTATCTAAGTGCACTCAAGTACATTCATGTTTGCACGTAAATAACAAACTGTTTTAAATCACCAAAATATACGAGCAAACTTTAAATTATTCTATCAAACTAAAATGCACTGTTTAACGTATTGAATCAAGTCGCGGATGTAAGAGCTTTTAACGCATCGAATAGTCAAAAGTCTAAGAGAGCGAAATTCATATTACCACCGGTATATATAGCGAATAGCCGGCACGTCGCTTTTGTCCTCCAAACAGACAATTCTTAAGAATTTCTCATGCTATGTTCCCAGTCCGTAGCCTGTGCGTCGGTTTTTACGAATTTTGTACTCGCCCCATTTAAATATCAGAAATTCTCACACGGCACGCAAACATGTCCGAGAAAAACTAATTAATTTTGTACAGAAATTGTTGTTTCTACCTCTGATATTTGCATCCTATTTTCAACCAATTGTGACCCTCGTGACGTTGCTTAAATCACGCCTTTTACTATATGTGTCTTTGCTTGACGCATTTTCTCTTTCCTTTTCTAACCTGTTCGTATTGGTGCAAATTGATATTCTTTATTATCGATTATTTTCCAGTCCATGTGGACTATCTGAATTAAATAACCCCGTATCGCACCTTCCCGTCTATTAAGCGCCGGTTTCTCCAAGATTCTTTGTAAACATTAATTATCTGCAAAGTTTTCGCCGAATGAGCTTTTTAAATAAACCCTGTTTTGTATTTCGTGCTAAAGCATCTGACCGTTTCCAATATCCTTAGAATCGACATGTTTATCTAAACAAATTAAACTGAAATTGCCTTTTAAAATACGCAGGTGTGTTCAAACATCCTACTTCTAACTAACACTTCTAGGATTTGCATTTTATTGGGTTTTTACAAGTTTCTATAGATATTATCTGTACGTTTTGTTCAATACCGGTTACTTGAAATAGAGTTAATTAAGATAAATTTTACATGTAATTTCTTTTGTTTCTTTATTAGGAATAAATAAATTACACGCAGAGCTTTTTTAATACTGTTTCTTTTGATATAAAGCGTCTTGTACATGATTTAAATTTCTTATTTTACTGAAACGACCGAATTTATTTATGCTTCATGGTTTTAATAAAGCGTATTATTTAATAAAATTCCTTATACACGGTGATTAAAATTATTTGATGTGATTATTTAATTTTCTACCCTGGTCTAAATATGAGTATATATATATATATATATATATATATATATATATATATATATATATATATATCTTTGTAGGTTTTAGGTCTGCTGGATTTAAATGAATACTCTTTTTATGGCCTAAATTTTCGCATATATTTTTTTATGCTTGATCACAGGCTACAACTGTATTAACGCTTTATAAAGGATGAACAAAGATAAGAAAAACTTACAGTGAGGATGGTTGAAATTGATATCAGTGTTTGGAATAAAATAATGTTTTTTATAGAATAAATATTAATGTAAATAGTGAAAGTAAAATGACAGCGTCATTTTTGATAAAAGTTTATTATTTGTTTTTAACGACAGTGTTGGTTTGTGAGTGTATGTGCATGTAGGTGTGTGTGTGCATGTAAGGGTGAATGTGTTTGTGTAATTTTGTATGTTTGTGTGTGTGTTTGTGTGTGTGTGTGTGTGTGTGTGTTGTAATAGTAATTTAATTGGAATATGTGTTATCAACAATTGAGTATATATAAATGTAAAATAAACAAAAAACAAAAAAGAAGGAAATAAAAAGTGGTTGAGGGTGAAGGGTTTGATTATTATTGAAGGCATTTAATGTTTAAATTTTAATAAATATGAATATATGACGCTTAGGTTGTCAATGTCCGTTTTTTTGTTAAAGTTGTTTGGGCTTTTATAGATGTAGCACATCTCCAAGAAAGTCCTTTTAAAAAGATTTTGTTCCACTTTTAATATTTTTGGATTTGAAAAGTCCATTTTGTGATTTTGGTTAAGGGTGTGAGTTGTTAATATATATTATATATATAATATATATATATATATATATATATATATATATATATATATATATATATATATATATATATATATTGATATGATAACGCCGTACTCGGTGTAATAAACGTTCTATTTAACGCCACCGCTCTGTGTTCCTCTCAAATTAATCTTTTACTTTTAATATTATGCCACGGCTAGCCCTTTCTAATCTACACAGACTGCACAACGTTACGATGATCAATTTTCTTTCACCCCTTTATGATTACTTGTTTGAATTGATAAACGAAGTCAATCAACATTCATATAATGAAAGCAAATAATATTTACAATTTTTGAAATTCTTTAAATACACTCTTCAATCAATTAATATCATATGGATTATTTATCCCAAAATTTATATACTTTTGATTTAAAATAAAATCACCAAAAACTACCTCTTTATAAAAAAAAAGTGGAACGTTCTAGACCTCTTTATGATTTATTACGTAAGTTTAACGTATGCAATGTTTCTTGTTGACTTCTTTACAAGTTTTGAATAAATTGAATAAATTCAGTATTAAAATTTAAATTGAAAATATCTTAAAATTGAGTAGATCTGACCGGTGGTCTCCTGATATGTTGTTTCGTGTTGTGAATCAACACCCCCCTTGTTGTCTTTAATCGTATGCCAATGCTCTGCTTAGTTGAACCAATATTTGAGTACAATTTCCAAAAATCACCTCGTGCTTCTTTATTTTATATTTCTCTGCATATGCTTTGAATCTCTGCCCTTAAATACCACTTGAATTCGTGGGTTACTTAGTATTATGAATTATCCCAGTATTATACCAGAATTGTACCAGAAGCCAATTAGAATTATAATTATTTCTGACGCGGATTAGAATCTAATTAGAATTAGAAGCCCTATATGATTATAAATGTTTAATTTAAATTAATTACCCAAATTATAAAAAGAACGGCAAAAACTCTTCATGTATGCTTAACGTAATTGTTGCACAATTCTACTTTCACAATAACATAAATTTCATATATTCTATACTTTATTTATTTGACGCGTAGATTTCTGATTAAAAGTGTCGTAGCTTCGACGTGCTTCAAGTGGAAACTGACTAGTCAACACTACTAAGTGTGGAAGTACAGAATTGAATCGAAACTGCATAATAAATTCTATAGATGGCAATAAAAGTACGTCTGGCCTTTGAGATTTGCGGAATGTTACAGCAAAATTTGCCGACTGCAAATAACTTGTTTTTTTTTGTTTGAATTGCCTTTGGGGCATGAACCCGGGTGTCGCCACAAGAAGGTTTGTTACGTTTGCAAATAAATTTTGCTGTAACATTTCGCAAATCTCAAAGGCCAGACGTACTTTTATAGCCATCTATGGAATTTATTATGTAGTCAATTCTGTACTTCCACACTTAGTAGTGTTGGTGTTTTTTCACCTGATGGCGGTTTTATTTACTTTTACCATAGTACAGAGATTGTTTCGAAATTATATCATTACAATAGCTTCGATTAACTCATAGGGTTCTTGGAAACTATTTCACTCTGATGAGGCTTAACAAGCCAAAACCGTCGATCGGTGGATATTTCCTCCCCTGTGAAGTAATAAAGCTAATGTTTTGTTAATGGCTATATAACTACTAGCTCGATTTGTATTTGTCAATAGCTCTCATTATTTTAAGAGTTTGTTTACAGATACATCTTACTTTATATACTATTTCTTTTTGCGGACTGCAAATATATATATATATATATATATATATATATATTTCTAATTAGTTTGTATGCTTCGTCTGTCTTTCCTATTTCCATTTTAGTTTGTACCTTTTTTACTTTTCACGAATCTATTTTTTTTAGCTTTCCTGCATTTACGAATAATTTCCCATTTTATGGCTTTGTATTTCTGTTTTCTTGTTTCGTTTGGTTTGTTTTGTATTTTCGTGTTTTTTTATTAAATTCAGGATATACCTTGTTATCCATGGTTTTTTATATTGTTTCTGTATATATCCCCCAGAATATCTCTGGCTCTGGCTGTCATGTCTAAGCTGGATTCAATGTTATTCCATTCTATTTCTATTTCCTTAGTATCAGAAATTTTCCCGATGTCTTTCAGTAATTCGTTTGATTCCTTTTACTTATTTGAAATCTTTCGTAGTTATCTTTATTTTTTAGTTTCCCAAAGTCAAACTGACTTGTTCCATTCTTTTTTTCAAATGTTTAAATTTAAGCGCGGCCTTCATGATTACGATGTTGTGGTCAGTCTTTTGTGTAGCTTCTATAGTCTTTTATTTGATTTCTAAAGCGTTGTCTAACAATAATGTAATCTATTTGATATGTTCGTATGTCTCCTGGCGTCTTCCACGTGTGCGTCTTCTAGTATGATGTTGAAATGTTGTGATAGTTAAATAGTTTTCGTCGCAAAATTCGATTAGCCTAATTCCCATGTCGATTTTCGTGCTTAAACCAAATATATCTAGTATCGGTTATCGTCTACCCTCACTGCATTAAAATTCTCCGTAATTATTGCATTTTCATATCCTTTTACGCATTTTAGTATGTCTTCGATATCACCGCTTTCTCACTGTAGCTAGAGATGGGTATGTATATTTGTATTATTGCTGTATTTACCGGTTTAGATTCTAATCTAACCACGAATACTCTTTCGATCTTTTATAAGTAGTTTTGTGCAGTGTTTTATCTTTTTCTCGCATAACTATCTTAACAGGCGAATTTCCTTCCTCTGTCTTCCTATGCCTAATGTTAACCTATCTATTTCAATTTTCAAATTCTCTACTTTACCTTCATGCTTCATACTTCTGGCATTTTACGCTCCGACTCGCAAACTGTTCCCGATTCTTCTCTTTCGTTAAAAAGTCACCCACACCATTCACTGATGAATTTGAATAGATGGCGTTTTAAAAGTTTTCTGTTTTGTATCTAAATTTGTATCAATCTTAGAATTTCACGGTTTTGTTGGCATTTTTTGGAGAACAAACTAAACCAATCTCATGAGCTGCAAAATAGCGAATACTGCCATTGGTTGTTTTTTCGTTAAAAATGCGAACAAACAACTTATAGGCAATTGCATTTTTAAATTCACGGTTAATTTATATTTAGAATTAAATTCAATACTTTATATGTCTATATCTTCTTCATTTTTGAAACTTGTTTCAATTAATTATAAAGATTTTTTGACAGTAGTATCAAGTAGAAAATGTGGAATTACCAAGGCTCTAAATCAGGAAAGCGGATATGGAATTGCTCCATCAGATGATGGTATATTCGTATAGGCCTAGTTTATATTGTACTCAAGACTGTGACATATTAATTGCACAATCTGGAGGTATCAACCTACGAAAACATGTGAGGATTTTTAGTACTTCTTCTTCTTTCTCGTGTAGGCACTATATTCACAGGGTAATATAGCGATAAAAAAATTAATGTTCTATATAAATATTTACGGAAACGAGAAGTAAAATGTGTTTCGTGTAGATATTAATATTCTTTGACGTTGAGATATTGTTTCTTTTACTTATTTAATAAATGCATACAGTAACAGATGCAGCCACCAATAAATTTCACAATTAAAATGTATTAATAGTATAAATAATTAAAAATATTGTTAAAAAATGATCATTGTGCAAATATCCCATACATAAAAATTTTCTAAAAATAATTTAAATTTACATACCTGTACATTTAAAATGAATTCGAATAAATCACTTACCTGAAACAAATAGATAATTAGCTAAAAGTATCCTTCTATATCTATGTACTTTTCTAACACTACAAGGTGAGTTATGTATCCCCCAATTATCTATATGTATTGAATATATTGAATCTAATAGGAATTATTAGAAATTGTTAAATAAAGTATAAGTTCATTGCAACATTGTAATACAAGGATAACCCAGAGAGGTTATCGACAGTTCATGAGAACGGACATGCAACTTTGCATCCGTGAGGGCAGTGATACTGCAGGTGGCAGGTCACAGGCGGTTAACATACCGCAATTACTTAGAATTAAGATTGTTACATTGTAATAAAGTGTACAATTAAGAGAAACGCAGACATGAGATCTGCAAGTTCCCACAGCCGTGTGAGGGGCAGGTTATTATAAAAAGCTAGGGAGCTCAAGGCCCGGCAGTCAGTCTTCAAACTCCATACTTCGTTGTTCAAGCTACTCAATTAAAGAGTCAGTCTGAGTATTACAGCTTTTGCATTGTTGTCTACCTAGACTACTCGCCCAGAACAATTAATTATTTTTTATTAAAGTTATTATGTACAAGTTATTCTAAATTTCACTGTAATTTCTGTTTCAAGTAAAAAATAAATTTGTTAAGTGTTTCGAATTGTTTTTTAAAAACACAGCTCCAAAGGCCCCGAACCTTAATTGGCGCAGTCGTAACGGATGTCAAAAGGGCACTAAAAATCCAAAAATCGGAAGATTGGTGACCAAGAATTTCAATTCGCAATTTTGACAGAACCCAAACCAGGTTGGAGGAAGAACAAAAATCGTCTAAATCCAGCAACAAACCAAGGTGGACAAGATACAGCTTCGATCGAGCCCACAAAAGAAACAGATGAAATTAATGTAAGTTTATTTCCTTTTAAAACCACTTGATCTTACTATAATTGATATATGCTAGTTTATTATTTTATTATTTGATTACCATTTATTATTGTTTTATGAATTTTATTTTATGCCAATATTTTCTTGAAAATAGTTTATAAAGAAAAATTATTTTCAAACGAGACTTTATTTTGAGAAAGTGTTAATTTATGAGACGAATGTTTAAAAGAGATTTTCTTTTAAAAGCAAAAAGAGACTTGATATTTAAAAGATTCTTACCACAATTATTAGAACAAACTTAAAAATAAACCAAAAATACCTGATGCACATCTACTAATACCGAAATAAACTACCGCACATTTAATCCGGTAAACTAAAAAGACGGACCGCAAACTAATTCCAAAGATAAAGGTAATTCTTCAAACAAGCAACTACGGAACGATTATTTAAACCATTGACCTCTATAATACTGTTTAAACTACAGCAATACACTGCAAACATATCAGTAACCTAAAACGCCATCCGAAGATAAGCAAAGTTCGCGAAAAAGCATAATTTATTACACACTTAAAAACCTCAGAGAAATCACAATTAAAACAATAACTTTCAGAACTAAAGCAGCATTATAAGTAATTAAATCCATCACGGAATAATAAAAGCGCATGAAATTACACCACAGTAATCTATAAATAAATTGCATTAGTACAAATACGGAATAAAAATTAAACGTTTTTAATTAAAATTACTCTTCATCGCATTATCTCAGTACAAATACTGAGTAAAGTTAAACGGTAATCGTAAAAAGCTTTTGTTTTGAAAGATGCCGGCGCATAGGTAATTCGATGCGCTTAGACACAGCTTTCGGATTTAATTAAGACTGGACCTACTAAATTTGATGAACGTATTTATTTACAATAATGACAGCTATGTACACTTTACAAAGCACGCAAACACATGACATCTCGCCTAGTAGAGATTCTAGGACGAGCACAGATAAAAACTGACAAGCAAGTTAACCACAACAACTTCAGAGAAGCAGTGATAGAATGCTGCAGTCGTTCAAAGGGAAAGCAGATTCAACTCTGAACGGTGCGCATTCACGTAAAACTAGCTAACTAACATCATACATTTTATAAAATTAATCAACCAATGAGATTGAGTAAAAATACTTGTAATATTTAAAGACAACATAAAAAATTCCTAACAGCTTTAATTAATAACGCTCATAATTGCACCGGAAAACTTACATACGGAGAGATCCAATTACCAACAAGCATTATAATTGAATACCGAGATATCTAAAAATAAACAGACGTAACATTTATGCAAAGCAACTAACTACTGAAGAAGGGAATTATTAAATTCCCATAAACTGAAAACGAACACCTGTAAGTGTTAATTACCTCAACGTTTATAAGTGTACACGATTAAATAACCAAGACTAACATCTTTTAGTACTTAAATTACAACGATAAAGTGCAAAAGTAATTAACCTGCAAGTTAAATATAGAATACAAGACCGACGAACTGAACGTTTATGCAACTCAATTAAAACCGATATAATTGCAAATTAACAGAACTGAACTAACACAAAGCTAAGTAAATATCGCGAGAACAAACCTATTCACTCCAGATTCTTCAGAAAACAGAAACTTAAAACAAATTAAAAACCGCAAGATAGAAACAGGCAAATTCAAGACTACGGTAATTAAATCAACATTATCGAGTATAAATCTCACATGTTCATCACCGCACTGTGTAACTAAGCACAAATAACAGCAACTACGATTCTAAAAATAACCGGACGCAGTCTAAACTTAAAATTATCAAATCCAAACCCAAAATAACGATAAAAATAGAAAAATTAATCGCAATTTTTAAAAAATTTGAATTTACCCAACCTAAATTAAAAACTAAAAAAAATGTAAACCAAAAATAACGTTTCAAATAACAAAAATCAACCCCGATTTTTACAAAATTTCAAATTACCCAATCTAAAAGGAAAATTAATAAAACCAAAGCAAAATGAACATCACAAATAGCAAAACCAACCCCAATTTTTACAAAATTTTAAATTACCCAATTTAAAAGGAAAATTAATAAAATCAAAGCAAAATTAACATCACAAATAGCAAAACCAACCCCAATTTTTACAAAATTCGAAATTATCCAATCTAAAAGGAAAACTAATAAAACCAAACCAAAATTAACGTTTCAAATAGCAAAATCAACTCCAATTTTTACAAAATTTGAAATTATCCAATCCGAACGGAAAATTAATAAAACCAAACCAAAATTAACGTTTCAAATAGCAAAATCAACTCATTTTTACAAAATTCGAAACTGCCCAACCCAAACGGAAAATTAATAAATTCTAAGCAAAAATAACGATATGCATAGCGAAATAAACCACAAATAAAAAAAAAATTTTTTGAAATTACCCAAAATCGAAAACAACCCTTAACCAACATGAATAGCACAGACATGCGACTTTATTTGGAAACAATACAGATATTTGATGGCACGCAGGCGCATCTTGTAAATTTCATTGGAGCAGCCAAAATGTTCCTAAAAACCTTCTACAAACCCGGACACATCGAAAGAAATTCATTGCTTATACGCTTGATAATAAGTAAACTAACCGGAAGGGCACTAACCTTAATCGCCAGTAGGGACGATTTACAAGAATGGCAGGAATTTAAACAACCACTAATTGCATATTTTGGAGACCAACGTAACATAAAATGCCCAGTACGAGACATAATAAACCTCAGAATGGAACACAACCAATCCCCCTATCAATTCGGAATGAAATGCCAAGACGTGAGAAGTTTAATTCTAACAAAATTAAAAATCGAAGAACCCGATCAAAACGTTAAACATTTAAAAACAAAAATGTATGACGAAATGGCACTGGACACGTATATAAACGCTTTACCAGAACGACTATCGGATAAGATCAGATTCCAACGACCCCAAAATCTAGAAGAAGCGATAAACTTAGTAATAGAAGAAGAAAATGTCATGTATTACCGCAACAGACTATACAACCCCAACGCGAATAAAAGTTATTCACCAATAAAAACCATACAAGCCATAAGACACACAGTCCCGCAACAAAAATTTACACTTTTCAACTCACAAACAAATCAACCGCGAATTAATAACCCAAGCTTCAACAATACAAATTTTAATAATCAATTTAAACATTTTTCAAAACCAACATTTAACCCAACTTTTACGAAACCCGCATTCCAACCAAGATTTAATCAAAACTTAAACCAACAAAGACCAGTATTCAACGCAAACCCCAATAGAAATACACCAATGACTAATAATTATAACAACCCTAATAATTATTACAAACCAACACCAATGGATACCTCATCTGGTAACACCAGACAAAACACAAAATAACACATATCCGACCAAACCCTCATCAGAAACGTAATTTTACATCGGAAGAATTATTTCATCAAGAAATAGAAAAATTTGACACTGACCAGAATAATTACATTGAGACAACTACGAACAATGAATAAAACCATGCAGAAACTTACGAACGCGACGAACAATACGAAACTTACGAGGAGTACGACGGAGAAAATTCGAACTCAAATTTTCAAATGGACCAATTCATAACCGACCAAACTTAATAAACTTAAATAACATAAATCACTTAGTACTACCATATATAGAAATACCCCACGCCAAATTTAAACTATTAATCGACACCGGATCCTCAAAAACATTAATTAGCCCCAGAACCGTGAAAAAACATTATTTAGCCTATGTAGAAAGAGAACCATTTAAAATTAAAACAGCCCATCAAAAAATACTACAACAATTCGTAGCTAACATACCCTTACCGAGAACATTTAATGTTAAAATGAAACATAAATTTTGTGTATTCGAATTTAACGACAGATATGACGGCTTAATCGGAATGGACTTTCTAAGAAAATTAGGAGCCAACATTGACATCAAGAATCGCTTATTAAGGACGAAATACGGAAAAATCCCCATTAAATTTCAAAACACACAAATCGAACAAAAATACACAATAGAACCCCGAACGGAACGAAAAATAAAAATCCCAGTAAAATCTAACAAAAAAGTAGGAATAATAAATCATATGACTTTTCAACAAGGAGTAGAAACCCCAACCGCTTTAGTACAAATAAAAGATAATTATGCAACCACAACGATACTAAATTCAAACGACTATCCCGTAGAATTATCATTGACAGACCCAATTAACGTAGAAGAACTAAATTTTAACGAAATGGAAATAGACGAAAATTTAGAAAACGATTACAACCCAATAGAACATGACAAAATGTTAAGAGAAAATTTAACTAACATCCGCTTTAATACCGACATCAATCAAGAAGAAGAAAGAGCAATTAAAAACTTATGTTTTGAATACCGAGACATATTCCATTGCGAAGGAATACCATTAACATTCACCAACACAGTAAAACATAATATCGAGTTAACAGACAATAAGCCAATCTTTACAAAAGCATATAGACTACCTCATGCAAGCCAAGAAGAAGCTGACAGACAAGTAGCAGACTTATTAGAACAAGACATAATTCAGCACTCCAACTCACCATGGAGCAGCCCCGTGTTAATAGTACCTAAGAAATTAGACGCAACCGGAAAGAGAAAGTACAGAATGGTAATTGATTATAGAAAGTTAAATGAAAAAACGGTAGACGACAAATATCCACTACCAAATATAACCGAAATTCTAGACAAATTAGGCAAATGCCAATATTTTTCAACATTAGACCTAGCATCAGGATACCATCAGGTAGAGATGGAAGAAAAAGACATCAAAAACAGCCTTCAGCACACCTAGAGGACATTACGAGTACAAACAAATGCCATTTGGATTAAAGAACGCACCCGCTACTTTCCAAAGAGTCATGGACAATATATTACAAGGAATACACAATGAAAAATGCCTTGTATACCTAGATGGCATCATAGTTTATTCCACATCATTGGTAGAACACATAGAAAGATTGAAAGAAGTATTTGAAAGACTAAGACAAGCACATTTTAAAGTACAATTAGACAAAAGTGAATTTTTACAAATAGAAGTATTATTTTTAGGACATGTAATAACACCCCAAGGAGTAATGCCAAATCCCGACAAAACAAATGCAGTTCTAAATTGCCCATTGCTAAAAACAACCAAAGAAATTAAAGGATTTCTAGGACTTAGTGGTTACTACCGCAAATTCATTAAAGGTTACGCTCAGATAACCAAACCCCTGACAAATTGTTTAAAAAAGGGAAACAAAATTGAACACACCCCGGAATTCATTAAAACCGTAGACAAAATTAAAAACATATTAACCAATCACCCTGTATTAGAATACCCAGACTTTTCAAAACCATTTATACTGACGACAGACGCATCGAATGTAGCATTAGGCGCAGTATTGAGCCAAGGAAAAGTAGGTAGCGATAAACCCATCAGCTACGCATCCAGAACCCTAAATGAAACCGAACAGAAATATAGCACCATAGAAAAAGAATTATTAGCCATAATGTGGGCAACAAAATATTTTAGACCTTACATATACGGAAGAAAATTTTATATATACACCGATCATAGACCACTAGTATGGCTATGCAAACTGAAAGAACCGAATTCAAAATTACAACGATGGAGAATCAGACTCGAAGAGTACGATTACGAAATTACGAAATTATTTATAACAACAACGCAGACGCTTTAAGTAGAATCCAACTCAATGCATTAGAAACGGAATCCATTATAGGAAACATAGACGAAGCAGAAATAAGGGAAGATCCAGACGAGATCGACACGATACATTCGACACAAAACGAAGAACTTAAAAACGCGATTAAAATTTTAAACGAAGCAATCGATATGAAACCCAATCAATTTATAATAACCGAAGTTTTAAATAACGCCAATCCAGTAAAATATACAAAAGTAGATAACAAAAAGATATACCAAATTCGAATAACTAAAGATGACAATGAGCAACAAATAATTAAAATTCTAAAAGAATACACCCCCGAGAATTATTTCTATTTCAACACCGAACATTTATACCAAAGATTTTCAGAATTATACGTTAAATTATTCAATAACTCTGGCCCTGAACTCATCAGATGTACTAGAAAATTAATAACATTAGACGACCCTGACGAAATAAACGATGTAATTAGGAATCAACACGAAGGAAAAACCAACCATCGTGGAATTAACGAAACAATAAAGCAACTTGTAAGACGTTATTATTTAAAAGACATGAAAGAATTGACCACAGACTTCATTAACCAATCTGAATTATGTGACAAAGCGAAATACGCAGAAAACCCCCAAAGATACCCTTAATGTTAACCAAAACACCCGACAAACCATTTCAAAAACTACATGCCGATACTCTAGTAGTAGAAGCGCAAAACTGTCTAACAATTGTAGACGCATTCACAAAAATAGGCCAAGCAATACCAATCACATCCAAAAATAGCATCGACGTGACCCAACGATTTTTACAATATTTCACATTTTACGGAATCAATAACTCTAGACAATGGTAGCGAATTTAAACATGAGACAATACAGAACACTTTAGAACTTCACAAAATAAAAATTCATTTCATAACGGAAAACCACCCTGAATCAAACGGACTAATTGAACGACTACATTTAACCTTGTTAGAACAAATTCGATTATTAAGGATAAATTATAAAAAGGAACACATAACCAATTTAATGTCATACGCACTAATTGCCTATAATAACACAATTCACTCATCAACAAATTTTACACCCTTAGAATTAACCTTAGGACATTCAGATTCACGAAATCCCTATGACATACACTACAACAAGGAAGTATATTAACAATATGCGAAAGACCACAAGGAAAAACTAAAAATAACTTATGACAACGTAAAAGATAAATTAGAAAACGATAAGGAACGTATCACCACAACCCGAAACAAAAATACCGACGCAAATAAATTTTCAATAGGACAAACCGTGTATGAGAAAAACTTTCAAAGCAAGCGACATAGAACAGCACCCAGAAATTTAGGACCATTCAAAATTACGAAGATATCAGATAAAAATATAGCAGTAGTAGACAACGGTAAAATAACAAAGTACATTCATTTGAAAAACCTAAGACACCCTGTAATTTCAGATGGACAATCATCGCCCTTATCGTCAACCTCCGCCCAGGTAGAACGGACAACCAAGTAATAATAAAAGATATAAAAAACAAACCCGGTATACTACCAATTAAATTAGGCAGTATGCAAAACCCAATTAACATTTACAAAATTAAATACCCTACACTCCAGCATTATTGAACTAACCAATTTATTAAAAGAATTAATAAAAATTAGATCACTTATAACCAACAGTAAATTACCTTTTGATGTAACAGAGACAAACATTCTAACATTTGAAAAGATAGCTATAGTAAAAGGCTACATTAAGAATAACGAAATAATATTTTTAATAGAAATCCCGATAGTAGAAAGTAACAATTATAATTATTATCATTTATTTGCTTTTCCAACAAAAGTTACTAGCACATACCAAGTAATCATAACCAAAACCAAATTCCTATCCCTAAATGAACTGAGATATGGTTATACAAACGAAAAATGTACTGAAGTAACACCAAACCAATACTTATGCCAATCAATGACGACAACAACCATTCAAGAAGACAGCCCTTGTAAAGTACAACTATTAAAATTTTCAAATCATTACGAAAACTGTGAAGCCAAACAAGTGCAAATAGCTAATATGAAAATTCAAAAAGTTATAGAAAACAAATGGATAGCCATTTTCCCAACAGAAGTAGTAGCAACCATCCACTGCAATCAAGATGAAAATAACCAAGCATTAATCGGAAGCAAATTAATTACCCTCAAAGAAGATTGTTATGTGAAATGGGAAGAAGAAATAATCAGAGTTTATCAAGATCCCATAGCAACAAAGAAACTTGCAAACCTACCGGAACTACAGTTCAAAATAGAACCAGAATACGAAGAAATAATCAAGAAACCTATGAAACTAGAGCATCTAGACTTAGACGACCTCAACCACGCCATGAAATTAGTGGAAAGTTACAAAGAACATTTAAGTGAACTCAAAACGCCAAAGTTACATTATAATAATATAAGTGTCTGAACAATTGTATTAATCATTTTAATAATTTTTGTAATCATGTATGTATTTTACAAAATGTACCTTAGATATAAGAATAAAGGAAACAGTTCTAGATTTAAGGAAACAAAGAGAAATAAAAAAACAATAAGTATACCCTTAGAAGTAATGAATTTTAAATGAAATTGAATAATGAATTTTATGTATTTAAAAATTAAGCAAAACATTAATTTTACATTTACGGTGGGAGGAGTTATGTATCCCCCAATTATCTATATGTATTGAATATATTGAATCTAATAGGAATTATTAGAAATTGTTAAATAAAGTATAAGTTCATTGCAAAATTGTAATACAAGGATAACCCAGAGAGGTTATTGACAGTTCATGTGAACGGACATGCAACTTTGCATCCGAGAGGGCAGTGATACTGCAGGTGGCAGGTCACAGGCGGTTAACATACCGCAATTACTTAGAATTAAGATTGTTACATTGTAATAAAGTGTACAATTAAGAGAAACGCAGACATGAGATCTGCAAGTTCCCACAACCGTGTGAGGGGCAGGTTATTATAAAATGCCCGGGAGCTCAAGGCCCGGCAGTCAGTCTTCGAACTCCATACTTCGTTGTTCAAGCTACTCAATTAAGGAGTCAGTTTGAGTATTACAGCTTTTGCATTGTTGTCTACCTAGACTACTCGCCCAGAACAATTAATTATTTTTTATTAAAGTTATTATTTACAAGTTATTCTAAATTTCACTGTAATTTCTGTTTCAAGTAAAAAATAAATTTGTTAAGTGTTTCGAATCGTTTTTTAAAAACACAGCTCCAAAGGCCCGAACCTTAACTGGTGTATGACAAGTAACTTTTTAATTTAAAATTCAAAGAATGTTTTCGTTTATTGCTATAAGTAAATTATTCTATAGGAATTGGAATAGCTTAGTTTATTTATTTTCAGTTGAGTGGCGCCTTTAAATTTTAATAGTGAGATAATTCGAATCGCCACTTCATATGAGGTACGACACTCTGTTATCTTAGTACCACGTCAATTGAGCAAGAAAAAAAGCTTGGGTTGTAGATACGGTAGAAGAGTCATTAGATTTTCTGTCTAAATACAACAACCGTCTACATGACACTAAAAACAAAAGTTAATTATTTATTTTGGAAAATAATAATTACTGAGCTGAATTATTACATTGCGCCACCGATCATTCATTATTTATTCATAAAGCAAAAGCAGATTTAATTTAACCAATCACCAGTTTCGTCTAAGAAAATCCTTGGCGCAAAACTACAAACACCACTATCTCAACCTATAAAAGCTACTTTTTGCAGCTCCTTTTTGCCGAAGCAACATCAAACTTTTGAACTCGAGAAACAAGCTTTTTCAATTTGTAGATAACGACCTTTGTGTAGCGTGAGCAACTGGTGGTTATTCTATTTCAGTGTTAAAAGTTTTTGTTGGTAGGAGTTGTATTTCTTTTTGTGTAGTATTGCAACGTCACCCGCAATATCTAAAGCTATTACTAGTCATAGAGTTTCATGCTTTCAGAAAGATTTAGTTTCAGACTGAAATTGAATAGAAACTTAACGAGCTTCCTGAATTGATTGAAACTGCATACGCAGCGCTTAACTATTATATAAATAACGACGATCACCTTTAGCTAATAATATAACTTGTTACTTTTAAATTATTCATAACAATTACAAATTGCCATTCATGAAAACCATCTAGAACACGTGACTAATAGATACGTACGAGAAATGTTTCTAAAGTTCTGAGAATTTAGCCATAATTTTTTTATTTTGTCAAATTCAATCAATATTATAATCCCGTTTTGCAACAATCTGCATTTAACTGAATACATTTCTTCCAACGATGAACTAATTTTTTTAAAGCATCTTTAAAAAACTTTTTGGTGTCTTCTCAATCCACCTATTTGTTTCACGTTTGACGTCATTTCAACACTCAAACCGAACATCATGCAAAGTTTTTTCAGTTCTTGAAACAGATTATAATCATTGGGTGCAAGATCTGGCGAGTGAGGTGGATACAGACGCAATTTCCTCAGCAAATCATCCTTCGTTTGTCCTACGGTGTGAGGTCATGCATTGTCTTGTTGTAATAACGGACGCTTGTGTAATTTCCAGGCCGTTTTTTGATAAGTGTTTGTTGTAGTGGTCCGGATAATAAATTCGAATAATATTCTGTATTACTTGTAATACCTTTCGACAGATAATACATACAAATAATCCCTTCGCAATCCCAGAATACAGAAATAATTACCTTTTCAACAGACGGACTGCACGCGCCTTAAGAGGCGGCCCTTCTGCGATTTTACGCCATTATTTGAATTGACTATTAGTCTCAGGATTGAAGTAGGAACTCCACGTTTCGTCAGTGGTTATTATCCGACGCCAAAATTCATCACCGTAACGGGCAAAGCTCTTACAGTTGACGACAAGTGTCTGACCTTTTGAGTTTCTGTTCTGATCCCAACAGCCTTGGTACCCAGTGGGCTGAAATCTTGCTTACGCCCAAGCAATCATGTGAGATTTCATGAACATGCCGTGTACCGATTCCCAAGTGTAAACTAATTTGATAAATAGTCATTCGCCTGTCGTCTTTCAGTAGATACTCTGCGATAGTAATGTTTCTTTTATTTACTGAACTGCTCGGCCGGTCACTGCATGGATCGTTTTCTAACGATGTTCTACAACTAAAACGATCGATCTACCTAAAAACGGTACTTTTTGAACTTGCAGACTCACTAAACACTTCTTCCAGAGGTTGAATAATTTCTGAAGGTTTCACGCCCTCTTTCCACAAAAAGAAAACTATTGCTCTTTGAGATCTAACCGCGTCTTCCATGGTTGTAAAAACAGGGCTGCCAAAACGCGTTTATATTAACTGAACACGTAAATCAGACTAAAGAATATTGTACTAGATAGCTGTTTAAAATATCAAGACCCGTCTACCATTAATGGCAATGTCTATACATTCTCGCAATTTAATTGTAACTAAATTCCCAGAAAATTTGAAACATGACTCGTATTTGAGTCACTGAAGCATTTGCGGCCAAGACACTGCAAGTGTTCAAAAGTGGATCAAGAAAATAAAAATGCTATTATTGTATTTAAAAGAGAATATAATAGGATTATTAATCGTGTATTGAAACATGAAGGAAGATAGTGACGATAGTGACAGAGAACCGAATTGAAGTAGTATTTGATAGATAAAAACCAAAGAATAAATACGAAGGTAATTTTTCTAAATTCCGTTTCAATAGAAATAACTAACAAAGGACAATGATTAGTAAATTTTATTACTAACAGTTTGTCTATACCTTAAACTATTTTTCACGTCGTTTCCACAATTATTGGGACACTTCTCGTAAAGTGATACACATTTCTCTATACTCACTTCATAGAAAGGGGTTGCTTCGGTTATTTTCCATTTTTGAACCTAATTTTCGAAATCCAAGTCGTTGTCAAAATGTATCATCATCATTAAGTCTTCAATCCTGAAACTTGTTAAACGCGTACCTCCATTGTTTACTATTCTGAGCTAACATACACATTTCTTTGAAATTCCCACAGCCTACATCTTTCACTAATTGTGTGCAATAGTCTGATCTCTACTTCACTTTTTTTCTATATCTTTGCTTGTAGTATATCTCGCTCTATTCCTCAAATGCCGTAGAACGTATTCGGCACTTCTGTTTTTCTTTTTTTGTTATTTATAGATATCTTTCTTCCCCTACTATTCCTACAATCTTTTTGTTATTAACTGTGTCTGTCCATGCTTTTATCGTCATACAACTAAAGCACAACATTCCAAAAAGCTTCTACCATTTTCCTTCTGCTTTCCCTACTGTCCCTCTTGCACAGCCGTGCAATGTTATGCTCCACAAATATGCTTTCAACAATTTTTTCGTTGTTTCTATGTTTGTTGTCTTCCAACGTAGCCGCTTCTCTTTCTTGTTAGGTTCAGCTCGATTCCACTTCTGTTGTTTTCTAAATATATACCCTATTTCACCGATATTCAGTGATATATAAATACAGTAATAATACACGTCCACCTACAGTGAGAAAGAGATAGGAGCAATCTACAAAAATATCGAAAACATGCTAAGATACCTAAAAGGACATGAAAATTTAATAACTACATGGAATCTTAATGCAGTAGTAGGTGAGGGTATGAAAAGGAGCGGTAGTCAGTTTATTTCGTATGTGAACGAGAAACGACAGGGGAAATAGGCTAACAGAATTTTAAGACAAAAACAATTTAACCATCAGAAACATCATACTAGAAGACGATGCATGTGGAAGATGCCAGAAGATATAGGAAGATATCAAATGGATTTCACTCTTGTTAGACAACGGTTTAGAAATTAAGTAAAAGACTAGAAGCTACTCAGAAGCAGATATAGACACTGACCAAAACATCGTAATTATGAAGGCTGCTCTTAAATTTAAAAATTTGTAAACAAGAAATGGAAAAAAGATACTTTAACTTTCAGAAACTAGAAGATAAAGATATCCACAAAAAATTTGATCAAAGTTTAATAAATTGCTAAAAGATATCGAAAAAATTACTTATACTAAGGAAGTAGAAACAGAAGCAAATAACGTTAAATCCAGCGTATATTTCGAGGCCAGAGATATACTGGGGTCAACAAAAAGAATGAAGAAACCATGGATAACAAAGGATATCCTGAACTTAATAGAAGAAAGACGAAAATACAAAAATACATCAGACGAGACAGGAGAACGGAGGTACAAAGCCATAGAATGGGAAATTATTCGCAAATGCAGGAAAGCTAAAGAACAATGGATTGATAAAAAGTGTAAAGAGGTAAAAACTAAGAAGGAAATAGAAAAAGACAGATAAACCGTGCAAACTAATTAGAATGAATTTTAGAGATATAAAACCGCATAGCAAAAATATAAGACTTGTGGGAGGAAACGCCATTATGGAAAATGTAGAGCAAGTGGTTACATGGCAAGAATGTATAGAATTTATGTGCAAAAGAGGAACTAACAGCAATACAACAGGAGTCAAATATTGAAAAGAACGAGTATATGTTCCGAATAAATTCTGTCGATTGCTAACTTATAGTGCAAACCTGGAAATATTTGATTTTTTTTAATATGAAGTAATACCAGCTACTCATAACTGCGGATTCACTGGAATTTCTGTACAATGGTAGGTTTGGTTATATAGAAGACTTTGAAATAACATCATTACCAGATAAGCCGGCCATTGAAATATTCTTGAAGTTCTCTTGGAGGTAAATGCAGAACATCTTGCTTAGCTACATGAGTGGATTTCCTTTGTTTAGGTTTTTGGGTTTTGACTTGGATTTTGCTCCGCCCGAACCGTCGGAAACCAGTTGAGAAAGTTTTGTTAAATTCTGTTCCTTTATCTAACATTGATGAAGTTTTACCTGCTTCTGTTTCTTTATCTAACGTCGATGAAATTTTATCTGATTCTGTTTCTTTAACGTCGATGAAGTTGTGCCTGCTTCCAAGTTCTTTTATCTAACGTTGATGAAGTTTTACCTGCTTCTATTCCCTTATCTAACGTTGACGAAGCGTTACTCGCTTCTATTCCTTTGTCTAACGTTGATTAAATTTTTCTTGCTTCTATTCCTTTATCTAAATAGCTGCAGTTTTATCTGATTCTGTTCCTTTTTCTAACGTTGATGCTATTACAACCAATACTAAAAACAAACGCACTTTTTTCATAACGAATAATGATTTTCCTAAACCATAACAAGCACTACTACCTCCACCATCGCAACCACTTCCTCAACCGAGTGCTCAAACTACCACGCCCCCCTGTCATTCATTCCTGTTTTCCAGAGGACTACGCAATCGATGTCCTCACCTGTTTCCGTAACTCGACGCACGAAACCGAATAACAGGGGAAATAAGATGAGGGAGATAAACATAAAAGGTGCATTACAGGAAGATATTGACTTAAATACATTTTATGGCGCTTTTAATGTTCTTGATCCCGTTTCGTTTTCTGGCTGGCAGCACAAACGTCTAAAACCCTATTCCTAGTCCTCGCGTCTACAGATTCTTGTCAACTTAGCACTCCTTAGGATTTGACTTTTAAACTTTACGATTTTTTACATACTTTCTTATTTTACTAGGTTTTTTTTTATTTCTCTTCACCCAAACCCGTGTGGTTCGGGATTAAAATAGTCCCATGGTACAACTTACCTGTCGTAAGAGGCGACTAAACGGTCCGTCGCACACACACAAACACATGCATTCTTCATACACACACATTTTTGTTTGTTTTTCTTTTGCTTTGTTTCTCTAGTTGTACTCCACACCGTGTGGTCCGCATTAGAATAATTCCACCATACGATCTGCCTGTCGTAAGAGGCGACTAAAGCGATCCAACAACCACACACACGTATGCACGCACGCAAACACCCACACACACACACACACACACACACACACACACACAAACATACGCCCACATATTTTTGTTTGTGTTTCTCTCCTTGTACCCTATCTCGTGTGGGTTCAGACTAAAATAGTCCCACTATGCGGCCTACCTATCGTAAGAGGCGACTATATCTGTCCAACACGTACACACACATACACGCACCCACACGCACACACACGCCCATTCACATACATATTCATACATAACTACATTCGGCTTCGGTTTTGTTTATGTTTTGCGCTGTTTTCTAGAGTTTTGTGTTTTGGTTTTGCTGCTCTGTTCATTTGGTCCACTTTTCTTTCTTTTTCCTTTAGTTGGTTTTTCTTATTGTTAGTCTTCATTCTGGCTTGATAAAATTTTTCGATCCACTTCCTGTGAGTATATGCCTTCTACGCCTTTTTCCTTTTCTTCGCAAATACGACTGAGTCGACTTTTCGACCTAGTTAGCTCTTCTTCTCTTCGGTTGTCTGTTTAATTCGATTCTTAGTTACCACAGTTTGAAGTACTTCAATTTTTTTATCTAGTATTCTTGGAGTTCCTTTGCATACTTTAAGGCTTGACAGTTATTGTCTCGTTTCGACATGCACTGTTGGTTTTCCTGCACATTCTTTTTATTTTGGTTTTTCATGCGAAACCAATTTCTTTCCTTGATGTTGAAAACTTTACTATTTCTTTCCAAGAGATACCCGATCTACAACGATTTTTGCAGTGTTAGGTTATTCCATCCTCGGTGATTACTATCCTATGCCTTTTCTTTTTTCTATATTCTTTAAATATCTTGACCTGGTCCGATGTATCGGTTTTTCGAGCTACTCATGAATGAGTCTCCACAAAAATGTCTGTACTGTGTTAGGTTTGGTCATATTGAAAAGTTTGATAAAAGATTATTACCAAATAAGCCGCCATTGAAATATTCTTGAGGTGCTCTTGGGGGTAAATGCAGAACGCCTTGCTCAGCTATAAGTGAATTTCAGTTTTTGAGATGGATTTTGCTTCACCCGGACCGTCGGAATGTGCCTACGGCGACCACTAGTATTGAAGGAGTATTTATTAATAATGGATTCGCACTAACTGTGTACAATTTTTTTCCTATACATTTCTTTTTAGGGTTGTTCTCTTGTTTGGGGTATATTTTTTTTTGGAAATTTATGTGGAAACAATCGGGTAAGATTTAATTACTTTGATTTCATGTTAAGAATATGCTAATGACGACGACCGCTTTTATTGTTATATTTTAGATGTATCTTTTTACATAATTTTTTTTTTGAGCTCCAGCGCAAATGCATTTCAGCCGGGAGCAGCTTTAATTGCCGTGTCCACTATCATATTAATGTTCCGTTTCTTTTAACAAGACGTGGACACTGAGTAAGTCGAATCCCCACACGGTCCACTTGAAAAATGTTAGGCGAGCATTTTTCACAAAAATACACCTTCGTTCGGATGAGAGGTAAAGTGTAGCTTCCGTGTGTGAGTGTTGTCACGCACGTTAAAGATCCCTACGTTGCTTGGAACAGCAAGGGTTCGGCAAAGTTCTAAATTTTCCAGGTAAGAAAACTCGCTTTCTGGCCAATATAGTACCTTCGGGTGGAGCATTGGAAAATCACATGTAAGGACACTAAGTAAAAACTTAGTTTGTGTAACTTGTTTTTTAAAGAATATTTAAATATTATAGTGACTAAAGGACCTAAAACAGTCCACTACATATTTGTGCGATTGTCTTATTTTAGCGATGATTTTGTTATGCTATGTAAATCTTTCACACCTTACTGTCGGGCTGTAGGTTCATTAGTATTGTTTTGATTGACCCTCAATCTTCAACTGTGTTAACGCAACCTTCTCTTTCCTTCCGTTTTGTCGGAAGTTACAGTAATTTTGGAGAATCGTTTTTGACCGACTCACGTCCTTTTCTTTATGACCGGCTAAAGTTATAGCGTCCCTATAGTAGGGGATAAAGAATACTACTATAGTAAGCCTGCTTATCGTAAAAGGCGATTAAAAGGCGCAGCAAGGGGCAGCAGCCTTGCTGGCTAAAAGATATTGGAGGAGGGTCGGTTGGTCTCGGGCGATACTCAATAATTTACAAGCTTGTTGGGGGTTGGCCGTGACGGATACGGCTTTTTGCTAAAATCTTTAAAAACTGCGTTGTGGAAAGATATGGAAGCCTACCACAATATTTCCCAAGTGTGCGTGGCCTAAAACACGAAATACATATGATGGAGAGCTCACAAGTATAATTCTTGTCCGGAGGTAAAATACTCCCTCATTCGGATCTCCGGGAAGGGGTACTTGGGGCTCGTCATCGTAAGAATATAAAACAACAGTTCGATTTAGTGATAGGGACTTGGAATGTAAGGTCATTACTTAGAGTAGATAAGTTAACGAATTTATTAGTCGAAATGAGAAAGAAAAAGCTGGACATTTTAGGTATTAGTGAGGTGAGATGGCCAGATAGTAATGACTTTTGGAAAGATAATTATAGAATAATTACAACTTCTTCAACTAATGAACAGGCAGGCGTAGGAATAGTGTTAGGTAAAAGATTAGGGCATAAAGTTAAAGAGTACTTACAATTTAGCGATAGAATAATTATGTTTAGATTGAGTACAAAACCCACAGACACTGTTTTAGTACAGGTTTACATGCCAACAACTCGGTACGAGGATGAGGAAGTAGAAAAGGTATACGAGGATATAAATAAGTAAGAAAAGTAAAGGGAAATAAGAATTTAATAGTTATGGACGATTTTAATGCGTCAATGGGAAAAGGTAATGAGAGAAAAATGGTAAGAAAATTTGAGTATAGTAGACGAAATGATAGAGGAGAAAGATTAGTTGAAATTTGCCAGAAACATAGATTACTAACTGTAAACATCCTATTCGAACAACATGTTAGGAGAAGATATACCTGGAAAGCGCCAGGTGATACCAAATAGATTATATTTTAGTTAAACAAAGATTTAAAAACCAAATTAAAAACTGTCGTAGTTATCCAGGGGCTGACATAGATAGCGATCATAACTTAGTTAAAATGAAGTGTAAGCTAAAATTCAAACAATTGAGAAAGGTTAAAAGAGAGGGATGGGATCTAGGTAAGCTTAATGATAGTGAGGTAAAAGAGAAACTAAACAAGTGTTGGATAATAAGACCAAAGAGATAGCTATAGGAGGGAGCGTAGAAAATAGATGGAAAGAAATAGAAAAGGCTGTACAAGATACAGTAACACAGACTATACGTAAGAAAAAAATAGAAGCGAGAGAACCCTGGGTAATAAAGGAGATATTAGATTTAATAGAGAATATAAGAAAGCTTAAACCTTTCAGAGAATTGGATAGTGAAAGTAGGCAAAAACATAATAGAGTTTGAAATAAGATAGTACATGAGTGTAGAAAAGCTAGAAATAAATGGATGGAGGAGAATTATAAGGGAATACAAAATGATTTGAGAATAGGTAAGACACGCAGGGCTTACAGGGCTGTTAAAAAGTTTTTTGGGGAAGGTAGAAAAAAATATAATAATATCAAAAATGAGAATAATGAGCTTTCAATAAATAAAGTTGCGGTAGCAAATAGATGGAAAAGATATTTAGAAGATTTATATAAGGGAGACGATATGGATGAGTTAGAGAACGGCCAAGAGGATGTAGAAATAGGGTTCTCAATATTAAGAGAGAAATTTAATAGAACTGTTAGGGATGTTAAACTAAATAACGCGCCGGCGATAGACGATATACACACAGAATTATTAAAATATGCAAGTCAGAAAACTTTAGACAGATTATACGAACTAGTAAAAGTAATATATGACACAGGTGAGGTCCTAATAAATTTTGAAAAAAAATATTAGTATTACAATCCTAAAAGTCAGAAGCTGATAGGTGAGAGAATTTTAGTACGGTTAGTTTAACTTCCGACTCTTCCAAAATACTAACAATAATAATTAAAATTAGAGTAGCAGCTTTGACAGAATTATTTAGGCGAAAATTAATATGGTTTTCGAAAAGACAGAGGGACTAGAGAACCGATACTAATTATTAGGGTAATTATCGAAAAAAGGTTACCAAGGAATAAAAACACTCATTTTGCGTTGGTAAATTTAGAAAAAGCATTTGAAAGCGTTAATTCTCTCTCATAGGGCTAGACAGGGCTATATACTATCTCCCTTTATTTTTAATGTATATATTGCGAAAGCTGTAAACTTAGCTAGAGAGAGAAAAAGATAGCTATTAGTGTAAAGGGACCGAAAATAGACATGTTACATTTTGCAGATGATATAGCTATTACAGCAGTCTAGAAAAGAGTTAGGAGAGTTTTTAAATATTTGAGATGAGATACTACAGAGTAACTATGGTATGAGAATTAACTCAGAAAGGACCAAGATAACGACAAGTGAGTTAGTTACAGCTTAGTTCTAAACCAAAATTAAAAATAGGTAATACCGAGTTAGAGGAGGTAGATGAATTTTACTATTTACGTAGAATAATTACAAAGGACGGACGTAGCAGAAGGTATATAGTAGCTAGAATAGCTCAAGCTAAAAAAATGTTTTTAAAAAAGAAAGACTTACTAATAGCTAATAGTATTAGTTTAGATAAAAGAAACGGTTTCTTAAAGTCGTACGTATGGAGCATTTTATTATACTGTTAGCGCTCAACCCTGTTGGTGTAGAAAATACCGATGATGAGGCCGCTAACGAAGCAGCGCACGCAACGCCACTGAAGGTCGCTTCCTGTCTGGTGGAACAACAAGTACGCTGAGGCATTCGTGCAGTCGTAGTCGTAGTTGAGGTCCGCTAGCCTGGGTCACAAAGCTACCTGAATTGTATTTTACAAGTTTTGAGTTATTTTCATTATAAAAGTATTAGTAGTAAATGTTCCGTTCTTATACGATTATTAATAAAAGTCAGAAATAGTAGTTACTTTTAAAACTGAATTACTTTATAGCTAAGTGCTAACAATACGGTAGTGAGACTTGGTCAATTAAAGAGGTAGATAAGAAAAAGATAGAAGCTTTTGAAACTTGGTGTTATAGGAGAATGTTAAAGATTAGTTGGACAGATAGAGTAACAAACGAAAAAGTTTATAGAATGATAGGTGAGGAACCCTGTATGTAGAAACAATTAAAGACCAGGAGAAACGGAATGATAGGACAGCAGTTAAGACATGCGGGACTATTTAGTAAGGTGATAGATTATAGACTACCAAATAAAAATAGAGTAGGAAGACCTAGACAAAGTTATATTAGTCAAATTAATAGAGATTTAGGTTCTGAAGGGTATGTAGACCTTTTTAGATTAGCTCAGAATAGAAAAGAATTTAGAGCTGCGCCAAACCGACCTTAAGTAAGTTCGAAAACAAAACAAACAAAAACAAAAGTATGATTTACTTTCAACATAATAGAAAATAATTCATTATAAAAACCTACCCATTGTGAGACGCATAATGTTTATTTATAACAAAGATTTACGACAAACAAGATTTATATTATCGTTTGAAACAATTTTTATGCAAGCACCTGTCTTTTTATTTTAAATAAATTTCTTATATCAGGGCAAAAATTATACTAGCCGACGTTTTTCGTAATTCTGACAAAGGCGCTCCATCTACGGGCATTTCTTTTTGGTTTAAGGCCGTTCCTTTTACACAAGCAAGATAAAATTTTCTTATTTTACGAAAGGAATATTTATTAGGATTATATTTTCGTTTTAGTAGGTAGTTTTCCATTAGATAAAAATCGAGAAAAACCTAGTAAAAGCAGGTATATCTCACTTTATAAACTATAAAAAATTTTTCAAACTTTTCCCGTTTTCCTTATCAACTGTTCTCAATTTAAATTGTTGAGAGAGAATTTCTATCGTAAGTTCACGTCAATAAACAATAGTAAATGAAACGTTACTCAATGGTCTAACTATGTACAGAAAAAAAGTTATCACTTTACATTTAAAATATTTTGTTAGATTTATATTGACAACAGCATAAAATATTTTTCTTTTCAATAGTTTCTAAGAATTATGAAATATTGCAGTTTTCCAAGTTCCTTATTTTATGAAACAGATATTATGTATTTCGGAGTTCAAACTGTACATAAAACCCTTTTTAAAATTCATCGATTCCGGTGGGTTTGTTTAAACATCAACGGTATATTTGTATCTGTCATGTATTATATCTTAAGCCATAGGAAAGCCGAACTTACTGAACTAGCAAAGTAGTTGTTTCTCGTGTCTTGTCGTAAATCATTAATTTAAAAGGGATTAATACTTGTAAGCTACATTACTAATTGTTCTTTAAACGTTTCGACTACAAACTAATATTTTAACGTATATCCTGAACTAGGATTTCTCAACGATGAAAACGATCTTGAGATGCAATTATTGTTTTCAAACATCGAAAGTTGCAAACCCCTTTTGTAGTATTCCACAAAAAATGGATTTGGTTGCTTTAAATGCCTTTTACAAAAAATTCGTTTATGATTTAAATGTATAGAGTAAGAACAAAACGCTCATTATCTTACATACCTCGATTTTCCATGAATAATTCCAAACACTTCCTTCCAAATGGAAAAGTAAACCCCAATATACACGTAAAACACAAGAACAGTAAATGTAACAGACTTCGCGCTTTATCAAGTTTGACAGTTTATTCTGAATTCCGTAGGGAACCCTGTTCAATAAACCTTGTTTTTCGCAAACCAATTATATCACCTCTAATTTAATTGGCAGCAAGCTGAAGAATTCATTTTGAAGCGAAATATCAAAAATTGTTTGGCTAAACACTAAAATCTAATTTCGCTCCAGACATCCTACGATAACTCGCAAAATTTAACTCTTGTTTAAACACTTTTAGGGTTCTCCAGGGAAGAACACGTTCTCACAAAATACAAGTAACAACAAATAGTTTTATCGCATTTAAAGAAATTATAACTACGCATGAAACGTATCGCAATTTTGTCGTGAAACGCTGAGACATTTCCGCAGCTTGTACGCGTAATACTGAAGGCAGGTTTTAGTGCAATATTTAGAGAAAAGCTTTCATATGCGCAGTTGTAAAATCCAGCACAGACTCCGTTTCATGCAACAGGGTATAGAGCTTTTTTTAAATGAGCATCTACAGTGTAATATATGTCCATCCATTTTCATCAAGGAATAGACGAATAAAAGTACTGGTTAGAAAATGTAATATTTTGGTATTACAACTTTGGAAAGGATTAGAAAGCTTCTACAGTTTCCAATTTTTATGTAGTCAGTCACGTGGAACTTTTCCTATGTTATGTACATCAAGTTTCTTGTATTTAAACAATTTTTAGTAATTAAAATTGAAACGCAAATTTCTAAGGAAAAGTTTGCTACGTACATTGACGTAACAAAAAAAACAAATCGAGAAAAAGAAACAGAAAGAAAGTAAGTCCGGGCTCAGGCGGCGAGTGGGCGGGGTCTTATACCTATAGCTAAAGTAACAAAAAAAACCTGAAATAAATAGAAAAAAAATATATAAACACTCACTCATTCACACACAACACAAAACATACAACATACAAAAAAACCGTACTCCCAAACCCAACCCCAAAAAAGTCAATATCACCAATTTATATGTACATTATAAACACCCCTTAAGCATAACAAAAAAAATTACCCATAAAAATGGCGAGCTGTAGTTTTTAGGCCTCTCTCCCTTACAGTAATGAGAAAAAAAGAAACAACTACACGCAACCCTAAAAACCACAGCTCGAAACCATCGTAAAAGTAAAATTAAACTAAATTTACGAACATGTACAGTACTAATCAAACAAAAAAACAGTAAATACCCAAAATCGTTCAATAATTTTCATATACAAAAAAAAGGTCAAATTTGGAAATGGCATCACAGGCGTTCTTGTTCCGCGGTAAGAAGCGGATACAAAGAAAAAAACAAGAAGGACTCACCCTCGAGTTCCTGACATCGGGGGGAAGGCTGTCGCGGGTCCGTCTCAACGAGCAGGCACGCTTACGGCCAAGCGGAGCGCATTGGACTTCGCAGTCCCCCAAAAGAAACGCAGCTCCAGGGATCAACGTGTCCCCCGCAGGAAGCTAGAATGGTTAAAAACAACAAATTAATTTATTGAAGCCGAAACGTATGGTTTTATACAAACTCTATATACTTACCACGCTAAGTAATGCGTGCCGGAAATTTACAGAAAAATAACGAACGAAACAAAACAACGTGTTTTCTTATGGCTATTCTAACAGCAAATGACTATTACATGTGTTAGGCACCAAAGAAAGAAAATAAATCAGGAAAACCATAGTTTTATTAAAATAAATTCCCCGAATTTTTTTAACAAGGGAAAACACACTAGCATTTAAGTATTAAAATACTTGGAAAATCGTCTGGCTAATTAAGGCGTAAATTCCACGGGACGAAATTCTGAGAAAGGATATTGATTTTTAATTACTATACAAATTTTAATACAGGAAAAGGTTCTTTTTAATTAACGGAATTAATTTCTGTGTTGAACGCCAAAGGAGTTTAAGATAAAAATTATTGTATATAACTAATTCATTATTTCCGAAAATGAACGTAACAAGTTATTTACATGAAATATTTGAGTACTAATTTTTTCAAAAATATCAAAATTATATTATAATTTTCCATTTTAGATATTGTCTGCAAAGTGCTTTCCAGTACAAAACTTCCAAGAACTATACTTTCAAGACGACTGTGTATAGCCTTTTACTTAGAAAGTATTAGAGATAGAAGTATGAAATTTTGTACATAAACATGAAGAAGTATTATCGACAATTCCAGTCGTAGCAAACTTTATAGATATTGTATATTTGGTTTTTCTTTTATTGTAAACCCTATAGTTACAGTTTTGCCGAAATAAATTGCTTTGTGACGAAGGTTTGGTCCAAGCTATGTTGGTTCATTGTTGTGTACGGCGGCACCGGCTAAGCGAGATTTGGAGTCACGAAAGAGATTCGAAGTGATCTATTCGTTGTGCCATCAGAATACTCCCGCGACAATGCGCAACAGCGGACCTTGATAAGTCCCGAGGACATGCTCAGGTGTTCAAAAATAAATCTGGTGGCCTAGTCCAACTTTGCTTCCCAGAATCTACTACTTGATATCTATGCAACGGCCTTCTGATAAATCGGATTACCAAGATCTGTGAGATACGTTAGTGGACATAGGAGGTCAGATGAAATAGAAAACAAGAAGTTGGTCTACCCAAGATTGGTTATAGGTTCGATGAGTTCGAAAGGAGGGTAGTATGGAATATGCTAGAAGTCCTGTTCCAGTAAACTGGTAATAATCTATAGGAACACTGTGGCACGATTTAAATAAAATTAAATAAAAACCCTTAACCACAAAAAATATTTAAATTACTAGATACGTATTTCGACCACTGTGTGCTCATCATCAGTAGAAAACCTGTAATTAAAAAAAAAAATTAGCTGTTGTTCTGGAACACTTCAGAGGATATTCTCCTCACCACTTAGGCTGAAGTGAACCTTCCCAACCTATAATTTACTATATTGTTGCTTTAAACGCTATCGAGGATATTCTCCTCACCCGCAGGCTGGTGTTCTCAACAACAAACAAGTGAATTGTGACATTATAACTTAAATCTACTTAATTTATACTAATTCTAAATCTACTGAAGCGGAACCAATTTAATCTTGCTTTCTCGTTGGTTGTTGACCAATAGGGAAAGCAAAGCAGATGACTCTATTGGCCCATTATCGGTGTTTAAGAGGGGTCCTTTATGTTTAACAATTTTAATTGATTCATAGGCATTTAAGGAGGAAAACGTTGGTACCGCTTTTAACAATTTAACATTTTCTAGTTTAACGGGGTGGCTGGTTTCAAATATATGTTTGGCGACCTGAGACCTTTCATATTTACCATATTTGAAGTGAGCAATGTGTTCTTTAAATCTTGTTGTTATATTCCTCTTGGTCTGACCAATATATTTTTGAAAACACCCTGGCCCTGCACAACTAATTTCATAAATCTCCGACTTTTGCAATTTTTCCACCTTGTCTTTTGGATTACCTAGAAAATCTTTAATTTTATTAGTATTAGTGAAAGCAATTTTGAAATTACACTGTTTGAATATTTTATCAAGACCCTTTGTGGTTTTGTGAAACGGAAGTTTAACATATTTCACATTATCGTTAGAGGTGGTTGATTGCAAAGTCGTTGATTTACGGATGTTGATCCTATTTTACACTTTCTAAAAATATTATCTATAATATCAGAAGAGAAACCATTGTAATTCGCTATTTGTTTAATAAGAGCAAATTCCTTATTAAATCTGTTTTTATTTAAAGGAAATTCAATAATCTATTAATTAAAAAGTTAAATGAAGCCAACTTATGTTGTATGCTATGATTAGAGGAAGACAAAATAAAGCGATTTACATTGGTTTCTTTTCTATAAATGTCAAATTCTAATTTATTACCATTTCTAATTACTAATGTATCTAAAAGGGTAATTGTCCATTATTCTCTAGTTCATACGTAAATTTTATGCTTTGAAATTTTGAATTCATTTCTTTAAGAAAATCATCAACATTTGATTTAGAAGTGTCAAAACTGCAAAATATCATCCACGTACCTTAACCATATTCTTGGGAAGTATTTGGAGTTTTCTTTAACTCGGTTTCAAAACGAGACATAAATAAATTTGCTATGAAGGTGATAAGCTATTTCCCATTGCTGTGCCTTCATGTTGTTCGTACAACTTGTTGTTGAATTGAAAACAGTTCTGGGACATGCAATGCGAAACAAGCTTGATATAGTCCTCAACTTTATCATCATCAATATCACTATCTATAAGAACATCCTTTAAATATGTTAAATGAATTTAAGAATTTAAAGTTTAATAGTTTGTCTGTGATAAACTCTTTAGAGTTCATTAATAAAATTAAAAATATCACATTAGAAGAGAACGAAATCTTAATTTCATTTGATGTCAGTTCATTATTCCTAGTGTTCCAATACCACGTACTTTAACATATTTAAAGGATGTTCTTATAGATAGTGATATTGATGATGATAAAGTTGAGGACTATATCAAGCTTGTTTCGCATTGCATGTCCCAGAACTGTTTTCAATTCAACAACAAGTTGTACGAACAACATGAAGGCACAGCAATGGAAATAGCTTATCACCTTCATAGCAAATTTATTTATGTCTCGTTTTGAAACCGAGTTAAAAGAAAACTCCAAATACTTCCCAAGAATATGGTTAAGGTACGTGGATGATATTTTGCAGTTTTTATGACATTCTAAAATCAAATGGCATTACCTTTTATACATTGTAATTAGAAATGGTAATAAATAGAATTTGACATTTATAGAAACAATTAAATCGCTTTATTTTGCCAACATAGCATACACATAATTGGTTACATTTAACTTTTAGATTAATAGTTATTGAATTTCTTAAATAAAAACAGATTTAATAAGGAATTTGCTCTTATAACAAATAGCGAATTACAATGTTCTTCTGATTTATAGATAATATTTTAGAAAGGTAAATAGGATCAACATCCGTAAATCAACGACTTTGCAATCAACCACCTCTAACGATAATAGATTAAATTGTTAATTCCGTTTCACAAAACCACAAAGGGTCTTGATAAGAATATTCAATAGTCAGGTAATTTCAATGAATTAGTTGTGCAGGCCAGTGTTTCAAAAATATATTGGTCAGACCAAGGAAATACAACAAGATTTAAAGAACACATTGCTCACTTCAAATATGGTAAATATGAAAGGTCTCAGGTCGCCAAACATATATTTGAAACCAGCCACCCTGTTAAACTAGAAAATGTTAAATTGTTAAAAGCGGTACCAACGTTTTCTCCTTAAATGCCTATGAATCAATTAAAATTGTTAAACATAAAGGACCCTCTTAAACACCGATAATGGGCCAATAGATATCTGCTTTGCTTTCCTATTGGTCAACAAACCAATGAGAAAGCAAGATTAAATTGGTTCCGCTTCAGTAGATTTAGAATTAGTATAAATTAAGTAGATTTAAGTTAAATGTCAATTCACTTGTTTGTTGTTGAGAACACCAGCCTGCGGGTGAGGAGAATATCCTCGATAGTGTTTAAAGCAACAATATAGTAAATTATAGGTTGGGAAGGTTCACTTCAGCCTAAGTGGTGAGGAGAATATCCTCTGAAATGTTCCAGAACAACAGCTAATTTTTTTTTCCAGTAAACTGGGACCAGAATTTGGTTTGTGGTTACAATTCAAACGGTGCTGTGCCTGCTATGAAAAGTGTTGATTGTTACTTTTATCAACATGTAAACTACAGGAAGGGTTTCAAGTATTTTTGCTGCAACAGGAACTTTCCACTTTCTGTCCACAGAATATTTTGGAACAGAACAGTTTTAAGAGGGGGCAGTGTAGCACCGATCGACCTGTATACAACCAGAATAATTAAATGTAACAGTCATTCTATGACCGTTACAAAATTAATACAGTTTCTGTATATAATTCTGTACATAAAGTTGTAAATGTTTAGTAATAAAGAAATTTATTTTATTTGATTGGTGTAACGTTGCGGAACACACTCGTATTGTCAAAAGAAAAAAAGTTATTTTAAGGGAATTTAACCTTTGCTTAAACTATATCTAAATGTTTGAAGGCGTAGTATCGCATCGTTGTGGTGTATAAAGAGTCAGGATAGCAATACTTGTTTGTTAACGTGATAGCAGGCTGCGCGAACGTAATTATTGTATTACAAGCAGAAGAATGTTAAGTCGCAGGAAAACACGCTAGGTAGCTTACTAAATTAAAAGGGTTTCAGAGTTGAAACTACCCGAAATTACGTTGTAAGAATTTGTTAGGAAATAAATGGTAAGCACACCTAAATTTACTGAACGGATGATATTTCTAGTTGTTGGTACAAATCAAAATTTCACATCTGTTTGGCCCGCTTATCGGAAAGATAGATTGGCGTGGGCGTCCATCTTTTGTAAGTAATAAGCATTATCCTTATGGTACTAATATTAAATCCTTTAGATATTAGCACTTCTGTCTATATTTCGACAGAGCAAGAATTTTTGGTATTGTATAAGAACTCTTTTTAACGAAGGTAAACGGGGATTATAATTAACAGGTGATTAATTGTATTATTGCAGGGTTCTTAGGTTGTCAGTTGTCATGAATTACTAGTTGCTAGCGCATTCGTGAGTTTTGTGAATGTCTTTCTGTTTGGTTCTGGAAGTGGTAGTGGAGTTAAAGAACAGGCTTAATCCCTAGTTGGTACTGCTGACGTTGGATATTGGATGGGCTGTTTCGGAATCCAATTCTTCGGTACAGGTTCATGACCGAGGGGTGAACGTGAATAGTCCTAGAAAATAGTTTACTTGTGCTGCTGAGTAGTAAGGTTATTTCAAATTAGAATAAAATATTGGTTGGTCTTAAATTTTTCATAGCCGAGAATAATTATTTAAGGGTGAAGAGATTTATATGTGACAATTAACTATCGATAGAAATGTAAAGCTTATAAAAGAAAATTACTATTTTAAGTCTAATTGTGAACACAATTTGCGCACATTGTGGGATATCAATATTTGGTAACTTATATTCATAACACTCAATTTTAAATTTTTAATACGAGCTTAGGGGCTTTTGTCTTGAGTTACTCAGTGTCACAATTACATTGCCACTGGTTCACATGATCTTATATTGCTTAGAATCTGTCTGGTTACTTTATTTATAAATATTAAAGAGATTGTGCAAATGTGTACGACACAAAGCTTTTATTAATTGGAAAGCAGGAACTGTTAAGAGAATTACTGCGGGGAATTCTAACCTAGATCATATAGTCTTCCTAATCGGGTTGGGTGTGGTTGACTTTTTGCTTGAGTTGTTTTCTAGGGCGGAACCTAGCCCTGGCGCCCATATCTACTTACCTCTTATGTAGTACTCCTACGACCCTTATGTGCTCTTTGACTAGCCGCGGAACAGGAAGCAACAAATTAATCTCTCCGAGTTCGAGCCACTTCTATAGGTTCGAGCACAGCGTTGCTACAATTTACCCCTAGTGAGCTTTCAGCGGGGCCTTATACTTTACTCCTCGCATTTAGGGTGTGACATAGATTAGGACGTAAGTGAAGCGTTTATACACAAAAGATGATTGACGGGCCCTTGGACATCACATCTTCCAAATGAACTTGATTGACAGGTACAAGGTTTCTGCACTTAAGAGCTATTTAGAATATAATAATTCTTCTCTAGAATATTATTTACATATTTCTGGTATGCTCTCGAACAATTGCAATCTATACAAGTTGATGTCTTATAATATTGAATGTCAGTTCTGGTTGAAGCTTTGATTACATTATGTTCTAGTCTGAAGCTTTGAATAAAGTGGTATAAATTACTGTTGATTTAAGCTGTTGTAGTGATAATATAAACCGTTGTCAAAGGACCTACACCTTGAAAAAGTTCTAGGTTATTAGAACGGGTAATATGGCTTGCATGTTGCAGTGAGATATTAGTGGAACCAAATTTAGGCCGGCCTTTACTGAGGAACCAGACTAAGACAGATCCCCGAAAGAGGGCAGCAGCTCTCTCGGTACTTAAAGCGGCAGATACCTTGAAATACTAAGACACTACTGAGAAGTGGAAGGCATCGGAAAACCACCACATTTCCACTCAAGTACACAGCGTACTTAGATTGTTAATTAAGATGACGGCATTATGTGGAGTAAAAGATTCCAAAGTTAAAATAGTTACTCATTCGGATGTCCGGGAGGGATTACTTCGAGGATGTAATCAAAAGTTTAAAAGAAGGGTCGGGAACATTTTTCGAGTCAGAGCGTGTATTGTCAGAAGTTGGAAGCAACGAGATAAGTTGGAAAACTTGAAAATTGAAATTCATAAGTTAGCATTAGACATAGTAGGGATTAGCAAAGTTCGGTAACCAGAGGCGGGGGGTTTTTGGGGCCGGAGACAAGAGTAATTTATACAAGATCAAAGGAAGGAAACTGGGCGGTGGGGAAAATTATACGAAAAAAGGCAGGACATTGTGTAGAAAACTACTTACAAAAGAACGAAAAAGTACTCATTATTAGATTAGAATCTAAACTAGTAAATACGGTAATAATACAAGTATACATGTCCACTTGCAGCTACAATGGGTAAGAGGTACAAGCGATCTACAAAGATATCGAAAATGTACTAAAATGTGTAAAAGGACATGAAAATTTAATAATTACGGCAATTTTAATCCAGTGGTAGGTGAGGGTAGGGAAGGAGCGGTAGTAAGTTTATTTGTTTTAGGCACAAGAAATGACAGGGGAAATAGGTTAGTAATATTTTACGATAAACCAATTTAACCATCACAAACACATTATTTCAACATTATGCTAGAAAACGATACACGTGGAAAATGCCAGAAAATATAGAAAGATATCAAATAGGCTATATTCTTGTAAGACAACTGTTTAAGAATCAAGTAAAAGGCTGTATAAGCTATTCAAAAGCACATATAGAAACTGATTATAACATCGTAATTATAAAAGCCGAGTTTAAATTATAAAATTGGAGTAAAAGGAATCGAAAGGGCACTTTGACTTAAAAAAAGTAAAAGATAAAGATATTGACGAAAAATTTGAAAAAAAGTCAAATGCATTGCTGAAGACATCGGGAAAATTTCTGATACTAAATAGGAACAGAATGTAGTAAGGCTAAAACCAGCTTAGACATGGCGACCAGGGATATTCTGGAGTATACATACACAAACAGAAAATCAAAGAAATCATGGATAGCAAAAGATATCCTGAATTTAATAGAAGAAAGACGAACATACAAAAACAGACTAGACGAAACAGGAAAACAGAGTTACAAAGCCATAAAATGAGAAATTATTCTCACATGCAGAAAAGCTAAAGAACAGTGGATTGATGAAAAAGCACAAAGAGGTACAAACTAAGATGGAAATAAGAAAAACGAGGCATACAAACTAATTAGAATGAATTGTAGAAATATAAAACGGTATGGCAAAAATAGAAGGGGTGCGAAAGGAAACATCATTATAGAAAATGTAGAGAGAGTGTTAGATGGCAAGAATATATGGGGAACTTATATGCAGAATAAGAACTAGCAGCTTTGGAGAAGCAAATATTAAATACGGGTGAGACAGGGATGCGCCCTATTAATAGATTAGGTCAGCGCCTAAGTCCGCACAAGTCCAACTAACCCATCCTAACTCCAGGCAATACTAGCTAACCTAACTCATGACAAGTTCAACTAACCTAACCTAACTTCGGACAACAACGTTTAATCTAACTCCAAACGACGTTAACTAATCTAAACCCTCCACCCCACTTTGTCCTTCTCTCCCCTCTCGCATCCGTACGACATACATCCCAACTACGTCCGACATGTCATTTTGAATATTTTGGAACTTGATAAAATTTGTAATAGTTCGGAAAAATTTTAACATAAAATTGTAAATTTTATACCAAGGCCTCGATGAATCGACCTAGTTGGGTTACTTTCTACGAGTTGGTGACTTAGTACGACGATTCTGCGGTCGGAGAGGCCCAACCCCACCTGTTGGGAGTCAGAGCTACACCTATTCACATCGATTTCGTCCTCGTCATCAACATAATTGCACTGTTTCTCGGTTCAACCAGATATAGTACCACTGTAATGATTAAACTTAGTCATAACATCCATTTAAGCTTCAAAGACAATTTATTTAAAATTAGTTGTTGCGCATAACTTTTGTGATATCGCAATAATATTAAACTATTCCTTTATTTGCATAATCAGATCTAGGTCTGGTTTTGGGTGCTTTAGTGGCAAAGTTTCTTAAATTTATCTCCGTCAGAATAGGGTAAAATTGCCTTATAAAGTAAAATTACCTCATAAGGTGAAAGTGTCTGCGATATAAGATCATTGATTCCTTTTACTTATGTCAAACTTACGCTAGTGCCTTAAAACATAGACTCAGATATAACGCCAATGTAATCACATTATGGAAACAGGATGACACAAATCTTCGCCATATCTTTCTTGATCATATAAGTGGTGGTATGTCATACCTTAAATTTAAAGAAATGTGCTTGCAGTGTTGGAGTGCGGGTGATCCGAAACCTAGTTTTATTACTATTGTAAAAGATTTTGATTTGAATAAGTGGCGATATAGGAAAAATTTCGACATCTCTGCAAAAATTCAAAGAAGTTCACAAACAATTGATCGATTCCTTGCAAATCACCGCTTTCCAGTCACAAGAAATAGCAGAAAAAATGCCAAAACCTATAAAGGAGATTAAAGTTGAAAACAAAAGCAAACTTCTAAAAAAGATTAAGTTACCAGTTGATGACGAGCCTGTAGATCTTTATTGTACGAACGTGTTGGTTGGAAAATGAAAACGAAAATAAATACAAGTCGGTTTATAGAGTAAACTATAATCGCCAATCTGATACGCATAGTTTGGGAAATTGATCCAGAAAACAGTGCCATAACCTTAAATAATAGCGTTTATCCGGGCACAAGAGTTCTAACAAGAGTTATAATTATTTTTAAAGTCTTTAGCATTTTCCTAAGAAATGTAATGAATTAGTTTATAGGATACTTCCCTACCTGTTGTTTCGTGCGTGCACACAAATCGGGTACAATCCGAGCATATCCGAACAAGAGTAGCTTATATAAAAGGACTGTTCACGTAGAAGTCATAATTTGTCGATTATACAGTTTAAAGAAACGATTAAACAAATATGTATAAAGACTTTGGGGAGGTTATTCGAAGATTTCGTAATGCTCTACGAGTAAAAAGCAGAATGTGGGCAACGCTTTTTGATAGAAGGAGAAAAAGGTCTTATGTGTCAGTCATACGAGGATGCAATACAGCACTGTACTGCTGTGCCAGTAATGCCCGAGTGTTTGGATGATTTTATGGAAATAATCGAGGAGATGGGGTTTATAAAACTGTTGGCAGATATTCAGATGGGATATATACTAAATTGTAAGTTTTAAAGTAAAAAATTAACCACCTCAACTACTATCATAAGAAATGAATGATGTGAATTTAGAAATTATTTTGTATATATTAGCTTGTTTATTTTATAAAATATAAAGTATACATTGGTATTGTTTAATTCAAACGTCCTCATAACTAAAATAGGCATCTAAGTTCTTATGAAAAGAATTATAACAAACGTGTATTTATTAAAAGGGCGCTTGCTATAAACGTTTTTCAAAATTATTAATCAGAATCGTTTTATTTAAAACTATAACATCATTATATTTACAGCTACTAATATCTGTTGTTGAAATACAACAATTTAGAAACGTATAAGAGAATTAATTGTAATGTGCAGGATTATAATGTCAGAAATTTCTCTAAAATCTATGGTTTAAAATTTAAACACCGCTCGTAAATGCGTGAAATGGAAACCTGTTGTACTCTTCCATATACTCAACTTGTCTACAAATACTGTTTTCAAACAATCTTGAGTAGGTACTTGTAAATTCGTATAATATGACACCAATATCACTATTACTGTATTTGCTTTTAATTATATCACGTGCGAGATTCTGTAAGATATCATTCCTATTATATCTTTCCATTGCTACTTCTAACAGAAACAGATCTATATTAGAAGTACCGTTTTCCGTTAGTTCTCTTAAAGTATTAGCGTGGTTGAGAACGATCTGAGATATCCCTAAAAAGTTCCTTGAGTAAATAACATACAATTCTCCCCTCCAATAGCTTAACGCGACACTATCAGCGTCGTTTTGAGGGCCTTTTAACTCGTTAGAGTTTTTCGACTTGTTGATTATGTGATGAGTTGTTGTGGTGTTTCTTATAGGTTGATCTTCTTAAATATATATGTTGGTCTGGATTCCAAGAGACCTGCTTCTGGAATTCTCTTGTTTTGATGCAGTAAGCAGTTTCCCGGATCTTCCCCTTGGTTGTCCTCCAACTGCACGATATCCGGATCCTGGGTACACTGGCCTGTGGTTTTCGACCGACAGGATGGCTATTCGCCACAGGCCGCTTTATCGTCAGGTCGCTCGTCTAACAGGACTGACGGATGTGGATCCCCAACGACTTCACTTGTGTACCCATTCCTCGGCGCCCCGTATAGCTGGAAAACTCTCTCAGGTCGTCACCGTTCCGCTGCTCACCTTTGTTCACCCGGAGGCGGTGGTCGAGGACTGTTGTTGCCTCGTCGGCGTCTGGGCAACAACTTCTATAACTCTCATCAAATGTCGCCATCTTCCCTAAACAATTCTTATTTAAATAAAAATGCAAGTTGTCAAATTTGCATATCTGATTTCGCATGCCAACTTCCATAGTGCGTATAATGTATGGAAGATTTGATATAAACTTCCTAAATACGTTGAGGGATACATCAAATACGGAAATCCTTAATTTGCTCCCACTCATCATCTGTAATTTTAGTTCCTCCTGGAAATAAGCCATCTCAATGTGCTTCTCGTTGTGATTTTTTATGGCGTCACATCCAGTAAAAACGCTTTCATACACACTGCGTGAGATGCTTAAGATGTTCATTCTAGAAAAAATTAATGATTAACAGTTTTTGTATTATTCATGTAAATATTAATTTCTTCTACGTTTACAGGCGGATAATATAAGAGGTGTCTTGCAGGTTAAGTAGCTGAATAACAAAAGAAAATCGCAGTTTAAACATGCAAGTTTTAAAATATTGTCTTATCCCGAAATGTTCAAAGGTGGAAAATTTTGCAACACCATTACCCTTTGAACAACTTTACGTTTTACAAAAATAAATTCAAAACAAACTTTTAGTATCATTTTCCCCGTATTTATACATAGAGAAAGTATAAGTATGATTTGTCCTTACACTTACCTAATTTAAATCAAACTATTAGAATGTGTATTTCCATATATTAACTAGAATTGTGGAAAAGTACCTTTCACAATTAATAGTCAGACGTCATTAACAGAACAATGCAAGGTTGAGGGTCATACATTTCACTAAATTTATTTAGAAAATACGTCTTACTTTGAACTACATTTAAAATAGGTTATCAAACTACTTTCTAGCCCACCGTGCAGATTTAATATATATTTAACCTTTTGGTTTAATTATTTAAATGTGTATGCACTAATTGAAAATTTTAACAATCCTACATATTAATAAATATATTTTGAGTGTTACTTTATTATTGAGTTAAATCTAAATAAAAATGCAGAGGTGTTTTGCTGTTAGGTTTTTAAATATTAAAACATTAAGCAGCTCTTTGTTGGAGTTAATTTTAAAAGACGTGATAATTGATTTCGATTCCCCAAGAAATTCTATATTAATTTGATAGGTTATAGCCTTTCATATATATTAAGGGATTTTTCTTTCTATGTGACCAGCTGAAAGGCACAAGAAAATTTTACGAGGATTTCCAGTAAGCGGATAGAGCCCACGGCAAGTTCCGATGGAAAATGGCTCGTAGTTGAGGATATCTCAAAAGGCTAAGCGGCTAGTCGAGCTATTTGCTCTGGGTAGAACATGAGCTGTGGGTCGGGGTTGGACTGCGACCAAAAATATAAAGAATATGACGCCACCGAATTTTTCTATACGAAGAAGACCTTACTTAAGTCCCTTGTACAAGGCGAATGCGGAAACCTTTATTCAATTACCGCTATACAATTTATTAAAAACAACTCAATCCCTAAAGTTTCTTACCTTATGGCTCGACTTTGACCTTTATACATCACTGCTACACCTGTGAACAGATTAAACAAAGATAGCACTGTTTGTGCATTTATACCCAAAATTTAAAAATTTAATTCGAATCAACCTTCATTCATTCCAATTAAAAGAATAGTCTTGACCAAAATAAAATCTATTCCTTTAGTATTTAGTTATTGTGCTATTTACAAAACATCTTTTTCCTTTAATATAATTTTGATTAATTTAAATTCTAGAAAAATATGTACATAAGTACTTGGTATAATAAGTACTTTTCACCGTTAAAATATGGTCATTTCTATTAGAAATATCTAGCCAAGTTTTACTTAAAAATGAGTGAGCCTGAGTTTACTTTCTGAATAATTAACTATATATAACAATTTCGGTTGGTTTGAGTAGCACTACTATAATCTCACAAAAAAATATTCCACTCAGCTATTAGTGAAATATGTAACGTATAAATTTAATTTCTAATGATTCGAGTAAATCATGTTTCAAATAATTATATCAATTTTCATAAAAGGTAGAATTTAACTTTGCTTATCTCATAATGACATCTTCCGTAATTTCAATGTATTAATAAAAAGATTTAAAAATGAAAAATTTACAGGTGCCTGTTGCTTAATATGAAAAATATATAGTCTGTCATTCACCTAACTTGAAGTTCAAATCACTTGATTAAACAAAAAATTATTTGTCTGCTATATCCATGATACAGCTGACATACGAAAGCAAATTTACATACCAGATGTTCATCTGACGGAAAAATACCTGCTAGGCGTCTTGCTTCAGCACTTAAATAAAGGAAATCTTTAATTCGGTACAACCAAATTTGCTGCTTTTTGAAGCTCCAAACCATATCACGGCGTCCATATTAGCTAATTGATACTCGTCAAATCCACATTCGTACAAAGGTTAAATTCTTAAATTTTTTTAAAATTTCCTACGTTGTATGTTGATTAAATTTACGTTGCATATTAAATAAAATTTTACGTTAAACAAAAGTTCTATTAACTAAAAGTTGCATATTATTTCAAAGTTGCATATTATTTCATAGTTGCACTGAAAAATCTTTATTTAATAAGTTTACAAAAGCAGTACTACTTACTGTTAACCAAGGCCCTTCAAACAAAATATCGACTTTTCATCTGCGAGCTATTCTCCAGCAAGTGGACAAAAAAGTGCCGTCGGGGACGACATTATCTCACGAAAACAATTTAAATTTCACGTGCTTCCAACACGTAGATTCCTCAAACGTCATCGTCCTTGCGTTCAAGGAACAATTTGACTTTTTCTGACGACAGCTGTATTGGAAGTGATAATCTCACGCGAGTTACCGCTTGACAACAAGCCCAACGCTACAATCGTCTAACAGAGGGAGCTCTAAGAATGACACTAATAGAAAAGTATTTTTTGTCACCGCATAAATTAAAATTTGAATTGAAAGCTAATATTTTATTGGACAATATGTAATATTTATTTAGTGGATTGTGTAGCAATATTATGCTTTACGTTGGTTCTTATTAAGTAAATAGATTAATTATCTGTACACATAATGATGGAAAATAAAATCGTTACAAGGTTACGCAATGGGTTTATCTCAATAGACAGAGCAATGCTGTTTAGAAATAGATTAAAGATAAACATTGTATGGTTTGTAAAAGGTTGATCTGTAAATCAGTAAGGGGTCGTTTGATTTGAAAAAATTCCGAAGGGTTTGAGAACCTGAGGGAAACACAATAATAATTGATATTCTACAGGTCGAAATTATACTGATAATACCGCTAAGAGCAATGTTTTATAAAAATTCTAAAAATGGTGTTGGTGGTTAGATACAAACGAGTAAAACCCACTATGAAACAATTATAGGCATCACTTTTCTGGTCAAGACTAGCATATAACGCCAATTAACATAACAAGGAGCTGCGCAGGCTCGGCCGACCGCGTAAAAGGCGACGGAGCCATGTTCCAGAGCATTAGTTGTTAAAGTATCATCGAGTTGATGCAAATTACAAGTTACCGATAGATGTTTCTAGTGTTGACGTCCATCGACAAGAATGCTGCACCATGGCTTACATCCTAGATGTATAAAGCTTCCAGTATAAAACAAGCGAATTTTTATTAAAGAGGTGGCAGTTTTTGATGTGGAAAACGACAAAGTATGGTACGAAATATTAGAGATGCCTTTAGACTATAGCTATTTGAGTGAAGATTTAAACAAACATTGCGCATGGCTGCGGAAGTACTTACACGGGCTTAGCTGGGAAAACCCATCAACAAATCTGTTATCACCAGACATTCTCACGTTATACCTGCAAACTATTATACCGCTTCATGATACAATTTATGTGAAAGGACTCGAAAAGCAGCGTATCGTATCGAAGTGTATGCCATGCAATAATGTTATAAATATTGAAGAATTTAACGTTTCGAATTCGAACGCTCAGGATGGGTAGTGAAGGATTTGGTCATTGTCCTATGCATATGGATAACCATTTAGCATGCGCCAAACAAAATGTTGTATTTATTCATAAAGCAATAAAATGTATATTTCAAGATTAATAAATGCCATACTGTGCTTTGCTTTAATTCTGTTTAGTGCTATTGTATAGAATTTTACTTTTACGAAAACAAAAATTTTAGTACATAGACCGTTTGTGTATGAGTAAGTGCATTATTATTATTACAGTTTCATATAAAAATTAAATTTCTTTATCGACGTTGAGAATTATAGCCTATTAGATCTTTGAGAAAATTCTAGACTAATTTGATAGGTCATACTGCTGGAATGTTGGTTATTCTAAGGAAACTTTTGTTGGATCATGCATAGTCGAAGAATAAAGTTTTGTAAAAGTATTTAAATTTCAAAAAGGTTTAAAAGTTTTGGTGATGTCGAAGGTTAGTCAATAAATTTTATCTACTCAAAATATAGCACTTTCCAGTACCTCGAGTAATTAATAATCCACAAGCAACAATGCATCGATTTCTAATGTACAGCATTAAAACATATTTCTTGTATTCCTCAAATCATGTAGTCAATAAGATAATTAATAAAAAGTCTATTGAATAGGAATTATACACCGCTTTCATATGTAATTTGGGTAATCCATAATCGACAAGAAATTAGTTCAGATACGAATTGTGTTTTCCAACGTACCTATTTAGTATCGAGTTAACTAAAGGTAAAACCAGAAAATTGATAAAATTTGTGTAAAGGTTTACCCTGATTAAAATTTAAAAACTCGTGTTTTTGTATATTCTAATTAAAGAGTGTGGTTCTTGTTGTAAAACTCAACCTTCCAATTTATATATTAAAAACACATTACATTGGAATGTTTTACATTATTTTAAAAACAGAACATTACTGTTTAAAATGGTTTTAAATATCAAACACTTATGGCTTATAAAAGGTTCAGTTCTAAAATTTCTGCGATTTTAAATTTTCGGAAAATGGTTGGTTAAAGCATATGTCTTGGGTAGCGTAAAAAGGTTTTAAAAATGGAGCTAAATATAGATGAGCAAAAATGTAGAGGTTTGGGACTTTTAAAAGTGTAACTTTGTAAAGGGTGGCCCTATTTAAAATTTATTTACAGATTTGGACTCCCTAAAAAATCTAATATTAGTTGATACCAAACTAGATATATTTATCTCGAAAGAAACAAAAATAATCTTTTATTTGTTCGCTAGAGGGTATGTGTGTAAAACGGTAAGGGGCGGTCGGATTTTAAATCTATTTGCAGATTCAGATTTTGCGCAAAATTCTAGGCTAATTTGATGTATCGCATGGCAAAAATTTTTTATAAGGATGGTCAGAAATCGCTGCTGGTAAAAAAATCTTAAAATGAGGGTAGCTTTCTGGGGGAGGGGGGGGGGGGGTGCGCGATCTAAAAAATTCCTAGAAATTTGGATAGCTAAGAAAAATTTAATATTAATTAATACCAAACAAGATATATTTATCGCGAAAAATAAAATGGCTAGTCGAAGAAAACTATTTTGTTTACAATGTGTGTGAAAATGAGGATGCTGGTGGAAAAGAGGGGCTGATATCCTGTATTTGTAGTACTTGGATGCTTAAATAAGCCTGACTTAACTGAAATAAATAACCTCAAATTTAGACTCAGCCTGGCCCGGTCCCGAATTGAGGCTGTGATTCGAGGCGGACTGACCAGTTTTCACAGAGCCGGGCTGTTGAGGAAGAAAGCCGGGCTGGGTTAGGCTTTTCAAAATGATCGACCCAACCGGGTTCAACATCATTCTTAGTAAAGACTATATTTTCTCCTTGTCTCTAACCGTTGCAACAGTACCAACAACGCTAAGATCTTTTAGGTGATATTTCGTAGCCAAGCTAGTCAATTAATTAGACTGTCGCTACTGAAAGGGCCGTTGCACATATTTTAGGAATCATTTGTTAGTCTAAACTCTTACAAGATACCTCTCCGGTATGATTGCACCTATAGCTCGGCTAGCTATTTTTCAGAGACACGCAATCCTTCTCACAGCGTCAAGGTCCCAGATTCACAGGTGTGGGAAACGTGTTATTTAATTAAAAATATTTCCCATAGCTATTTTTTGAGCTGCTTAATTATTGACGATACGATGCAAAATGATCGATATACCGGGTGTAACAAAATAAGTGTAAATCATTTCAGGGGGTAATTCCTCATCATAAAAGAAATAGGGTCTTTCATATAAAGAAACTTCATTGGAGCATCCCTTGTTAAGATACAGCCCCTTAAAGGGGATACATAAAATTTGTTTCTAATTTTTTTTACAAACACTAAAAAAGTTACAAAATTGAAATTAAGGTGTCATTTTTTACTATCAAAAATACACTTACTCAGTAATTTATTTGGTTTACCCCATGATTGTAAAGGGTGGAAAACGCAACCCCTAAAATTTATTTCCAATGTAACTTTTTGTCTTATTATTTGTTTGCCATTTAAAAATTTATTTCCAATAGCTTATTTCATTCTAAACAAAAAATGTCTCTTGAATTTTTTGCCCAAAATTAACCAGTTCGCAGAAAAAAATTATTTTACAAACAACTACAGAGATACATCGTCATGAATGCAAACTGGATTATTATTGCTACTTTGTAGTTACTACCTGCGTCAAAGTATGATTGAAGATGAATAAACAAAACTAATTTATTAATAACAAAACATACAACATGTAGAAATCATAGTAAATGTTCAATATGTCCACCTTCAGTCATTACACATGCGTCTAGACGTCGGCGCATTGAGCCACGTATTCGCTCAAATATTCCTGGAATCTCTAATTACCCTATACGCATCGATGATGCGGTTTCTTAAGTCCTCTACATCGCGAACAGGAGTAGAATAAACCAAACTCTGTAAATGGCCCCTAGTAGAGAAATCGAGAGGATTCAAATTCATGGATATAGCGGGCCAATTCTGTGTTCCTGTGTTACATGCCAAAATTGACGTTACGATGATGGTAGGGGGGAAGAGGCATGAACCAACACGGTAAGCTCAAAGGAACGAACTAAACCGCGGCTCGGCTGGCTGCAGTGGAGACGGGCGGGGTAAAATGGGGAGGGGAGGGGAGAGTAATAATAGTTATCTTGACTAAGCTGGTGAATTCTGGGCAACACCCTTATTTTAGTAGAGTTCTGCCTAAAGTGGCATGGATTCCCTGTCTTTTATAGGAAAACGGCAAAATGAGGGAAAACTTATTCTTCTCGGACAAGAAACCCGTATGACAAAATATGGGAATGACACTATTTCAAGTTATTAGCCAAGTTGTTGTACACCTCCTGGCTGTTTAAAAATGATCAATAACAATAATGCAAGTTTAACACCACTTGTACCTGTAATAAAGTTATCACTTAAGATATTCTGAACTAGGGGGATTGAGTCTTTAAATTAAATATATTTGATCTGAATGCCTGTTCACAGTATTACTTAAACTCTTTATAAAATTATAATTTTAGGACTACGGAATTTGCTCTAATATAACCATATAGTAGTCTTTAATTGAACACCAAATCAACATTCACACATCTAAATTATACACAACCTCTATAACATGTTTCTATTAATTATTACCAATATTAATGTGTTGAGCAACAAACAATTCATGTACATTTAGTTTTCATTAAATCCTTCTAACAACCCTAATGGATCCTCCTATCGCTGTATCAACAATGATTAAATTTACTAAATAAGTCAACGTAAAATGAATATTTTAAAATAGCTTTATCCGTACAAAATTGAACATAATACGGAATTACTCCCTGTAAAAAAAACGACTACTTAAGCCTTTTAATAATACAATCGCACACTTCTTTAATAGCCATCCTCTTAATTGTATAAATAGAAACATGTTAAAAAATGTTTTTTAATTCCCAAGTTATTGAATTTATATAAAATTCACCAATAAAAATTAATCAGCTGATTTCACGTTAAGCGTATTGGCTACATAAAAAAAAAGTCGGTCCCAGGCCGTAACACAAATTGAAAGCAATCATGCATTTAAGCTTTAAAAAATTTTTACTTAGTGTACTCAAACCAAATATTTCGAACATCAATAAATCAAACTCACCTTCAATTTATGTCATAAATGTCAAACTTGAAGTTTTTATTATTTTGAAAACGATCCTAGGTCATGGATCGAAACGTTAATAAAGATAATTTTAAAAACTATGAGTGGTTTAATCCCCAAAGAAGATTAAGAATAATACGGAATTGTAAACAAGAGCAGTTTATAAAATAATATGGCAATAATAACTTACAGTACAGATGGTGAAACACCGCAGGAATTCAGTTTTCAGTCTTCAGTTTACCTTAATTAATTGCGGGCACTGGTATACTCCAGGACGGTACATCAACCAACGTTTTAGAAAGAAGATGAATTTTGAATCAGTACCAAGAATCCCGTGAGGTGTCCGTTGATATAATGAGCTGCAAATATTGAAGTTTACCAGATTAAACTGGTTCGAGTACCTTTGGGACAGCCAACAAAGAATGAAATACGCTGGTCCAGTTCCGTGAATTTTCGGGTTAATAATTATCACTCGGCACACATTAACTTCTCTGATAAGCACTAAACTTAGTATTAATCTTATGACGATAACACTTTCCTAAATTAACGTAAAAACTAACTACGCCAGTCCGTTGGGTCGGGTTTTATTTTTCACAAAAACAATCTCAATGCAAAACGCTTCCGGTGCAATTTAAATATTCCGTTACTTACTAACAACTAGTAACGTGCGGTTTTACAACCCGTTTATTCAACGTGCTTAAAATCCTCCTTAAAAAGAAATCGGAGCAACTATGTCGTAAAAGAAACCATTTGACTTTTACACAACCAAACCAATTAATTATGCACGTGAATGTTTATTGCACTTCGCGCCTAAAAGAGCTTTCTACAATTACATCTCGCAACCCTTCGAGTACCCAACGTGAACTAACTTAAAACGACGACGAATAATCTTCTCCCCTGTCTTCGCAAATTATCGATAAGTGAGACGAAAGTATCCCACTATTGTATTGACGGAAGATAGCAAATGCTAAACTATTTGAAAACTAACATGCAGGTGCTGCGTGTTTTCTTGGAAATCCAAGCGAACACCTGCCTTACAATCAACTATTTTTCAAATTTTACAGGTTTTAAAATATTAGGTTAAAATACTATTATAAGAATATGAATTTTAGCATGAAATTATGTAGGGCAGTTGATGCGTATTTATAAAATAAAACCGAAGGTTACACCTGCTCGACTTATCCAATGATTTGGATATGTTTGAGTTAAATGCTGACGTGCTGCTTGACTAAAATGGACGGGAGATCCATCATGCATAAAAACATAACCCTTCTAATACCACAAGGAACTTCCTCCAGCAGTACTGGATGTACTTCTCTTAAAAATTGAGTGTATACCTCACCATTTAATCGAGGAGGTAGAAAATCATAGCCAATTAAATAATCCCCAATAACTCCGACCCACACGTTAAAACAAAGATGTTCTTGATGGTTAGCTTGGACAATAGCGTGAGGGTTTTCATCAGCCCATATGTGGGTATTATGAAATTTAATAATCTTTTCTCGAGAAAAAGTACATTCGTCTGTGAATTCGATCATCTTCAGAAAGTCAGAATTTCTTCAAATTATTTCCAGCATCCAATTGGAAAATTCAAGACTATTCGGAAAATCTGGCGGTAACAGTGCCTGTACTTGTGGTAGGGGTATAAGAGTTGTTTCTTTAAAATTCGAAATACCGTCATATTATCAACATTTAACTGGAATAAAATTAAATAAAAACCCTTAACCACAAAAAATATTTAAATTACTAGATACGTATTTCGACCACTATGTGGTAATCATCAGTAGGAAATCTGTAATTAAATAATAATTAGCTGTTGTTCTGGAACACTTCAGAGGATATTCTCCTCACCACTTAGGCTGAAGTGAACCTTCCCAACATACAATTTACTATATTGTTGCTTTAAACACTATCGAGGTTATTCTCCTCACCCGCAGGCTGGTGTTCCCAACAAACAAGTGAATTGTGACATTATAACTTAAATCTACTTAATTTATACTAATTCTAAATCTACTGAAGTGGAACCAATTTAATCTTGCTTTTTCGTTGGCTGTTGACCAATAGGGAAAGCAAAGCAGATGGCTCTATTGGCCCTTTATCGGTGTTTAAGAGGGGTCCTTTATGTTTAACAATTTTAACTGATTCATAGGCATTTAAGGAGGAAAACGTTGGTACCGCTTTTAACAATTTAACATTTTCTAGTTTAACGGGGTGGCTGGTTTCAAAAATATGTTTGGCGACCTAAGACCTTTCATATTTACCATATATGAAGTGAGCAATGTGTTCTTTAAATCTTGTTGTTATATTCCTCTTGGTCTGACCAATATATTTTTGAAAACACCCTGGACCTGCACAACTAATTTCATATATCCCCGACTTTTGCAATTTTTCCACCTTGTCTTTCGGATTACCTAGCAAATCTTTAATTTTATTAGTATTACTGAAAGCAATTTTGAAATTAATCTGTTTGAATCATTAGATTTAGAATTAGTATAAATTAAGTAGATTTAAGTTATAATGTCACAATTCACTTGTTTGTTGTTGAGAATACCAGCCTGCGGGTGAGGAGAATATCCTCGATAGTGTTTAAAGCAACAATATAGTAAATTGCATGTTGGGAAGGTTCACTTCAGCCTAAGTGGTGAGGAGAATATCCTCTGAAGTGTTCCAGAACAACAGCTAATTATTATTTAATTACAGATTTCCTACTGATGATGACCACATAGTGGTCGAAATACGTATCTAGTAATTTAAATATTTTTTGTGGTTAAGGGTTTTTATTTAATTTTATTTAAATCGTGCCACAGTGTTCCTATAGATTATTATTTAACTCGAAAGCAATTTTTCTAGTACTGCTCGTGGGTTGTTTTTCAACCAAATTAAGTTCTGATTCTTCAAGCACGTGTTCTAACTTTTCAATGGCGACCACAATCTTGCGTACTTTTTTGAATGAACCATATTCTCGTAATCGTTGATGAAGTTGGGCAAATATTCTATACGAAAAAGCTGCCGTTGAGGATACATTTCAGCATATTCTCTACCAGCTTCTAACCCATTACCCTGCGACAGACCGTAAACGTAATGCATATTAGCTATTTCCGCATTTGTGTATGCCTTTTTAATAACAAGTGTATTATTAAACTAACAAATTAAGAACAGAACAACAACACACAATTTCAAAAATTTACAAACTGACAGAGTGATAACAATTTAATTGTTACTATCACTAATAGCGGCCTACTTGATAAATTAGTTTCGCATTTTCATCTAATGACGATGTATCTCTGTAGTTGTTTGTAAAATAATTTTTTCTGCGAACTGGTTAAATTTGGGCAAAAAATTCAAGACACATTTTTTATTTAGAATGAAATAAGCTATTGGAAATAAATTTTTAAATGGCAAACAAATAATAAGACAAAAAGTTACATTGGAAATAAATTTTAGGGGTTGCGCTTTCCACCCCTTACAACCATGGGATAAATCAAATAAATTACTGAGCAAGTGTATTTTTGATAGTAAAAAATGTCACCTTGATTTCAATTTTGTAACTTTTTTAGTGTTTGTAAAAAAAATGAAAAACAAATTTTATGTGCCCCCTTCAAGGGGCTGTATCTTAATAAGGGATGCTCCAATGAAGTTTTTTTATATGAAAGACCCTATCTTTTTTACGATGAGGAATCACCCACTGAAATGTTTTACACTTATTTTGTTACACCCGGTATAAGTCAAGAAACTACACTGCCTTATAAGACAAAAATTCCAACTAGATAGAAAATTAGGTAGATGTGATGGGTATGCACCCAATTTAGATTTGTCCATTGAAAAAACGTTCAACTAAACATTTACTAACTTACAATTTTTCCCTTCTATTTTAATAGAATATCAGGTTACAATATATAACGATCTAGGATTTGAAAAAGATCGTTTTTGATCCCCAAGAAATACAAAAATCAGACGAAAGAGAAAAGAATAGCAGATAATAAGGACTAAAAGTATTTAAGCATTTTTGGCGACATGCCTGATATAGCCCATACAAATTCATGTGAAGTAGTCTTACGGTTTAAACCACGTCATTTTCTTACGTTTAAAAAACGTCGATAAATACAGTTAAAAAGTCAATAAACACATTGCGCGAGCGCAATGAGTGTAGCGGGCGACTCCACTCGCGGATGGCAGCGCTAATCTTATTACAGATTCCGCGTGGCCAACTGCCAATGACGTCACCAATGCACAAATTATATTGCGTAATAATCGGAAAATTTATATAAATTTACGACAATAGGTAATACAGTAATTACTCACATGATAGGTCCAGATTTCCCCGAAGTACGCCAATCGTCCTTTCGGATAGGTTAAGACGGCGTCAGCACGTCCATAAGGGCGGCATGCTGGCCCTTTTCAGGCAGTTAAAGATGGTACTGATCCGGTGCTTCGGCGGAACATGGACATCCGGCTCGTCTAGGGTCGTGCAGTACGGTTCGCCAACGGCTGCAGATTACCTACCTATGCAGGGAAAGACGGGAACATGGTAAAGGTCGACAAACAACGACAATCAGGCAAGGAAATCTACATAGGTAAAGATAAGGCACGATACGATACCTGACACGACCACACTCCTTGAAGATCAAAGACAAACAGCCACGTTCAAGCGTCTAATGGAAACCTCTCACCACTTTGTCCCTACTCCACTCGCGTCGCGCGATCTGGCGCAACGTACTGTGACGTAGCAGAAATACGCGGCCGAGTCTTTTGAAATTGTGGCGCGAAACTTCCGCACATCAGAATTAACCTAAAACAATGTTTAAGGGCCAATTTGATTGGCTCGTAACAGTAGTTGACAACGTTCATCAACAATCACCAAATATGGAACAAAAACATGGGGCGATATTATAGGTACGCTTTTTTTCCACGTAATTTTATTTTCTGCAAAACAGAGTTTTTCTTTTCGTGACCCCAAACAGCATACTAAATCTGAAAATATGCGAGAACGAAGACCTTCTATCTTACAAGTTTTACTTTTTTCCTCTTAAAATATCTTTACTATATGATAACAACTCATCTTTGCCTTTTATTAATTACATTTTTTAATATCTTAATATCTACCTTCAAACAACAGTTTTTAATTGTAATAGCACAACGATAAATAATGAAGAAAACTAGCTTTAATTGCAACGAATAAAAGATTTCAGAATCTTTGGCGTATGTGGTCTAGCAGTCATCCAGCGGCAAAGGATTTTGGTTAATTTATATATCTCTATTACTAAACAGCATATATACCTGGTTTGTAGCAGCTTCAAACGGTACCCGTTTCAAATTATTAAGAAGAAAATACATTTAAAAGCTTTTTTATATGACACAAAAATTTTAATATCCACCCACCCAGGTCAGTAAGGAAAGTTCTACAACTAGCGATTTAGAACCCTATAATTAATTACAGTAATTGAAGGGCTTATTTAGGTATTCAGGAAACTCCCTAATTAGATTTCCTGATGTAACCCTCCGAAACCATTGCTTGTATTAGGGCACAATTATTTGCTCAAGCTTATTTATAGATTATAATCATCTACCTTTGGGGTTTCCATCAACATATCGATCCTTTGCTAAATAAATATTGGAGTGGGATGACCTTTGTTAACATTGGAGATAATTAGGGGTAGAATTTTTTAGAATTGAGAGATGAATTTTGTGTTATTAATACAAAATCCATCCCACAATCTTAGAAAGCTGTCCTCAGTTATTTTAAGTACAAACGTAGTTGAATAGAGCCACTTGAATTTTTAACAACGATATTAGGGTTGAACAACAATTCTAGAACATCTCATTCTCCCTTATCCGTTCTTTTATCCAGGATTTAGTTTTACTCATTTCTTAAGATTTCTCATTTTTGTGGGATTATGCGCCCGTGCTTGTCAATTGCGTATGTGTATACTCTATTTTCGAAATTCCAAATTCTTGGAATTTTTAACTAAAGATTATTGATCTGCAACATCGAACACAACTCTTTCCATAAATTTGAGTAATATTATTTCTAAAAACCAAAACCTATTGACGCAAATTTTAAACCTTCTGTTCAACAAAGTAACATTAAAATGTTTTCAACTTTGTAAAACGAGTTGGGAACTTTATTTCATTTTGGTGGTAACTCTAACCTTTACCACTAGGTAAACCACAATACTTCAAAATTTCGATTTCTAGAAATTCAAATTCGGGTGCCAATTTTAGCCTATATATCTTTGTTAATTGTACTCTTTGGAGGCTGTAATATGTCGGAAATAAACACAAATAACGTTAAGAAATCTTTTATTATATACTTATGTGTTGACCAAATATTCTTAAACGTGACGTTCCGTATGACATCCCGACAGCGACTCGCTCTACATAACAATGCGCGTCACATGCTAAATTAATAACGTGGAAGGGAGGCGTGATTGGTTATAGTCTTAACAATCTTCACGAACCCACCATTTTAAAAATCTAATTACCAATCGGTAAATTTAATTTTTTTTTCTGTGACACAAAAAAATTTTGACATTTAATGTTTCTTGACTGGTAACAAAATATCACTTTTTATAAATTTACTTTTTCCCGGGAAAAAATTAGTACTTTTCCTGGGAATGTGCAAATAAGTAACCCTTTGCAGAATTAAATTGACAAATATTTAATTACTTTAAAGGTTTCCTTAGCAACGCAAGTCTAACTGTCCTCATAAGTACAACAGCCTACTTATTTGAAACTTCAAATTTGACATCGATTAATTTTTTGACTTTAATATATTGTAACATTTTTTCAATATTAAATCATCGTTTTGCTTGTCACAGAAAAAATAGTGTATTATATACGGGTAAAAATATAAGATTTTAACTCTCGGTGTATTGTCTCACTCCGCTTCGCGTCGGGAGACAAACACACCTCAAGCTAAAATCTAGTACTTTTTCTCTTGAATAATAAATAACCATTACACCGCATAAAACAAACGAAATGTTTTATTTTAATTTGGTTGAATTCTTCAGCTCGATTGCTAATAAACTTTTAGCAACAAAAAACGCTAGGCAACTTAAAAATTTAAACATAGATACAAAGAATAATTTCTTTTACAAAGAGCAAACAGCGGTAGTACAATTAGAGCAGGAACGTAGAGAAATAAAGATGAACAAAAGGGTGAGATAGGAATGTGCTCCATCTTTGTTAATTTTTAACTTGTATATCGAAGGAAGACATTTAGAATTATTATGCAGGAACAAAAGATTGATGTGCTTAGTAAAAGTAGCTCTTAATAAAATGGAATCAGTTCTAACAGAGAGATACGGTATGAAAATTAACAAAAATAAAACTAAAGTACTGGAATACGAAGGTGGGGAAAATAAATCAAAAACTAGAATACAAATAGGAAGCAAGAACTTATAAGAGATTAAGCATTTCTACTACCTAGGAAGCCAAATAATGCAAAATAAAGAAAACGCAAAAGATTAGCACACGGTCGTGCTACATTTAACAAAAAAAAGAAACTACTGTGTTCAAAGACAACAAACATAGAAACAAGGAAATGATTGCTTAAAACATGTGTGGAGCACAGTACTGTACGGCTGTCAATCTTGAACAGTAGGAAAAGCAGTCAGGAAAAAGTTAGAAGTAAGATTAAAATATTATGAACAGACAAAGTTAAAAACAAATAAGTTTTAGAAATGGTATGGGAAGAAAGAAATTTGTGAAAAATAGTAAAAAAAAGCAGGAGAGATAAGATGATAGGTCACATAGTAAGGCATGAGGGAATAGTGCGGAATATATTAGAAGCTAAGATAGGAACAAAGAGAGGAATGGAAAGGAATAAGAAAATGTTTAGGCTAGCTTAAAGTAGAAATTAATGGAGGTGCGTGTACAACCAATTCCAAAACGGAAAACCTAATGGCGAAAAATATTTTTGTACTAGAACCTGATGATTATTATAAACAATTTAGGTGTTGGTTTTGCAATATTCTCAACTAATGTTGACTGTGCGAAAAGATTTATTGGAAAACTACTAACTCGGCAAATGTCTAAGAGTTCGGGGACCTTGGTAGTCAGAGGTTGCTTAAACAGGCGGCTCTGTGACGTAGTTGGTATGTGTGTGACTACTACGTCCAAAGTCCCGGGTTCGAATCCCGACACGGTCCGCTTGAAAAATGTTAGGCGAACACTTTTCACAAAAATACACCTTCGTTTGGATGAGAAAAACCATGGAATTCCGGTGTGTGAGTGTTGTCACGCACGTTAAAAATCTCTACCTTGATTGGAGCAGCAAGGGTTCAGCAAAATTCAAAATTTTCCAGATAAAAAAAACTCACTTCCTGGCCAATGTAGTACCTTCAGGTGAAGCATTAGAAAATCACATGTAAGGTTGCTTAAGCCCCTTTACACACACTACATTTGATTTTTTTCCAATGCTCCACTCGAAGATACTACAATGGCTAGGAATCGAATCTTTTTACCTGGAAATTTTGAATTTTGTCGAACACTTGCTGTTGTAAGTAACGTGCGTGACAACACTCACACACGGGTCCTCCATTTTACCTCTCATCCGAACAAAGGCGTGTTTTTGTAAAAAAATGCTTGCCTAACATTTTTCAAGCGGCCGGTGTTTTGATTTGAACCCGAGACATTGGGCATAATAGTCACACGCATACCAACTACTCCACGGGGTCGCCTCTGCCTTATACACCTCGTATGTGATTTTCTAATACTCCACTTAAAGGTACTACATTGACCAAGAAGCAAGTTTTTTTACACGAAAAATTTTGAATTTTGCTGAACCCTTGCCGTTCCAAGTATGGTAAGGATCTTTAACGTGCGTGACAACATTCCCACGCGGGACTTCCATTTTACCTCTCATTCGAACAAGGGCGTATTTTTTTGAAAAATACTTGCCTAACATTTTTCAAGCGGCCGCTGTTGGGATTTGAACCCGGGACATTGGGCATAATAGTCACACACATACCAACTACTCCACGGGGTCGCCTCCGCCTTACACACCTCGTATGTGACTTTCTAATGCTCCACCCAAAGGTAGTACATTGGCCAAGAAGCGAGTTTTTTTACCCGAAAAATTTTGAATTTTTCTGAACCCTTGCCGTTCCAAGTATGGTAAGGATCTTTAACGTGCGTGACAACATTCCCACGCGTGACATCCATTTTATCTCTCATCCGAACGAAGGCGTATTTTTTTAAAAAATGCTTGCCTAACATTTTTCAAGCGAACCGTGTCGAACTAGAAACCTTGGGTATAGTAATCACACACATACCAACTACGTCTCGGGGCTGCCCCGCCTTTACACATCAGTGAATATCGGTGAAATAGGGTATATACTTAGAAAACAATAGAAAAGAACGAAGCTGTGTCTAACAAGGAAATGTAGCGACCATGTTCAAAGACAAGAAACATAGAAACAAGGAAAGAATTGTTGAAAGCATGTGTGTGGAGCATAGTACTGTGTGGCTATGAAATAGGGACGGGCAGTAGTAAAAGTAGACAGGAAAAAGGTAGATGCCTTTTCGAATGTGGTACTTTAGATGTATGATAATAGACAGACAAAGCTAATAACAAATAAGTTTTAGAAATAATAGGGAAAGAAAGATATCTACGAAAAACAAAATGGATGAAATAGAAGGACAGTACACGTTCTAAGGCAATTGAGAAATAGTGCGAGATATATTAAAAGTAGAGATAGGAAAAGATGTAGAGATGTAGGCGGTGGGAATTTCATGGAAACGTATAGGTTCGCTTAAAATAGACAACAAGAGAGGTACACGTCTAACCAGTTCCAGAATTGAAGACCTGATGATGATGGGACCGTTTAGATATATTTTGCAAAATGAATTCCCAAATATATATTACAAGCAAAGATAGGAGAGAGATAAAGATAAACCTAAATCAGACTATTGTACGCAGATGGTGAAAGATATAGGCTGTGGGAATTTCAGGAAAATGTATAGGTTAGGTCTGAATAGGAAACAACGGAGGTACGCCTTTAACCAGTTTCAGAACTGAAGACCTAATGGTGATGATAAATTTTAAACCTATCTTGTGTTAAAAATGTACAAGCGCGTATTAGTTATACCTCAAGCATTTTTGAAAAGTATGTAACAATAAACTCGGAGTTCTAATAGTTATTTACGATATAATTGTAGTTACAATTCATAATACGATACGATATGGTAAAATTGCCAAACAAAACCGAAGGTTGAGTTTGGTAACGATTGAATATCATAATATGAAGTTATGATACAAATATCGTACAATTCTTTTATTATCATCATTAGGTCTTCAGTCCTAGAACTGGTTAGACGCGTACCATCATTGTTTCCTATTCTGAACTAACCTACCTCTTCGTCACTGTAACTAGAGGTGGGCATGTATACTTGTATTATTACTGTGTTTACCGGTTTAGATTCTAATCTAACCATGAGTACTCTTTCGTTCTTTTGTAAGTAATTTTCTACACAGTATCCTATCTTTTTCCGCATAACTATCCCCACACCCAAATTTCCTTCCTCTGCTCCTGTATGAATTACCATGAAGTCTCCACTCCAAAAATCCCCCGCCTCTGGCCACCGAACTTCGCTGATCCCTACTATGTCTAGTGATAACCTATTCATTTCGATTTTGAGGTTCTCTAGCTTACCTACTTGCTTCATACTTCTAACATTCCACGCTCCGACTCGCAGAATGTTCCCGACCCTTATTTTTAACTTTCCGATCGCATCCTCCGAAGTAGTCCCCTCCCGGAGATCCGAATGGGGGACTATTTTAACTCCGGAATCTTTTACCCCAGAGAATGCCAGCATGTTTGTTACAATTTAAGTACGCTGTGTACTTGGGAGATAATGTGGTGGTTTCCCGTTGCCTTCCACATCGCGGTAGTGTGTCTTAGACTGCCATACCGACCCCTATGGTCTCTGCCAATCTAAGTACCGAAAGAGCCACTGCCCTCTTTCGGGGACCTGTCTTAGTCTGGTTCCTCACTAACGACCCTACTACTTTTGATTGATTGGGGTTAAGGAGGTTGTTATAAATGTGTGATAAAAATATGCAAATTATAATGAAGGACCAATTGCTTTTATAGCAATAACGATAATGGTGGAGCGGTTATGTAATAACAAACAAAAACTACATCAAACTACTTAGTAAAAGGGTATAAATACCTTAAGTCCTGCGCCGCTGGGGCAATAGACACTTTCACGCACAAAAGCTTTTACGGAGAACCAGAAACACGCACGAAAATGGTGTCGGTCTCGCTTTCAAAGCTCTAACACAACCGTCCTTTTCAAGGGTTCGAAGGCGACTTGCTTCTCTAAAGGCTCGAGTACGACTGTCACTTTATGCACTGTTATTGCCGGTATATAAAATGTTTCACTCAAACTGTAGGATGCACGCACAAAGTATTTATTGTCACAAAATACCGAATTGTTCGATGACGACGTAACATACCGCCCACCAAATTCATAGAATTTTGAAAAGAAGGAAGTAGGAGGTGCGTGTGCAATCAATTCCAAAACGGAAAACCTAATGGCGAAAAATATTTTTGTACTAGAACCTGATGATTATTATAAACAATTTAGGTGTTGGTTTTGCAATATTCTCAACTAATGTTGACTGTGCGAAAAGATTTATTGGAAAACTACTAACTCGGCAAATGTCTAAGGGTTCGGGAACCTTGGTAGTCAGACGTTGCTTAAACAGGCGGCTCTGTGACGTAGTTGATATGTGTGTGACTACTACGTCCAAAGTCCCGGGTTCGAATCCCGACACGGTCCGCTTGAAAAATATTAGGCGAACACTTTTCACAAAAATACACCTCCGTTTGGATGAGAGGAACAATGGAAATCCCGTGTATGAGTGTTGTTACGCACGTTAAACATCTCTACCTTGATTGGAGCAGCAAGAGTGCGGCAAAATTCAAAATTTTCCAGATAAAAAAACCCACTTCTTGGCCAATCTAGTACCTTTAGGTACCTTGGGTATAGTAGTCACTCACATACCAACTACGTCACGGAGCTGCCCCGCCATTACACCCCAGTGAATATCGATGAAATAGGGTATATACTTAGAAAGCAATAGAAGAGAACGGAGCTGTGTCTAACAAGGAAAAGTAGCGACCATGTTCAAAGACAAGAAACATAAAAACAAAGGAAGAATTGTTGAAAGCATGTGTGTGGAGCACATTACTGTGTGGCTATGAAATAAAGACGGGCAGTAGTAAAAGTAGACAGGAAAAACGTAGAAGCCTTTTCGAATGTGGTACTTTAGATGTATGATAATGGACAGACAAAGCTAATAACAAATAGATTTTAGAAATAATAGGGAAAGCAAGATATCTACGAAAAACAAAATGGATGAAATAGAAGGGCAGTACACGTTCTAAGGCAATTGAGAAATAGTGCGAGATATATTAAAAGTAGAGATAGGAAAAGATGTAGTAAAAGATGTAGGCGGTGGGAATTTCATGGAAACGTATAGGTTCGCTTAAAATAGACAACAAGAGAGGTACACGTCTAACCAGTTCCAGAATTGAAGACCTGATGATGATGGGACCATTTAGATATATTTTGCAAAATGAATTCCCAAATATATATTACAAGCAAAGATAGGAGAGAGATAAAGATAAACCTAGATCAGACTATTGTACGCAGATGGTAAAAGAATTCAGGAAACTGTATAGGTTAGGTCTGAATAGGAAACAACGGAGGTACGCCTTTAACCAGTTTCAGAACTGAAGACCTAATGGTGATAATAAATTATAAACCTATCTTGTGTTAAAAATGTACAAGCGCGTATTAGTTATACCTCAAGCATTTTTGAAAAGTATGTAACAATAAACTCGGAGTTCTAATAGTTATTTACGATATAATTGTAGTAACAATTCATAATACAATACGATATGGTGAAATTGCCAAACAAAACCGAAAGTTGAGTTTGGTAACGATTGAATATCATGATATGAAGTTATGATACAAATATCGTACAATTCTTTTATCATCATCATTAGGTCTTCAGTCCTAGAACTGGTTAGACGCGTACCATCATTGTTCCCTATTCTGAACTAACCTACAGATTTCCCTGAAATACGCACAGTTTGCATCTATAACTGTCTGATCTAGGTCTACATCTACCTCTTTTTTCCTATCTCTGCTTGTAATATATCACATACTATTCCCCAAAAATGCCTTAGAACGTATTCCGCCCTACTATTTCTCTTTTTCCCCAGATATCCTTGTTCCCCTACTATTTCTGTAACTTATTTGTTATTATCTTTGTCTGTCCATGATATCGTCCTCATATATCTGAAGCACAGCATTTCAAAAGGCTGCTACCGTTTTTCTGTCTGCGTTTCAGACTGCCCGTATTTCATAGGTATGCTGTGCTGTGCTCCACACATATGCTTTCAACAATTTTCTTCTTATTCTATGTTTGTTGTTTTTCCTCATAGGCACTGTTCTTTCATGTTAGATGCAGTTCGATCACTTTGTATTGTTTTACAGTTATATGCCCTATTTCTCCGACCTTCAATGGTTGTGAAGGGAGGTAAGCAGCCTGTGGCTGCCAAGTTCCCCCAACACTTAACCATTTGGCGATTTAATATATTTTCCAATTTATCTTTTCGCACAGTCAACATTAGTTGTAGATTTTACGCAACCAACAACTAGTTGTTTATACTAATCATCATATTTATTTGCGCTTATTTTTTCGTCATTAGGTTTTCCGTCTCAAAACTGGTTGGACACGTACCTGCACTTATTTATATTCTGAGCTAGCCTACATAGTTCCCTGAAATTCTCACACAGCATGTGTATTCAGCTCGTTCCCTTTCTATTGTTTTCTAATTGTATACCCTATTTTACCGAGATTCAGTGAAGGAGGTTAAGCAACCTCTGGCTACCAAGATCCCCCAACACTTAGACATTTGCCGAAATAATGGTTTTCCAGTAAATCCTATCACACACTTAACATTATTTGAGAATATTGCCCAACCAATTTTTGTAGTTACTTATAATAATCATCATGTTTAAGCACAGTTATCTTTTCGTCATTAGTTTATCCATCTTGGGACCGGTTAGATGCGTACCTCCATTGATTTCTATTCTGGGCTAGCCTACACATCTCCCTGAAACCCCTACAGCCTACATCTTTTACTATCTGTGTGCAGTAGTCTAATCTAGGTCTGCCTCTTCTTCTCTTTTTTCCTATCTCTGCTTCTAATATATTCCGCACTATTCCCTCATGCCGTAGTATGTGGCCTATCACCCTATCTCTCCTATTTTTTTACCGTTTTCCACATATTTCTTTCTTCCCCTAATATTTTTAGTACCTCTTCGTTCTTAACTTTGTCTGTCCATGATATCTTCATCATAGGTTTGTAGCACCACATTTCAAAGGTTTCTACCTTTTTCTTGTCCGCTTCTCCTACTGTCCAGGCTTCACAGCCGTACAGTGCTGTGCTCCACACATATGTTTTAAGCAATCTTTTCCTTGTTTCAATGTTTGTGGTCTTTGAGCACAGTAGTTGCTTTCTTGTTAAATGTAGAACGACCTTGTGCTAATCTTTGTTTTATATTTTGGTGCTTTTCCCATCTTGCGTTATTTGACTTCCTAGGTAGCAGAAATCCTTAACCTCTTGTAAGTTCGTGTTAAATACTTGTATTCTTGTTTGATTTATTTTCCCCCCAATGCAACCTAGAACTTTAGTTTTAATTTTGTTAATTTTCATACCGCTCTCTCTGTTAGAACCGTTTCCATTTCATTAAGAGCAGCTTCTAACTCTTCCTTAAATTACGCTAATACCGCTATATCATCTGCAAATCTAAGCATTTCAATTTTTGTCCCTGTATAGTAATTTCAATGTCTTCCTGCATTTGACAGTATTCATTGCCTCTTCTACGTACAAGTTAAAATCAATGGGGATAGGGACCATGGGTTACCCTTTCCTAATGTTTACTATCTACGTTCCTGCTCTAATTCTATTACTGCTGTTTGCTCTTTGTATAAGCTATGTACTATTCGTCTATCCTATAACTCATTCCAATCTTTTGAGTATTTCAAACATTTTTCCATTTACATTGTCGAATGCATTTCCAGATCTACAAACCCTATATACATGCTTTTCCTTTTCTATTGTTTTCTCATTATCACTCTCAGAGCTAAAATAGCCTCCGTGTTCCCTGTTTCGCCTAAACCCAAATTGGTCTTCTCTAGTATTTCTTTAGCTCGTTTTCCATTCGTCTTTGCACAATTCTAGTTAATATTTTGACACGTGTGCTGTCAAACTTATTGTTCGAAAATTTTCACATCTATTCGCGCCTTTCTTTTTGGTATAGTTACTATGATGCTACGTTTCGAATCTTTGGGTATCTCGCCTGTCTCATACATATAGCTTACAAGTTGGAGAGAGGTTCTGTTACTGCTTGTCCAGCGGCTTTTAGAGTTTCTGCTTGCACCTTATCTGTACCCGGGCTTACCATTTTCAGACTCTTTAATGCTAATTCAAACTCGTCTCGAAGTATAGGATATCCCAAGTCATCATTTTCAATTCCTGTTCTAATGCAGTTAGTTCCTCTCCTGCATATAAATTTAAATATATTCTTGCCATCTACTAACTTTCTCTACGTTTTCTATAATGACGTTTCTTTGTGCGTCCCTTATATTTTTGCTATATGGTTTTATATCTCTAAAATTCATTCTAATTAATTTGTATGCTTCGTCTGTTTTTCCTATTTCCATCTTGGTTTGTACCTTTTTGCACTTTTCAACAATCCATTGTCTTTAGCTTTTGTGCATTTTCGAATAATTTCCCATTTTATGGCTTTGTATCTCTGTTTTCCTGTTTCGTCTGATTAATTTGTTTTTCGTCTTTCTTCTATTAAATTCACGATATCCTTTGTTATCCATGGTTTCTTATTTTACTTTTTGTATAGCCCAGAATATCTCTGGCTGCCATGTCTAGGCTGGATTTAATGTTATTCCATTCTGTTTCTACTTCCTTAGTTTCAGATATGTTTCCCGATATCATTCAGCAAATTTGGTTTGAATTTTTCAAACCTTACTTGAAAATCTTTATCTGTTAGGTTTCTTAAGCCTAATCTTTTTGATTCGTCCGAATCGAAATCGAGAGAAGTATATTGGCAAAATCTGACGGAATGCCTTCCAAAATAGAAACTGAATTAGAACTCCATTTTCGAAGTTAAAACACCAAACAAGTCGAATAAGTTGATCTTTAATTTCGCGGGCCGATTGTATAGAATCTCCACCGGCGACGAAATCATCAATATATAGATTTGACCGTATAGCGTCAGCGGCTAACGGAAACCTTTGCCTTCGTCAATGGCTAATTGCTGAAGAGTTTTAATGCTAGATAAGGCGATGACTTAATACCGTAGGTCACTGTATTAAGCTGATATGTCTGGATGGGTTCTTCTGCGGAGAACCGCCAAACAATTAATTGAAACTTTCGATGTTCTTCGGTAACCAAAATTTGTCGATACATTTGGCGAACATCACAAGTAAAACGAAACGATGAGTACGAAATTTCAGTAAGATTGACGAAATGTCGTTTTGGAGACTAGGTCCAGCCAATTGAGTGTCATTATGACACGTTGTTTTTAGCCTTTGCAGAGGCGTCAAAACCACACGAATTTTAGAAGTATGACCTTCCTCTTTAAACACAGGGTGATGGGGTAAAAATAATTATCGTTCCCAACGGGCGGAGAATCGAGTAATGCCATATGACCCGCATCAAGATAGTCCTGCATGAAATTGTTGTATTGGGCGCGTAGCTCCGGTTGAGCATGCAATTTGCGCTCCAACGAAAATAGTCTTTTTAGCCATCTCAAAGCAATTATCAAAACGGGCAAAGTATCGTTGAACGGTAACGCAACAATAAAACGACCGCTAGGGTCACGAGAAAACGTGTTTTCAAAATCAAATCTGCCTTTTCGTCTTCTGGAGAAGTATAAGGCTTGATGGCAACTCTTCTATCTCCCAAAACCGCCTTAGGGTCTGGTCGATAGGATCTTCTACAGACGTAAAAATGCTTGGACAGTATCAGACTGCAAGCTTTTTGTGGGACCAATAATAGTCCAACCAAAATTGTATTTATGGCGGCAGGCTGAAGAAACTTGCCATGTATAACACCGCCATTGATGATGAACGGATAAACATCTGCTCCTAGGAGCATGTCAATGGTTCCTGGAGAGTTCCAGGTCGGGTCTGCAAAGTGCAGGCCGCATAAGTGTTCCCAATTATTAGGAACTTCAACGCTAGGTAATTTGCCAGATATTGACGAAAGCACAAAAGTTGTGACTTCTAGAGATTTTTCAGAGTCTAACATAGAGCGAATGGTGCAGCTGACGGCACCCTATTGACTGCTGAAGTTGTCTGCCCAAGTCCATAAATCGGAACTTGAGAACGTATGCGTGGAAGCCAAAGTTTGCTCACGCAATCGTCTCGAATAAAGCTAGCTTGGGAACCAGGATCTAAGAGTACCCTGATCGGTTTGTATCTACCAGAACGATCTTGAACTTCCACAACAGCAGTGGAGAGTAAGACAGTAACCCCAAGATTTGAATTCGTCTGTGAAGACAAAACATTTGCCGGAATAGGAGAGGCTGACTGCGTCCTATTGGCATTTTTATGCATGTGTAGCGGTCGGTTCAGCTGAACGGCTAGAAGCAGGTTGCGATTCAAAATGTAGCAAGGTATGATGCGGCTTGGCGCAAGTTCGACAGGAATTATAAGATTTGCATTGCATGGACGCATGGTCTGTTCGTAAGCAATTTAAACAAAGGCGTAAGCGTTTGACAATGTCGAAACGTTCTGTCGGAGTTTTCTTTAGAAACGATTGACATCTGTAAATTAAGTGATTGCCCTTGCAGGAAGGACAATGGTGCGAAAATGAATTATTTGAGTCACTGGAGCTACTTGGTGTGTCCAGTGAAACTACGTTAGAAGAAACCTTTGGTTTAAATTGAAACGCTGAGGATTTCTTAGGCACCGATGTGTGCGATGTATGGACAGTCGTCGAATAAGAAACAGGTGCGGTTGAAGAAAAGGTTTCAACGCTGCACATTGTTGGGTTAAAAATATCTCAAATCCTCGAAATTAGGTATTTGCTTCGGATCCGATTGGAGTTCGAAGCGTTTTCTAGTGAACGGATCAAGTTTTTCTAACAGCAAATCGACCAGAATAAAGTTCCAATGTTCAGTGGGAAACTTTAAGTTAGTTAGAACAGCAAGGTTCTCCGAAAACAATCAATAAGTGCCCTAAGTTTCTTAGGGTCTTCTGATTTTAAAGGTAGAAAGTCTTTCATTGCTTTCCAATGCAAAGTTGCCAATAAACGCGGATTGCTAAATCTCACGCAAGGCGTTATAGGAAATAATAAAATTATCCCCGAAATGGGTACAGATTTAACGATTCTTAAAGACTCCCGGTACAACAACTGATAAGATAATTTAATTTTTCGATATTGGACAGCGACGCGTTATTATAGACCAGGCTGTCAAATAAATCGATGAAAGATGAAAATTCAGTTACCTCATTATTAAAAATTTGGAGCTTTAACGGTAACAATTTTGATACCGTGCTGCTTGGAGCATTTTCTGTAATTTGTGGTGCTTTCATTTCTTGCATCGTATCGAGATGCAGCAGTATGAAAAATAAGCGGAATCTACTTCCTTCCGTACAGCGTTGTAAGTTAATGAGTCTACCTCGTCACATGAGGCCAAGACAGCGACTAAAATTGTATTGAAATTTGCATAAAGGTCATGTATTCCCTTGTTTGAATAAGGAACAATGCCTTTAAACTTGGGTCACTTTGTATAGAATTACAAAGCTCAAATATTTCTAAAATCCGTGTTTTCAGTAATTGAGTTCTACCACATGTGCTTTCTTTGGAGCCATTCTCAAAGATTCTGAAAGGACTACAATAAACTGTTGTAAAACGGTAAAGCTAAATGTGCACTGAGAAATATTAAAATATTATGAGTTGTTCAAAGCACGAAAATGTAAAATAGGGTATAACCAATAAATCACGTTTTATGACTAACGGTTCGTCAAACAAAAGCGTGAATATAAGATGTACCGCTTAACAACCCGAGCGGCTTACCATCAAAAGCTCACAGAAACGTTTAAAACATGTGGCTTAACATATTTGCCGAAAGATGCAACTTTACAACCTTATTCCTCTGCAGATATTCAATATTTTACCGTAAACCGCCTGAAAAGGTTTGTATTGATACTAAAACGTACAATAGCTTTTAAATACAAAGCAAACCCTTTCGTTTCTCGTTTAAGAAGTATAAAGCGATTTATAGTTTTCAGGTTGCTTTATGCTTTATATACCGCTAAGATAAATTTAAACTGAAAACTAACAAATTTTATGTTATGATTTGTTTGTAATTAAAACGCTTGCTGGTTTTAATTACGGCGAAATCGCTTAATTTAATCTAAAGACAGTATAAATAATATTTACACATTTTAACTCGCTAAATATGGAGTTTGAACACAACTTTAAAAGCTAAAATATTTACTTAATTAAAAGCTCGCTGAAATGCACAATAATATTTAATTTAGGACATGTGTAACCACAGGACTAATGAATCCGGATCGACTTATAGGGCCAATGATTGATTGGGGTTAAGGAGGTTGTTATAAATGTGTGATAAAAATATGCAAATTATAATGAAGGACCAATTGCTTTTATAGCAATAACGATAATGGTGGAGCGGTTATGTAATAACAAACAAAAACTACATCAAACTACTTAGTAAAAGGGTATAAATACCTTAAGTCCTGCGCCGCTGGGGCAATAGACACTTTCACGCACAAAAGCTTTTACGGAGAACCAGAAACACGCACGAAAATGGTGTCGGTCTCGCTTTCAAAGCTCTAACACAACCGTCCTTTTCAAGGGTTCGAAGGCGACTTGCTTCTCTAAAGGCTCGAGTACGACTGTCACTTTATGCACTGTTATTGCCGGTATATAAAATGTTTCACTCAAACTGTAGGATGCACGCACAAAGTATTTATTGTCACAAAATACCGAATTGTTCGATGACGACGTAACAACTTTGGTTGGACCTGTAGTTTAGCTCTTTAGCTCATTAGAACACGCAAGCCATTTCACCTGTTCTATTAATTTAGAACTTTGTCAAGGTGCAGGTCCATTCGAAATGGAATTCTTTTATACTGTTTATTAATTACCACTAGCATTGATGAATGATAGTAATATTGTATTAGTAAATGAAAAATAATATTACGCATATCAAAAGTAGTAGACTTAATTATAGTTCTGTCGAATCTGCCATTACTGCAAAAATAAATGATTCTAACTCTTATGAATGTATTTCATCTGATATCGAAATGACAACAAATGCGGGTATTGCAACATCGGTACCGGAAAAATCACTTAAATACGAGCTGAAGTATAGGAAATTAGAGGATTGGTGCAAGTAGATACGTGTAATTTGAGAAGAATTTCCTTGCATTCTTTTTGGGGAAAGCTGAAAAGGAAAACCATCTACATTGTAGACCCATTACTCTATGTTACGCAGTAGTAATGTGTAGAAAAAGAAAATTGAACGTAAATAAATATGCGCAATTGGTAGTCTTTTTAAAAAAAAGGCGACGGATACAAGTCTAAAAATCCTGTGTTTTTTTAAAAAACAAGATACAAAAACTACTACGAGATGCAAAAGACAATCGCCATTTGATGATGAAGATTGCACTAATAATAGCCTACTCTAAAATTTATTTCAAATTATTTTTTAAGGTGTCTTTAACTATTGGAATTTTTAGAGCATGTCAGAGAAAAGAGCTAACGAATTTAAAACTAAGTTATACAAAAGATATAGAAACGTTTATTAAAATTACAATACTCATTACCAAAACCAAAGTCGATAAAGAATTTGCTATCAGTAAAGGATACATTGCGAGTTATAACTGTTTGGATAATTTTTGAAAATTTTGCGTCTTTGTCCATCATCTGTAATACGTGATCGATTTTCTATTTCTTATAAAAATAGGCCCATCTGAATAGACCTGCAGCTTGAAATAGTTCTAGATTACTAGAACGAATAAAATGGCGTGCTTGTTTTGGTGAGCTAAAAAGCCGAATTATCGGTCTAACCAAATTAGTAGGGTCTTTTTGTGAGAAACCAGACTAAGAATGGTCCCCGGAAAAAGGCGGCAGCTCTTTCGGTACTTAGAGTGGCAGAGACCATAGGGATCGGTATGACATTCTAAAAAACACTACTGCGATGGAAGGCAAAGGGAAACCACTACATTACTTCCCAAGTACACAGCGTACCTAAATTGTTATTTAAGATGATAGCATCCTCTGAGATGAAAGATTCTTGAGTTAAAACAGTCCAGCCAATTTCCTCTGTCGTTTCTCGTGTCTAAATCAAATAAATCTACTATCGCTCCTTCCCTACCCTCACCTGCCACTGCGTTAAAATCTCTTGCAATTATTAAACTTTCGTGTCCTTTTATGTGTTTTAGTATGCCTTCGATATCTATATAGATCGCCTCTATCTCTTCCTCACTGTAGCTAGAGGTGGGCATGTATACTAAATTATTACTGTATTTATTGATTTAGATTTTAATTTAACCATGAGCACTCTTTCGTTCTTTTGTAAATAGTTTTCTGCACAGTGTACTGTCTTGTTCCGCATAACTATCCCCACACCTGAATTTCCTTTCTCTGATCCTATATGAATTACACTAAAGTCTCCACTCCAAAAATCTCCCGCCTCTGGCCACTTAATTTCGCTAATCCCTACTAGGTCTAATACCAACCTATTCATTTCGATTTTCAGAATCTCTGGTTTACCTACTTGTTTTATCCTTCTAATATTACATGCTCTGACTCGTAAAATGTTCCCTGCTCTTCTTTTTAACTTATCGATTGCATCCTCTTAAGTATTCCCCTCCACTAGATTTGAATGAGGTACCATTTTAACTCCAGAAACTTTTATCCCAGTGGATACCATCATATTAATTACAATTTAAGTACGATGTGTATTTGGGAGGTAATGTGGTGGTTTCCCGTTGCCTTCCACATCGCAGTAGTGTGTCTTAGAATGCCATACCGACCCCAATAGTCTCTGCTACCCTCTTTTGGCGACCTGTCTATGTCTGGTTCTTCACTAAAGACCCCACTAATTTGGTTAATCCTGTAGTTCGGCTCTTTATATCACTAGAACCCTGAAGCCGTTCTACTCGTTCTAGTAATCTAAAACTTTTTCAAGGTGCAGACCCATTCAGAACGGTAGCTACAATTAGGAAATAGGAAAATTGGCTAAGCAATTATTGAGCGAGCTATGACCAATTCTCTGACTGATGTTTCTGTGATTTTGCACCCCATTCCTTTATATTGTCGTCCACTCGCAGAAGCGATGGTATCGTTTGTAACACTTACTCCCATTATCAAAATCAAAAATAAAATTCTGTGCCTCTTTCCATGCATACTCAATCGTAGCTAATTACTCGATTGTTCAAGTCAATTATTACAAAGCAGAGTCGTATACCCCAAAAGGAAAATATAGCTTTAGTGGTACGTGCTATGTCTTGTAAATATGTAAAGCAGTTCTTAGAAGCATATTTAGATTTACGGTTGCTTGAATACAGAAAAAAGTATTCAAAAATCAAATAATAACATGACGTGAACCAGTTCTCTCAGAAAGCTCAGAAATTCCAGGAGGTGCGGAAACGAGTGGTTGCCCTTGCAGATGTTGGCCCAGGCTAGCGGCAACCCCTCTCATGTGGTATTTTCGTAATACTTTAAGTTTTTACCTGTTACAACCTGTGGATATGTAATAATAACTCGTAGATAAATTTATGTAGTTTAATGAATTGTAACCAATGTCACAAAATAACGAAAACAAACACAGCTAAATAAAAAAAAATGCAGCACGCACCGTAACTACCATGTGGCCAGCGGCGTTGCCATTGAAAGAAACAAACAAAGAAACAATACTACAACTATAACTTATCTGTAAAGTACAATCCAACTGATTCTCATTAGCATCAACTATCACTGCCACACTCTTACGGATAAATGTATAATTTATTTGTAACGCAAAGTTCACAAATTAACTGGGTTCTAGAACAACCGACACGCGTTTTGACCGCGCGCCGCACTCTCTCGCACGCTTAACCCCGACTGACCCTTACCTATCGGACCAACTTAAACGTTACGGATACTTCTACCTATTATTATAGGGGGCAGCCTAGTACAGACGTATAGTCTTGTTCTCATTATCATACTATCGTAAGAGGAAAGACTCTTGATGTAGTAAAGTTCCTTGTGGTACGAATCTATTTTATAATTAATTTTATAGGCCAAATGAGTTTCTGTCTACATTCAATAACAACAATTAAAGTATCCTAGCAGTAATTACACTAAATAAACACACCAGAAATATTTCTCCTTTCTTCCATCAGCAACTACATTTACATCAGAAAATTCTAATAACCTCGAATTCACTGTTTGACAATAGCATTCTAGAGTGAATGTCAACTCTTTGTTACATGTTCGCTTGCAAGCAATCTAGACCTAGTAACTTAAAAACAAATTGCCTTTAGACATTTTCATTAACGTAATAAAAATTAAAAATGTTGAGATTCGTGGAATAAAACAGATGTGAAGTGCGTATAATCTAATAAAATCGAGTTGACGAAACACAGCTTGCTCTGTACACTTACAACATGATACCCGGGAGCGTGCTTACAAAATAAATCTCACTAGTCATGAGTTTACATCTAGAATTAAAATCACGTACTACGCCGTCACTTCCGGGTATCAGCTTTGTTACCCTTGCTAAAGGCCAACACGCAGGGAGTGTACCTGGGGTCAAGTACAACACCAGATCGCCTTCCTCCAACTGTTTAGCCGGGTTAGTCCATTTGGGTCTATGCTGAAGGGTGTGGAGGTATTCATTTGACCAACGCTTCCAGAACCCCTGGATTAACTGTTGACAAAGCCGCCAACGAGTGAGTCTGTTAGTAGGAATGTTTGTCAAATCTACTTCGGGTCGTGCCAGAATAGGACCACCTGTCAGGAAATGTGCCGGTGTCAATGCATCAATTCCATCATCGGGCGAAGCTGATAAGAAGCAAAACGGGCGAGAGTTTAAAATGCCCTCAATTCTAATAACGATTGTGTTAAATTCTTCTGCAGTAAATTGGTTGCTACCAAATATTCTCTTTAAATGGAATTTAACACTTTTGATTCCTGCCTCCCACAATCCACCAAAATGGGGTGCGTAGGGAGGATTAAAGGACCATTCAATGCCCCGAATAGCTAAATAATGTGCAATCTCGGGCTTAGACGAGTCAAAAAATTTTGAAACTTCAGAAATTTCTCTAGCAGCACCGCGGAAGTTCCGTCCTTGATCGGAATAAAATTTCGCCGGAAGTCCGCGTCTAGAAATGAATCTGTCTAGTGCGGCCAGACATGCTTGAGAAGTTAACGAGGTGACGAGTTCGATATGAATGGCACGCGCGACCATGCATATAAACAAAGCAATATATGCCTTCTCATACCTAGCTGTGCGCAGATTAGGTACTTTTACCATAAAGAGTCCGCCAAAGTCAATCCCAGTGTGTGTGAAACATTTTCCCGGTTCGAGTCGGTAAGCTGGAAGATCCGCCATAGGTGGTTGGTTAGGTTCCGCCTTATATCGGTAACATGTTAGGCAACGAAAAATACGATGTCGAATTAAGTGTCGAATTGAAGGAATCCAAAATCTACTATTTACAAGAGAATGTACCAGGCGATTTCCACCATGGCCCGAGTATATGTGATAATGATCGCATATCAAGATGGCTAATCTGCTGTCCCGCGGATTTAGGTAGGGATATTTAGTAGCAATTGGGAGCTTCGACTGGCGCAAACGTCCCCCCACCATGATTAAACCCACATGGGAGAGAAAAGGGGACAAATGACGATAATTTTTTGTGCAAGGTTTACCCTTTTCTAGTAACAAAATTTCGTTTCGATTGTGCTCGTACTGAGAAATTCTTATAATAAATAACAAAGCGTCATTACATTCGAATGACGTTAAGTTGCCAGTACGCAGCTGATCGTTTGGAGCATCATGAATGCGCGCAAGGCAATTGAATTTGAATCTAAGTATGTAGGCAAAAATTCTTTGTACTTTAACAAAACTTGAATGTCGTAGCAAAATGTCCGTAAATGGTTGAACATCAATTGCGGACAACAAAGCTTGAGGTGTCATAGGGGTAGAAACGTCTAACCCTTGTGCAGGCGAGTATTCAAATGTACTACCTGGCCATTCAGAAATGTTCCGATATATGAAGTCGGGCCCTTTCCACCACAAATCACAACAAAGCAGTTCCGATGGCATTAACTCGCGACTTGCCGGGTCAGCGGGATTATCTGCACTAGGTACATGCCTCCTACGAGCTGTGGGTAGATTTTCGTGGATTAGAACAACCCTGTTGGCAAAGAATATTTTTAATCGATGCGGAGGGGTGCGAATCCACGACAGGGTGTTTACTGAATCACTAAAACAAATAGGTTCCTGAAGGTGTAACGAATCAAATGCTGGGGAAGTAGACTTCATAAGTTTTGATAGAAGACATGCCGCCCCTAATTCGAGACGTGGTATCGTCCACGTTTTTAGTGGAGTCACGCGAGTTTTTGCAATTATTAAATTTATGAAAATTTGGCCATCAACCTCTAATCGTAAATAAATAACTGCAGCCATGCCAAGCTCGCTAGCATCAGCAAAACCTACCATGAAACCTTTTACTTCACCAACTTTCCATACACAGCCGGAATAGACACGTTTTCGAGAAGTGGTAATTCGGCTTGAATTTGATTCCACTTCTGTAACACTACGGCAGGGAGTTCGTCATCCCATCCTACCTTTAGTAACCACAATTGTTGAATAAGAGCTTTAAGTATAAAAGTAAATGGACTGATGTATCCATTAATGTCAAAGGTTTGCGCAATACGGGAAAGAATACCTCTTTTCGATGGTGTATCAGAGGCATTTCGAACTTTGCATTTAAGTACATCTAATCTTAGATCCCAACAAAGCCCTAAAACTTTATTAATAGAATCAGGACTGGAATTAGGTAATTGTATCGTATCTGAAGAATTACCAATTACATTGGCATGTGAACTGGCCCATTTGCCCAGTTCAAATCCACCCAGTTTTAACAAATCAATGAGTTCAGCTTTAAGAAGTAGAGTATCTTCGATGGAATCTGCTCCTGTCAAAATGTCGTCTACATATGTAGAAGAACTGAGAGCGTACGAAGCTCGTAGAAATTTAGAACCTTCGTCAACCAATAATTGTTTTAGAACACGAAGGGCAAGGTAAGGACTGCAACATGCACCGAAAATAACGCGTGTGTGTTCTAGTTCTGTTAAAGGTTCATTTGGATTAAACCTCCAAAATATGTGCAAGAATTTCCGATCATCAGGGTGTACTAAAATTGATCTGAACATTTGACGAATGTCACACGTAAGGGCCACTTGTGGAATTCTAAATCTTGTGATAACAAGACCTATATCCGTTTGTAGTTTCGGACCCGGCATTAGAATATCATTAAGGCATTTATTATTACAGTCTTTATCAGTCGGGTTGAAAACTACACGAATCTGGGTATGTGATGCGAGATTCTTTAAAACCCCGTGATGAGTCATCACATACTGGGATACGTCAACCGCAGGTTTAAGGTGCTTCTGTGATAAATAATCACTAATGTTTTCCGCATACAATTTATGAAAATTTGCATCGCGTTTGAAACGCGCTTCAAGCTTTAAGAACCTATTGATTGCATGTTCTCTAGTCGAACCTAGAGCTTGGGAAACATTGTCTTTAAACGGTAGTCTGACCATATATTGACCTGTGGACGTACGCGTAGTACTAGATTTAAAATGCTCTTCACGAGCATTCTCCTCTGGGGAGGGCAAAGGTGGAGAAAATATTTCTTCGTATTCCCAAAATAAACGTAAAGTTTCATTTAGAGATTGCGTTTCTACCATATTAGTAAATAAAGCGACGTTCGTAGGTGAATGTATCATTTTAGGTACCTCACCCATGATTACCCATCCAAAAGAAGTAAGAAATGCCGCGGGTTTGCCTTTCAAGTATGAAGGCTCACTTGGAGTGATATCTAAAACAGCTGACACCCCTAATAAAATATCAACTGGTGCGGACACGTAGAAATCGAGATCAGCTAACTTAAGAGAAGAAAATTGTTGTTTTAACTGTATGGGTAACGTAACTGTAGGGAGATTCGAGGTAATCTTTGGTACAACTACAGCTTCACAATTTAAATAAAAATTGCTGTCGTATAAGGAGCCAATTTTACAGTCGACTAGACCCTGAACTTTTGTTAAATGCGACTGTCCTACACCACGTATTTCAAATGGGCACTTTCTTCGTTTGAGGCCTAACCTATCAGCTAAATCGATAGTGATAAAATTCGACTGAGATCCTGTATCTAAAATTAGGCGACAGCGCTGCCAACTACCATCAGTCGAGAGGACTTGAACTTGTGCTGTGGCTAAGAGCGCAACTGGTCCGTTTTCGACAGCACAAGAATGTACAAAATTTACTGGCATAGAAACTTTTTCTATTACATTGGTATTGGCAACAATCTGTACATCGGCGTCTGTACATAAAGGCGTAGTATTAGAGGGGCTCTGTACAGGGCTAGGATTATCGAAATGTAGTAAAGAATTGTGCTTTTTACTACCGCAATGTAGACATCGAAATTTGGATTGACAAGAAGAAAGCGGATGCGGATTTAAACAAGCAAAACATCTACGGTTATTCTTGACTAATTCATGTCTATCTTTTGGTGACAATGCTAATAGTTTTGGGCATCTATTAAATTTATGAGCTTGATTGCATGCCGGACAAGAAACGGAAGCCACTGTGTGTACAGTAGGACCCTTAGACGCGACTTCTTGCGAAGTCATAGAAATGCGTTTGTTACCAGCATTATTGTAGCGATCTCCAGATTTGTTTGCGGCACATGACGTTGATATGCTCTTTGAAGCAGAGGTACTACCAACTAACGCTGAAATGGAGCATTTATTACGTAAAAACCTTACAAAATTTTTAAACGTAGGATATTCGTGTTCTAGGTAATGCTCTTTTTCAAATTCTTGTTTTGTTTTGGAATCTAACAATCCAAGAGAAAATGTAAAATATATAATCGGCTAAATCGGGAAGTTTCATATCGGTTAATGCTGTAACATTAGCTTGCAGTGTTTCGCACAAATCATTAAGAGCTTGAAAAGAATCTGTCTTTAGTTGAGATAGTGTAAAGATTTTAGATAGATAATGATGAGCAATTAAGCGTTTATTTGTGTAGCGTTGGACCAGCAGGTCGTACACTACCGAATAATTTTCTGGTGAAAACCGCACGCTTTGTGCTAACTTTAAAGCGGAATTTTCCAGGTAGGATAGCAAGTATGTAAACTTTTCGATGTCACTCAACGTATTGTTTTTGAATCAAGGTGTCGTACAAAGATCTAAATGCGTCAAATTTTTCGGGATTACCTTCGAACTTATACAATTTTAATTCAGGTAGGCGAACATTCGAATCGCTGTTCGATGTTGTATTACCGTTAGAACTAACGTTCGTGGTTGTGGTGTATCGACCAGCAACGCTTAAAATCTCGAAGTATAAACCGTCAAAACTAGATTCTAATGATACTGTATCTGTTGTAAAGTTTGCATGTACATTCGATAAATCCGACAATGCATCTAAAGTTTGTAGAAATTCATCTCTAACTGGCATTAAATAGCCAACACGATTTTTAAATTGATCTAATTTAGCAGGTAAATCTTTGATCAAATCAAAACAGTCCTGTAATCGCCTAAATAACCTTTCTTTCCGATTGTGTAATCTCTTAAATTCAGCAATACTTTGCTGATCGGGTTCCATATTAAAGCTGATAACCAGAGTTGAATGAAATTATCGCTAAATTATTTATTATTTACAATAACAATAACGCGAGCCGTAATTTATAATTTCGAAGAATGAACCTGGCAACAATCACAATTGGCGATAAGGTGAACTATTATATTTTTCAAGTTCAAGAACAAACTTTGAGCTTTGATTAGAATTATGCACATGTATCAATGCAATTAGTGAAATTGAATATAATAGTATTTTATCTCTACACAATATTTACATATGGATCCTGTGCTCAGAAGTGACCACAAATGTTTATGTTGGAGAAACAATGGGTACATTTACACTAAGCGTGAAACCCCAGATTATTTCTTTAGAGCAAGTGGACTGTGACTTGAGGGTAGTGTTGCGATAAAATACTCTTAGCGGTAAATCAAACAATGATCATGCACTTACCTTAATGTTCATACTGTTGGCTTCTACGGTGGTTAACAGCATTCAAACCAGAACAAATCTCCGCTGACGGATTATGTAGAAGCGCAGTAGCACACACATTCACCAAAAAATGTATATTGTTTTAATACATGACCGCACGGGCCGAATGCTTCGAAACGAGTGTACAAAACCAGTGCTAGATAACACCGCCTGGTTTATCGCAAAACAAAACCTTGATGTTTAAAATAAACAACATTGAAATTAAGAGTGGAGTTCTACCCCAATTTTGAACAGAAGTATTAAAAAGATATTTTCTATATAAAGTTGGCATCAAAAATTTACTCTTAAAGATGTTAGCTTTCAGTGGTTAGGTTTGATCATATTTGATCAAAATAAAAAACTTTAATCTTGAATCAATTATTTACTAAAAAGAATCTCTTTTAAAATATAATGAATTGCAACAAAATTTAATTAATAACTGAATTACTTCGTGAATTTTAATTTCAGGTTTATCTAAATTATTCATAATCAAACATTCTACAATATAATGTAAATTTGTTACACAAAAAAACTCCGACCCGTGCAGATCTGTTCAGGCAGGTTACATTTAAAATTGTTACTACTCAAATTTTTCCTTTTTAAGTTACATGTACTAGTTTTAGTTTCTAAAAAAAGCGGATCACAAAAATATTCTTGTTTACTTAACTTGTGCTAACGCTGTTCGAAGCATTTGCTTTCAAGAACACATCTGTCAGCAGTATATACAGAAAAATAAGTGACGTCAGTAACACCTGTTGTTGTAATTAACGATTCATACTGAACCACGCGTGTTGTTTCTTAAAACATCAAATTAGTGAATTTTAATTTCGACACTGGAAATCCAGCTCAGCAATAGTTGAAACTTTTATAATAATCATGCTTTTACACATAAGAACAAATTAGCGTGTTTCTAATGTAAAACACCAAAAAAGTACTTAAAGCTAACTACGAACCAAAAGCTGCTTTTCTCGCCTTGATGAGGTACTTGTTATATAATGCGAAGTTTACGGCATGTAGTGTGAACCAAGCTCATACTAAACAGCTTCTACCTAATGGAGTTGTTCCAGGTGTAGAATTAAATACGGTCACAATACATTCGGCAGCCGCTGCAATCCGGATGTTGAATCACACCGCCTCACCAAAGTAGCATCTTTACGTCGTATAACAAAGTGGTCCTAATAAAATGGATTAAATTTTCTATCTTCTAAGTTGCATTTTTGATTGTTGCATTCATCACGTCGTACGCGCGCTATTCAAAGATGTGTCCCGACTCCTCAAAGTGGATACGCAAATTGCCGGCCTGCAGTTTTTGGTACATCTTATCTCTTCTTCCACGTATGGCCGACTCATTACAAAACTAGCTCGGGCGACCGGGGCGTCCGAGGAGGGGGCTGTCAAACCAAAACGCGCTTGCGAATAGCTGTAGAAGAAGATATTCAACTACAAATAGAATACCAAAGGACGATGCTGCTTCAACGTATTACCTTAGTTGTTAAATGTATTTTACCATTATTTTAATAAAAGTGTTTTATTATTCTCGCACTTTAATGAAGGGATTTATTAACCAAAAATAAAATTGTTACAAATCATAACATCCAATTAAGTTGTAAAGACAATTTATTTAAAGTTAGTTTTTGCTATAGTTTTTGCGATATTGCAATAATATTAAACTATTCCTTTATTTGCATAATCAGATCTAGGTCTGGTTGTGGGCATTTTAATGGTAAAGTTCCTTTGACACCATAATCCATACTCACCTACCTGCCGGCCTGCCCGACCGCCCACCCGCCCGATCGTCTCCTAACGTACCATGGCCTATGGGTGCTCTTTTAGTAATTGCTGAATATATGACAAACACTTGATACATTTACATGAAAGCACTTATAAAATATAAATTCAAAGTTCAAATTGTCTAATCTTTAACCTTATCGTATGATAAATTTATCCCGTAAGTTGAATATTCTTGAAATTTACTCACACGCATTGATTCGAAAAGATGAAAAGATCAAGTTGTTAAAATTTAAACCTTATTTAGTAAAAATTCTAGAAATTCCTATTCAAGTATAGATAGGAAAACAGGTTCAAAGTTCAAGTTAGTTAATCTATACATGCGCCTGCAAGAAAACCGGTTCAAAGTCCTAGTCTCTGATCTTATTTGGTAAACATTCTAGAAGTTTCCATGCATGAACTGATACGAACACGGGCCCAAAGTCTAAGTTTATAATTATTCTGGGTATTACCCACCAACCACCAAAATGGTTTGTCCGCGGGTATATAAATCGCTGCTATCGAGCCGAGCGTCAGTTTTAATTCAGTCTTGTGACAAGAAAGTCGGCCTACGGAGTAGAATAGTTTACAGTTTTTTTAATGGTATACCTTTTTTGAAAATCTGTTTTCCTAAATTTTAAAAACGAATAATTTCAACCAATCACAATTCGGCTATATTATACATCATTTAATTGTGAATAACATCAAAACCAGAGAATTCCATTATTTTAAAAACACGTCTGATAAGTTCAAAAATTTCTTATAATCTGAAGCCCTCTTAAACCAACGTAACAAGAAACACTATCGAAGCAGGTTTCGTCTATCGGAGCTATGTGACTTGAGTTTATCCGTAGTTCATTTGTTACGCACAAAGATCAAAAAGTTGGGGATGATGAAGACGAAAATAATGCGCGACTTGTGACAGGTTTTATTAGGTTACGATCAAGGATGTATGCGACGAGGATTTTTAAGACAGCCAAAGAAGAAAAAGCTTAACTCTTACGAGAAGAAGAAGAATCACCTGGCATCCGAAACTTTGGTGTTACAAAGAAAATTAAATAAATTAAAAATCGGCGATACAGAATAGAATTTCGTTTGAGGATTATGTCGAATGTATGGAAGCTTACAAAGAAGTATTTGTAACGCAGAATCTAATTCAATCATCCAAGCATCAAGTTTACACCATCGCTCAGGAGAAGATAGCCCTAAGCACGCACGATGATAAATGCCACTTACTTCTTGGTTCGTACGCAACACTACCTGTTGGACATTATCGATTATGTTGCAAGAAGAAATATAATACTTACTGCAAATGTAAAACATTGATTGTAAGTATATTATCCTCAATAAAATTTTATGTAATTTAGTGTTACCCTGTTTCTAAAAATTGAATGTAATAAACTATCCCGTCAGGATGTTGGGCTGAAAAGTGACTTGAATTGATGCACGGATCCTCATGGGGATTTCAATGCTTGATACAAGAAAGTACAAAACGAACCTTAAATTTTTCCATAAGAAGATACATGTAAAAATTTCACTATCTGTGCTTGTACAAAGGTAGTATATCTACTAACGGATCCATGAAAAGTTTGATGATTGAAAGATGAAGTCAGAAACTAGGTTTAAAGAAACGTAGAGCCAAAGCTACTGTACAAGAACTTTGTTTAAATTAGTCGTTGGTGTCTGGTACACTATCGTGTGTAGTCAGAACCTCGGGAACAAGCTCTCCAGCAATTGAATGATTTTTATATTTTACCTTATATTTGCAATCAATTATTTACATTTTAGATCTGAGTCAAGGAATGGTTACATACTCGAGATTTGGCATTAGTCGGAATTGATATCAAAATGAAAAAGTTTTCTGATTAAATTGCTAAATGTCTTGAGTATTGAAATTCCACGTCGCATCGTAGTTAATGGTTTTACAAAATTGGAACTGCACGGTTTCTGTAATGCTTCTGAGGCCGGAAATGCAGCAGTCGTTTAGTGTTGCTGATGTGGAAGACAATATTATCGTATCATTGGTATGCGAAAAATTGAAAGTGGTTCGTACTGACCACGTTTCATTGCCGCGTCTCGAATTGTGTGCTGCTGTACTCTTAGCAGATTTAGTAGAATTTCTCAAAATTACGTTTAGCAGCGTTTTTTGTGTGGTCAATTCCACAGTCGTTTTATCTTGAATTTGGTCCTCCTCGCATAAGTGGAAAACATTCATCAGTAATCGCATTTCACATATTCAAGAACGTCCTCCTCCGTCGTCGCTGTTTCATGTTAAGTCCCAAAAACAACCCCGTGAGATGTGCGGTGCGTGGACTTTAGCCTTTAGAGTTGATTCATCGTCCTTTATGGTGGACGGGGCCTCCCTGGTTAGTACTTTTTCGAAAAGATTGTCCGGTGACACTTATACCACAACTTATCGATTCATCTCCGATGAACCCTGAACATCGCATTTTGACGTTAACGAATGTTGACTTCGAAAATTTCTTAGATTGTTTTTTATATTAGTCATTTTATTTGTAATATTAAATCTCCAATGGATATACGTTCAAAATTTACTAAAGATTCGTCCCTTGTCCAGCAGCAAGAAGTATTTATTTATTAACTAAAAGAGTTCAGGCAAAGGTCTTTGCACAAGAAATTGCAAATATTTAGACTGTGAGAATTGTCAGTAAGCAATTGCATAACGTTAGTTCCTTTCTAGATAGTCGTAATCTGCTGAGAGCGGGCGGACGTCTCCGAAATTCGGAGTTACTGCATGATGCCAAATTTCTACTTTAGCTTCCTGGTACACATCGGTTGACCAAACTTATTATATTACATTGTCATCAAAGACATTAAGATCCTGGAAATCGTACACCTGAATTCCTATTAACACAAAATTACTGAACTTTGTCCGCAAAGCAGGCTATGCGTCAGTGTTTGAAAATCCGCATTCGTTGCTTTTGTGCAAACCCTGTAGCGTAATGCCCACCTATCGGGGACTTCACGTAAGGCGTTTCTACAGACAGTAGTGGTAGAATATTCTCCGTTACGATGAATCGTTATCGTGGCGCTAAATTGTTGTAGACATACGTATGGTTTTTTATTTGTTTTAGCACCAAGGCTAGCCAGTTTGATTGCGTATCCAACTTGTCGAGACGCTTTCTTGTGTGTGTTACGTCGATTTATTGGTCGTAAAGGTAAATGCAATCAAATCCATTGTAATAATAGCACCACCTCTCGTGAAATCTCTCAATTAATGCAGCATTCGGCGAGAGTTGAGGGAATCGAATTTGTGTTCAACCCTACAGCAGCTCTTCATTTCGGTGGATTGTGGAAGGTTAGGATTAAATCGGGAAAACCCCATTTGAATAAGGTTATCGGAGAACAGATTTTGTCGTTTGTAGAGTTTTCAACAGTTTTGACTCAAATCAAACCGATTCTCAACTCACATCCTCTTTGCATACTAGTTTTGAACCTCATGACTTATCATATCTCATCCCTGGTCATTTTGTTAATTTTGAAACGGTCTCGGTTTTACCGGATCTGAATATGTTATCTGTAAACTCCCATAGATCAAACCGTTAGTAAATGTTGCAGCAAATACAGTAAAGATTTTGGAAATATGGAGTGCTGAATACTTGTACACACTACAGCAGAAGAGCAAGTTGAACAAAAAATTCCGATACCTAGTTTGTTGGTTCGTTTGTCCTCGTAAAGGAAGAAAACTCTCCTCCTCTATAGTGACGTCTAGGAAAAGTGGTCGGTGTGCACCCAGTCAGGGATAAAATTGTTAGAGTTGCTAACGTTAAGACAGGTCAAGGACTTACCCAACGTCTTCTAGTAAAACTATGTTTACTGCCGATCGATTAGTTGATAACTATATATCTTAATTATAATCGTCATTTGGGTTAGTTTGTTGTTTAGATTTCCTAGTTGATAGTCGTAGATATTTTTAAATATAAAATAAGTTGTGTCATGCTTATTTTAGTGGTCGGAATGTTCGGTTCCATGTGTAGCATATTTGCGGGAGTTGTATAATGTAGAGTTATAGTTGTCAGTATTAGATAAACCTAAATACCTGCCCATCTCTTGTTGTCTACTCCAGTTAGAAAAACTCATGGTTGCCGAAATTGGTTAAGGACATTAACTTAATTCGCTGGCGGTCAAAAAGTGAAGTCGTTTGCATGTTCGCGAAGTGACCAAGTTAAATGGTGTAATAAACAATATTGGGTGTTGCAACACGGTTTTATCACTCGTCATACAGTCTACGTTAGTTCTTGATAAATACCTAGAGAACAATAGAGCTGCGACTGAGGCAAGCTCAGTATAAAAATTATATAACACCAGTTAAGGTTCGGGCCTTGGGAGCTGCCTTTTTAAAAACCAGTTCTAAAACTTTTTAACAAATTTATTAATTAATACAGAATTGACTTATGGAATTTTGACAAATTAACTAAATATTACTTTAAATCGAAATTACACTAGTTAACTGTACTATGATCAGTAGTCTAGCAAACTGCAATGCTAAAGCGGATCACTTGACTGACTCACTTGTGTAGCTTGAACAACGAAGTATGGAGTTTGAAGACTGACTGCCGGGTTTTTGAGCTCCCGGGCTTTTTATAATGTTCCTACCCCCTCACATGGCTGTGGAAACTTGCAGATCTCATGTCTGCTTATTCTTAATACTATTCTAAATACAATGTTGTAATCTTATTTTCTAAGTAATCCCGGTACCTGACCGTCTGTGACCTGACACCTACAGGGTCACTATCGTCTGCTATACAAAATAGGAGCATTCGTTCTCATGAACGTTAATAAACTTTACAAATTGTCCTTGTGTTTACAATGTTGCACTTCACTTTAACATTTTTTTACACTTTCTAATTATTCTATTTTATAACATATACATCAATTGGGAGATACATAACTCACCTCGTATACAAATAAGTGACGTCATATATTGTTAAAAGTGATACAAATAAATATTTATGGTTCCGGGTTGGGACCGTGTCATTTTATAAACTAAGGTCGACGTTTTGCCCACTTTTGTAAAAATCTTTATCAGGACAAGAAAAGAAAATAAGTAACAAAATAAAAATAATAATAAAAATAAGAATGATAATATTAAGTAGACAAGTTAAAATGTAAAGAGTAGAGGTACTCCTAAACTAGCAGACTCATTAGTATATTCAAAGCCAAAAGATGTCTTGTGGCGAAGTAGCTGGTGAAAGTAGCGAAAGTGGTAGTTTATATAAGGCGAGAACTTAATGCACGAGTGATCATGAATAGAGAGGAGCGTCGTAGTGTATCAGTAAACGTCACGGTTCCGCTGTTGTAAAGATAGACTTGTTTTCCAAATGGGGGAAAGGTAGTAGCCATCGTCTTTGTTTAGATTATTAGAATTTTTATTCATTTCTATGGAAAACAATAAAATTTCACAAATATTACCAACTTCAAAAGATTCCAAAAATAGTCTTAAACCCTTAGGCGTATATAGTATACCTTGCAGCTGCGGTTTAGTATACATACGAAAAACAGGACGGTCAGTACGGACTAGGGTAAAGGAGCATAAGCGATGCTTAAAAACAAGCCAGTACAATCGATCAGCGGTGGCCAAACACCAACATAAAACAGTGAAACTTTCTAGGGTAACTTACAATTTTTCTTTATTTAACTTAATTTACTTATGGGGGGGTGAGTCAATTAGTGAACAAAACCTCGGTGGACTCACGAGCTTTACTATATTCGCGGCTTAGTCTGGGAATTACCCCAAGGGTGAGCAATGAGTTTGGGCGTGGATATAGGGTGGGCTCGACTACAAACGGTAACAAAAAAAGGTAAATGGGCGCCACTGCATCTATATAGACAATGAATAAAACTAAAGTATCCTACAGGAAGACGCAGAAACCTATAGGGTATAATGATTATCAAAAAGCATACAGATTAAAATAAGCAATACCTCTGGAAACCTCTTGGGCCTCTGCTCCAGCTTCTGCGATGTCAGACCTGCAAGAAAATGTCACACAAAAAAATAACATATAAGACACTGTTTGTGTCTTACGACAACAAAATATTTCGGTCTTTATAGATCGACTGTCTCGAATTCAAAATCTCAACAACACCTTACCTATGAAAATATTCTCTACTGAAAATTATTTACTCTGTTTCTATTACCTAATACTGTATCAACTTTTTTCTAAGTTCCACATTCAAAATTTTGTTTATCTAATTTGGATATTATTAATTTCAATTAGTGAAATAAAAAGACGAAAGTTTTAAATCAAAGTATAATCTAAATATAATTCTCTTTTGTTGCAAAAATTATTTATATAAAATTTGATAATCAATATAAAATAAGTCTCAAAAATCTCTGAATTTGTTTCTCTACATAGAGAGATCTTAACATTTATAAATTATTTAGTACAGTCGGTTCTTAAACATCCATACAACAGATCTGTTCTGGTTTACAAAAATTCTCTAAAGAACTTATTACACAAAAAGTTCATATGGCTCAAACATTATATGAAATTAAAGAAAGTCAGTTCAACATATGTTAGAAGCAGCTTTGATATTCTACTAATCACATAGCATATTGTAAGTAAACATCTTTCAATCAGAAGTGCACTTTATACTTATTTTTCTCAATTAACATGTGCATTACTTACGTGCTTTGAATAACACTTTAATTTAATTAATCTAAAAGTTCAAAAATTCCTCTTATAAAAAAATTTAGTTCTGAACAAACAAGGTATTTGACCTATTAAGTTTCTAGGATATAATTCCCAAACTGATTTTTATGTGGGATTTAAGCATAAACATATCTTGCAAAAAAATTTAACATTAACATTCTTTAACAAAAGTTTCCTATAATTTGGAAAACGTTAAATCAAAGCTTTGGACGTAATTAACACGTAAAATTAATTCTCTCAATAAATAGTTTTATAAGTACCTGACTGGCTTTGTTTTAACTACTCGACGGTGATGCTGGTAAATGCGCTAGAACAACCAAAACACATAACACTCCATCTCCTTGAAATTTAGAAAGGTACGAAATATGTCTTTACTAGATGCAGCCCCTCGGACAGCTTCAAAACGAGTAATCCCACAATACATAACCAAGTTCTAATCACATTGTCAAACGTGTTTCCTTAAAATCCTGTCCTTCATACAAACATACTGAAACATTTTTCCTAACTGGGCTCAACTAGCCTCACACGTGGTGGCCAGTGAAACGAATTTTCTAATACATATATCTGACTTCAGAAGTTGGGTGTCAGCAAAACAAAGTCTTCCGACATAACTAGGGGTCTATTCCTTGGGTAGAGCTATGAGCAATGGGGGTAAGTCGAAATCTGTGGGGGTCACACTCAAACTAAAACAAACAGGCGCCACCAAGTCCAGATTGATTCATGTTAATGGCATGGCAAATTTCTAAGGGCGGACGTGGAGACCCAAAGAAAAAAAGATCGCCTTCGCTGACAAAAACCTGTCTTAACAGAATAAGACGCTGTTCCTGTAAGGAAGAATAATAATTAAGTCACATAGAAAATGGGAACACTGTTTGTGTCCCTCAAATATGCCTAAAAATGCAAAAAGGATATTTTCTACATAAGGGTAGCATCAAAATTTAATTCTTATTGCTTTTTGGTTGTCAGGTCTGATCAAACTAGATCAGAATAAAAAGACTTTAAACGTGGATTATTAATTTACTAGAAAGAATTTTTTTTTTGTTTCTGTAATTAAAATTCAATGCAATAAAATTAAATGAATACTTGAATTACTTGAAAAATTAACGTAAAGTTTATCAACTTGATTCTTACTCAAATATATTACAACACAATGTGACTGGTTACACTAATGTTTTCTAACCCATTCAGATCTGTTTAGGTCAGTTACAAATTAATATACAAAAATTTCTCGTTAAGTTAAAAGTACTAAAATCGATTTGAAGTCAAAATGTTCACGAAGATATTCTTTTTTTTTTATCAAAGATGGTAGTAATGTAATACTAAACATCTGCTTGCAATGGTGCAATTGTTGACAGCATATTTCAAACAAACAAGTGATGTAGCCGCAGCTGTTATTTTATGCTGAAGCCACGTGTTGTCACATATCTACTAAACTAAGTGAAATTTAAATTTGATACTGGAGAAAACCAGCTCAGCAACAAATAAACTGAATAACAAATTCGTACTTCTATGTAACAAAACAAAATAACGTGCTTTCAGAATGAAGCACAGAAGAATTCCTTAAAGCTACTACGAACCAAACCCCGGGCTGCTTTCCTTGGCTAGATTGGGAACTGCATCGCCGTGCGGAATCTGCAGCTAATTATTCCTGCTTTCCATCCTCTAAATACAGGTGTTGAAGTGAAGTGGGTTTCTTAACATTGATTCAAATTCGTCTAATCTTAGTTGTAACTTTAAGTTTGCGTTCCTAAGCCTTGCGTGTAGCTAATTTTATTTACGTAGTTTTATAAGTTTTCGTTGCGTAGTTTGTAAGTCTTCGTTGCGCGTTACTCAGAAAGTGTGTCTCACAATTAATGCGACCCGCAGGTCACTCGCCATTGTCTTCCTAAACATGTTGTTGCTGCTTTTACCTAACAACGAGTGCCTCTCCCGCGTTCTTGCATGGTGGGAGGGTCCCGAGGGGGGTTGTCAATCCTCTCAACGCGCGCGCAAGTGGCTGTGAAATACACCGACATCCAAAACAAATAGACTAACGAATCTAGATACTGTTTTAATGTAAAAATTTGATTGTTACCCGTATTACTACTTTAGTTAATAAAGGTGTTTTAATATTCGTTGTACCTTTAATGAAGAGAATTATTAATTCGAAAATAAAATTGTTACAATACTTAAAGGTGTCTACCTAAATGTGCACTAATGGACCTCTATCCTCACGTGTTGTTACTGTTGCTCTTGGTTGTCTGGGCGGCATCACAAGAGCTCTTTTGTAACGCCTCCGCACGGCAACATCTAGCCCTTCTTTGATGGTAGAGCTATTCTAAGCTCCCACTTGCAGCAAAAGTTCTGCATCTTCAAACGAAGCGTACCTCCTCGTAGTTGCTTGCAAGATGGCTGCGTTCGCTTCCTTGCCAACACCTTAGCTATCGCGTCACCTTACGCGCAGGCGTTGTGTCTAGCAATTGCACAAGTGGACTTCAGAACGCCTGTAGCTTATACAACTCAAGTTACGTTCAGGGTATTTGCAGATATCAAAAGCGTAGGAGTCACTATTAAATACTCCGTATAGGTGAAAATAATGTAAAAAGGAAAGAGATGTACTTACTTATAATAAATTAAACTATTTAACGATTTCACGCTAAATGACAAATTCGTAAAATAACAACGCCTAGAAATGTTTTTCTTTAGAGATATTTAATGTAACAAAATTTTGTTACAACAGGCCATACTATTAACTTTGACAAGGCGAAACTAATTGCCAAAATCTACAATAGAAAAATTAGAGAATCCATAGAAATCAATAAAAATTCTAATAATCTAAACAAAGACAATGGCATATGTTTACTACAGCGAAACTGTGACGTTCACTGCTCCGCTACGACACTCCTCTCTATTCATGATCACTCACGCATCAAGTTCTCGCCCTATATAAACTGCCACTTTCGCTACTTTCACCAGTTTGGCTTTGAATGGGCTAGTGAGTTTGCTAGTTCAGGAGTAACTCTACTCTTTACACTTTAACTTGTCTACTTACTATATTCATTCTTATCTTTATTATTATTTTTCCTTTTATTACTTATTTTCTTTCCTTGTTTTGATGAAACCCCTTACAAAAGTGGGTGAAACGTCGACCTTAGTTTATAAAATGACACGGTCCCAATCCGGAACCATAAATATTTATAATGACTCCGGCCCTGAATGCCTCCAACGAGTCATACAAATATTTGTGGAAGTATTCCTACTTTATAAAAAGTAGTTAGTGTATAGTTATATAAGTAAAAGTTTAAAAGTGTTGTGTAATTGTTGGGTTTTGTATATTTATTGTAAATTTTTAATTTTGAGACGTAAGTTGCTGTCTCGCGTTTGCATTTTACTAAGATGTGATTCTTGATTGACATTACAGTACTTGACTTTAGGGTTCCTTCACTTTTTTAATATCTTTAGACGCAGTGGCGCTCAACTTTCTTTTTTATCATCTTTGTTTCTTTTGTTTTCCCTTGATCTCCGCTCATCGGTCAAACGCTGAAGTGAAATACAAAGCTAAATCGTTAACACTTATTTCATTAGTAGTCTTCCGGCAACAGTATTTAGAAATGTTCGTTCCACTGACGCTTTTTAAAGTCAACACAAGACAAAAGTCTTATTTACTAGAAAACATTTTCGCTTAAACAATTACAATTTCAATAAGATTTAGTAGAAGTTACAGAAAATATTTGGTAAGCAGTTTAATGAAAAATCCAGTATCTTTCATCAATGTGGAGACGAAATTACTGGGGAAATGGTTAATTTAAAATAAGCTAAAATTGGAACTGGAGTACAGCAGTTATTACCCCAAAACGTTATTTAAATAAGGTGGGATATTGTTGAGAATTTCAATGTGTACCTTTGTCGAAACGCGGTTGTTCAGCTTCTGTAAATTTAATAACTGTTATTTCCATTATAGTTAGTTACGTTTACGTCACAAAAGGTCTTCATTGTCTTAATCAAATAGAATGGACGGTTGGTTCGTGCTGCAGGCTGCTACTTATTGCTATTGTTACTGAAAGTCTTTACTAGCGGTTCAACAGATAACATCCGGATATTGCTGTGTTGTTCAATATTTTTGTGTAGGACACAAGAAAACTTGCTTTTAAAGTCAGAGAATTACTGTTTAAATAAATGATTTTGATTTACTTAAACGGCTGTATCCAACAATACTTAATTATCAATATCGTGCTGGTCTGATCTAGCAACAGGAATTTGATTAGGTGAAAGTAATAGAAGTCCTAATATGTTTTCATAAATATTTGAACAAAATTTTTGGATATCTTTATAACAAAAGCAAATAAATCATGTCTTAGAAAATTTATATAAAGTTCCTACAAAACAGAATTTGTTTCATGCCTTTAAAAACGGTTGATAGTGGATTATTATGATTTCAGGTGGGTTCCTTATCAATCCACATGTGTAAATAAAACAGAATTTGTATTCAAATTTAATGATGCAGTAATCTGAATGGACCTGCACCTTGAAGAAGTTTTAGATTACTAGAACTAGGAATGGCTTGAGAGTTCCAATGAGCTAAACAGCCGAACAACATATTTAACCAAATTAGTGGGGTCTTAGAGAGGAACCAGACCAACACAGGTTCCCGAAAGAGGCAGCAATTTAGAGTAACAGAGATCAAAAGAGTCGGTATGGCATCCTAAGATACACTCCTGCGATGTGAAAGGCAACAGGAAACCACCACATTACCTCCCAAGTAAACAGCGTACTTAGATTGCTACTAAAGATGATGGCATACTCTGGGGTAAAAATTTTCCGGAGTTAAAATAGTCCCCCATTCGGATCTCCGGGAGGGGACTACTTCGGAGGATGTGCTCGGAAAGTATAAAAAAAGAGTCGTGGCCTTCTGCGAGTCGGAGCGTGGAATATGTGGAATGTCAGAAGTATGAAGCAAGTAGGTAAGCTTGAGAACTTGAAAAATTGAAATGGTTACGTTAGCATTAGAAATAGCAGCAATCAGCGAAATTCGGTGACCATAGGCGGAGATTTTTGGAGCGGAGAAATGCATACAGGATCAGAGGATGCAAAAACACACTGTGTAAAAAACTACCTACAAAGAACGAAAAAGTACGTATGGTTAAATTAGAATCTAAATCGGTAAATTTAGTAATAATACAAATATACATGCCCACCTCTAGCTACAGTGAGGAAAAGGTAGAAGCGATCTACAAAGATATCGAAAACATACAAGAAAAATTAGTAATTACATGCAATTTTAACGCAGTGGTAGGTGAGGCTAGCGAATAAGCGGTAGTAGGTTTATTTGGTTTAAGCACGATAAATAATAAGGGAAATAGGCTGGTAAAGTTTTGCGACAAAAATAATTTAACCATCACAAAAACATTTCAACATCATGTTAGAAGACCATACACGTGGTAGATGCCAGAAGATATAGGAACATATCAAATAGATTACATTCTTGTTAGACAACGTTTTAGGAATCAAGCAAAAGACTGCAGAAGCTATTTAGAAAGAGATATAGACACTGACCACAACATCGTAATTATGAAGGCCGGCTCTTAAGTTAAAAAAATTGAAAAAAGGAACGGAAAACGACACTTTGACTTTGAAAAACTAAAAGAAAAAAATATCTACGAAGGATTTAAAAAAGTTCAAATGAATTGCTGAAAAGTATTGGGAAAGGTCTGATACTATGGAAATAGCAACAGAATAGAATATTATTAAATCCAGCTTAAACATGGCGGCCAGAGATATTTTAGAGTATACAAAAAAGAAAATAAAAAACCATGGATAACAAAAGATATCCTTAATTTAATAGAACAAAGACAAAAACTGATCGGACGAAGCTGGAAAATGGAAAATTATTCGCAAATGCAGGAAAGCTAAAGAACAGTAGATTGATGAAAAGTGGAAAGAGGTACAAACTAAGATGGAAATAGGAAAGACACGAAAAACATACAAACTAATTAGAATAAATTTTACGAATACAAAATCGTATAGCAAAAACACAAGAGGTGCGGAAGACAACGTCATTATGGAAAATGTAGAGAAAGTGGTTAGATGGTAAGAATACATAGGAAACTTAAATGTAAAGAGAAACTAGCAGCACTAGAACAGAAATAGGATATAGATATGGACGACTTGTGCTATTCTACACTTAAAGATGAATTTGAATTAGCATTATAGTGCCTGAAAAATGGTAACGCACCGGGTATAGATAAGCTGCAAGCAGAAACTCTAAAAACTGCTGGACAATCAATAACAGAACGTCTCTTCCAACTTGTAAGCTGTATGTATGAGACACGTGAGATACCCAAATACATCAAACATAACATCATAGTCAACATACGAAAAAAATTAGGGGCGGATAGATGCAAAAATTTTCGAACAATAAGTTTGAGAACACATGTTTCAAAAATATTACTGAGAATAGTAAAAACGGGCTGAAAAAATACTATAAAAATATCAAGCTGGGTTTAGGCAAAACAGAGGAACACGAGAAGCTATTTTAGCTCTGAGGATGGTAGTGGAGAAGACAATAGAAAAAGGAGAAAGCATATATATTGAAGTGTTAGTGATAGCTAAAAGGGTATAAAGATTATTTTGTTTGAAGGTTGTGTATATGCCAAATAAAGCCAAATATCAGATCACGTAACTGAAAATTTTGTGTTTGCCGTACTTTACAAATGGTGAAGTATTTGAAGTATATTAGTCAAAGTAGAAGTGCCAAGACGTAAAACAATGACTTGATGACGTGAGAAGGCACAGTATTCAAGGATTTATACTAAGCTGTACGTTAATAAGCCAAAGAATGTACATTTGCTGATCGAAAAACCGGATGCGTCTGTAGAAGTTCCACTATTCACCACACAGAACCAGGTTTATATGTGAAACATTTCGGCACTTATTTAGTAGAATCAACCTTTGGACAAACTTGTAGTATCAAAATTATAAGTGAAAATATTGTCAAAGCTGATTGAAGGACGACGCGGTCATATGAACCAATGATTGAACATTTAAATATAAAATTGTAAAGTGTAAAAGATGAATTATAGGTATTAGTGACACAAACTAGTTGGGACGATTTAATTGGATGGGGGATTTGTAAAATGTATAAAGAGTAGGCATAATTTAAAAGGTGGTATCACCTAGGTAAACATAAATAACAGAGTTCAATTAAAATATTTTTGTAACAAGACGTGTTTTTTGTATACTGCGCTAATTTGAATATTAAAAAAGTAAATAAATTATTTTGAAAAGTTTAAGTCTTTAATTGAAACAAAGAAGAGTATAGATAAGTGAGTGGAATAATAATAATAGTAAAGACGGGTGGAAAGTTGTAAGAGTGAATTGGAGCGACATTGAAACAGGCGGAATTAATAGTGGATGTATGGAACGGGTTGGATTAAGGCAGAAAGGAATTGGATTGGATTTATTAGACTGAAGGAGAAACTACTTGGAGTGATTTGGATAGTGCATTGCGGATAGATTGGTATTGAGTGGAAACTAGAAAGGAGCATAGAATTGGAACGAGCAGATTAAAGAAAGGATAGCGTTGGATTAGCTGGAGTATTATACGGAAAAAAGGCATAAATATAGGAAAATTAGCGCGGGGGAAGTAAAATTGCAAGCTATTCAAAATTCTAAATTTGGTCATTATTTATAGATTTGGGTGAATATCAAAATTAAGTATAGCAAAACCTGGTGTCTGGAAAGCAGAGGAGCCATAGTAATAGTGCAACGCAGTGTGAAGACCCATCCGGTGATTAAGAGTTTGAGCCAGAGTTTAGAGAGGCCTACAGCGACGCGTAAATCGGGCGAGTACTGTGTTTTTGATACGTCAAAGTCAAATTGGTAAGAGTAATTGATTTGGCACAAGGCTACGTGGATCTGCTTATTAAAAATTTGGCATATACGCATATAAGGTTACAAGTACTAAAATAAAGGTAGTGCAGTTTGGTTGGGGTAGTGACCATCTACCTATCACTGAACCCACGGTAGGTAGGTGTGGATACCCTGAGAAGACGAGTTTCAATAGTCGAGCCATATTCATATAGTTTTGTTTTGTAGACCGACCAAGCTTAGTTAAAGCACGAAATATAAGAGTCAAAAGTTTCACACTGCCGAGTATATAAAAATTGTAAATAAATAAACCATAGTTTAAAGTAAATATATCATATAAAAGAAAAGGGGGGGTGAGCATAAGAATATATATAGGGTTTGTAGATACGGAAAAAGCACTTGACAATGCAAAATGGAAAAAAATGTTCGAAATACTCAAAAAAGATTGGCACGAAGACTAGGGATAGACGGATAGTTCTTAGCTTATACAAAAAGCAAACAGCTGTAATAGAATTAGAGCAGGAACATCGAGAAGTAAATATTAGAAAAAGGGTGAAACAATAATGTGTCCTATTACCGTTAACTTTTTAACTTGTACAGCGAAGATGCAATGAATACTGTCAAATGGAAGAAGACATTTGTAATTATTATACAGAGAAAAAAGATTGATATGCTTAGATTTGATGCTGAAATAGCGGTAATAAAATCTAGCAAGAAAGAGTTAGAAGCAGTTCTTAATGAAATGAAAAAGTTCTAACAGAAACGAAAAAAATTAGTTGCACTCAAACTTGATAATTATTTTAAACAACTACAGGTGTTGGTTTTTCAATATTTTCAACTAGTGTTGATTGTGTGATTCGATAGATCGAAAATCTCTTAATTCGGCAAATGTCTAGGTACTGGGGGATCTTGGTAGTCGCAGGTTGATTAACCGCCTTCACATACCACTAAATATCGGTGAAATAGGGTATATATTTAGAAAACAATTTAAGGGGAACCGAGATAATCTAACAAGAAAGAGCAGCTGCTATGTTCGAAGACAACAAACATATCAACAACAAAAATTGATGAAAGCATATATGTCCAACACAGCACTATGCGGCTATGAAATAGGAGCCGAAGAAGAAGCAGACAGGAAAAAGGTAAAAGCCTTTGGGAATATGGTGCTTCAGATGTATGATGATGATAGCATGGGCAGACAAAGTTAATAACAAAAACGTTTCAAAAACAGTAGGGGAAGAACGCTAGCTGTAGAAAACAATAGGAGAAATAGTAAGTGTTAATGACTTTAATTTTAGTATTAAATATTTCGTTACTAACGTCGGGTAGTGTGACGCCATGCCATGCACTCCTGGATTTTACTGCTTTGAACGCGCACATCTGTGTATGTGTGGAACGATCTTACGCACTTACTGTCGTGTCTTTGCTCTGAAAAGATGCTATTTGTATAAGCTCGTTATGTATATAATAATACTCAACTCTTGTAAAATACTCAATAAATTTAAGTGCACAGTCCTAGGTGCTCAATTAACCTAAGCTCTTTACAGTAAGAAAGAACACATTCTAAGGCATTTGGGGTATAATGCGGGATATATTATAAGCAGAAACAGAAAAAAGAAGAAGTAGAGATAGACCTAGATCAGACTATTGCACACAGATAGTAAAAGATGTAGGATGTGGGAATTTCAGGAAAATCTGTAGGCTAATTGAGAATATAAATCAATGGACGTACGCATTCAACCAGTCCCAAGATGAAAAAAAAATTTAAGAGTGGCTTTCATAATTACGATCTTGTGGTCGGTGTCTATATCTGCTTCTAGGTAGCTTCTACAGTCTTTTACTTGATTCCTATACCCTTGTCTAACAAGAATGTAAGCTATTTGATATGTTCCTATATCTCCCAATATCGTCTTCTAGCATGAAATAATGTGTTTGGGATGGATGAATTGTTTTCGTCGCAAAATTTTAACAGCCTATTTCCCCTGTCGTTTTTCGTGCCTAAACCAAATAAACCTACTACCACTTCCTCTCTACCCTCACCTACCACTGCATTAATTACCCTAAAGTCTCCATTCCAAAAATCCCCCGCCTCTGGCCACCAAACTTCGCTGATCTCTACTATCTCTAAGCTATTTTCAAGTTCTCTAGCTTTTATACTTCTGACATTCCACACATTCCACGCTCCGACTCGCAGAATGATCACGACTCTTTTTTTAGATTTTCCGAGCACATCCTCCGAAGTAGTTCCTTTCCAGAGATTCGAATGGAGCCTATTTTAACTCCAGAAATATTTACTCCAGAGAATGCTATCATCTTAAGTAACAATTTAAGTACGCTGTTTACTTAGGAGGTAGTGTTGTGGTTTTCCGTTGCCTCACACATTGAAGTGGTGTGTCTTAGAATTCCACACCGACCCCTATGGTTTCTGTCACTCTAAGTACCGAAAGAACTGCTGTCCTCTTTCGGGGACTGCTCTTAGTTTGATTCCTCACTAAAGACCCTACTACTTTGTTTGGACCCTTAGTTTGGATCTTTAGGTCACTGGAATTCGGGAGTCATTCCACCCGTTCTAGTAATTCAAGGTGCAAGTCCATTCGAAACGGATGTATATTGCTATATGCTTCGAGTCCCACGATTTGGGCGCCATATAATTGCTAAGAACTCAGCTGCACTTTCTGGGTGCCAAATAATTGCTCTGAAGCTGATGAAGTGTTGATGTGTGCTGTGCTTGAAACGCTTAAAAAGAAATATATGCCACGACTACGCTCAGCTGCTTTCTGAAAATAAACTAACTACAAAGAAAATTGCTGCTACGGTAAATCGTCTACATTTATTAACATACTCAGAGAAAATTACACGCGAAATCACAATTAACTCTTTCGTCCACACATTATTTACAGATTATATTCATCCTTTTTTAAAATACTCTCTTAACAATACATATCGAGATCAATAATTACCCCAGATTAATAATACCAATTAATTATCAGGGAAAGTAACAGTGCTTTACCACGCGTCTTATTTTAACTCAGGTTTAATACGAGCTCATAGTAAAACCTTAAACTTTTCCTGCTAATTTTTGGACCTCAATCAACAGAATAAAACTCTTTTATTTTGTACATTACTAATATTATAAAACATAAATTCCCACATAAAATACAATACAATAATTCAACTAAAAAAGTTCAATCCGTAACTCTTCACCGGTTTGTCCTTTTATTTCATAAAATTATACCCATAAAACCTAAAGTCATCAAGCACCAGTTTATACACATATTCAATACAAACAAACATCAGTAACCTGGATTTCCTTACAGCACACGGCCTGCTATCATTCCACCAATGACTGCGGTATTCAGAAACACCCCAATTTGTTCTGCACTAACCTTGACTGCCAGCTGTAACCATATTACCGCGGAGACACCCCGTCTAACAATTTACATCCATACTCCCCAGGCTCTTTTACAGATACCATTAACTGTTACTAAACCACCAAATTGACCAACCACTGATATCTACTCTTTTTCAATGTGCATACTCTGCACATTCCGTACACGCGGTTTTTACTTACATTATTAAATCTTAATGCACATCGTAAAAGCGTTTATACTTCAGAAGCTGTCAGCTTGTTGTAACTCAAAAGTGACGTATACTAGTTGCAGACTAAAAGCTTGACTCTAGTCGAAATCTCATAGAGATCTTTCCGCTTGTAGAAAACTAAAAGCCAGGAGACCAACAACAATCTGTTGGGATTTATATCCTGTTTCTCCACCTCCCTTAAGCCTGTCAATTCCTGCAAATTCCAACAATACAAACACTCACTTCTACGTAAAACTTCCAACCGTCCACAATTCTTAAAACTCCACCACACAAACAAAATTCCAACGGTCACCGTTTTCCAATAATATCCCAACGTACCTGCAAAATTACTTGTAATTTTTGTAACCTCCGCAATTTTTCAAAACAATTCCTTGAAAATTCAATTAACGCTCACAACCCACACTTTTGCTACACTTGTTTCCCTGTATTCTAAACATCTTCCACCAAGCACGTTGTGTATAATTCAATCCCCACTGACAAAGTTAACGTTTAATATAAGCGCTTAATGCAACACATATTATCTCTATTTTTTTCTAATATAACGTTCAATCAACTGTCTCTCTTATACCGTGTTTTCAAGTTTTCGTTGTAATCTATCTACCGCTTACACATTTCAATTAACATTCAAACTATGTCTATGTTAATACGTGTTATCTCCATTTCGCTCTAATACACATGTTGTCTAATAATCCCTCTTTGTTTTCTTGTTGGCAAGTTGCATTTGTAACTGACAAAAGCTGCCCATTCCAAAAACTATATATTTACTATAATTGACGTTGGTTATGAACTCTTCTTGGTTTTCTATTGAGCATTTTCATTCTTTTCATCCTACTTTTTACTGTCATGTATTGTACATTTTGTCGGTGTTTTGATCGCTATCACTTTTGCTGCTAATAAATTGTACATCAGTTAATGTATTTTCTCTTTCATCGCCTCCATGATGCGAATCATCGCTGCTGGATTCTCTTTCTTCTGATTCAGCTTGGTTGTACGTACCACTGTCTATTCAAAATCGGAATCGGTTGCTTGTAGCTTGTTGACCTCATTTTATTGCATACAAGGATACATCATTTGCACATGTTACTAACATCAATCCAAATGTATACTGATAAATTACAGAACTACAGATGTATTTATAGTAATACTGATAGTAGATGCCAGGTAGGTAAAATTTCTGGAATATACCCTAATTAGTATGCTGGATTTTCTATTTATCATGACATAATTTCTATATTACTTAAATTTATTATACAATACGCCATAACAGAGTAATTTAAAACTCACTATGCAATTTTTCAAAAATACTTGAGTATATTTCAATGCGGGTCAAAAAAATCCACCCTATGTAAAAAGCGTAAAATTTTTTTGTTTGTTTATTTTTCAAAAGAAATATATTTTATTGAAAACTGAGATCGCTTAAAAGCAATTAACAAATAAGCAAACAAAGCATACATAAAATATCAAATATATAAAATTAAAATATTTGAAAATATGAAGTTTTAAAGTAGCACCAGTTACATATCCCCCAAATCAATATATGTATAATTAAATAGAACTTATTAGGAAACTTAAGTTAGATGTAGAAATTTAATTCAAGGATATATAAAGAAAAGGTTAATGAAATTTCACAAGCAAGTTGTGAGAACGGATCTGAATACATTGTATTCCAGACGTAAGTGATACTGCAGGTGCAGGTCACAGACGGTTAAGAAACCGCAATTATTAGAATAAAGATTGTTACTTTGTATTGTATAAATTAATAAAGAAATAAGCAGACATAAACTCTGCAGTTCTCACAGAAATGTGAGGGACAGGGACAACATAAATACCTCGGGAGCCCCAAGATAGTCCGTCAGTCTTGAGCCTCACAACTTTTGCATTGTTGGCTGTTCAGGCTACTCGCCCTAATTTAAATTCATTTAACAGTAATTTCGACTTAGAGTAATTTTATATAATTTTATAAAGTTTCGCTTGTAATTAATTTCTTATTAAATAAAAATTGTTACAAGAGTTTTTTTAAAAAGGCAGCTTCCAAGGCACAAAACGTAACTTGCCTGACTCAAATAACTCACGCTATACATCCTAGAATTAAAAATATTTTTAACTAAAAATTTGTATTACAGGTGTGTGCTATTCGATTGCCGATTTCATTCTTCTTTACAGATTTTAATCAATATAATTGAAGTAGTTTCAGAAAACATTATCGAAATATCTAAGACGTGATAGGTCGGTGATTGATAATAAGGTAGCAAATTTTTTTGATTAAAAGCTAACAGAATTTGTCATTTAAGGAAATGTCCATCCAATTTCTATAAGATATTAATTCAAATCAAACTAATTATTTGTTTTGGAATTAAATTTAATATTGATTTTATCTCAAATGTTTCCTTCAAACTTTAATAGCTTCAAGTTCATTTCGAAACTGAGCAACGATATGGAACTAATGAAAATTTTAACTAAAAATACATTGAACATTTACATTTACTGATAGTTTGCAGGTTCTACTCTAAATTAATTTATTATCTCATGCAAACCATTTCGAAAAGGATTATGTTTCATTCCTAATACTTAATTCAAAATATACTTAAGTTTTAATAGTCTTGTTATTTAATAGTCATTGGCCGTATCGGACTAAAAGCTTTAAGGCAAAGTGCCCTTGAATTTATAAACACGAGAGCCATGTAGCAAGCCCAGTTTCCAACTTCAAATTGAATTTAAGCGTACTGTAAAGGATTAAAGCTACGATGAAAAGCGACTGGAAAAGAAAAAGTGTGTTCTACCCTCTAAAAGCCTAAAATGCTGTCCAAAGTTAAGGATTATTTTAAGATGTTCGAAACATAAGCCTTTTGGCTTACGTTGATTTAATAATTATGATAATAATAAAATAAAATACATTCCAATATTTTGAAACAACAAGCAAGTGTATAGAGTATGGGTGAATAAAATTCCTACCAATCCTACCGGAATCATTATTTAAAGAGATATTCTGAATGTGACAAAATAAAAAAACCACCATTCTGTTTCAATAGTTATCAGGTCTTTGCATATCAAGTGTCCGATTTTTCGATAAAAATAAAACTCTATAGATATTGATTCAAAAGCATTTATTTATTAAAATAAACACAATTAGTATCGATTATGTTGCCAACGATCAGATAATGCCTTAATTTTTTGTACAAAAATTTGCAATATATTTATTTTATTTGTTTATTACTACAAAGCTGTAACAGTGGTGACAGCAAAAAGAAGTGCAGTGTACATATATCTAGGAGAGACTTGCACAGTACCGGGCACTTCCCAGTAGCGGACGGAGGGTGTTTCTAGCTTTTGCTGCTAGATAACAGGTAGATGAATTATAGCACGCAAACCTCTTTGGCAGTTTACATCGCAGTAAAATTAGTGAACCACTTACACTAATTGTGCCAGAGCAGTGTACAAGTGTAGTTGTCTGCTTCCCGCCAAAACTGTTTGACGAGATTTGAATGAGATTAACTATTTTTATGTGAACTCCACATTGATCGAAAGGAGAAAGTAGAGTGTATTTTTGTTTATTACGTTAGTTTCCAGTGAAGAGCTTAAACGCTCTTCTTACAGCATTTGACCAAGACCGGGCACACTACGGTTTCCCTGTACCGACCTAAAAATATTTAGTGTATGAACTACTACACCATTTCCAATGGAGCTACACCTTGCCGAAGTTCCAGATTTTTAAAACAGATGAAATAGCTTTCGTGTTCTAATGAGCTAAAGAGCCGAACTGCAGGTCCAGCCAAAGTAGTAGGTTTGATAGTGAGAAACCAGACTGAGACAGGTCCCCGAAAGAAGGCAACGGCTCTTTCGGTACTTAGATTGGCAGAGACCATAGAGGTTGGTATGGCAGTCTAAGACACACTACTGCGATGTGAAAGGCAACGGGAAACCACCACATTACCTCCCAAGTACACATTATAATTTGAATAAGGGCCGCTATACTTGCGGCCACGTCCCCAATGCTCCACCCGGAGGTACTACATTGTCCCAAGTACACAGCATACTTAAATTATAATAAACATGATGACTTTGGATATCCTATGCTTAGAGATGAGTTTGAATTAGCATTATCGGGTCTGAAAAATGATAAGGCATCGGGTACAGATAAGATGCAAGCAAAAACTCTAGAAGCCGCTGGAAAAGCAGTAACAGAACGTTTCTTCCAATTTGTAAGCTATATGTATAAGACAGGCAAGATACCCAAAGATATCAAATGTAACATCATAGTAACTGTACCAAAAAAGATAGGCGCGGATCGATGTAAAAATTTTAGAACAATAAGTTTGACAGCACATGTATCAAAAATATTAACTAGAAATGTACAAAAACGAATGGAAAAACGAGCTGAAGAAATACTAGGAGAAGACCAATTTGGGTTTAGGCAAAACAGGGCAACACGGGAAGCTATTTTTGCTCTGAAAGTGATAATGGAGAAAACAATTGAAAAAAGAGAAATCGTGTATATAGAATTTGTAGATCTGGAAAAAGCATTCGGCAATGTAAAATGAAAAACATGTTCAAATTACCCGAAAAATTTGGAATAAATTATAGGGATAGACGAATAGTACATAGCTTATACAAAGAGTAAACAGCAGTAATAGAATTAGAGAAGGAACATAGAGGAGTAAACATTAGAAGAGGGATGAGACAGGGATGCATCCTATCCCCATTATTTTTTAACTGGTACATAGAAGAGGTAATGAATACTGTAAAATGCAGGAGGATGCTTGGAACTATTATGCAGGGACAAAAAATTGATATGCTTAGATATGTTGATAATATAGGGGTATTAACATCTACCAAGGTTAGAAGCTGCTCTTAATAAAATGGAAACGGTTCTAACAGAGAGATACGGTATGAAAATTAACAAAAATAAAACTATAGTATTAGTATGCAAAGGTTGGCAAAATAAATCAAAAACATGAATACAAATATGTAACACGTACTTACTAGAGGTTAAGAATTTCTTCTACCTAGGAAGCCAAAAAATGCAAGACGGAAAAAGAGCAAAAGATTAGCACAAGGTCGTGTTATATTTAACAAGAAAACGCAACTGTTGTGTTCAAAGACAACAAACATAAAAACAAGGAAAAGATTGTTTAAAACATATGTGTGGAGCACAGCACTATACGGCTGTGAAGCCTAGACAGCAGGAGAAGTGGACAAGAAAAGGGTAGAAGCTTTTGAAATATGGTGCTACAGACGTATGATAAAGATGTCATGGACAGACAAAGTTAAGAACGAAGAGGTACTGAAAATGGTAAGGGAAGAAAGAAATATGTGGAAAACAGTTAAAAAAAAATAGGAGAGATAGAATGATAGGCCACATACTACGGCATGAGGGAACAGCACGGAATATATTAGAAGCACAGATAGGAAAAAAGAGAAGTAGAGATGGACCTAGGTTAGACTACTGCACACAGATAGTGAAAAATGTAGGATGTAGGAATTTCAGGGAAATGTGTAGACTAGCTTAGAATAGAAATCTACGGAGGTACGCTTCCAACCAGTCGCAAGATGAATAAATTAATAAGGAAAAAGGTAACTGCACTTAAACATGATGACTATTATAAGCAACTACAAGTATTGGTCGGGTGAAATAGTGAAATAGGGTATAAACTTGGAAAACAATAGAAAAGGAACCGAGCTGTGTAGGCTACCTTAGAATATAAATAAGTGGAGGTACGTGTCCAACAAGTTTTAAGATGGAAAATAAAATGACGAAAAAATAAGCGCAGATAAATCTGATGATTGTTATAAACAACTACAGGTGTTGGTTGTGAAACATCTGCAACTAATGTTGAGTGTGCAAAAAGATATATTGAAAAAAAAGTTCAAATGCTGAGAGAACTTGGCAACCACAGGCTACATACCCCCTTCACATACCTTACATGTTATTTTCCAATGCTCCACCCGAAGGTACTACATTGGCCAAAAAGCGAATTTTTTCTTTACCTAAAAAATTTGAAATTTTGCATAATCCTTGCTGTTCCAAGCAAGGTAGGGATTTTTAACGTGCGTGACAACACTCACACACGAGACCTCCATTTTACCTCTCATCCAAACGAGGGCGTATTTTTGTGAAAAATGCTCGCCTAACATTTTTCAAGCAGACCGTGTCGGGATTGGAACCCGGGATCTTGGACGTAGTAGTCACACGTATACCAACTACGCCACGGATCCGCCTCCCGTTTCACAACCACTGAATGTCGGAGAAAAAGGGTATATAAATGTAAAACAATAGAAGGCGACCGAACTGCATCTAACAAGAAAGACAACAAACATAGAAACAAGAAGAAAATTGTGTGTAACCTAGCACAGTATGTCTATGAAATACGGCCAGTAGGAAAAGCAGACAGAAAAACGGTAGCAGCCTTCTGGAATGCTGTGCTTCAGATGTATGAGGATGATACAATGGACAGACAAACTTAATAACAAATAGGCTATAGAAATGTAGGGAAACAAGGATATCTGTGAAAAAATATATGAGAAATAGAAGGGCAGAATATGTTGTAAGACATTTTTGGAAAATAGTATGGGATATATTACAAGCAGAGATAGGAAAAAAGAGGAAGATGTAGACCTAGATCAAATAGTGATAGATGTAGACTGTGCAAATTTTAGGGAAATGTGTAGGTTCAGAATAGGAAACAATGATTGTACGCGTCTAAGCAGTTCCAGGACTAATGATGATGATAAACTAATACAGTAAACATATTGTTCTTTTTTCTTTACAGACCCGTTCCTCGTCATTGGCAATAAAAAGAAGAAGGGAAATTGGAACAAGAATACTATGACAATAGCCAGTGAATATATTATGTCTAATAAAATGGGGGTAAGAGAGGCACCAAATCATTTTGATGTACCAAAAAGCACTTTGTTGGACAGGATAAAAATTCCTAAAGCTGGTGGCACGATAGATGTGAAGCCCCAACTCGAGCGCTTTATGCCGACTTTTTCTGAAGAATTGGAATCAAATTTTATTGACCATCGAATAATATTTATTTTTAAAGTAGGTAATCCTAATATTACAATACATTAGAATATAAAATAAAAAAAAAGAACATGCTTTCTTAATTTAAGTAAATATAAATAAAAATACAATTAAAAAATCTTATAGATCTTGACAACAGAATATTGCCGTTGAACAAAAAAGAGTTCCTTAAGTTTGTGTTTGAAATGGCGGAACACCTTAAAATTCCACACCAATTCAATAAAGAAAAGAGGAAAAAATGTGACAAATTTTAGTATGAGTTTTTGAACCGTCATCCCAAAATCACTTGGCGAAAACCACAATCAGCAAATTTTCAAAGGGTTGTTAGTTTTAACAAAGAACAGGTTAACTTGTTTTATAACACTTTACACAAGGTTAAATTCATTCTCCCTTAAAGGTTTAACTGTGACGAGACGGGTGTGTCAGTTGTTCATGACAATGCTGCAATGGTTTTATCACAAATAGAAAAAAGCAGGTTAGTAAAATCTCGTCAGTAGAAAGAGGAAGAACATCACAGTGTTGCTAACAATCAATGCTGCAGGTGATACGTTCGTATCACCTTTATTTGTATTTGGAAAGAAAAAAATGGCAAAGAAGTTGGGGAAATGCACCAAAGGGAAGTTTTTTTGCTTGCGATAAAAGCGACTGGATCCCTGCCAACTCATTCTTGTTGTGGCTCATGATGTTTGTTTCTCGTGTCAACTTAAAAATGAAAGTCCAGTCCTTTTAATTTTGGATGGCCACGGCTCCCATAAGGAACTGAATGTAATATTATACGTAAGGCTACACAATGTACATATGATAAGCCTCCTTGCACATGCCACGCATAAATTGTCACTTGACCTCACAGTTATTAGACCATTTAAAACTCTTACAATGAAGCCGGTGCGAAATAAATGAATAGATATCATCCTCTGAAAATAGTTGAGTTTGATGAACTCAACATTTATGACAGTTTGCAGGATAGAGCTTGCAAGATCTAATTTCGCCTATACTGGACTGTAGCTGTTTAACAAGGGCATATTCTCAGATGTGGACTTTAAACAGTGAAGTTTTTGTAAGACCCATAGTTTCTAAAACTTCAAGTTTTTTCCGATGGAGTCTGAAGAATCCGTGGCTCCTAAACAGAACATCGTTCCTCCTTGTTCAATCTCATCTTCTGAACCATTATCTTTATGTTTAAACCTAGATTTTACCTCCCTCTAATGCCAAAGCGTGTCGGAAGCTTCATATGCAGCCACAATAGAAGCTATAACATCTCTGGCTACTCATAGCATTTCTCAGACTACTCCAAGCACTTCTCAGGCAACTCGTAACATTTTTCATTCCGTTAATTGTCAGTCCTACATCTTTCATGTCTCTTTTTCCAACGCGTGACTGAACAAATTTGTTCTATTACAGACGAGGCTAGGAAAACAATTATTTAGAGAAGAGAAAGAAGTGAAAACAGTGAAATTTTAACTGGAAGTCTCTACAAAACACAGTTGGAGGGGAAAATTAAGACAGGAGCAATGAGAAAAGCAATGATGATTTAAATTATGGTGACTCAGCACATCCAAAAAAATTGACATGACCTAAACGGAGAAGTAAACAAAAAAAGACTGCCAAAAACAACTTCACTTAGAGAACGTTGTCCAGAACAGAAGAACAACTATAGTGGACATCTACAAACAGGGTGTTCTAACCGAGTACACTCTCTATCAGGAGATAACAGAAGAAGAATAGATTCAATGCACCTCTTGCTATGGATGGACACATGTTGCTACTGATCAAGGAAACCTGTATTATAAATGTAACAACGGCTCTTATTTAATGTTCATGTAAATTTTGCCATTGGACTTCTTATATCTTGGTGTTCCGTTTATATTGTATAATTTACCATTTAATTTATTTTCGAAGTTGGAATTTGTTGATTATTTACCTCCGCCCGGTATATTAAAATGTTATTGAAATGTGCCGTGCATTACTTCAAATACCGCGCCTGTACAAAGTACCGTGATATCGATAAATTATGCTCTTTTTTATCGCCTTGGAGAACACGCGAAGCATTGTAGTATCGATTTTCGTTTTACTTGTGCTACGCTTCTCCACATACAAGAGTCGTTTTTCGTATTCAGTACTAGTCGGACGTTTCCCACAATGTTTTACAAGTACATTGTACTCCCTTTCTTGCCATACGCACGTTTCAGCAGTCTTATCCGTCAGCCGCTTTCGCTCTTCGCCACCATACTTACATTGATGACATCGCTACTGGTGGAGATTTTATTGAATCAACCATCACTCTACGTAATCAACTAATTGCTCTTTTAAAACATAGTGTAAGTAACCATCCCGAACTATTAAAAGATCTTTCCGCTACGCAGCAATTTGCGCAACCCTGCTCGTTTGAGGATCCTGACATTCAACCCATAAAAGTTCTAGGTCTTCAATGGAACCCCACCTCAGATAATTTTTATTTCTAGTTTACCCACAAAGTACCTCTAGTACCAAACGCAACCTACTTTCCAACTTAGCCCGTATTTTCCACCCCATGTGACTTTAATCCCTTTATTTTTCTGGTAAAACACTTACTTCAACGTTTATGGTCGTTAAAATTTGAATGGGATGCTCCCCGACTTCAACCGTTTGTGGGAAAGATACTTGCATAAGTTACCGCTTCTTTCGGATTTTGCTTTACCCCGCTTGCTAATCCTGCCACAGTTTACTACGTGCGAAGTTTACTGCTTTGCTGACGCTTCCGAACGTGGCCACTGTGCTGTTGTTTATTTTCGCTTTGTTACCCCTTCCGCCGTGTGAGGTTTGCTTAGTATGCGCTAAGTTTAAGGTCGCACCACTTTGTACAATCTCTTTGCTCGAGTTCGAATTGTTGGCCGCCGCATTGGGATCCAAATTATTAATCTTTGTCCCTAAAACCTCTTGATTCGAACCTTACTTTTTAAAAAATTTATTAGTATTGGTCTGACTTCATGGTAGTACTTTTATGGATTCGTTCCACGCCGCAGCATTTGAAGACTTTCTTCGCCAATCGTGTGCCTTACATTCAGGAAAACACGTTTTGCACGTCTTAGCATCACATCCCCTCCACCGAAGAATCCTGCCGATGTCGGGTTGCGTGGTTTACTCCCTATCGACTTGTACCAATGTTCCTTTATGGTGGGCGGCTTCAGCCAACCTTGCATCAATCTTTCGAAAACTACAGCCCACATATTCTGCTTTCAAATACTCCTGAAGTTCTCACTCAACAGCTCTCTATTGTTTTCTCCTGTTGGATTCAATCAATTCTAGAGAATCACTCTTCCTTTTTCTTTATTACACGCATCGTTGCTTGGATTCTCCGTTCTCGTCATAATCTGCGTCACCCACTCGAAAGGTACTCCGGACCTTTGGACCTTTGGACCTGAGTTGCACAATGCAATGATCCTTTTGCTTGCGTATACTCAACAATCTTATTTTGCTATCGAGCTTGAGGCCATTCATTCCGAATCCCCTTTAAAAAAGAGTTTTCGCCAATTGTCCCTTTTATTCGTGATGGAATCTTGAGGGTCGGGGGTCGCCTTGGCTCACGCACCTTTTGTCCTCTTACCGTAAATTTCCTGCTTTGTTACCTAGCAATAGTCGATTTACTGATCTTTGTGTTACATACGCGGGTGCTCAAATGGTGCATTTTTTCGTCAGTCAGCACTTCTGAATTATTTCTGGAATGCAATCTATCCGTTGTATTTTGAGTCATAGTCTAACGTGCTGGAAGATCAATCCGGTCGCATTGCAACTTCCTATGGGCAACCTGCTGTCATGTCGAGTTACTCAAGTCAAACCTTTTTTGTGTCCGGGCGTCGACTTCGCTGGTCCCTTTTCTATTACCATGTCTCAAATACGGGGCGCCAAAGTTTTAAAATCGTATTTATGTCTTTTTATTTGTAAGGCTACCAAAGTGCTGCACCTTGAAGTCTTATCCGACTTGTCAACGGACGCCTTTCTAGCGGCTCTGCGCTGATGATAACTCGAAAAAGAGTTGAGTTATCTTAGATTTTTTTTAGATTCTTGAAAAACATGAAATAAAGTAACTTTTCTTTAATTTAACCTACGCTGTATCTCTCGCCGTTTAGGATATCCCAATAGGATGCACTATAAGAGTGACCACCCTCTATATTACGCTAATAGTTAAATTTGCTCATAAAACAACAAGGTCAATTCGTCAAACAACATTTACAAACGTCTAGAACTAACAAAGAGAAAATGTGTATTTTGAAAGGCAGTTATCTAAAATTTTATTTAAATAGTAAGTGCAATTAATTAAGGAAAGAAGGACAAAACGACTACGTTTGTAGAATATTAATTTGCCGACTAAGAAGCGGCATACTAACTTCGGTATCTCTTAAAATGGGGAGATAAAAATAAGTATATTCAAAAAATATTAGTAAATTAAAATTGATTGTGGCTCGCTAGCTTTGTTGCGATAACACATTTGCCGATTTAACCCTTTAAGTATTTCTGGGATATTAATTTCTCACCTTATACAATATTCCAGCGGTTAAGTGTTAACGTGAACTATACATTCCATAAGACTTAATATAAATATGGATGAATAGTAACATCTATCAATTTAGCGTTAAAACGTATAGCGCCTAGTTGTGGTATGCAACAAGACTAAATGGATGATATTCTTCCAACTGTCTTATCGAAGATTACTTTTGTGTAGTATGACAGTTCGTTGAATGTGTTGCACTGATGAGCAAATATACATTTTCTATTTAAAATAACTATTCAGATATCAATAAATGTATATAAGTAGATACTTTGGTTATAAAAAATTGTAAAGTTTATACGAGAACTACTTTTTATTTCATAGAAAACACTTTTTTAAACTTGCCATCAGCTGTGAGGTTAGGTCAAAGTCTAACTGTATGCAATAGACTTTAGTTTTATTGCATTATTTTGACTAAAGCATAACTATATTTGGCATCTCTAATGTTGGCCCTAAAACGTAGCACGATTTATTGGTACAAAAGTTTTATGCCGTGGTAAAGTTTTCTTTGGAAACTATAGCAATCAATTTACATTATCAGCTGTATGTATTCGATTTTTTTATAGTACTTATAAACAGTAACCATAGGTGTGACTTATTTTGCTGCATAGCGGTATTTATTTATTAATTATATTTATTACTAATAGTACTTACCATGTGGAGGAAGAATTCTTCAAAGGGAGCCCCTAAATGTGATTTTCCAATGCTCCATCCGAAGGTACTTACATTGGCCATGTAGCGAATTTTTCTTACCTGAAAAATTTTGAATTTTGCCGAACCCTTGCTGTTCCAAACAAGATAGGGATATTTAACGTGCATGACAACACGCACAGACGGGAGCTCCATTTCACCTCTCATCTGAACGAAGGCGTATTTTTGTGAAAAATGCTCGCTTTAACATTTTTCAAGCGGTTCGTGTAGAATTCGAAAGTTCGGGACCTTTGGAGCTGTAGTAGTTCACGCATACCAACTACATTAGACTTTAACAAATGCTCCATATTGAAGGTACTACATTGGCCAAGAAGCGAGTTTTTTACATAAAATTAATTGAATTGTTACCGAACCCTGACTAGCTTGCAAACAACGAAGTAGGGAGTCTTATAGACTGTACGTGACCGGGCACTTGAGCTCCGGAGCTTTTATAATAACCTGCTCATCCGAACAAGGCTGTATTTAAGGAAATGGTCAGATCTAACATTTGTCAAGCGGATAGTGTCTGAATTCGAACCCGACCTTGGGCGTAGTTACAATGTAACACACTTAACTACGCCACGGAACCGCCTTCTACAGTTAGACCTTCATGTGATTTTCCAAAGCTCCACCCGAAAGTACTACACTTGCCCTCAAGGAAGCAAAGTTGCATGTCCGTTTACCTGAAAATATTGAATTTTGCCGATAACCCTTACTGTTTCAAGCAAGGTAGGGATCCTTTAACGTCCGTAACAACACCCACACACAGGACCTTGCATTGATACCTCTCATCTGAACAAGAGTTTTATGAATAATGCTCGCTAATAATTCATTATTCAGGCAGGCCGTGTCACGATTTGAACTCAGGACCTTGGGTATAGTAGTCACACGCATACCATACTACGCCACGAAGCCGCCTCCTTCCCTACATTGGGTGATTTTTCAACTGCTCCACCGAAGGTACTACATTTGCCAGAAATAAGGTTTTTCTTACCTGAAGAATTTGTGAATTTTGCGAACCTGTAACGAATATATATTCTGTAGCACAATTTCATTGGAAGAATCACATCTATGCATTCTAAAGTCTGTGATACTTTGATTCGTTGTATTTGACACTGTTATATCTGAAAGAAATTTCCTTACAATGGAACTAGAAAATCATGTTTCCGTTTAATTAGCTTAAATGCTTTACCCAGGTACATATTTGTATAACAACATACACTCATTACAAACAGGTTATTAAAAGGAACTAGTACGTTTGTGTTGCCTAATCCACAGGCGGATTATATCCTTTCAGTTGTTAAAATTAAGATAACGCTTGGCGTGAATACGGTCAGAGGTGACGTTCAATTTAGATGAGCCGTTCTTTATAACTTGCACGGGACGAATAACGACGGTCAGCCATTGTAGTTAAGGAGAGTCGTCATTAAGTCTAGATGGCTCTAGTTCTTCAATGGGTTTCTTAATTAGTTTCAATTCAGTCTGTCTTGTTGTATCGATTGAACTGTAGTTCCGGTAGGTTTGCAGTTTCTTAAATGTTGCTATGGGATCTTGATAAACTCTGATTACTTCATCTTTCAATTTCACATAACAATCTTCTTTGAGGGTAATTAGTTTGCTTCCGATTAATGCTTGGTTATTTTCATCTTGGTTGCAGTGGATGGTTGCTATTACTTCTGTTGGGAAAATTGCTATCCATTTGTTATCTGTAACTTTTTGAATTTTCATATTAGTTATTTGCACTTGTTTGGTTTCACAGTTTTCGTAATGATTTGAGAATTTTAATAGTTGTATTTCACAAGGGCTGTCTTCTTGAATGGTTGTTGTCGTCATCGATTGACATAAATATTGGTTTGGTGTTACTTCAGTACATTTTTCGTTTGTATAACCATATCTCAGTTCATTTAGGGATAGGAATTTGGTTTTGGGTATGATTACTTGGTATGTGCTAGTAACTTTCGTTGGAAAAGCAAATAAATGATAATAATTATAATTGTTACTTTCTACTATCTAGATTTCTATTAAAAATATTATTTCGTTATTCTTAATGTTGCTAAAAGTTGTTGCGTTAAAGTAAGGGTGGATATTATTGAGTAAATATTGTAATTTGTATACTGTCTAATTTAATTGGTAGTATACCGGGGTTGTTTTTTATATTTTATGTTATTATTTGGTTGTCCGTTCTACCTGGGTGGAGGTTGACGGTAAGGGTGATGATTGTCCATCTGAAATTACAGGGTGTCTTAGGTTTTTTAAATGAATGTATTTCGTTATTTTACCGTTGTCTACTACTGCTATGTTTTTATCTGATATTTTCTTAATTTTAAATGGTCCTAAATTTCTGGGTGCTGTTTTATGTCGCTTGCTTTGAAAGTTTTTCTCATATACGGTTTGTCCTATTGAAAATTTATTTGAGTCGGTATTTTTATTTCGGGTTGTGGTGATACGTTCCTTATCGTTTTCTAATTTATCTTTTACCTTGTCATAAGTTATTTTTAGTTTCTGTTTGTGGTCTTTCGCATATTGTTGATATACTTCTTTATTGTAGTGTATGTCATAGGGATTTCGTGAATCTGAATGTCCTAGTGTTAATTCTAAGGGTGTAAAATTTGTTGTTGAGTGAATAGTGTTATTATAGGCGATTAGTGCGTATGACATTAAATTGGTTATATGTTCCTTTTATAATTTATTCTTAATAATCGAATTTGTTCTAACAGGGTTAAATGTAATCGTTCAATTAGTCCGTTTGATTCAGGGTGTAGTAGTCACACGCATACCAACTACATTAGATTTCCCAATGCTCCAACTGAAGGTACTACATTGGCCAAGAAGCGAGTTTTTTTTTACATAAAATTTTGAATTTTACCGAACCCTTACTGTTGCAAGCAAGGTAGGGATCTATAATGTACGTGACAACACTTACACACAGGATCTCCATTTTACCTCTCATCCGAACAAGGGTGTATTTTTAAGAAAAATGGTCGCCTAACATTTTCAAGCGGATAGTGTCGGGATTCGAACCCGGGACCTTGGGCGTAGTATTAACACACACACTAACTACGCCACGGAACCGCCTTCTACAGTTAGACCTTACATGTGATTTTCCAAAGCTCCACCCGAAAGTACTACATTGGCAAGGAAGCGGGTATTCCTTTACCTGAAAAATATTGAATTTTGCCGAACCCTTACTGTTTCAAGCAAGGTAGGGATCTTTAACGTCCGTAACAACACCCACACACAGGACCTTCATTATACCTCTCATCTGAACAAGAGTTTTATGAAAAATGCTCGCTTAACATTTTTCAGGCAGGCCGTGTCACGATTTGAACTCAGGACCTTGGGTGTAGTAGTCACACGCATACCAACTACGCCACGAAGCCGCCTCCCTTCCCTACATTTGATTTTTCAATGCTCCACCCGAAGGTACTACATTTGCCAGAAAGCGAGGTTTTTCTTACCTGAAGAATTGTGAATTTTGCCGAACCTGTAACGAATATATATTCTGTAGCACAATTTTTGGAAGAATCACATCTATGCATTTTTAGTCTGTGATATTTGATTCTTGTATTTGACACTGTTATATCTGAAAGAAATAATTCCACAATGGAACAGAAAATCATGACCGTTTAATTAGCTTAAATGCTTTACCCAGAAATATTTAATAACAATATACACTCAGAAAACAGGTTTAAAAAGGAACTAGTCGTTTGTGTTGCCTAATCCATAGGCGGATTATATCCTTTCAGTTGTTAAAATTAAGATAGCGCTTGCGTGAATACGGTCAGGAGGTGACGCGCAAAGCAGATGAGCCGTTCTTTATTTGCACGGGACGAATAACGAGGTCAGCCATTGTAGTTAAGGATGTAGTCAAGACTGCAATTAATCCAGATGGGCTCACGAGTTTTTTTCAAGTGGGGCCTCAGAATAGGTGTGCCGAAATAGGCACAGGAGGGCTGGTCGTTTTGGGACACGGAAGATTCATTCCTGTGACTCCGGCAAGGCACTAGACCACGCTTCTTTTTAAAATGGTTCGAGTCGGTATTTGTTAACGCGCATGAAGTAATTAGAAATATACATATGGAGATTGGAGCAACGTTCGTTAATTAAGAACGTACAGCAGTTGTTCGATTTTTTTTTACATCAAATTTGTAAGCAGAATCCAGAAAATGTGCATCGCTGCTCGATAACAAAGGGGTAACGTCTTCATTAAAAACAGGTATCAACTCTTTCCGTTATTATGTTTGTCAGACTTTAAAAGTGTTCACATAAAATTTTAATCGAAGGTTGTTTAATTATGCTAAATTTTGTGCACGAATAATAACGTGAAGTGTGATTGTTATAAAGTACTAATAAGGTAATTTTGTAAGACACGCGGAACGTTCATGTGTTTAAAGTATTGTTTGTGATTCTAAAGTCCACTTGCTGTTTTTTAACAAAGTTCATTACAGATGTCTAATCTTTAATAAGGTCATTCATTATACCTGAATAAGTTGAAATTTTATTTATCCAAGTTAGCTGCACGTGATTTAAATTTTTTATAAAGAAATAAATTAAACCAATGTGAAATACATGTAAACCAATACACAGATCTGTCCATTGGGTATCAGAAATCTTGTTTTAAAATACTATTAAAATTAAGGTCTTGTTATGTCAAGACAGATTTATAAAGAATTCAATTTTATTATTTTGTATTTGTAACCATATTTAAAAAAACCGAAAAGAGAGAAACTATATTAAATTACATCTTTGGACCCAAGTTTTTTTATTCCATGCACAATTAATTTTAATAAGAATATTTTAGAGAAAATAAATTTTTTGAATAATGAAATTAGACGAATGCTGAAGTAATTTAAAAAAACACATATGTTACAATTGATTTATTCTAGATATCCATTTTTAATTCAAGTACTTTTGGTGTGGTAATTTCAAGATTATCCACTCGTAATTATTAGTATGCTTTTTTATTAAAAAGCACAAACAGTGTCTTTTTAATAGAAAATTTGTTGTGTACTTTTTCCTTCAGGATCATCGAGATTGAAGAGGTTGTAAGTATGTTCCATAGGTTTCCAGATGTGTTAGTTCATTAAGTTGTAAGTTTTTTTACGGTGCTTAAATCCCATGAGTTTCTGTAACTTCTCATAGGAGTATTGAATTTCTTGTGTTGTCCATATACATACAGTGGAGCTCAATTTCCCTTTTTCTTTTTATGTTAGCTTATTGTAGAGTTTAGACCATCCCCACGCCCTTTCTCATTGCTCACCCTTGGGGTAATTCCCACGCCCTTTCTCATTGCTCACGCTTGGGGTAATTCCCAGAATTAGCCGCGAACAAAAAAAAGGATAAAGCTTCACTTGTATCCAACGAGTGGAGGCGAAAAGTGTTTCAAACCCTTGCTGTTCCCAGCAAGGTAGGGATCTTTAACGTGTGTGACAACACCCACACACGGGAACTTCATTATACTCTCATCTGAACAAGGGCGTAGTTTTATGAAAAAAGCTCGCTTAACATTTTACAGCATGCTGTGTCGCAATTTGAACTCAGGACCTTAGGTGTAGTAGTCACACGCATACCAACTACGCCACGGAGCCGCCTCTCTCACAGAGACCCCTACATTTGATTTTCCTATGCTCCATCTGAAGGTACTACATTGGCCATGTAGCGAATTTTTCTTACCTGAAAAATTTTAAATTTTGCCGAACCCTTGCTGTTCCAAACAAGGTAGGGATCTTCAACGTGCGTGACAACACTCACACACGGTAGTTTCATTTTACCTCTTATCTGAATGAGTGCGTATTTTTGTGAAAAATGTTCGTCTAACATTTTTCAAGCGGACCGTCTCGGGATTCGAACCCAACCACAAAGAGACCCTACATGTGATTTTTTTATACTCCACCCGAAGGTACTGCATTTGCCAGGAAGCGAGTTTTTTTCACCTGAAGAATCGTGAATGTTGCCGAGCCTTTGCTGTTCCGAGCAAGGTAGGGATCATTAACGTGCGTGACAACACCCACACACGGGACCTTCATTATACCTCTCATCTGAACAAGGGCGTAGTTTCATGAAAAATGCTCGCTTAACATTTTTCAAGCAGACCGTATCGCAATTTGAACTCAGGACCTTGGGTGTAGTAGTCACACGCTTACCAACTAGGCCACGGAACCGCCCCCCTCAAAGAGACCCCTACATTTGATTTTCCAATGCTCCATCCGAAGGTACTACATTGGCCATGTAGCGAATTTTTTACCTGAAAAATTTTGAATTTTCCCGAACCCTTGCTGTTCCAAACAAGGTCCAATGCTCCACCCGAAGGTATTACATTGCCCAGGAAGCGAGTTTTTTTTAACCTAAAAAATTTTGATTTTTGCCGAACTCTTGCTGTTTCAAGCAAGGTAGGGATCTTTAACGTGCATAATAACACTCGTACACGGTACCTTCATTTTACCTTTTATCCGAACGAGTGCGAATTTTTGTAAAAAATGCTCGTCTAACATTTTTCAATCGGACCGTTGTTACGGTCGTAATTTTCATAACGACATTTGCATTTAGCAGTGTACTTCAAAAGTATATTCTTTCCAAATTAGATTGTATGAATTCGAATAGTGATAGCACGCCGTGTTATCAGGTACCGGTTCCCGGACTAGCTTTGATGGTCTCAACACAATACTCTTGATGACACTCTTGATTCGAATCGAGCAATTTTAATTACGCCGTTGGAACGTTGTATTTCCTCCTTTATTGAAAAGGTTTTGGCGGATTAATTGAAGGAAATTATTCGTTGTGATTTGAAATAATTTTCTTATTTCCTTATTGGGATTTCGGCGATTCGTAAGTATCGAAGAATCTTTCAAATAGATAACTTTTATGCTATTGTAGATCTAAAGTGAATCCTCGACCGTTGTATTTGGTGACCACTTGTACATTTTTCGTTTGTTGTTTTGTACTGGACCCGGAATTGACCGGTAAGAGGTCGTGAATATATTAATGGAAGTTATAGGTTATAAATTTTAGGGTTCCAAGTTCCAAGCGCCAAGTTCCAAGTTCTAAGTCTTCAAATCCCAGTTTGCAGTTTTCAGTCTCGACCTGCAGTTTTCAGTTTAGCCCCAATAATAGCTCCAGTCGTTATTTTGCCGTCGCAACCCTTAGTTGGCTTATGCTAAGATCAGCTTACAACGACTAGTGCAGCTGTAGGCGAGTCGTTCCACATTTAATTTTTCTACTGCAACCGTCTGGTTGATATTGCTTGTTGAAGATTTTTTTTTTTCTTTTGTTTTCATTTAATAACACTTTACTGAAGACTGTTTTGTTTACACATTTATTATAGGGTGGGTTCAGATTTACTAATTTGTAATTTTACATTATTCACAATTTTAACACGTGTGTGAAGTTTAGCCAATGCACCGATCATTATAGGTATAATTATAGTCTATACCAATGCCCTCAGCGTTCAAGGGTCAATCTACGAGGATCCTGGTATACCACCCTTAACATTATTTAATAGTCATTCTGTTCTGCCATCTTGGCGCAGATTTGTTTCAATAGGTTGGCTGAATTGCGTTAAATATAATAGTAAAAGTAGCAGTAAGAGTTATACAATCAGGTTATTTGCTGTTTGTTTATTGAAATTACACCATAACAAGTGGGTGGGTAATTGGAGCCTTTTATATGTTTACTGTTGTTATAAATATATTATATGTTTGTAGTAAAGTGTCAATACTGTATGTAAAAGATAGTTTTGTATTACTCGAGTGTGAGGTGTGAGGAGAATTTTTGCTGATTTGGGTGTTACAGGTAAGCGTGAGGATTTCCTATTTCAGTCCCGTCGGAGTACAGCGGTTATAGATTTAGGTGGCGCTCATTTGGCTGGTTGTTTATGGTCTACCCCACCCCGGCCTCAGTACTGGGTTGGCCCAGGGCAACTACCCGGAAAGGTATTAGTTGCCCTTCCCTCTTTTGTGATTGGTATTGAACTATATCGAGTACGTCCCTGTGTTGTGTTGTTTTGTAGCGTCACACCGTCTCGGAATTAGAACCCAGCCTCAAAGAGACCCTACATGTGATTTTTCAATGCTCCACCCGAAGGTACTACATTTGCCAGAAAGCTAGGTTTTTTTTACCTGAAGAATTATGAATTTTGCCGAACCCTTGCTGTTCCCAGCAACGTAGGGATCATTAACGTGCGTGACAACACCCACACACGGGACCTTCATTATACCTCTCATCTGAACAAGGGCGTAGTTTTATGAAAAATGCTCGCTTAACATTTTTCAAACAGACCGTATCGCAATTTGAACTCAGGACCTTGGGTGTAGTAGTCACACGCATACCAACTACGCCACGGAGCCGCTCCTCTCAAAGAGACCCCTACATTTGATTTCCAATGCTCCACCCGAAGGTATTACATTGGCCAGGAAGCGAGTTTTCTTTACCTGGAAAATTTTGAATTCTGCCGAAGCCTTGCTGTTCCAAGCAAGGTAGGGATCTTTAACGTGCGTGATAATACTCACACACGGGACCTTTATTTTACCTCTCGTCCGAACCTCACAGAAACCGCTGTCAACAGCTGAATTGCTTTTTGAAGCTGAATGATCTGAATTCAACTAGTCACGAAATGGCGGTAAACTCAGATTTTGAGGGAGATTCAAAAGCTGACCATAACAAGCCTCAAACTTTTCCACATTCAGAAAAGTCAATTGTTCTGCGGCCTTCGAGATTAAGAACAATTTTTTTTTTTCGTATTCAAACTTAGTAGACGCTGAGTGCCCAGAGGGGTCGTACTTTGATAATAATACTGCCTGTTCCTGCCTGCCAAAAAACGAAAATTACCTGTTTCAAAATCAACTTCTGAAGAAGCACGTATGAGAGCGATATACAAGACAAATTCTTTATAAAAAATAAAAGAAAATCAAAAAGAAGGATGTAGAGTTGACTACTTACATATAGTCTAAAAATTGTAACGTAGCTAACGAATATAGTCAAACTATGCTTATGGAAACTGTAGGCCCTACTGTAAATGTAAATAAGTAGTCCAATATCTATTTTGCAGATGTTCTTGCCTGACACATTTTGGCAACATATAGTTGATCAAAATAATTTGTACGCTAAGCAACTAAAAAATAATCAGGATTTTGAATTGAGTCTTACGTTGATTCAACTCAAAGCATGTTTAGGAATAATCTTGGTTATTGGATTCCATGAACTTCCTTGAATGAAGCTTTACTGGTCGGAGGATAAAAATTTTCATACAGAACGAATTTTTAGAATAATGCTACTGAAAAGATTTTTGAAATTATTGAGACACTTGCATATCAATGACAATAGGAATTTGACAAAAGTAGGGTTAGATAATTTTGATAAATTATATAAATTGCGCCCTATAGTTGACCATTTGAAAAGAAAATTTATGGAATGGTATCGCCCGTCACGAAACATTTCTATTGACGAGTCCATGATTAGTTTCAAGGGCGTTTTACTATGAAACAATATCTTCCCATGAAATTTGAGAGATGGGCCTGCGTGCCATCAAACGTCTGTATTGTCTCTAAATAGAGACGTAAGTCTGTGTTACTCATGTTGGTTAAGGGTTGTTTTCGATTTTGGAAAATTTAAAAAAATTATTTATTTTTTTTTGAATTAAGCTTTATTTCGCTATTTGTATTGTTACTTTTGCTTCGGATTTATTAATTTTCCGTTTGGGTTGTGAAATTTCAAATTTTGTAAAAATTGGGTTAATTTTCTATTTGTAGCGTTAATTATGCTTTGGATGTATTAGTTTTTCTTTTGGATGAAATAATTTCGAATTTTGTAAAAATTGGGGTTGGTTTTGCTTTTTGTGACGTTAACTTTGGTTTTGGTTTGTTAATTTTTCAATTAGATTAGGTACATAAAAATTTGGTAAAGATTGATGTTTATTTTGTTATTTTTCGGCGTAATTTTTGATTTGAATTTGTTAATTTTCAGTTTGGATTGGGTGGATAAAAATTTGGTAAGAATTTGAGATTAATTTCGTACTTGTAGTATTAGATTTATTAATTTTAAGTTTATATTGCGTCGAGTTATTTTTAAAATCGTAGTCGTTGTTTATTTATATTTAATTACACAATGCGGTGATGTACTTGTGAGATCTGTACTCAATAATGTTGAATTTATTTACCGTAGTCTTGGATTAATTGTTTTATGCAGCTTTTAGTTCGTCTTGAGTTCCTGTTTCTTAAGGAATCTTAAATGGATGGATTTATTCTCGTTTAGCGTTGTTTTAGTTCAGTTCGGTTAACTCGTAATTAATACTCTTCCGTGGGTTTTACTGAGTTGCGTAGTTATGACCTGAGGTTACTTACTTTTGTACTTTACTGTTGAAATTGAATACTAAAGGATGTAATCTTCGTTACTTTGTCACGTACGTTGAGTTAATTGCACTTACAGGTGTTAATAGAAATTATAGGAATTACTTTCCGTACTTTGTATAAAGTGTTACGTCTAGTTTTATTTTAAATACCTCGGTGTTCACAACTTGTAATTGAATCTCCGTACTGTAATTATGAGCGTTTTATGCCGTGTTTGTACTGCAAATTATTTATAGAGTGTTGTGGTGTAATTTTCATGCGCTTCTATAATTCCGTGATAGATTAATACTTATGATGCGAATTGCTTTAGTACTGAAAGTTCCTGAAAGCTATTTCTTTAGTACTGTGCAAGGATTCTGAAAGCGATTTTCTCTGAGTTTTAATTGTATAATAAAGGATGCTTTCTTCGCGTATTTATCTTAGGTGGTTTTAGGTTACTGTAGCAGAGTGTTTTGCTGTGATTTTATAAGGTCAATGGTTTTATTATCGTTCTGTACTGCTTAAACGATTAGTTTTGAAATTAAGTTTGCGTTAGTTTACCGGTTTATAGCGTGCGTTGAATCGCGGTGGTTGATGTTTCTTATTTTGGTGTTTAGTGAATGTGCGCCCGTTATTTTTGGATTATTTTTGAGTTCGTTCTATTAATTATGGTAAGGGTTTCTTTTTAAATTCAATTCTTATTTATTTTAAAAGAAAATTTCTTTTAAACTTCAAGTTTCATTTGCTTTTTAAAGAAAAATTTTATCTCTTTAACATTCGTCTCATAAAATGTTATACAGTCTCGTTTTGAAAATAATTCACTTTGAACTATTTTCAAAAAAAAATATTCATAATAATAAAATACACAAAACAATAGTAATCAATAGTTATAATACTAGCATAAATCAATTATAGTTTTTGGTTTGAAATAAAATTATGGAAATGAACTTACATTAATTTCATCTGTTTCTTTGGTGGGTTCGATCGATTCTGTATCTTGTCCACCTTGGTTTGTTTGTTGGCCTTAGACGATTTTTGTTCCTTGTCCAACTTGGTTTGTTGCTGGATTCAGACTATGCTTGTTCTTCCTCCAACTTGGTTTGGGTTCTGCCAAAATTTCGAATAAAAATTCTTGGTCACCAATCTTCCGATTTTTGGATTTTCAGTGCCCTTTTGACATCCGTTACGACTGCGCCAGTTAAAGTTCGGGCCTTTGGAGCTGGTTTTTTAAAAACACTTTGACTTTAACAAATTTATATTTGGAATTTGTACATAATAACTTTATAAAAAATTAATTAATTGTACAGGTGAGTAGCTCAAACAACGAAGTATGGAGTTTGGAGACTGACTGCCGGGCATTGAGCTCCCGGGCTTTTTATAATAACCTGCCCTCCACACGGCTGTGGGAACTTGCAGATCTCATGTCTGCGTTTCTCTTAATTGTACACTTTATTACAATGTAACAACTTAATTCTAAGTAACTGCGGTATGTTGACCGCCTGTGACCTGCCACCTGCAGTATCACTGCCCTCACGGATGCAAAGTTGCATGTCCGTTCACATGAACTGTCGATAACCTCTCTGGGTTATCCTTGTGTTACAATGTTGCATTGAACTTATACTTTTACTTAATAATTTCTAATAATTCCTATTAGATTCAATATATCAATATATATATATATATATATATATATATATATATGTGTAATTGGGGATACATAACTCGTGTAGGAATTCAAACGCGAGATCTTGAGTGTAGTAGTCACACGCATACCAACTACATTAGATTTTCCAATGCTCCAACTGAAGGTACTACATTGGCCAAGAAGCGAGTTTTTTTTTGCATAAAAATTTTGAATTTAACCGAACCCTTACTGTTGCAAGCAAGGTAGGGATCTATAATGTACGTGACAACACTTACACACAGGATCTCCATTTTACCTCTCATCCGAACAAGGGTGTATTTTTAAGAAAAATGGTCGCCTAACATTTTTCAAGCGGATCGTGTCGGGATTCGAACACGGGACCTTGGGCGTAGTATTCACACACATACCAACTACGCCACGGAACCGCCTTCTACAGTTAGACCTTACATGTGATTTTCCAAAGCTCCACCCGAAAGTACTACATTGGCCAGAAAGCGAGTATTCCTTTACCTTAAAATAATGAATTTTGCCAAACCCTTACTGTTTCAAGCAAGGTAGGGATCTTTAACGTGCATGACAACACCCACACACAGGACCTTCATTATACCTCTCATCTGAACAAGGGCGTAGTTTTATGAAAAATGCTCGCTTAACATTTTTCAGGAAGACCGTGTCACGATTTGAACTCAGGACATTGGGTGTAGTAGTCACACGCATACCAACTACGCCACGAAGCCGCCTACCTCCCCTACATTTGATTTTTCAATGCTCCACCCGAAGGTACTGCATTTGCCAGAAAGCGAGGTTTTTTTTAATTGAAGAATTGTGAATTTTGCCGAACCCTTGCTGTTCCCAGCAAGGTAGGGATCTTCAACGTGCGTGACAACACCCACACACGGGAACTTCATTATACTTTTATCTGAACAAGGGCGTAGTTTTATGAAAAATGCTCGCTTAACATTTTTCAAGCATGCCGTGTCGCAATTTAAACTCAGGACCTTACGTGTAGTAGCCACACGCATACCAACTACGCCACGGAGCCGCATCTCTCAAAGAGACCCCTACATTTGATTTTTCGATGCTCCATCCGATGGTACTACATTGGCCATGTAGCGAATTTTTCTTACCTGAAAAATTTTGAATTTTGCCGAACCCTTGCTGTTCCAAACAAGGTAGGGATCTTCAACGTGCGTGACAACACTCACACACGGTAGCTTCATTTTACCTCTTATCTGAATGATTGCGTATTTTTGTTAAAAATGCTCGTCTAACATTTTTCAAGCGGACCGTCTCGGGATTCGAACACAACCACAAAGAGACACTACATGTGATTTTTCAATACTTCACCCAAAGGTACTGCATTTGCTAGGAAGCGAGTTTTTTTTACCTGAAGAATCGTGAATGTTGCCGAGCCTTTGCTGTTGTGAGCAAGGTATGGATCATTAACGAGCGTGACAACACCCATACACGGGACCTTCATTATACCTCTCATCTGAGAAGGGCGTAGTTTTATGAAAAATGCTCGCTTAACATTTTTCAAGCAGACCGTATCGCAATTTAAACTCAGGACCTTGGGTGTAGTAGTCACACGCTTACCAACTAGGTCACGGAGCCGCCTCCCTCAAAGAGACCCCTACATTTGATTTTCCAATGCTCCATCTGAAGGTACTACATTGGCCATGTAGCGAATTTTTTTACCTGAAAAATTTTGAGTTTTGCCGAACCCTTGCTGTTCCAAACAAGGTAACGATCTTCAACGTGTGTGACAACACTCACACACGGTACCTTTATTTTATCCCTCATCCGAACGAATGCGTACTTTTGTGAAAAATGCTCACCTACCATTTTTTAAGCGGACCGTGTCGGGATTTGAACCCGGGACCTTGGACGTAGTAGTCGCACGCATACCAAATACGCCACGGTACCGCCCCCCTCAAAGAGACCTTACATTTGATTTTCCAATGCTCCACCCGAAGGTATTACATTGGCCAGGAAGCGAGTTTCTTTTAACCTAAAAAATTTTGATTTTTGCCGAACTCTTGCTGTTTCAAGCAAGGTAGGGATCTTTAACGTGCGTGATAACACTCGCACACGGTACCTTCATTTTACCTCTTATCCGAACGAGTGCGTATTTTTGTAAAAAATGCTCGTCTAACAATTTTCAATCGGACCGTCTCAGAATTCGAACCCGGCCTCAAAGAGACCCTACATGTGATTTTTCAATGGTCCACCCGAAGGTACTACATTTGCCAGAAAGCTAGGTTTTTTTTACCTGAAGAATTATGAATTTTGCCGAACCCTTACTGTTCCCAGCAAGGTAGGGATCTTTAACGTGCGTGACAACACCTACACACGGGACCTTCATTATACCTCTCATCTGAACAAGGGCGTAATTTTATGAAAAATGCTCGCTTAACATTTTTCAAGTAGACCGTGTCGCAATTTGAACTCAGGACCATAGGTGTAGTAGTCACACGCATACCAACTACGCCACGAAACCGCCCCTCTCAAAGAGACCCCTACATTTGATTTCCAATGCTCCACCCGAAGGTATTACATTGGCCAGGAAGCGAGTATTTTTTTACCTGGAAATATTGAATTTTGCCGAATCCTTGCTGTTCCAAACAAGCTAGGGATCTTTAACGTACGTGATAACACTTTCACACGGGACCTTTATTTTACCTCTCGTTCAAACCTCACAGAAACCGCTGTCAACAGCTGATTTGCTTTTTGAAGCTGAATGATCTGAATTTAATTAGTCACGAAATGGCGGTAAACTCAGATTTTGAGGAAGATTCAAAAGCTGACCATAACAAGCCTCAAACTTTTCCACATTCAGAAAAGTCAATTGTTCTGCGGCCTTCGAGATCAAAAACAAATTTTTTTTTCGTATTCAAACTTAGCAGACTCCGAGTGCCCAGGGAGGTCGAACTTTGATAATAATACTGCCTGTTTCTGCCTGCCAAAAAACGAAAATTACCTATTTCAAAATCAACTTCTGAGGAAGCACGTATGAGAGCGATATACAAGACAAATTCTTTATAAAAAGTAAAAGAAAATCAAAAAGAAGGATGTAGAGTTGACTACTTACATATGGTTTAAAAATTATAACGTAGCTAACGAATATAGTCAAACTATGCTTATGGAAACTGTAGGCCCTACTGTAAATGTATACAGAGTGGTAGAAAAGTCCCGGAACGGTCAAATATTTTGGGAAATACTTATCGCATCAAAAAAAGAAAAAATACGTGTTCAATATTTTTTAAAAGCTATCCAATGACACCAAAATTGAACCTCCACCCCCACCCCCTAGGGGCAGAAGGGGCAACTATAAAAGTTTAAGTGGAAACCCCCATTTGTTATTGCAGATTCGGATTCGCCACAAAATGTTAGTCATAATTTTTTTAGGTTTTTGTAGATGGCGGTGCGATTGACAAAAATCAACTATTTCTAGAAGAATTGATGGATCAGAAAATAAAAGAAGTAAAATAATAAATTATTTATTTCATACATAACGAAATTACCGCCGAAGGTGTTCAAATTGACCACCTCTCGTCGCGCTTTTAGGTCTTCCAGATCTTGGTTCATCCTTCACCGAACCAGTTCAACTCACAGTAGATTTAGAAATCGGTTGACGTTCCGCATTGACTTCATTGAATAAATCTGCAACTTGCTGCAATTATCTTTCTTTATCTCCATACCCCCGCATCATCAGGACAATTATTCTTTTTCTTTCAGACAGAGACATCACGAAATAATATCAAAAGTTAGTAACAAAATGAATACTAAAAATGAATGTAATTCTGACATTTTTCGATTTCAAATGTTTTTGTACCCTATTTTGGTTTTGTCAATTACAACGCCTTCTATCATCCAAAATGGCTTGCATCGTAGGTCAATTTGGGGTAATTTATCCTGCGGAATCCGAATCTGCAATAACAAATGGGGGTTTCCACTTAAACTTTTAAAGTTGTCCCTCCCCTACCCCCAGGGGATGGGGGTGGGGGTTCAATTTTGGTGTCATTGGATAGCTTTTAAAAAAATATTGAACACGTATTTTTTCTTTTTTTGATGCGATGAGTATTTCTCAAAATATTTGACCGTTCCGGGACTTTTCTACCACTGTGTATACAAATAGTCCAATATCTATTTTGCTTGACACATTTTGGCAACATATAGTTGACCAAAATAATTTGTAAGCTAAGCAACTAAAAAATAGTCAGGACTTTGAATTGAGTCTTACGTTGATTCAACTCAAAGCATGTTTGGGAATAATCTTGGTTATTGGATTCCATGAACTTCCTTCAATAAAGCTTTACTGGTCGGAGAATAAAAATTTTCATACAGAATGAATTTTTAGAATAATGCTACTGAAAAGATTTTTGAAATTATTAAGACATTTGCATATCAATGACAATAGGAATTTGACAAAAGTAGGGTCAGATAATTTTGATAAATTATATAAATTGCGCCCTATAGTTGACCATTTGAAAAGAAAATTTATGGAATGGTATCGCCCATCACGAAACATTTCTATTGACGAGTCCATGATTGGTTTCAAGGGGCATTTTACTATGAAACAATATCTTCCCATGAAACCAATCAAACGTGGATTCAAACTGTGGGCATGCTGTTGTGCAGAGAAGTCCCGACACGGTCCGCTTGAAAAATGTTAGGCGAGCATTTTTCGCAAAAATACACCCTCGTTCGGATGAGAGGTAAAATGGAGGTCCCGTGTGTGAGTGTTGTCACGCACGTTAAAGATCCCTACCTTGCTTGAAACAGCAAGGATTCGGCAAAATTCAAAATTTTCCAGGTAAAAAAAAACTCGCTTCCTGGCCAATGTAGTACCTTCGGGTGGAGCATTTGAAAATCACATGTAATGTTGTGCAGAGAATGGATATCTATTAGATTTTAATATTTGCACAGGCAAAAGTGAAGATAAGTCGTCAATGGGTTTAGGTGAAAAGGTTGTTACAACATTTGTACAACCATATCTTGGAAAAAATTATTGTTTTTATTTTGATAATTTTTTTAGTAGCATACCTCTTATTGACCGTCTTTTACAAGATAATATATGTGCATGTGGAACAATAAAACAAACCCGCAAGCAATATCCCAGTGACTGCATAAAAATGGACAACAAACTTGTAAAAGGACAATTTGATTTTGCACAAGCAGCAAAATCGCGGAACAAAATCCGTGTCAGTTGTGTCTTCTATGCATAATGCATCCACAACTGTTCCTGTTTTGCGGTAAAATAATAAAGACTTTCGTCAAACTGTCAATTTCCCTGAAATGATCGGCACGTACAACATACACATGGGTGGAGTAGATGTTTTCGATTAGTACATGTCTTTCGATTGTGTAAATCAAAAATCTCGTAGGTGGTGGATCAAAATTTTTTATTACCTATTTGAAGAGTGTGTTGTATACAGTTATATTTTGTACAAAAAGACAATGTGTGCAAAAAAACGAACCTATAAGCCATCTAAACTTCCGATCTCTACTGGTACATGACCTCGTTAGTAATTTTTCAAGTAGATAACGTGTTGGTTATGCCACTGCCAAGAAAGAGAAATAATCCCAATGGAATTCATGCGATTAAAAAACTTTACGGTTATCAAATGTAGGTGATCATATCCCGGATAAAATAAAAACATACAGAAGATGCGCTCACTGTAGCAATAAGAAAAAAGAAAAACTAAGCAATATGATTTGCATAAAATGTAATGTTGCGCTGTGCAAAGAATGTTTCTCCATTTCATAAGCCTTACATGTGATTTTCCAATGCTCCACCCGAAGGTACTACATTGGCCAGGAAACGAGTTTTTTTTACTTGGAAAATTTGGAATTTTGGCCAACCCTTGCTGTTCCAAGCAAGGTAGGGATCTTTAACGTGCGTGACAACACTCACACACGGGACCTCCGTTTTACCTCTCATCCGAACGATGGTGTATTTTTGTGAAAAATGCTCGCCTAACATTTTTCAAGCGGACCGTGTCGGGATTCGAACCCGGGACATTGAGCGTAGTAGTCACACGCCCATGTCATAAGCCGCAAATAATAATTAGTTTCGTCTTTATTGATAATTGCAAATTTTTAGTGTATATTTTTCTCATGGATTTGCGAGTGGGATAATATTTTCCCAAAGAAATGCTTATATCCATTATTGGATTTAAGTTTCTTTGGGATGTATAGTTCCCACCTCATATTTTTTTTCAATAAATAAAAAAAAATATTGTTTTTATTATTTATTTTAGATGCATGTAGCTATGTAGGTGTCGTAAAGAAAATATTTTCCAAAAATGTAACTGCCCAGTCTTTTGTCATTAAAAGGTTAAAGTGATTAACATGTTTATAGCATATTAAATCAATGTATATGCCTTATCATTTATAACAGTTCTGAAGCACCTAGTTCCATTAAGGATACTTTGTAATTCTTAACGGAATCTTTTGAAATTTAAAAGACGGTTTTGTTTTGTTTGAATATAAAATGAAAAATAGTTTGAAGTTGGGTATTTTATATGCAAAACTCATACATAATCTCATTAAGGTTAATTGCCCCAGCGTCCCTCCGAGCACTTCTTAATTAAGGCCAGAGAGGTAGCGTTATCAAAAAATCCATTTCTATTTGTACAAACATTGTCTATTTCATGATCGCTTCTGACCAGGACAATTTTGGGTGTTCAGGTATTAGAGATAGTCTACAAAGCCTTCAGTGTAATAAATTTTATCTGCATCAAAAACTATCGAATAAAATATGTTTCAAAGTAAACAATACTTTTTCTTTATAGAATGATCCAACTACACTAAAAAGTGAACATATATTCCAAACTAAAACATATGATAAATCGCAATTCCATATTAACTAAGCACTTTCAACTTATCCCAACTTCTAGATATTTAAAAGATAACTTTGAAACTTTCTGCAGCTTAATACTGGAAATAACACAATGCTCGAAGCTGTAGAAACTACTTCTTTATAATTCCTTTGTCCTGAAGCAGCCTTAAACTTTTTAACTTGTGAAAGCAAGCTTTTCAATTTAGAGATAACGAGCTTCCTCTTTCGTGACCAACTGGTGGTTATGCTATTTCAGGATGCTAAAGCTTTTGTCTTCTCGCTTGATTGTAACCTTTTTCTACACTGTTGCAACATTACTAACGATATCTAATGTCTTCCTCACTACCTTAGAAAACTACATTGGAAGCAAGATATATTTCTAGAAGGGACGAAGCAAGGGATTTTGCAGGTTATTTACATTAATTGTAAGTACGAATAGTTGTGAGTAATGTTGGAACAAATCGCAATTGAAGCAGAAAAAACAAGTCAATATTGAATAAAGGTAGCTAGGTACAAATGATACATAACGGTTGTTATTTTTAACGTTTAATCTACTTCATATGTAACGCAAAAGATTTGATCGTGGTATTCGGTTTTTGCCTGATGTGCGGGTATGTTTCTTTCATTCGGGACTTGCTGCGGATCATCCTAAAGAGTATATATCGTTTTTGATTGAATTGCGGGGATGTTTCTTTTATTCTGGGCTTGCTATAGATCATTCACGCAGTTTTAAAAAAATGGTTAATAATTCTTATAGTTAGACCTGAATCGATAACTTTAAATTCGTAGATTTGCTCGTGGTATTCTGTTTTTGCCTGAATTGCGGGTATGTTTCTTTTATTCTGAGCTTGTTATAGATCGTCCTAGAGAATTTGGTTCGGGTCCGATCCACGCAGTTTAAAAAAAAACGGTTAATAATTCTTATAGTTAAATCTGAATCGATAACTTTAAACTCGAGGATTTGATCGTAAAATCCTGTTTTTTGCCTGAATTGTGAGTATGTTACTTTTATTCTGGGCTTGCTACAGATTGTCCTAAAGAGTTTGGATCGGATCAGATCTTTGCAGTTTAAAAAAAACGGTTACGAATTTTTATTGTTAGACCTGAACCGAAAACTTTAAACTCGAAGATTTTCTCGTTAGATTCCGTTTTTGCTTAAATCGCGGGTATGTTTTTTTTTATTTGGGGCTTGCTGCGCATTGTCTTAAAGAGTTTGAATCGGGTCCTACCTACGTAGCTTTAAAAAATGAACGGTTCTGCATATTTATAGTTAGGCCAGAAACGACAACTTTAAACTCGAAGTTTTGGCCGTGGTTTTCTATTTTTGATTGAATTACGGGTATGTCTCTTTTATTCGGGGCTTACTGCGGATTGTTTTAAAGAGTTTCGATCGAATCCGACTTACGCAGTTTTAAAAGAAAAAACGTTTATGAATTTTAATAGTTAGACCAGAATCGACAACATTAAACTCGAAGATTTGCTCATGGTATTCTGTTTTTGCCTGAATTGGGGACATGTTTCTTTTAATGGGGCTTGCTTCGGATCGTCCTAAAGAATTTGGATCGGATCAGACCTGCGCACTTTTAAAAAAACGGTTATGAATTTTTGTATTTAGATCTGAATCAACAACATTAAACTCGAAGATTTGCTCGTGGTATTCGGTTTTTGTCTGAATTGCCGGTATGTTGCTTTTATTTGGCACTTGCGTTGGATCGTCATAAAGAGTTCGGATAGGATCAGACCTGTGCAGTTTAAAAAAAAAGGTTATGAATTTTTAATTTAGACCTGAATCGACAACTTTCAACTCGAAGATTTGCTCGTTGTATTCGGTTTTTGCCTGAATTGCGGGTATGTTTCTTTTATTCGGGGCTTACTGCGGATCATCTTACAGACTTTGGATCAGACCCGACATACGCAGTTTAAAAAAAATAAACGGTTCTGAATTTTTATTGTTAGGCCAGAATCGATAACTTTAATCCCAAAGTTTTGCCCGTGGAATTCTGTTGAGTTTGAATCGGGTTCAACCCACGCAGTTTAAAAAAATCGATTATGAATTTTTATAGTTAGGCCAAAAACGACAACTGTAAACTCAAAGTTTTGCCCTTGGAATTCTGTTTTTGATTGAATTGTGGGTATGTTTCTTTTATTCGGGGCTTGCTAAGGATCGTTCTAAAGAGTTTAGATCGGGTCCGACCCATGTAGTTTTAGGAAGAAAACCATTATGAATTTTTATAGTTAGGCCAAAAACGACAACTTTCAACTCAAAGTTTTGTCCGTGGTATTATGTTTTTGATTAAATTGCGGGTATGTTTCTTTTATTCGGGGCTTGCTACGGATCGTCCTAAAAACTTTGGATCAGATCCGATCTACGCAGTTTAAAAAAAAAAGGGTTCTAAATTTTTATAGTTAGGCCAATATCGACAACTTTAAACTCGAAGTTTTGTCCGTGACGTTCTGCTCTTACCTGAATTGCGGGTGTGTTTACTTTATTCGGGGCTTGCTACGGATCGACCTAAAGAGTTTGGATCGGCTTCGACCTACGCAGTTTAATGAAAAAAAAGTGTACGAATTTGTATAGTTAGACCTGAATCAACATCTTTAAACTCGAAGTTCTGCCATCATGTTCTGCTAAATAAAATTGATAGGTTAAAATTTAAAACTGACATATATCGAACATCTTGGGTCCGTGACTCGTATGAGCAAAACCGAGCAACATAAGCAGGAAGTAACGGAACATTGAACGATCGTAAGAAAACAATAAAAGAGGATATTATATACGGAATGTTTGAATTCGGTTGAAGTAAAATGGTTTTTAGATTTAAAATTGCCACTTCCATATTGCACGGATAATGCTAAAAATACAAGATGAAAAATATATTCCGCTGATTATTAAGTATGTAGAACGACCAATCATCTATCACCAATCACGGTATTCCTTTTCGAGATAACGAAACCTAGAAACTCTTTTTGGAATGAAGTGCAAGGTAGAGCTCAGGCTACTTTTACTCTCAGCACCATTCACAATCTTTCTCCACATCCCTAGGTTCCTATATACTTCCTTTACATCTGCTACATTCATACGTTGCTTTTGGCATGCTACTTCTAGCCTGTCGTTCTTTTAGAACCTCCTCCACTATATCCAACCACCTTTTACGCCGTCCGTCCCTAACAGCTCTGCCATTCAGCTTACTTGCATGTATACGCTTGGCAAGTCTATCCTCATTTATTCTTTCCACGTGCCCAAACCATCTAACCATGCATCGCTCGCTCAACTTCTTAAGGATCACTTGCACCCCACACTCTGCTCTGACCCATTCGATTGGCAGTTTGTCTCTCAATGTTTTTCCGCACATGCTTCTTAGAAACCTTATTCCTGCAGCATTTATACGACTAACATCCTTCTTCTGCAAGGCCAACGTTTCGCTTCCATACTAAATAGTTGGCACAATCACTGTTCGTAACTCACCTCTATTCACAGAATAATACGACTTTTCCAAATCTACAAATGCTGCATACATTTTTTTTTCGGCATGCACACACTATTTGACAATTTGTTGCATTGCGAACATCTGATCCTTACATTCTATTCCAGTCATAAAACCACATTCAACGTACCATATCTTGCTCTGCGTTCTCTTGCGATCTCCCAATCACAATTTTTTCCATACACGTTACTAAGTACACTCAACAGACTTATTTCACAGTAATTTTTGCTTTCATACTTGCTGCATTTACCTTTGTCCAAAGAGATAATGATCGCACTCTTCCTATCTTCAGGCACCTTCACTTATTTTTTTATTTACTTAATATTTTTTGTTTTAAGCTCTACCTAGGCCATTAGCCCATCCTAGCTTGTACAGTCTAAGTGTAGGAACATAATAATGGTGATAATTTAAAAAATAGATTTCTTCTTTAAAGATGATTTTAAATTATTGTGTGTGAAAGTCTGTTGCTGTGATTGGTGTTTTGGTGAGGTACGTCCCCTTTTCTTCGTAGTGCCTGGATGTATAATGTAGGGGAGTAAGCAAAGGTGTTGTGTATTTTGTAGAGTATGGGATGTGGGGTAGGTTATGTATTAGAGTGTTTAAGTGTTTATTGGGGTTTTATGTTTAGGATGTCTGTGAGGAATTTGCTTAGTAGCTCAGGATCGTGCGTAATGAGGTGTGTTATGCTAGGTAGTGAGGTATAGGAATCTAGGGTTAGTGCGGATTTAAAGTTTGAGCGAAAGGTGGATAGTAGTGTGGAGTTGTCGCAAGGACAATATGGGAATGGTGTGATGTTGAAGGAGTGAAGTTTTTATCGAAATTTGCTGTGAAAGATTAGGAATTGTATTGTTTGAAGGCTGGAGTGGGATACGTGTTGTGGGATTTCTAGTAGTTCGGGAAACAGGTCGTATGTGTATCTGCCGAATGGGGATGTGGACCAGAGTTGTTGCCAGGAATGGATTAACGATGAACGAATGCGGGTTTTAATGTTGGATATAGGCAGTGTCTTGCATTCGCTAGGAGTTGGGATGGTGTCGTGGAGTTGGATTGGAAGGTCGCGCTTCAGGTTACGGATTTGTAAGGCTGCGTCGAATTGTAATTCTATGGAAGAATAGTATATAGGACTAGTGTGGGTGTGGTTCTGTATGGGCGAGATCTATATAGCAGGAAAGGGCGGATTATTGTATTTAATTTCGTTCTAGGAAAGGGTGGGGTTAATGTCAAGCAGGTATCAGATGCATACTATATGATATAGATTATAATTTAGGAAAGAATCAGGGCACAAGTGTCTGTTGATAGATGTATTGAAGTTGGGAGTGATTGGTGGAGGTTCTTTAGTATGATCTGTGTTTTTGTTCTTAGTTTGGTTAAGTGCGCGCGTGTGTGATAGTCGGGTATATACATTACTCAAATTTAGACCAGGGTAGAAAATTAATTAATCACATCAAATAATTTTAATCACCGTGTATAAGGAAGCTTTGGGAAAAGGTACGCGTTATTAAAACCGTGAAGCATAAAAATTCATTCGTTTCATTAAAAATAAGGGAGTTAAATTATTTACTAGACGCTTTATATAAAAAGAAGCAGAATTAAAATGCTCAATTTTAATGTAGTTTAATTATTCCAAGTAAAGAATCAAATAGAAATTACTTGCAAAATTTATATTAATTAACTCAATTTTAAGTAACCGGTATTAAACAAAATGTACAAATAATAATTAATATTTAATTAGGATTCACTAAAAATTAAAGGGTAAAAGTCAACGCCATTCATTATTGTTTTAATTGGAGTTAATTGAACCGTTAGTAACATAATATGCATAAAAGCGTGTAAAAACCCAATAGTATTCAAATCGTAGAAGTGTTATTTAGAAGTATTATGTTTGAACACCTGCGTATTTTTAAAAGTCACGTTCTGCTTAAATCTTGTAGATAACAAATGGTTACAGAGAATGTTGAAGAAACCGTCGCTTAATATTCACAGGAAATGCTAATAAAGTGGGTTATTTAACAGTCCACGTGGACTGAAATAACTGATAGTAAAGAGTATCGATTTGTACCACTCAGAACAGGGTAGATAGAGACGGATAATATGCGCGGGACAGAGACACAGATGGTAAAAGGCGTAATTTGAGCAACGTCACGAGAACGGCGATTGGTTGAAAATCGGATGCAGATATGAGGTGTAAACGTAACGATTTCGATACAAAATTAATTAGTTATTCTCGGACGCGTTGCGAGCCGTGTGAAAATTTCTGAGATTTTCAACTGGCGCGTGTGCAAAGTTAATAGAATCGCGTGCCCGACTATCGAAAAGGGAACGTAGAATGCGAAATTCTAAGAATTGTCCGTTTTGGGGACAAAAGCGACGAACAGGCTAGCCGATATATAAATCCGGACGTTAAACAGTTTTGCTCTCTTAGATTTTGATTATTCGATGCTTTAAAAAGTGCTCGTAGATTTTAGATTTTGATACTTTAAACAGTTTGCTCTTATATTTTGGTGATTATTGAACACTTTAAAACAGTTTGCTCTTTACGTGCTACGATGAAAGTTAGTTAGTGCATTTAAAAAAGAAGATACAAGGTAATAAAGTCTAGTTATATTGGCGAGTATTACTGTACCAACTATCGAAATTGTAACGATAAATGAATAAACAAAAGTAGGCAGTTTTGGCGTATAGCGTGAAAGAAGTATGAATTTCTTTGCTATTTTCGGGGGTGTTAATAATCAAATGTTATTCGTAATCGTGAGTGGATCCACAAAACAAGTTCAGATATACATAGATGAGTTCCTGAAAAGCCCTGAAACAATTTTAGATGAATGGTGGTGTAGAGAAAATTTTTAAAAGCGACCAGTAATCCGAGGACCTAAACCTAACCCAGTTGGAATGGTGTGATTAACAGAGGACGATGTACATTGGAGCCACGAGTGCATTAACCTTCAGGTAACTTATGCTTTGTTGTTCGATTTTTGATGTTTTGGTGTGTGTTGAATAACTTTATAATTTATTTACTTAAAATGGACAGTAGTGAATTTGTACTACCTCAAATTTTTAATTTTAAGGTGAAATTTTCTTGTTTAAGTAGAAAGGAGTATTTAGTATTGATGTTCTGGATTATGATGAAAATTTGGGTCTGTCTTTGAGCTCAATTAGACTAACCTCTTTGATTAACGTAAAGGGGTGGGAGATGCTCCCTTTGTACTCAGACTCAGGTCTGCAAATATTGTTAAATTAATCAGTAGGCATCCTACAAGGACTTTAATTCTGGATGCAAATTAAAATGATGACAAATTTAATCTTGAAATTTTATGATACTGAAATTTATGCTATAATTTAATTTTGAAATTTTAATGTATTATGAATATTGATGTAAATAGAGTTAACGTTGATGTTTGTGGTAGGAATGTGTTTGTTTTTTTTTTATGAATGAGGATGAAAGTTTTAACTAGGTGAGCAGCCGAGGCGGAAAGAGTAAAGAGGCGATTATCAGAAGAGATTCAACAGGGCGAGAATCACAGCAAATCTTGGTGCCAAATTCGAGAGATTCGAATATTTTTTTTTACTTTGGTGAGGCTTTTTGTAGGATACACAGCAATATATATACACTAATTGACATTGTTTGAATCTTGGTTAATTAATTAACGTAAAGGGGTGGGAGATGCTCCCTTTGTACTCAGACTCAGGTCTGCATATATTGTTATATTAATTAGTAGGCATCCTACAAGGACTTTAATTCTGGATGCACATTAAAATGATAACAAATTTAATCTTGAAATTTTTTGATACTGAAATTTATGCTGAATTTTAATTTTGAAATTTTAATGTATTGTGAATATTGATGTAAATAGAGTTAACGTTGGTGTTTGTGGTAGGAATGTGTTTTTTTTTTTATGAATGAGGATGTAAGTTATCTATGGGAGCAGCCGAGGCGGGAAGAGGACAGAGGCGATTATCAGAAGAGAATTACAGCAAATCGTAGCGCCCAAAAGTGAGGCCTGAGTTCAAAATAAAATTTTTTTGTGATTTTATTCCAGGAAACTGGCGAGGCTTTTTGTACATTTTACAGCATTTATGACGGCCCAGCGATGGGGCTCGATTTGAAAACCTTAGTTGAAGATTAATGGTGAGGTTTCACAGCAATATATATATATATATATATATATATATATATATTTATAAGGAGTTGTGGGTTTCAGGCCTAAGCATCGTACGTAAAGGGAGAATTTAAGCGAAGTGTTTAAAATCTTGATTTTGGGAGGACGTTGTAGATTTAGGAAGTCTTTCAGTAGGAGGAGTTTTGATTTTGATAGAGATAGTGGTTGTTTATTTAAGAGGGGCCACGATTCTATGTAAGATGCCAGTGTTACGGCTGTTTGTTCAATGGAGGATCTAGAGTTACCGTGGATGAGGAATGTGACATCATCTGTGTATGCGAGGGTGGTGACGTTGGGTATGTTGCGTAAAGGATTAATGGTTATGTTCCAGAGGGTGTGGGATAAACAGGAGCCTTGAGGGCATTCTTGAGAAAGGGATTTGGATATGCGGTAGTAATTTGAGGTTAGGGATGCTGTTCTTGAGGTTAGGAATGAGTTAATTATTTTGCACAGGTTTGAAGGAAAGTGGGATAATTTGGTTTAGCGGGTTAGGCCACCACAGGAAGTCAAAAGCGGATTTGAAGTCAAGAAAAATCGCGATAGTGTACTTGGATGTGGAGTTTTTAACGTAGAAAACTAGGAGGCTGTTGGTTTTCTCAGCACTGTGGTTGTGTCTAAAGCCGTGTTGAGATGGAAATAGGATGTTGTGGTGCATGAAATGGGAATTGATTTTGTGAAAGATGGTTTTCTCCAGGAGTTTGCCTAATGTAGGGAGATGTGCAATTGGGCGATAGGTTTTTGGGTCTTCTGGTGGCTTGTCAGGTTTTAGGATGAGGGTTATTGATGCGGATTTGAAGGGTTCAGGAACGGTTCCTGTGGATAGACGTTTTTTGAAGAGGGTGTAGATGAGATTTCTGATTATAGGCCATAATGGTTGTAGAATTAAATTTGTAATAAGGTCTGATCCAGGAGCACTTTTTGGATTGAAGTTGTTGACTAAGGTATCTAGTAGGGTAATGTCAAGGTCTTGGTTCGGCGTCTGATGGAGTGCAGGAATCGTTTTCTAGTTGTTGTTGAGGGTAGGTGTTTACGCCGTTGTAGTCAAAAGGGATTGCAGCGTAGAGTGAGGTGTGTAGAGACGTCTCGTAGTCTATGAGGGAGTTATATATTGGTGCTGTTAGGATGTGGGTACGGGACGGTTTGATTAATTTGCGGTAGGTGGTCCAAGGGTTTCCGTCGTGGTCAGTTATGATCTTGTGTAGTTGCTGTTTTTTGGCGTCTATGATGAGTGATTTGTATTCTCGTCGTATAGTGTACGGAATGTATTGAAAAGTAGTTGTATGTTATCAGGGTTGTTGTTATTGCGGCGTGCTTGTTATAGTTGGTGTCGTTGTTGTGCCAGGTAACTTCGTTTGGCTGTCAGTGTGGGGGTCAACCAGGGTGTCGATCATTGTATGCGTGTTGTCTTCGGTATGGTAGTCTGTGCGGCAGTTAGAATATTTGTTGTGATTAATTGCGTGAGTTCGTTTACATAAAGATCGTTTATGGTGTGTGTGGGAAATTTGGTAGTAGGGTAGTTAGGGTTTCTTGACATTTTTTCCAGTCAGCTTTGAAAGTATTGAAAGTATCGGATATGGCAAAAGATCTAGCGGGTAGGTTCGGAAGAATCGTAAAAGTTATAGGGTTATGGTCACTAGTGGTGTGCATGCGTGAAGTTTTCCAGGAGTGGATTAGGTGTGATGCTGAAGCAGTAGTGATGGTATGGTCAATGTAGGACGTGCCTGTGGCTGTTTCGCAGATTGGGATATGTGAAGGTGTGTTGTGTATGTAAAGGTGTCTGAGTGTAATAAAATCTTCTAATTTGTTTCCCATTCGTGTCTGTGAATGTGTTATACCACAGGGTGGATTTGGAGTTGGTGTCTGCAGCTAGTATGATCGTTTTGTTATGTAGTGAGTCTTGAGTTGTGTCAAGGTAGTGTAAGTGGACGGCAATGTCTGTTTCGTATTGGAAGTAGGAGGATTTGAGGTATGTGGTACCAGATGCCCAATGGAGTTCTATAACTGTGGTGAATTGTGTGGACAAGGAGCGGTGATAAGAGGCATCTAAGTTTGCATCAGTGACTATGATAGTGGATGTGTAATTAGGATTTGTTGGGGTTGGATGTATGAATGTTCGATAGCGATTTGGAATATTTAGAATATTGTGATTGTGGAGGTATGGCGCTTGAAGGAAAGCAACTTGGAATGTGTGTGTTTGTAGAAGGTTTATAAGTTCTAATGTAGCGGAGCGGGAGTATATCAAGTTCAATTGTATGCAACGGATCGAGGATTTAAGATTGTGTAAGTCTTGTGGGGGGTTCGTGTGTGTCGTCTAGTAGCCATAATCGGTTCGGAGTTTTATTTGGCGTAGAGCTTGTTTATAGTTCGGGCTGGTAACTTAATGGTCATTTGGCTTGTTGAAACGTGTGCAGTTAGGAAATTTGGGGATTGTGGGTGCCGGATTAGGACAGGATCTTGTAATATGCGGGCCGCAGCAGCGACCGCATGAGGAAAGAGATTTGCACGCTTTGATCAAATGACCAAAGCGTTGGCAATTGTAGCAGTGGGTTACAGATACCAGATTACGGATACGACATGACTTAAAACCAATGAAGACGTGGGGATTAGAGGTTAAGATTGTTCGGATTTTAGGGGAGACGTTAAAAATTATGTTATCAGATTGGTCGGTTTTTGATCGGCGGATGGCAATGGATATGTTTGGAGTATATTCTGATTCTGGGACTAAGAGTTCTAAGAAGTTTTGTAAGTAAATGAGTCCTTACTTGCGCCCTCCGATACGACTATGTTTAAAATGACACACAGGGGTTCATGATATAGGCGTTTTAGTACCCGAATATAAAATAATCCATACGTGTTAATATAGCTTTTAAGCTTTCTAAATGATTCAAATCTAATAATAGGAATTTAGAAGATATAAAATAATCGATTATGAGAATTTAGACCAAAGATACTGTAAATTAAGAGCGTGGCATTTATAGGTACTACAACTGTTCCTACGAACCCGATTTACGTAATGTTCTGCATGCCAAGTTTGACAACATTGAAGCTAATGATTTAAGGCATTAGCTACAGGGCATATATTTTTTTATCCGCAGATTACACAACTTGAAATCCAAGTATATGAATTATTGAATTCGAATCTGAATGCAATAATTTATACATAAACGATATTTATTCCAATAAATTATTTAGTCTTATGAACCTTTTAATATGTTTCAATGTCATGTTGTGCCAGAGGGATGTGACTTAACACAATGACGTCCAAATTCAATCTAAAACGTTTCTTAGAATTTAATTTTGCTACAATACTAAATCCAGTGCGTTTTTACCACATATATACGTTGACGTCGAATTGCGTATACTTACAAAGAAAAGATTTCAGCAAAGTTCTTATACTGACAATGAACTAAATCGTTCGTTCATATGCCATTGTGAAAATCTTTGCGTTTTCATACACTTTCAAATAAATGTAGCTGTTCAATTCAGTAACCACAAAAAAGATTATCAGCAAATAAGAAGCTGATTGAAAGAAAAAATTCTAATTTATAATACCCATATCGGATTTCATACCCGCTAGTCGACATCAAAGAAAGATTTTTATTTTATGCTGAAATGGAATTTTCCACTATGTCTATTAAAATACGTTTCAGAATATAGCTTACGTCAGGATGTTTAAATGTTTTTGCTCCTATTAAATAAGCTCGATAAATATCAACAGACTTACTTTTGTCGTGTTTTAAGATTCTCATGCTCATAAATCGGTACATACAGATTTACAGGAAAAGTTAATTTAAATTGGAACAGAAACAGACGTAACTACAATGGAGCACAACTTCCAGAACCTGAGCGCAATCACCAGAAAGTTACTATCGATAATCGCCGAGACCAAAAACTTTGGCGATTTATTCATGGGTTTCATAACTTGCGGAAAGGATATCATCGAACTCTTCCATTTAAATAGATAGACACCACAGAAATCCAAGAACCCTGTAGATATCATTTTGGTATCTGTTCGGGCTCCTGTCCCTCTCTTCTTGATCATTGTTAACCCCTTCCTTTAACAATCATGAAAAGACTTAAAACCAGCAGCCGACAAGGGTGTTGTTGTTGTCATGTTTGAACCACCGGAAGTGACAGACCAGTTTTCGTGTCGTGAGTGCTCACTGACAATAATATAGTGCCGTTAAGCTCGCTGTACAGTTAACCTAATTACAGTCCACATTACCATTAGAGGAGTTCAAAGTAAGTGGTTATGTTAAGAAATGCATGATACATCCTTTGAACCATCATTTTGAGCCTTCTTCCGGATTGAATTCCTTTTGTTAAATTGAATTTCACGCTCCAATTCCTTGATTTCGTATGTTTTTTGATTGGGAGGGTGATATAAATTCATTACTGCGTTAAACTGTATAGACATTTGCTTAGAAGTTCTTAGAAAAATTTGTTTGATTTGATTTGCAATCTAAGTAAATTTTCGTTTTGAATACTATTTATTTTATGTTCAAGTTCTATTCGAGAATTTAATTAAAATAAATAATAACGGTACTAAATAGCATTTTTGTGAGCTTGTGAAACAGACACCATCGGAGTAGCAAATTCTTAACGTTCGGGTTAAAAACACGTGGTTGTTTATGGTTGCAGCGTAGTTATTCTTTTGTTATCTTTGCCGTGCAGTATTTTTACAAGCCTTGTTGTTGTAATTCCTTTTAGAAGATTTAGGCCTCGTTCAATTTCAATTTCGTGCACATGCATTTTACAGTGGCATTGTATTGTTTGTAGAAACGGTACTTGTCATTTATTGCTCAAACATCACTTCGTTGGGTGGTCGTAAAAACAACCCCTTTTTATAGAATTTAAAAGCTTGTAGTTGCCGCTTGTTGCTTCAGGCGGTATCTGACCCTTTCATAATGGTAGTTACCACAGAAAGGTTGATTTTTCAAGGTAAATCGGCGTTAAGTAGATTGATAGCTTTGCAAAGCGCGTTGTCTAATTTAGATGGGACCGGTGATACTTTTGCGCAAATTGAAGTTAGTATGGAATTAACTCAGCAGATTATATCAGATTTTGACAAATTGTATACAGAATGCATCTTAGACGATGAATGTATTGAAGAAATTTCGGGTATTCGAATTAGCTTATATAAATATTTCTTGCAGATTAGAGCACGGTTCACTGAATGCCAAAGGCAGTTTGAAACTAAAGTGCCTTCAGCATCATTGGTAGATAATTCACACTTGGCCACAAACAACATACGCTTGCCGGCAATTCCATTAAAAAATTTTAATGAGAAAATTGAAGATTTTGAATCATATTACAATGCATTTCGGAGTTTAATTGATTCAAATCAAAAACTTTCTCCTACTGAAAAGTTCTTTTTTTTGTTAAACAGTTTAGATGACAAATCTAAACAACTCGTGAAACATTTATCGGTCTGTGATGCAAATTACGGAATTGCCCTAAAAATTATTATAGATCGCTATAAAAATAAAAGATTAATTGTTACAAATTATTTAAATTGCATGGAAAAGGCTCCCAAATTGAATTGTGCCACGTCCGATAGTTTGAGGTCTTTATTAAATGTATTCGTTGAAAGCTACAGCGCTTTAAAAACTTTTGAAAATGTCGATCTGTTTGATTTTGTTCTTTTCAATTGGCTATTACAAAGGTTAGATTCAGACACCGCCAAACGTTTCGAAATGCAGAATACTAGTGAAATACCACGTTTTGAAGGATTAAGAGCGTTCTTAGATCAATCGTGTAAGGCTTTAGAGAGAAATGATTTGATGTCTCAAAAAGCACCGAAAACCGTCAACTTTGCGACTAAAAGTAAAAGTGAGCCTTCAACTTGGAATAGACAAAATTCAACTCGTGGGACGTTTGTATCTACGACGTCACCTAACAAATGCATAGTGTGTAATGACTCGCACTTGATTTATGGTTGCAAAAAGTTCCTTGGTAAATCCAGTCAGGAACGATTTGATTTCGTTAAAAAGAATAATCTCTGTTTAAATTGTTTGTATAGTTCGCATCGTGTCAAAAATTGCCAATCAAAGGTTGTTTGTAAAAAATGTCGTAAACCACACCACACATTGTTGCATTTTAAGAATGCAAATACTTCTCCTACTACAACAGCAGATCATACAAAAAAAATGGTTGAAGGGAATTAAACAAGTGAAGCTTCTTCGTTGTCGATGCAGAGGGCTAAAATTAGTTCATTCGTTTCTCGTTCAGTTGCTAATGCAACAACTTTGTTAGCTACTGCTCAGGTAGCGATTATCGATGGTTTTGGAAAACTACAAACCGTTAGGGCACTCTTAGATAATGGGAGTATGTCAAATTTCATGACAGAAAAGTGTCGTCAAAGGCTTTTTTTGCAGAAGCATAAAAGCTTAGCAAAAGTACAAGGTTTGGGCTTGAATGCGTCTACTATCAGTGGTAGCTTATCGTGTCGTATTCATTCTTGTAATCAGGCTGAAACCCAATCCAATTTCAATTTAGAATTTTTTGTTTTACAGGAAATATGTGGTCAACTACCGGCCACACCTTTATCAAAACGCCATTGGGATCATATCGATGGATTACAATTAGCTGATAAAAGGTTTTTCGAACCTGCGAAAATTGATTTGTTGTTAGGAGCAGACATTTTCGCACAAATTTTGTTAAATGAATCTCGGATCGGACAACAAGACGAACCGGTGGCCATTCGCACCAAATCTGGTTGGATCGTGACTGGAAAAGTAGGTTGTTCAGAAACTATTTTTACTTCGTTGTGTGCTTATGTGGAACCAATAGAAGACACCCTACTTCGTTTTTGGGAGCTGGAAAGTGTTCCTGCTCAGGTACAAGAAAATGCAGAAAACGTATTGTGTGAAAAGACGTTTGTCGATACTTATTCTAGAAACGAAGCAGGTAGGTTTATGGTTTCATTGCCTTTTAAAGGACCAGAACCGATCTTTACTGATTCTCGTGCAATCGCTTTACGTCGTTTTTTGGGGTTGGAAAGACGTTTGCAGAATGACTCGCATTTACGAGCGTTATACAATCTTTTCATGCAAGATTACATAAACACAGGGCACATGAGTCCTGTACCTCTTCTTTCGTTGGATAGTAGTCCTGTTTATTACATTCCGCATTATGCGGTGTTAAAGCCAGAGAGCACAACAACTAAATTAAGAGTTGTGTTCGATGCAAGTGCAAAAACCTCAGACGGTATTTCACTAAATGACACGTTGTTACAGGGAAAATCACTACAACAGGATATTTTTGAACTTCTATTGCAGTTTCGGATTCACAACATTGCTTTCACGGCGGATATCAAACAAATGTATCGCCAGATCGAGATTATACCAGAACATCGAGATTTCCAACGTATTTTGTGGAGATTTGATTCATCAGATCCTCTTGTTGATTACCGATTGAACACCGTTACTTATGGGATAAAGGCTTCTCCTTTTCTTGCTCTTCGTACAATCCAAGAATTAGCCAGATTGGAAGCGGTTCGTTACCAACGCGCTTCACTTGTTTTATCGTCCAACTCATATGTAGATGACATCATCAGTGGTTGTGAAACTGTTGAAGAAGCCAACTTGCTAGTTCAGGAACTGACTGAATTATGTAAGCTTGGTGGTTTTGAACTTAGAAAATGGAATACTAATTCCACCCTTGTCTTGTCAAATATACCCAGTTCACAAATCGAACAACCACCGCTGACTTTTAGTCAAGAACAAATTCCGCTAGTAAAGGTGTTAGGACTCAAATGGTGTTCCGATTTAGATATTTTTTCATACGATATACAAATTAGTGAGCGTCCTTGTACAAAAAGGAACGTTCTCTCGACATTAGCGAGAATTTTCGATCCCCTAGGTTTCTTAACTCCTGTTACGTTTTTTATTAAACATTTCGTTCAGCGTTTATGGACTTTGAGAATCAATTGGGACGTCCAGCCTCCCGAAAAACTTATTCGTCAATGGGACAAGTATTTGTTGCAACTTCCATTCTTATCCGAGTTGAAAATTTTCGTCAGTTGATTTGTAAAGACTTAAAGAGCATCGAGTTACACGCCTTTTGCGATGCCTCAGAAGCAGGTTATGCATCTGTTGTTTATTTTCGTTGTTTTGACAAAAATGATAATATTTGTGCCTCTAGAGGCCTTTCTGCAACTGAACTTATCGATCACCCGCTATGGTGGGCGGGTCCTGTGTGGTTAAAATTACCTTTGGAAGAATGGCCTAAACAACTATTTCTTGATAATTCATCATCAGAATTGTCACAAAGTTCTGCCGAAGCAAAAGTCGCGTTGATAGCCATCGAACCCTCGGATCACGTTTTGACTTCTTTGTTAGATACATTCTCCGATTTGCAAAGGATTTTAAAAATAATTAGTCACTGCCGCCGTTTTGTGTTCAACCTCAAATCACCTAATGGAAAATTAACTGGTGCGATTACCCTTCGAGAAAGAACATCAGCGTTAGAATTGTTAGTGAAACATGTTCAAAACGGTGCATTTGCAGAAGCTTTGGAAAAATTGAAAAAGGGACATTTAGTTAGCAAACAACTCCGTTCTCTCACTCCATTCGTAGATTACCAGGGACTCCTCGGGGTGGGCGGTCGGTTAAAACATTCGGGCATCTCACATGATGCAAAATATCCTTTACTTCTCCCTCGGCACCATCGTCTAACAACTCTTATTATACAGGATTGCCATATTAAAAATTTACATTGTGGTAATCGTACAACCCAGTCATTATTGCAACAGCATTTTTGGATTATGTCTGCTAGGAGAGCCATAAGACAGTGTCTACGTGCATGTATTCCTTGTTTTAAGGTCAATCCTACTTTTATTGTACCTTCTATGGGAAATTTACCTACTTCGCGAGTGACTCCTGGAAAAGCATTTCGTCATACTGGCGTAGATTTTGGGGGCCCTTTTTTCATAACAATGGGTCGGGTTCGAGAAGCCAAAACCTTAAAGGCATATATTTGTCTCTTTGTTTGCTTCAGCACTAAGGCAGTGCATTTGGAATTGGTTTCAGATTTGTCGTCAGAAGCATTTTTAGCCGCTTTCCGTCGATTTATTTTTAGACGTGGAAGGTGTATCCACATGTACAGCGACTGTGGTACCAACTTTGTAGGTGCCGAAGCCAAAATTCGCAAACTGTTAGAACAATCCGCACACGCAGAAAACATTGAGTGGTCGTTCAACCCCCCTTCTGCTCCGCACTTCGGTGGGCTATGGAAGGCGGGAATTAAATCTGTCAAAACTCACCTATTTCGGGTAGTTGGTGAGCAAAAATTGACTTATGAAGAATTTAATACGGTTATAGTGCAAATTGAAGCACTTTTGAACTCCCGTCCATTAGGTCCGCTTAATTCGGATCCTAACGATTAATCTTGTTTGACCCCAAGTCATTTTTCAACCATCGAACCTATTTCTGTCATTCCAGATACGGACGTTACTGAGGTACCGATTAATCGTTTAAATCGTTGGCAACTAGTTCAGCGGTTACATCAAAGTTTCTGGAAGCGATAGCAATCAGAGTACCTTCATACGCTTCAGCAAAAATCAAAATGGTTTGCTTCAGGGGAATCACTAAAGCTTAATAGCTTAGTGTTGATTCAGGAACCCAATTCTCCGCCTCTTCAATGGAGATTGGGTAGAATCATTCAACTACATACTGGTAAAGATAACGTTGTTCGCGTTGCAACTGTGAGAACGGCACATGGGACTCTTAAAAGACCTGTGCAAAAGCTTTGCCCTTTGCCCTTGGAACAATAATTGTTGGTGTATTTGTGCAACAAGCTCATAGGGTTAGATATTATATAGCTATTTAGTCTAGTTCCGTATAAGTTAGTTAGTATCGTTCATATTAGTTGTTTACTTTGTTAAAAATAAAGTTATATTTATTTTGGTGGGCGGGATGTTCGGGCTCCTGTCCCTCTCTTCTTGATCATTGTTAACTCCTTCCTTTAACAATCATGAAAAGACTTAAAACCAGCAGCCGACGAGGGTGTTGTTGTTGTCATGTTTGAACCACCGGAAGTGACAGACCAGTTTTCGTGTCGTGAGTGCTCACTGACAATAATATGGTGCCGTTAAGCTCGCTGTACAGTTAACCTAATTACAGTCCACATTACCATTAGAGGAGTTCAAAGTAAGTGGTTATGTTAAGAAATGCATGATACATCCTTTGATCCATCAGTATCTAAGAGCTGAAGGGAAAGAAACCAGAGTTGCTGATGTTGGCGCTAAGACACGACCTAGCGTTGTCCTCGTTAATAAATACGTTCTTTGACGCACAAATCGAGCAGGGACTTCTCAACTACAGGCTGTTTCACAACGATCGAAATGTCGTTGCAGGGAGCACAGGGGTGTAGGTCAAACAATGCTGCAGCATCACCTGGCATATACGACAGACCTAGAAGGACTAGAAGCGACTGCAGAGTGTCCTAAAGGGCTGGGTCTTCTACCTCTAGTTTGGTTTACAACTCACCAGGCGGCGAACCGCTACGCCTGTAGAACTTAGACATGTTACTAGATGTGAAAGAACCGGTACTTTTAGCAAAAGATCTTAACTCTATACATTCGTCTTCGAACAATAGTCGGGTAACAAACCGCAACAAACACATACTGCGACAGTTTGCTGACAAACGAAGGATCGGGATCTTACTAGCAAAGTCCACCCATACGATAACAGAGGTAGGCCAGATGTACTAGACATCGCAAACACCGCGAAGTGACTTTGAACACGGAGATTCAAGCCGTCAACAACCTCAGTTCAAACCACAATCCGGTGCTCCTGTAACTTGGAGAGGAAGGGGCCCCGAGGATTAACAAGATCCGCAAGATTTCGTGGTCGGTATTTGCCGTCCATCTGCTAGCGTCGGTAGAAAGGATATCTGACAATATTCTAACCATTGATGCGCCTTGTAAAGTACATACAGTCGAGCCACTTTGGCGAGACCAGTAGCAGATAAAATAGACACCCTCCCTCTGCATATCTGCGAACTCTTCCGTGAAAAGAATGGTGCCAGACGTCAGTGATAGAGAACCTGCGATTAAACGGAAAAAAATCTGTTACACTCGATTGGTCGCCGAAATGCAATTAGTAATTCGGCAACACATAAACGAGTCTTAATAAGCCAAACTGGCAGCACTCCAAGCCAAAGATAAATCTCTGCGTAGGATGACGAAAGTATTAAAGAACAAGGCGTCTTTCTTGCATTCCGTTCATGACGTAACAGTCTTACCCTACTCAGCTTCTGAAGAGGCATAAGTCTTCGCAAACGGCATGGAACGTCTATTCGAACCGAAATATGCTAACGCGGATCATCGGCACACAAACCGAGTTAACCTTGATGTCAAAAAGGGGTTATGGAACAATGAATCCGCACAAAATCGATTTTACCATAGCACAAGAATTCAAAAATCTTATCAAAGGTTTAAAGTTCAGAAACGCTCCTAGACGGGATACAGTTTTCTTCCAGATTCGGAAAGTGCTTCCGGAACGCCACTATAATGTTAACTGGTTAATGCCACTTGAAGCTCCGTCACTTTCCAACACGGCGGTGATAACGCTCCGAAAAGCTGGAAAAATCACAGAAGCCGTTTTCCTAAGGAAACTACAATCAGCGATAGAAGACCCCCACGCCCAAGGTTCCGGGTTCGAATCTCGACACGGTCCGCTTGAAAAAAGTTAGGCGAGCATTTTTCACAAAAATACACCCTAGTTCGAATCAGAAATAAAATGGAGGTCCCGTGTGTGGGTGTTGTCACGCACGTTAAAGATCCGTAGCTTGCTTGGAACAGTAAGGGTTCGGCAAAATTCCAAATTTTTCAGATAAAAAAAACCTCGCTTCCTGGCCAATGTAGTGCCTTCGGATTGAGTATTGAAAAATTACATGTAAGATAGAAGAGCCCACTCGTATCCAGATGGAGTTTCGTAAGGGGCACTCCGTCATTCACCAGATACTACGTGTGTTCGAGCACATCGCTGAAGGCTTCAACAATTTGTTACGCTCCCTTTCTGTATAGCGTACTTAAAATACATCGTTTTGTATAGCTGGTTGTATAACGGTTGATTTACATTAATAAATAAATTGAATTATTCGTCTTATAAATTTTGGTTCCTTATGTTATTTATCGAAGCCGAGATAAGAGGCGCTCAGATGTTATGGTAACAACTATTTTATATCTACAGATTAGCGTAGTTTTGTTGTTGTTCTTTGTTCATAGATGTTAATTACGTTGAAAATACGGCTTCTTTGCTTTGACAATTTGAGTTGTAGATTAACTGCAGAGTGTAGTTCTGATTGCATTGAATGAAGGATGCTTTATATGCGAACGTGTTTTACACAACCACACGTGCGGTTATCGATTGTGTTTCTTAGTTGAGTTTTTCTTTTGAAATAACGTGCGTTACGGAACATTTGACGGACTTAATTAATGTTTACACTTTTTACTAATTGTGGTTTTAATTGTTTTTCTTGTGGGAAAAACGTTGTAGAACTTGTGAAACTTGACCGATTCTTTCTTTAGGATTAATGTGTGTGCGATCTCGTTTCGTTACCTGTTTTTATCAGTGCAGTGCATACTTTGGATTATCCAAATGCATTTTTAAGCATGGGTTTTGGTTCTAAAAATGATGATACAGTTGTAGCAGGTTTAGTAGATGAAAAAAAAAGGTTGCTTCTTATAAATATGTATCTCATTCACATGTAAATACAGTTGATACTGTAGTTCTGAATTTTCTAATACCAAAGAATCTAAAATAGATCACTACTTGTGCAAATTTCGTAATGCAAAAGCATTAGATTTTTCTGTGTTGCCATAGGTGGCGGATGGAACACCTCGCGTTACTGTTAGTTTAGTGCAAGAACTTATCAGATGACATGCATTACATCGTGCCTTGAAAGCCCGTGATTCTAAATTCTAAATTTTTACTACAATTTTTGCGATTTGTGTTGCAAGATATTTCGAAATTATTGTCTCAGGAAATAGAATTAACAAGAAATTTATCAATGCTACTTGGTTCCATCAGTATGATGATGTCTGCTGCTAACACCAGTGAAGTACGTAGGTGTGAGTTAGTGTAAAGTGTAAGCAATTCCATCCACACCCTCACAGTCAAGGGTGCAGTGCTTCGTTAGTGTAGGACATCGTGAATCCCCCACTCCAATTACAAGGAAGCGTTACTGAAGGACTTTCTGTAAGTTGAACTATTTCCTACTTTGTATTATTTCAAATATCTATTTGTTGGTTTTACAATATTCTTTCTACAACCCCAGCCCAAAACACCCTTTCACATATTTTTACGTTTAGAAACTTGATAATTTTTCACCAGTCAGTGACAGTGTTGGTTTCGCAATTATTTTCTGTACGTTTCCGTATATTTCCTACAAAAATAAACAAAGTGCGGTTTCGTTTCCATACAGTTTCATATATGCCTAGAAAAAAATAATTGATTAGATTTATTAAGAAAAAAAAAAAAGAAAGAAAAAAAAATCAATATTACTGAATTACTCATATCAATTGTGTCTTATCTTTTTATCTTTTATTAACATGTTGTCTGATTGATGTTTAATTGGTGTGTGAGGAAACGTTTTTGCTACTCCCCAATGTTACCTCACTTTGTAATCAAAATTTTTTTGTAATGCTTTTATCGTGATTATAATATATAGTTTTTTTTCCAAAACAGTTTTCTTACGTCTACAAAGTACTGAATAATTTATGCTTAATCTTTTGTTTTTCAGGTTTGCTTAATTATTTTTCTTACAGGTACTGTCACTAACTCCTTACCGCCGTATACATTATATGTCAGTTTGCTTCCTCCAACCCCCCCTAATCTCCGATTGAGCCTGGTCATTCCGTGATTTCTTTGTGTTACTCCCGGCTACAAGAACAACGTAGCATAAAATTGGCGCCCAACGTGGCTGCCCAAGAATTACGTAACAAAGAGTCACTCAACATCCACAATGTGCCGGGATGTAACGATGGCTTTCGATTTGGTTTGGCATTCTGGCCCTCTTATAAAAGATGCTAGAGAGATTGATGCCACGCGCTCTCGGCCAACTGACAAAATCCTATCTTTGCGATAGATGGCTCAGTATCAAGCTGGCCAGAGTACGGCTGACTAAACGGAGAACCAAAGCTGGGATTCCCCAAGGTTCTTTCGTCTTGCCGTCACTGTTCAGCATCTTTGTAAGCGATCTACCGAAAACGGTCGACGACACAGCCATACCAGTCAAGTTCCGTACCTTAAATCTTATCACGCAGACGGCGATAGACCCTGCACATGTTTTTAACAAATGAATTGAAACTTTTTGGCGGCCTTGTTGCAATTTTTTACTGATGATTTTTATTATGACAAAAAACATTCTTTCTGGTTAGCAATATGTACAGCTCACATAAAAACGTATTAACTTTGTATATTTTCAACACCTTCAACTTCTTTGCTTGATAACTATCGGCTTGACGCTTCAAAAAGGATTTAATTTTAAATACTTTGATAGGCTTATTTGTCGTTAACATCTAGAGAGGTTTTCAACATGGAGTACGAGCTCGATACAATTGACGATTTTATAACTTTGGATAAGCTAGCAAAGTATACTGTAACGTATTTTTTTTCTTGTTACACCAAGCCTAATAAATTAATAATAAAACAGATAAATTTTAAAGCATTTAATTCGTAAATATTCAGCCAATAAAAATTAAAGTATAATGTTCATAATAACACATAGATTCTAGAAGATATGTATTCTGAGGCTTGTTACCAAGCGTTGTCCAGATAATTATCAGCACTTTTGTTTCCAACGTCCAAGAGTGAAGTCGCTTTTTGTAGACTAGAGATAAAAGTCAAGATGGCCCGACTAAAACACGAGGCGTCTAATAGAGTCAAGAAGAAGAACTTGAGTTGAGAACATGGAACGATAATATACATCATTTAAGACAGTTGGTATAGATTAATACAATAAATTAAATTAATATATTTCACTTTAGTGCAATATCTTATGGACATATCTACAACAACAATTTTCAATGTTAAATTATAATAAATTTTCGTCGCAATAATTTAAAGCAGGCAGTTATGGTTTCGTTCTATCTATTTAACTACGCCGTATAGCAATGGTTTATTCAACAAAGAATCTTGGTACTTCAAACTCACTGATGATTAATACGCTGGAAAAATACAACAGCTGACGTCATGATTTTGCACCTGCAATTTATTTGGATACACGTGAGTGTTTGAAACTTTCCGTAACTTTGAAAGTATAGTAAATTATTATGAGATTTCCTACGTTGATTATTAGAGTAACAAAAATATAAAGTAGTTTTTAAAGTTAATAACACACCGAATAAATATCTAGTTTGTCAGTTATTTGTACACGCATACAATGTGTTTTAAGATATTTAGAATGACAACTTATGTCAGATAAAAAATTGTATAGATTCTGTTTCCTAATCTAGACGCCAGATGCAGTCTTGATTTAATTTTCACATTTTGCTTAAAACATTCAGGTCATGTAAAAGCTTTTATTGGTGCTGAAATTCGCGTATATTTTTTGTAGATTACAGTTAAATTTGAGTAGTTGCATTTTATGATCGCTATTTTCTGATGATCAATCTTTGTTGTAAATGGTCAAGGAAGCGCTTCAATGATTATAGTAAAAATAAAATCATGTGTTATGAACTAATAAATTATCACATGTTTGCTTAAACTAAATTTTATAGAAATGATCAATTTATACATATTTATTTTGAAGGTTAAACTTCACTAAAATTCTTTTATAAAAATTTATGACAAGATAGTAAGCATATATATTGCAGTCACATGTATATAATCAGATTTCTATATATAAATAGAATTCCTTTTGTTTCCTTTGAAAGACGTTTTATTATACAACATTTAAATTAGGAAAGAGAAAACTAGAGCAAATCCTCCTTAAGTAAAAAGACAGAGTAATGAAAATGAATCCCTTTAGTATTTCACAGATGTTTAAATTCATTTATTCTATTTTTGGCATATGCTTTTAAGACACAGATAGTGTCCATGTGGTGTTTTTGTTTGTTCACAGGTAAAGCTGAGACAACTGTTTGACATCTGGTGGTTGAGGTTTTGGTAAGTGTGTGATAAAGAGTGAAATTCAAATTTTATGGCTATGATAGTGGTGTTAAGATAAGGTTTCCGCATTCCCTTATACAAACACAGTTAAATTTTGTTGGCACTTGTATTAAAAATACGGTGGCGCCTATTAAAAATATTTTTGGTCGATTATCCACCCATGACCCATGCTCATGATCTACCCAGAGCTAACACTCTACTAGCCGTTTAACCCCTAAGAGTTTTCTTTGTCTAAAGCCGTTTTCCATCTGACATTACCCTGGGCTTGGAGTATAAAGAAGAAAATCTCGACCTAGTGATATCAGATTAAAAATAGAGAGTTTTAGTATATAGCTGATAGTCACGAGGATAAAGGGTAATAAACTTACAAAAAGTTTTTAATTACCCCGTTTTTTTATTACACTTACAATACCACCAATACGTCTTCTGAAAACGAACGATAGAATGATAGAATTAACATCCGTAAATCAACGGCTTTGCAATCGACCACCTCTAACGAAATGTTAAATATGCTAAACTTCCGTTTCACAAAACCACAAAGGGTCTTCATAAAATATTCAAACAGATTAATTTCAAAATTGCTTTCAATAATACTAATAAAATTTAAAGGTTTGTTAGGTAATCCAAAAGACAAGGTGGAAAAATTGCAAAAGTAGGGGATTTATGAAATTAATTGTTCAGGGCCAGGGTGTTTTTAAAAATATATTGCTCAGACCAAGAGGAATATAACAACAAGATTCATAGAGTACATTGCTCACTTCAAATATGGTAAATACGAAAGGTCTCAGATTGCCAAACAAATTTTTGAAACCTGCCACGTCGTTAAACTAAAAAATGTTAAAAGCAGTACCAATGTTTTTCTTCTTAAATGCCCATGAATCAATTAAAATTGTTAAACATAGAGGACCTCTTTTAAACACTGATAAAGAGCTCATAGAGCCATCTGCCTTGCTTTCCCTATTTGTCAAAACCAACGAGAAAGCAAGATGGATTTGGTTCCGCTTCAGCAGATTTAGAATTAGTATAAATTAAGTAGATTTTAGTTAAAACGTCACAATTCACTTGTTTGTTGTGGATAACACCAGCCTGCGGGTGAGGAGAATACCTTCGATAGTGTTTAAAGCAACATTATAGTAAATTGTATGTTAAGAAGGTTCACTTTAGTCAAGTGACGAGGAGAATATCCTCTGAAGTGTTCCGGAACAGCAGCTAATATTATTTAATTGCAAATTTCTACTGATGAGGACCACATAGTGGTCGAAACACGTATCTAGTATTTTAAATATTTTTGTGGTTAAGAGTTTCTATTCATTTTTATTTAAATCGTGCCATAGTGCTCCTATAGATTATTAATCCTGCACAATCTTTATTAAAGGCGTTGACAAAATTTTTTATTAGCCCCAGCTTTATGTACAGAGATGGTAACAAAACTTTCTTTGTATCAACGACAGGAAGATTTGTAACATTTTTTGCGCTTACAAGATTTCCTTGCATTCTTCAGCCATTTACAAAGTAGTACTTATCATCTGCTCTGCTGTTCCATTCGCAGAGAAAACTGCAGTACTTGGTGTAACTCAATTGCATTCCTAACAAAAGTAAAAAAACTTTTAACTCAACTCATACGTCCCACTCTTGTTCTGTATACTTTATTTTCTAAATAAAGTTGTCATATTTTCATAGTTTTCTTTTATATGTACTGCGTGGGCGATCGGAACAGAAAGGTAAGAATGCCATTTGTGGAGAATGGCTTCCTTCGAGCTTAGAGTAAATCAATCAATAAATAGTATCCACTCATTTGTTTTGTATTTACATCCTATTGCATCCATTAATCTAAAGATATCTGCACAGTGTACCAACTGATTACACGATAAACGTAGTTATTGTTTGTGGAATTTAATCGTAAACTCGCCACATACGTAACAAAAAGTATGCGTTTGATGTACACAATTTCGCGACATTCTATAAAGCCCATCAGCAATATATACTGTACAGTAAAATATTATTTTTTATTTATATTTTATATCCATTTATAGACACGTTTAGAATATTAACTGCTGCTCGTTCTGTCTAAGGCGCTTATATATCTTATCCGGCCTTTCCAGCGATTTCTAGAACCTTCACCAGACCTGACATTCCATACGATGAGTCTCACTAGATTACGTTCGTTACAATATGTTATACAATGTAAACAGTCTTTAACGAATATCTTAATCTCTGAGGGCGATACGAAAATCTGAGTGCATATTTGATTTAAGCGATCAACAATACATGAAAGACGCACATTAGATATGAGGAAACAAAAATCGTTTTGACGTGTGTTACCTAATTTGTTACAAGACGATTTCAAAGACTGTAAGGGCATGTCTCTGGCAGCAAAAACCATTCACAATCTGCATAGCTTGTGTTTTCGCCTTTCTCTGCTAAATTGAAATTTTCTGCTAGTATGTCATACGTATATTTCACACATAGTTAACAAGAACTATTCAAATGGAGCAAACGGTACTTAAGCTGCCTCTTGCAGTACATATATTTAACTTATTCTGTGAGCAGCGAAAACACAAACTACTTGAACCTTAGACATTTCAAGTTTTTGTTCATAAATTCACATTATTCTGTACAAGAAATGAGCTCAGCCCTCACATATATTCTGGGGCTCTATAGCACATGGAAAATCCTGTTTGCTCCGGTTGAACTGTCAGTAAGTAAACATATCTTGCCCACTTTCTAATTAAAAATGTTTACGTCAACAACGGAAAACAGAAACCATATACAAATTCCCCGAGGGTTGCTCTTAAACAACATAGGTAAACAGTTGCAACCATTAAAGCTCGAGTTTTCATCAGAGATTTTCGTAATAATTTTGTCCTTAGAACAGATGTTTTCGGTACACTAAGTCGTCTCATTTACCTAGTTGTTTGTTTTCGTAATTGTTATTTAGAGACCGTTGTTTTGCAAAATCACGTGTTGTGAAATCAATAATTAGAAGCGCCGTGGAATCGTTACGTTTCTGGCTCATTTATTTTGTTTCTTTGATGGAACCCTAACAGCATTCCTTTATAACACCATTTGATTAAGAAACCATTTAATTTGGGACATGATATGTACTTTATAGCACAAACTGAAGTTTCGTCTTGTATATTATTAATAATAAAAAATCGTAAAGTTATTTTGCAAATCTCTTTCTCTACGGAATATAAAAGGTAATCTGAAATGCAAAAACAACGTTTTAGTATAAAAGATTAACACCGAAATAAAATGAATTTAGATTATTAAGGAAACTAATGGAATTCAATTTCGAATGCATTACCTTTTAATCCCAATAATATTATAACAATAATTAACAAGTGAACGAAACATTTTGAAAAGCTCTTATTGTTTTTTATTAAAAGCATATCGGTCTAACGATAAATAAGGATGTTTGACATGTATCGCAATACAATAGGATTGTTGTCGAAATGTTTGATAATTCACATTCTACATCTCTCACCATTTATCCGAAATAAAGGATTATAGTATGTGAGTGTGAGCCCCGTTGCGACAATTAGTGCTATCAGTTGGGGGAAAGTCAATCACTCGTAGTAAAGTCGATTAACCTGTCAAAACGAGGCGTATTAGCGCGCATGCCCTTTAATTCGCGTTGAAGGCCGCTGTATACTGATGATCTTCGACAGTACTACTATAACGAATACGATTTAGTTCCTAGTTAATTTACGCATTTTATAATTATAAATTTACAAATATCCCTTACGGTATTGAAAGCGTAAATTTGTATTCTATTAATATAATATTTATTCGTTATCATGAAGAACTCTATCTGTGATGATAAATTTAATGTAGCATTTTGGTTTCCCTGATACTTGCGAATGTGTTGATGCAAGAATTCGGTTCACTGCGTTTGCTCGCGTAGTAAAAGACTTTAGTCTATTTTAATTTGAGGATGTAATTGACAAAGTTTTCGACGCGTGGTCGAGTAGAGTTTTTTAAAGTCATGGAATCCAACATGCACGTGGCTTGAAGAAGAAGAATCCCTTTAGATTTTGAAGTAGAAACCATCACTAGGGTAGATGCTAGAGAGTCAAGAAGAAATTTTTGTTCAGTATTTTTCTTCGATTAGCCGACCCTCGAGATGATTTACATGATGTGGATGTAACGTCATGACGGTATGTAACTATTTTCATTTTGAATTTAAATTAATGGTTCTTGATTTTTGTAGTGCAAGTTTTTATTATTAAGTATTTCAAGTTGAAATGTTAAGGTGCCCCTGTGATGAACAAACAAAAATTTAAACGTTTATTTTTGAATGGAAATCAAGTTTGTAGTCCTTGGAATATCTGAAGGACTCGCGTCTGTTGTTGGAGTTGTACACAAAATTTATGGGCGAAAGTACAAAGTTTATTCTCAAATAAATTGGTAAGTAGTTGCTACCTTAGTTACATAGAAGTTGTGCAAACTACAATGGTGAGTAATTTCTTTTTTCAGTATTCGTTAAACTGAGAAACTACAGCAAGCGTAGAGGTTGCTTTTTTGTAAATTCATACAGTAGTTTAAATTGATGTAAATATTTTTTTGTTTAACAGTTCGATTTGTATAAATGTTCATAAAAACGTTGAATATTTAAAGATAAACCTCAGAGAATCTAAAAGGTTAAACAAGAATTTGTTTGTAACTTAGCAGGTGACATTTTATCGCTTGTTTGTTACATTTTATTATCCACTTTTTTACTCGAAACTATAATAATGCACAGGTTATTATGTTGTACCGTAAAGCTATCTGACATTGCATTCAAAGTACAAATGTTATAAATATCCAAAATTTAATTTTACATCAAATAAGTTCAAATCATCTACACACTTGTTTGTAAACCAAAACAGGATCCTTTTTCCGTGACATTTAAAAAGTTGATCAATTTAAATAAATTCTAAATTTCTTCTTCTTCTTGGTTTATAGACTTTAGCTGCCAGGACCATATGTTTATTGTGCTATTAAAAAGGGGATATATATAGTCGTTGTAATTTATGTTCCATTTTACGTCATTAACATGTATTAGGTAAGTAGACAACAGTGTTACCGGTTGTCAAATTGGAAGAAAACGTGCTTAAAACTACGCTATCAGTAAAGTAACACGTCGAAATTATTCTCGTGCTTAACGAACGTGATTGGTTGCTCAGAAAAGCAAAAAAAAATGCTATTTGTTATTTTGTTCTATAAGCAAAAACAAGATGCAGTGTAAAGTAAACCTAAAATTAATAACGACATTAGGGAAGATATGTCATTCGATAACAAAATTTTATCAGAGTTCGATGTTTTCTTTTATTGGCATTTTTAATGAATAATGCTGTTGCGATTGTTTTCCCACATTAGGAGGTCTGCGCGTGTAATTATGTAAGATAATTGAACAACCCGTTTTATTGCAAATAATTTATAATCTGATAAATAGTTACCTACGATTCATGGATTACGTAAACATCGAGTTTTTAAAATATTACGCATCCCTATTACAAAATAACTATTAGAGAAAAAAGTTGTCATCGTAGTAATATTTACCAACTTTAAAAAGCTTTCCGTTATTATGATATAAAAGAAAAGATGCACTGTATTATATTGGTATTCATGCTATTCCGTTCCGAATGGACCTGCACCTTAAAGAAGTTCTAGATCACTAGAATGGGTGGAACGGGTTGTGTTCGAATAAGCTAAAGAGCCGAACCAAAGGTTTTACCAAATTGGCGGGGTCATTGGTGAGGAACCAGACTAAAATAAGTTCCCAAAAGAGGGCAGCAACTGTTTTGGCACTTAGAGTGACAAAGACCATAGGGGTCGATATGTCATTCTAACTACTGGGATTACATTCTTGTTAGACAACGGTTTAGGAATCAAGTAAAAGACTGTAGAAGCTACCCAGAAGCAAATATAGACACTGACCACAACATTGTAATTATGAAAGTCGCTCTTAAATTGAAAATTTTAAGAAATTAGGAAAAAAGAACGGAAAACGACACTTTGACTTTGAGAAACTAAAAGATAAAGATATCCACCATGGAACAAAATGGTGGAATGGAATGGATATTGAACCGTATGGAAATATTGAACTTTTGGTTACGACAATTCACGTTTATACGACCGTGGAGGCCGGTATAATTTAAATGAAGATTAATAAAAATATCAGACAACACTTACATGAATTGGTTTCTTTAGCGTTGCTTGTCCAGCGGCGATTCTCTTGTAAATGCGTGGTCACGCGTGTGGAACTTACAACAGGATTGATGCAACTTTGAAAGCATCTTTTTGAAGATCTTGCCGCGACACACTTTTCAAAGCGTCACAACTCTTCGGCGGTTGATTGTTGTCTCACTGTCTGCGCACTCGCAATCACTGATGTTCGGTTCAACTTGATTACCGAGGCGCATACAGATAATACGTTTGTTAAACTTTTAGGTAACTTGGGATGCCTATCCGCGGGAACGATCTATACTGCCCACCAAAATAGCATCCGGGTGCTATTTTACAAACAAAGGATGCATGTTGCAACTAACTAGTGTAATAAACCAAAATTAATTAAATTAAACAAAGAATAAATTCAAAGAAGTACAATACAGCACTTACCCTAAATTTTTGTTAAACATTAAGTTATTGTAAGAGCAAAGCGCACAATTTCATAACGGGGCGCTTGAGAGACGCTGCAGCAGTTTTAAAAGTGACTACCCGTGGAACACCATCAGTTCCGAGATGAAGATTGGTAGTGCGAGTGAGTCGCCAGCAAAGTTGAGGAATTCCATCCTCTCTTATGAGGACAAGAGAGCCTATATCGATTGACTCTAGGCGTTTGGATTTGAACCAGCGACTATTTTGATAGGATTGGTGCAAATACTCATGGTGCAACCGAATCCAGAATCCTTGGTGCGTGGATTGCACTAACTGCCAGCGAGAGAGACGAGGCTTCCTAATGTAAGTGAAATCTAGATCCGGGGCGCTGGCTAGAGGTTCTCGTGTCCAAAAATGACCAGGAGTCAAGAAGAGCATGTCATTGAGGTCATTACTTATACTACACGAGGGTCGAGAGCTCAACACAGTTTCTATTTGGATCGCAAGCGTTTGAGGCTCTTCAAAGCTGAATACCAACGATTCTGATTAAATGGGTTTTCACAGATTTGACCGAGGTTTCCCAGATTCCTCCGAAATAAGGTGCGGATGGGCGAATGAAATGCCATGCAATGGCTTCTGATTCAGCGGCACTACTAAAATATTTTGGAATTGACAGGCAGCTCCAACAAAGTTGGTGACGCAATCGTTATAAATAGCTTGGCAACGACCACGTCGATCTATAAACCGCCGAAGACACAGCAGCCTCGGCCGAAAGGTATGAAACTAGTTCGAGATGAAAAGCTCTAGTAGTCAGACATACGATGATAGACAGATAGATGCTGCGGAGTAGGGCACCTCTCGCCCGATACATGGTGATCATCAGCAGACCGGAAAATTCAATAACGATTAGGCTATAGGGTTTGTAACAATTTTATTTTAGCAGTAAAAGAACCTATTCATTAAACGTACAATGAATATTGAAATACCTTTATTAACTAAAATAAAGATTCGAGTAACAATCAAATTTTTATAGTATTACTATATCTAGGATTAGTAGTCTATTTGTTTCGGAGTTCGGTGCAATTCCACAGCCACTGGCGCGCGCGTGAGAGGTTCGAGAACACCACTTATGATCCTCCCACCATGCAAGAACGCAGCGAGCGCACTCGTCGATAGTTAAAGGCAGCGTGAAGATGCATTCAAAAAGAATGGCGAGTGACCTCCGGGTCGCCTTATTTTGGTGAAACACTTCCTGAGTAACGCGCAACAATACGTCAGAAATTGCAACGATAAATTAGAAACCGCACGACCACTTTGAAGTTACAATTTAGAAACCTTAACTTATGGACTACGCAATGAAAGATTATATTTGTAAATAAAATTAGACAACGGAGGAGTACGCTATGAAGTAATGCTGCCGTGAACCAATGTGAGAAATCCGCTTCGCTCCTACATCTGTATTAAAACATGGAAAACAAGCATATTTAGCTGCAGGCCCCGCACTGCGAAGTTGCTTCCATTGCAACCAAGGACGACAGCCGGTATTGGGTTCGTAATAGAATTAAGAATTTCCTCAGTACTTCCTTCTGAAAGTACATTATTTCATTTTGTTTGTTGGATGTACAAAATTGTTATTCAGTTTACCTGTGATTAGGCTGGTTTTCCCCAGTATCGGGTTTGATTTCACTTAGTTCCGTAAATATGTGACTACACGTGGCTACAACGTAAATTAACAGCTGCTATTACGTCACCTGTTTGTTTGAACAATGCCGTCAACAATTGCACAATGGCTAACAGATGTTTAGCATTACAGTACTGCCACTTTTGATAAAATTAGAGAATATCTTGGTGATTCTTTTGACTTCAGACTAATTTTAATTTTGTTAAATTAATGAGAAAATTTCGTATATTCATTTGTAAGTGACCTACACAGATCTGGTTGGGTTATAAAAAACCTTAATATTGTTAGTTACACTGAACTGTAATATATTTGAGTAAGGATCAGTTGATAAACCTTACAACAATTTTGCAAGAATATCAAATATTTATTTTATTTAATTATAATAAAATTTTATTTACTGAAACAAAGAAAATTCTTTCTAGTAAATTAATAATCTACATTTAAAGTTTTTTATTCTGATCTAGTTTGATCAGACCTGATAAACAAAAAACAATAAGAATTAAATTTTTATAACTCCATTATGTAGAAAATATTCTTTATGCATTTTTAGGTATACTTGAGGGACGCAAATTGTGTTCCCATTTTCTAGGTGACTTAATTATTATTTTTCCTTACAGGAACAGCGTCTTATTCTGTTAAGACAAGCTTTTGTGTCAGCGAAGGCGATCTTTTTTCTTTGGGTCTCCACGTCCGCCCTTAGAAATTTGCTATGCCATTAATATAAATCAATCTGGACTTGGTGGCGCCTGTTTGTTTTAGTTTGAGTATGACCCCCCTTCAGATTTCGACTTACCCCCCCATTGCTCATAGCTCTACCCAAGGAATAGACCCCTAGTTACGTCGGAAGACTTTGTTTTGCAGACACCTGACTTGGAGCATGGTGATAATAAAGTAGTGTTTTAGTAAGTCAAGGAAAATATGTTTCACTGGTGCCGGCAACGTCAGGCCTTAGTTAGAAAATACGTTTCACTAGCGCCCATGCGTGAGGCTAGCGGAGCCAACAATGAGAGAGAAAGAAAAAATCGTAACACTAGCGCCCAACGTGTGAGGCGTCGAAATTTGTTTGTTCAACGTGTGAGGCGTCGAAATTTGTTTGTTCAACGTTTGGGGCTTCGAAATTTGTTTGTTCATAGTTTGATTTACCCCGAAATTTGTTTGTTCATAATTTGATTTACCTCGAAAATTATTTGTTCAAAATTAATTTTACTTCGAGATTCGTTCGTTTAAAAATTATTTTTACTCTGAAACTTGTTTGTTCAAAAATAATTTTACTTTGAAATTGTCTGTTCAAAAATTTATTTTTGCTTCCAAATTTGTTTGTTCGGGATTGATTTAGCTTCGAATTTGTTTGTTCAAAATTTATTTTGCTTTGAAATTTGTTTGTTCAAAAATTGTTTTACTTCGAAATTAGTTTGTTCGAAAAGTAATTTGCTTCGAAATTTGTTAGCTCAAAATTTATTTTGCTTTGAAATCTATTTGTCCAAAAATTATTTTGCGTCGAAATTTGTTTGCTTAAAGTCTATTTGACATTTAGATTTGTTTGTTCGCTTTTGATAAAAGATTGGTTGTAACGTTAAACCCAATGTAGTACCTCCGGGTGGAGCATTGGGGACGTGGCCGCAAGTATAGCGGCCCTAATTCAAATTATAATGTAACGTTAAACCACAGTCAATCAATTAATTAACTTAGTTAAATTTATTTTTAACTTTCATTCTATTTTGACCCAATATAATTTTTTTTGATATTGTTTTGGCAAAAATTATTTTACCAAAAACACCTCTTGATTTTTACCTTTAGTAGTACGAATTTGTTTTGATCATTTTTGTAAGGTTCAGATCATTTAGATCTTTCAGTTTGATTCCATTAGGCTTTTGTAATCATGTCGGATATTCCGAATTGTTTGTCGACTTAAAGAAGAACAGGAGTAGTGAGTGAGAAACCAGTTTTGAGGAAAATTTTAGGAAGACTGTCAGCTAAAGAAGCTGATAAGCCTGTTGTTTGATTTGTTTGAGTCAATAAAGAACATCTTTGTCGAAATTTGATGATAAGGCTAGAGATTCTATTTTGAAGGTACATTGGAGTGAGCTGTCGTTGTGTCGTTTGAGAATTGCTCTTTGTGCATAAGCACGTTTTTGATTTTGTTAGCAGATTTTTGTTTAGACCGGCATTGCAACGCAATTTAGTCTAGGCGGAACTTGTCGTCGTGGTTGGTCGCTCAGCAGTATGTCAGTCCAGACGAGACTCAGGAAGGGTTGGTCGCTCGGCATTGCGTAAGTCTAGACGAGACTCGAGGTGAGTTAGGCGCTCTAGAATTTTTTTTGCATCTTTTTTTGATTTGATGTAAATTTTGGTATTGTTAGTCTAGGTGAGACTCGTAGAGGGTTTGTCACTCTAGCATATTTAGGCGTTGTGAAGCTTTATAGTTGTTTCGACAGTTCAATTGGTAGTAGGGTGTGAGTGTACCTGAACACTGATTTTTTTTGTTAGCTATTGTCATGATTAGTTTTTTTATTGATGACTCATAAGCAGGTAAATGACTTTTAGTTGTTGGTGATTGGTTTTCGAAATATTCGATTTTGCAACCTTTGCGTAGTGCCACGGCACATTTGATTGAGAAGTTTTGGAGGAAAAAGTATTTCTTGTCTACGGTGTACCACAGTTTGTTATTTGTGATATTGGTCCACAATTAATTGGACGTATTTTTAAAGCTTTGTGTGCAAGGTACGAAATTCAAAAGATTTGGTATAATGCTGTTTATGCTCCCCAATGCAATTTTGTGGAAAGAATCAATAAGACAGTTGGTACAGCAATCCGTTCATACGTAGAAGGACATGATACGTGGGATATTGAGATATCAAAGATCCAATACGCAATCAACTCAGCAAAACATGAGTCCACCAACTATTCGCCAAATTTTTTAGTTTTTGGTCGTCAGGTACCTTTAAGTGGAAAAGCTTATAATGATAATTTTATACCGGGTGAAGATGTTGATGTCGTCTCCAGTAGTAGACCTTCTTATGTTTTGGATCGTCAACCTTTGTTTGATATTTTTGGAAATGTCCGTGAAAATTTGCATGTAGCTTATCAACGTTCAAGTAAACGCTACAATCTTAGAAGAAGAGACATTTCATTCCGAGTCGGAGAAAGTGTTTGGAGAGCTAATAAGGTCCTCTCGAGTGCTAGTGATAAATTTTCCGCTAAGTTAGCCCCTAAGTTCGTTATGAGTAAAGTTCGGAAAAAACATTCCAATTTAGTATATGAGTTAGAGAACGAAGATGGGACAAGAGCAGGGAAATGGCACGTAAAGGACTTGAAACCAGTTGAAGCATCATATCCAAATGAAAATGATGATCCTGACGATTAATTCCGGTCCGGTCATCTCTTTGATATTAAGTAATGAAGTAGTGGTTTGCTTTGTTTTGTCCAGATTTCTGATTTAGTGTCGGTTCACTAATACTGAGTATTTTATTTGAGAAGTGAAATAAGTGGTTTGAGATTTTGTAAATTTTGTAAGTTTGAGGTGTGCCTTGGTGTGCACGCTGGTCATTTTGCTCGCGCGTTACTCGGAAATGTGTTTGGAGGATGTCTTTGACAGATATCCTTACAATGTAGAAGTAGGTGGGCTATTTGATTATTGGTCCTGATTTCTACATATCGAGGTAGAGAGAATATTAGATTATTCTTTCCCTTGTTCCTTTTGACCGTTCGAAGTTCTTTGATTTGATAAGGTCAAGGTTGGCTTGGTGAGTCTCACCATTTGGTCCATCACTAATGAGATCAGTTGTTTGTTAGAACTTAGTGATAGGATATTCAGTAGGGTGTAGGATAGTACAGCCCTGACTGGTTCAATTTTGTATTTGAATTTGTTAATTAACCTTATGGTTAGGTTACCTTAGTTTTGATTATCTCTTTGCGATAAAGTGATAATATTTTGTATTTGAATTTGTTAAGTAACCTTTTGGTTAGGTTACCTTAGTTTTGATTATCTCTTTGCGATAAAGCGATAATATTTTGTATTTGAATTTGATAAGTAACCTTATGGTTAGGTTACCTTAGTTTTGATTATCTCTTTGCGATAAAGTGATAATATTTTGTATTTGCATTTGTTAAGTAACCTTATGGTTAGGTTACCTTAGTTTTGATTATCTCTTTGCGATAAAGTGATAATATTTTGTATTTGAATTTGTTAAGTAACCTTATGGTTAGGTTACCTTAGTTTTGATTATCTCTTTGCGATAAAGTGATAATATTTTGTATTTGAATTTGTTAAGTAACCTTATGGTTAGGTTACCTTAGTTTTGATTATCTCTTTGCGATAAAGTGATAATATTTTGTATTTGCATTTGTTAAGTAACCTTTTGGTTAGGTCACTTTTGTTTTGATTATCACTTTGTGTTGATGGTGTTTAAATTTAGACCTATTAGTAGGGTATTCCTTTTGATCCTCACCTTATAGTGATGATACTTTGAATAGTTATGCTGTTTTGATGAGGAAGCAGTCCTTTTTTGGAGATAGAGCTAATTGAGCTCCTGGAAGTTTTTTTTGAAATTAGAAATAAATTGTAAATGTTTGGTTATAGGTAATAGATATTAGCCTTGTTAGTAGTAAGAACCCCATGTTAAAGAATCATTGTGAATTCAATCTTTTTGTCCTGTGGAGTGTTTGACTTTCTAATTTGACCCCCTCCCAATTTTGATTATTACCGATTGTGACTCCCCGATTTTGTCTCCCGATGGACGTCAGGTACACGTAGTTACCAACACACTCTCATTTGTAAATATTTGTCCCCTCCATTTGAATAAATTCATAAAATCGCATAGTTAGTTAGGAAGGTAGGAAAGGCTAGTATTGTTATAAAAAATTTTTTTGTATTTGTTATATTTGAAGTTTTTCTAAAAAAAATTTTTTTTCTTTTAGGAAAGGGGTAGTGTAACAATTTTATTTTAGCAGTAAAAGAACCTATTCATTAAACGTACAATGAATATTGAAATACCTTTATTAACTAAAATAAAGATTCGAGTAACAATCAAATTTTTATAGTATTACTATATCTAGGATTAGTAGTCTATTTGTTTCGGAGTTCGGTGCAATTCCACAGCCACTGGCGCGCGCGTGAGAGGTTCGAGAACCCCACTTATGATCCTCCCACCATGCAAGAACGCAGCGAGCGCACTCGTCGATAGTTAAAGGCAGCGTGAAGATGCATTCAAAAGAATGGCGAGTGACCTCCGGGTCGCCTTATTTTGGTGAAACACTTCCTGAGTAACGCGCAACAATACGTCAGAAATTGCAACGATAAATTAGAAACCGCACGACCACTTTGAAGTTACAATTTAGAAACCTTAACTTATGGACTACGCAATGAAAGATTATATTTGTAAATAAAATTAGACAACGGAGGAGTACGCTATGAAGTAATGCTGCCGTGAACCAATGTGAGAAATCCGCTTCGCTCCTACATCTGTATTAAAACATGGAAAACAAGCATATTTAGCTGCAGGCCCCGCACTGCGAAGTTGTTTCCATTGCAACCAAGGACGACAGCCGGTATTGGGTTCGTAATAGAATTAAGAATTTCCTCAGTACTTCCTTCTGAAAGTACATTATTTCATTTTGTTTGTTGGATGTACAAAATTGTTATTCAGTTTACCTGTGATTAAGCTGGTTTTCCCCAGTATCGGGTTTGATTTCACTTAGTTCCGTAAATATGTGACTACACGTGGCTACAACGTAAATTAACAGCTGCTATTACGTCACCTGTTTGTTTGAACAATGCCGTCAACAATTGCACAATGGCTAACAGATGTTTAGCATTACAGTACTGCCACTTTTGATAAAATTAGAGAATATCTTGGTGATTCTTTTGACTTCAGACTAATTTTAATTTTGTTAAATTAATGAGAAAATTTCGTATATTCATTTGTAAGTGACCTACACAGATCTGGTTGGGTTATAAAAACCTTAATATTGTTAGTTACACTGAACTGTAATATATTTGAGTAAGGATCAGTTGATAAACCTTACAACAATTTTGCAAGAATATCAAATATTTATTTTATTTAATTATAATAAAATTTTATTTACTGAAACAAAGAAAATTCTTTCTAGTAAATTAATAATCTACATTTAAAGTTTTTATTCTGATCTAGTTTGATCAGACCTGAATAAACAAAAACAATAAGAATTAAATTTTTATAACTCCATTATGTAGAAAATATTCTTTATGCATTTTAGGTATACTTGAGGGACGCAAATTGTGTTCCCATTTTCTAGGTGACTTAATTATTATTTTCCTTACAGGAACAGCGTCTTATTCTGTTAAGACAAGCTTTTGTGTCAGCGAAGGCGATCTTTTTTCTTTGGGTCTCCACGTCCGCCCTTAGAAATTTGCTATGCCATTTATATAAATCAATCTGAACTTGGTGGCGCCTGTTTGTTTTAGTTTGAGTATGACCCCCCCCCTTTAGATTTCGACTTACCCCCCCATTGCTCATAGCTCTACCCAAGGAATAGACCCCTAGTTACGTCGGAAGACTTTGTTTTGCAGACACCTGACTTGGAGCATGGTGATAATAAAGTAGTGTTTTAGTAAGTCAAGGAAAATATGTTTCACTGGTGCCGGCAACGTCAGGCCTTAGTTAGAAAATACGTTTCACTAGCGCCCATGCGTGAGGCTAGCGGAGCCAACAATTAGAGAGAAAAAAAAAACACGTAACAGGTTTATAGCTTGGGAAACGCAGAAGTCAGGCAGGTTTCTCAAAAGCGGCTCGACCAATAGTGGACGGACACGATAACAGCGGTAGTATTTGAACAATACCCTGCGAATGATGCGACGGCCCGATACTATACAAAAATTTTCTTGAATCAGATACATAGTAGTGTTCATCCCAGTATGTAGATTGTTTCTATGAATTTGCTGAACCAACGGATTGGAAAAACGATGACGACTAAGCAGCAAGGCAGGATGTCTAGTGCTCTCGGGAAAATTGGCGTCTGCCACCGACTCTTAAAATTTCATTAGAGTTAAAGAACACGCCAATGCGAAGGAAATGTTTCGGCAACTGTTCATTCAGACAAATAGCTTGAATTTCAGCCGTAAAGGCAATAACTTGAACTGATTTCACGATGATAACAAGAGCATTGTGTAGCTTCAAGGCATATAAAGACAAAGAATGAACTTTGACTCATCTGACGGGTGAAAATGCGAGCTCAATAGGCGACTATGTCTTGTATTTTTCCGAAGAGCCGATTACGTTATTAGGAGATTTTCTATCCAAGACAACTCAGTGGTAACAATGTAACCCAGCGGTTTGGTTTCAGAGGTGGCTTCCAGGGATGGCTTAAATGAACGGAATACAGGCCAGACGAGGATGTTGCTCTTTGCTAGAGGCTTCCTAAATAACCAAATAATATTGATCATATTTAGTGTAAATATGTTCTATTGTACGGCATTAAATTTTAAACAAAGTTAGAATAGATGGGTCATCTACAGCACGACTTCCCACCTCAAAGGTTTCTTCTAACCTAGCCACATGCCAAGTATTGGCTAACGCTAATTTATCATGCTTTGAAGGCATTATAAATATTGTAGGTTTAATTCAACTTGTAACAAATAAGTTTGTATAGCTGCACAAGTATTATATTCTAAATATCAAGACAAAAACTTGCAAAGTTGCAGCTTGCAATTTTAGTATAAACTGTAACTCTGAGTAGTGAAAAAACAACCACATTCATTGGTAGGTACAACAATACAAAATAATTGATCTTTCACTTTTACTAAATACCTGAATGTTCAATTTGAAGCTGTATTGTTCCTGTTACAACAAATATTTGATTTGTTTTCTTGGTAGAAATTAATATCATTACCTCTTTAATAAACATGAAAGTTTCAAAGTAGTATGGTGCTATCTACCAGAAACTATAGTACCTAACGTCGGTACATGTAAATCCGTAATAGTTTCACAGATAGAACTCTGTAATGTTGGTAATTCAAATCAGTGCAAGTTTCATCAGCGGATTCTGTAATGTAGGTAATTAATTACGAATTCTTTTTTTTTTATTATCACTAAGTAATTGCAACAAAATGGATAGTTTTTCCACAGAACGGATCAAATGTGGGTCGTAGGACCATGGAAAGATATGGTGGAATGGAATAGATAGTAAACTGTAAGGAAATATTGAGCTTTTGGTTACAACAATTCACCTTAATGCGACCACGGAGGCCGGTATAATTTAAATAAAAATTAATGAAACTATCAGGTTAAGTGGTAACAACATCTGGCAACACTTACATGAATTGGCTTTTTTTGAGTTGCTTGTCCAGCAACGATTCTCTTGTAGATGCGTGGCCACGCCTGTGGAATTTACAACAGGGTTGATGCAAATTTGAAGGCACCTTTTTGAAGAATATGCTGCGGCACACTTTTCAAAACGTCAAAACTCCTCGGCGGTTGATTGTAGTCTTTCTGTCCGCGCACTCGCAATCACTGATGTACGGTACAATTCGATTATCGCAACTTGGGTTGCCTATCTGTGGGGATGAAAAAGAAGCAGAATGAAATAACACTAAATCCAGCTTAAACATGACGGCCAGAGATATTCCTGGGTATACACAAAAAGAAAATAAGAAACCATGGATAACAAAAGATATCCTGAATTTAATGAAAAAAGACGAAAATACAAAAACAGACCGGACGAAGCTGGAAAACAGAGATACAAAGCCATAAAATGTGAAAATTATTCACAAATGCAGAAAAGCTAAAGAGGAATGGATTGATGAAAAGTGCAAAGAGGTACAGACTAAGATGGAAATAGGAAAGACAAACGAAGCATACAAACTAATTAGAATGAATTTTAGGGATATAAAACCGTATAACAAAATATAAGAGACGCGAAACGAGACATCATTATAGAAAATGTAGATAAAGTAGTAAAATGGCAAGAATATATACAAAATTCATATGCAAGAGAGAAACTAACACAACTGGAACAGGAATCAGACTTTGAAAACAATGACTTGGGATTTCCTATAGTTAGAGATGAGTTTGAATTAGCATTAAAACGCCTGAAAAATGATGAGGTGCAAGGAGAAACTCTAAAAGCCGCTGGACAAGCAGTAACAGAACGTTTTTTTCTAACTTGTAAGCTATATGTATGAGACAGGCGAAATATCCAAAGATTTCAAACACGCGTCAAAAAAATATTAAGAATTATACAAAGGTGGATGGAAAAACGGGCGGAAGAAGTACAAGGAGAAGATCAATTTGGGTTTAGGCGAAACAGGAGAACATGAGAGGCTATTTTAGCTCTGCGGGTGATAATGGTGAAGACTATAGAAAAAGGAGATAGCGTGTATGTATGGTTTGTAGATCCGGAAAAGCATTCGACAATGTAAAATGCAAAAATTTTCGCAATACTCAAAAAGATTGGAGTGTGTTTTAGGGATAGATGGATAGTACATATCTTATACAAAGAGTAAACAGCGGTAATAGAATTAGAGGGAACGTAGAGAAGTAAATATTAGGAAAGGTGTGCGACAGAGATGTGCCCTATCCCTATTAATTTTTAACTTGAACATCGAAGAGGCAACAAATACTGTCGAATGCAGGAAGACATTTGGAATTAATATGCAGGAACAAACAATTGATATGCTTAGATTTGCAAATGATATTGCGGTATTAGCATCTAGGAAAGAAGAGTTGTTACGGTAACTTTTTGAAATAAAGCAATTTTGCATTATATCTCAACGACCTTAATTGAAAACTCTAGTCTAGACCTTTTTTATGTTATTCTCCAAATAAAGCAAACTTAATAAATACGTATTCAAATTCTTCGGTATAAAACTGTTTCTCAGTAGGTGGAATATCTCCTATAACCGTTTACAATTCGTTAAAGTGTTTGCTTCTCAAACGACTTTAAATAATGTTTCGTTCCTTGAATTACATGTTTGTTATTTTCGATAGTTATTTGTTGAAAGCAGCAAACAGTTTTCTTCTGAAAATTTCTCACTTATTAAATACTTTAAATATGTTCTAATCTGTTCGTGTTCCGTGAAATTCTATTTTGTTATATCTGCACGTGTTCAGTCGTTCAAATGTTATGGGACATAAGATCCTTTTTCTAATTGGATTATTTCGTGGTATATTTGTAGCGTGGATAGATAATCATACCACCTTTATTCTTTTCTAAAAAGTCAGGCAACTTCATTTGCTTGGCAGTATTTCTGATTGTCTAAATGGCAGGAACGTTTTAAAATGTATCTTGCTTTCCCATTGTAACAACAAAATTCAATGTAATTAATTATCTTATTTTGCTTTATTTATTGCTTGCACTCTACAAATAATTTCGCCGTTGTCGTTTAGAATATATATTTTTGCTTACTTTGGTAAAACGTGTAAAAATTTATTGCTGAGAATGGTTTTATGTTATCTCTTCCATGGGTCCAAAACTGTATAAATACAAGCACAACTTTAAAAAAGCTTTCTTATTTGTTCGTCGCTTTATTACTTCTTCGTTCTTTTTTGTTATGCAACGTCTTCTGAGCGTTGCAAAGTTGCGTTTTTAATATGCGTTTGTGCTATTACAGTTAATTAAGTTGTTCCAGTAACCAGCCGTAGACGAATACAGCCGCATTTCCTCCAAATAGAAGATAGCTTCAAGCACAGAGTATTTTTCTATTTGTTTTATTTTGTGTTGCTGCTTTGGAAGATAGTCACTTCTTTTTGATTATTTCGTAATAAATTGCAGACCAATGTTAACGCACGCTAGCAACATAAACAATTATGTACTTATTTACAATTTTAATACTTTGGAGTGCTTTTCTACTGTTTGCTTTTTACGAGACGCGCTTGTTACCGCAAATTTTTACTTACTCTATTATTATTTCATTATTTCTTGTACATATTTAGGGTTTGATCATATTGCAAGTATTGTTATATTTAGGCAATAAAGTTTTATTCTTGATGTTTTTAACTGCTTAGGTTTATATTGTTTTATATATGTAAAATAACGCTTTGTGTACATCACGTTGTAACGAACGATTCTCTGGGGATTGTATGTTTTGCTACAAATTCGTTATAAAGTTTTTTTTTGTCATTGAAGTTTCCAATTATTTTCTTTCTGGATCACTCACCACATTCTACGACGTTTTGAGCTAGCCCGAACTCTGCTTCCTTTAGAGTTTGATCCTACCATTCTCTTTCTGTGTTTCTTTGCGGTATTCGGTGTAAGCGATTTTCTACTCCTTACTTTGCTACTTCGGTTCTTGTCTGCAAGAAATACCGTAACAAAGTTAGAAATTTCTCTTAATGAAATGCAAACAGTTCTAAGAGAGAGATACGGTATGAAAATTAATAAAAATAAAACTAAAGTAATAGTATGCAAAGGAAGGGAAAATAAACTAAAAACTAGAATACAAGTAGGTAAAAAGAACTTACAAGAGGTTAACGATTTCTGCTACCTAGGAAGCCAAATAACGCAATAATAGAAAGAGCGCAAAAGGTATAAAACAAAGATTAGCACCAAGTCGTACTCCATTTAACAAGAAAAAGCAACTACTGTATTTAACGACAACAAACAGAAACAAGGAAAATATTGCTGAAAGCATATGTGTGGAGCACATCACTGTATAGTTGTGAAACTTGGACAGTAGGAGAAACGAATAGGAAAAAGATAAAGTCTTTAAAATGTGGTGCTATAGACATATGATGAAGATGTCATGGACAGACCAAGTTAAGAACAAAGAGATTTTCGAAATGGTAGGGGAAGAAAGAAATATGTAGAAAACGTTAAAAAGTAAGAGAGATACGATGATGGGTCACATACTAAGGCATATGGGAATAGTGCGGAGCATATTAGAAGCAGAGATAGGAAAAAAGGGAAGTAGCGGTAGACTTAGGTTAGACTATTACACACAGATGGTGAAAGATGTAGGATGTGGGAACTTCAGGTAAATGTGCGGGCTAGCTCAGAATGGAAATCAGTGGAAGTGCGCGTCCAACCAGTTATAAGACAGAAAACCTAATGACGAATAACTAATTTAAGTTAAACCGGATGAGTACTAGAAAGAAATACAGGTGTTGGTTTTGCAATATTTTCAACTAATCTTGATTGTGCAAAAGGATTTATTGGAAAACTATTATTTCGGCAAATGTTTAAGTGTTGGAAAATCTTAGTAGTCATAGGCTGCTTAACCCCCTTCACATACCACTGAATATCGATAAAATAGGGTATATATTTACAAAAAAATAGAAAGGGAACCGAACTGTATCTAACAAGAAAAAGCAGCGACTATGTTCGAACACAACAAACATTGAAGCAACGACAAAAGTGTTGGAAACACATGTATGGAATACAGCATTGTACGCCTATAAAATAAGGAACACTAGGAGATACAGACAGGAAAGAGAAGAAGCCTTATAGAATGTTATGCTTCAGGTGTATGATGATGCTAGCGTGAACAGATTAAATTAATAACAAGGAGGTTGGAGAAACAGTAGGGAATAAAGATATCTGCTGAAAAAGAAAAAAATAGGAGAAATAGAAGGACATGATAAGTTCTAAGGTATTTTTGGAGAATAGTGCGGGTTATATTACAAGCAGAAATGGGAAAAAAGAGAGGTAGATATAGACCTAGATCACATTATTGTACGCAGATAGTGAAAAGTGCAGATTGTGAGGATTTTAGGGAAATGTGTAGGTTAGCTCAGAATAGGAAACAATAGAGGTACGCGTCTAACCGGTTCCAGGACTGAAGACTTAATTATGATAATGATTAAAAGAGTTGGCAAATATTAAAGCGAAATATATACATTACATATATGATTCGTGTAGGACGCAACTAACAGACGTTAAATAGAAAATTTGTTGGAGCGACTGCCGAAAATGCATCAGATGGAATAAGGACGATTGGTATAAAGTGTGTTAAATACGATGTGTTGTCGTTCTTGCATGTTTATATGTAAAAGTTGTCTATTGCATTCGTTTTTACCTTACTCAATTGCCAATTGCTATCGGATTGCTTTTCTAGAACTCTCGATCGATTCTATTCAAATACAATGGTAAGTATCCGGAGTAGAAAACACTATTTGTATACCCAATTGATCGGATATTGGATGAAGATGACAAATGTTATGTGATCCCCGAAAGCACATCAACCTATACATGGGGGCATTAAGATATTAGTTTAGAATAACTGTTTATATATGTATGTATTTTTAAATGTTTTGTAAATAATAGTTTGAAGTTTTTGTAGTTTTAGGCTGTTTTCCGCGCCTTTCCTCAAACTAAATCCTTCCAACCTTCTATCCTGGTGAACGAAGTGTACGTGTTGACCTCCCCGTGGTGTTCGCTGGACGGCTAATATTTCGTTGTCTTTATAATCGGCAAAATACTAGTTGACTAACAACACGTACCGCTCGTAATTATTACAATTAATAAATATTTCTTATTTGGCTTTAATGTTTTATTGTTTTTTTTCTCTTCGAAAACGTTTAAAGTGTTTTACTTAACCTAAGTTCCGGCGCTAATCAAACCTATTAATTTTTCCTGTTATCTAACCTAAGTCGACATGTACAATGGAATCTGAGTATTTAACATTGTGGAGGTACTGACGTAACTTATCAATTTTTCCGGGTTTGCTATAGAGTTTAAATCTGCGGTTCAAGTCTTAAAAGGGCTGCATCTCGGTAGGGTTACTTTGATTTGAAAGATTCAAAAAGATACAGATTCCCTGAAAAAATTCTTGAATAAATACAGTTCTTAAATCCTTAGAAAAGCTTCCAGAAACAGGAAAAATTTTCAAAGAGCAAAATTTGTCTAGTTCCGTTTTAAAGAGGTATAATTTTAAAAATTCAGACGGTTTTAGATTCTCCGGGATATTCTAGACTGAATATATTTCTTAAATCCTCGAAAAGCCCTTAAGAACAGGGAAAATTTTCAAAAAGCAAAAGTTATGCTGGAACGCCTAATAGCATTCTACTTAAACACGTTGTCTTATTTCTTAGTAATACTCGCCATTGATAATGAACACAGAATTTAAGTTTAAGTAACAGCTCGCCATCTATTCTTCAAAAACCTGTAGTAATCACTGCTGCAACGTACTTCACATCTACAAAAAGACCAAACACTCAAAGAGAACAAATTTAATCTAAAATAAACATTTGAACCGCAGTAGAGTTAAAGTTAGTTTGTTTTCGTTTCCACCAGAATAATTCTCTACAAACAAACAATAAATAAATACCTATACATAGAACAAAGCTATATTCAAAGCACCCTACATTTAATTGAAAGTTGTATCGTGTTTCTCTTGTTTTCCATTCAAATAACGATTATGTTTTGGTAGGCATCGTTGTGTAAATTTAGCTTTGTATGTGCTCGAAATAGCTTTTTCAAGTGATGGCCTTATTTTTATACGGAAAGTCAATTTTCCATTTAGTGAAAGACTAGAATATAATTATACGTGTTCGATGCACCATACAATTAACCAACATTAGGTAGAGTTTATACAGGAAAGTGGATCAGTCAGCATCCCCTTATCTCGCACACTCATGGTCCCATGTAACTTTTTATTTTCAAAATTATTTCTCGTATAAATAAGTTTGGCCTATAATTTTCTAGAGAATTCTATTCTAAGCGCATCTTTAACTTCCAATTACTCTGGTACACCCCAACTACTGAAAATCCTTATTCTTAAGTTTCCTTGACAAGTAGCGCCGATTACGAAACCACATTTCTTCAGGATTTAAATTTTTTCAAAATGTTTAAACCGGAAGCAGCCCTTATTGCCCAACAGACAGGACCACCTCCAAGGAGGCGGTCCTAGTGATCAGTAGGACTTTTCCTATCGAATATGTTGTTAGGGAGATCAGAGATAGGAGATTAGTTAATACAGGGAAAGGACATGAAATTATAGAGAGCATGAATCTTGCAAATACGGAACCTGAGAGAAAAATCGTCGTGTCAAAGTTAGGGCACCCGTCCGATGTTAGGGGTATCGAATTTGTCGAAGGTGATGGGGACGCGGTAGGGATCAGGATTTACACGGACGGTTCGCGTATGGACAATGGTCAAGCAGGCGCGGCGTTTGTCGTATATAATGCAAAGAGAGGTGTTTCGGTTTTAAACCAAACTCGCGAACTGGAGCACTATCTTCCAGTGCGAATTGGTTGCTATACGGGAAGCTATCGATTATGTGATAAATCACACGGATAGAAACGTGTATTACATTATCAATACGCAGGCTATGGGGAGCACTGCGTGTTGTAGAATAGCAGGCTATGGAGAGCGCGGCTCATTTAAGGGTTTGTAGGCTATGGGAAGCATTGCAAGGTGATTCCTTAGGCGAGCGCTAACGAATTTGTCACTGACTGACAGACTGACAGAATTGCAGTTGACTATATCAAAGTACACGAGCTGGAAATAGATCAAACTAAGAATCGCGAGAAATTCTAACTCATTTTTTGTGCTACTTAAAAATCTGTACTTTCATTGGACAAACTAAGTTTGGAGATTATTTTACATTCAAAACTCGAAATACACAATTCCATTGGTTAAAGACATCATTAACGTTTTTCAACACAGGAAGAATAGAAAATGGAAGTGCATAAATAAAATTTCAAATTCTTTGGAAGACATTAGTTAGTGCTCACCATAGCATAAAGAATCACCTTGCAGTGCTCTCCATAGCCTACAAACCCTTCAACAAGCAGCACTCTCCATAGCCTGCTATTCTACAACACGCAGTGCTCCCCATAGCGTGCGTGTCCTCCGACGGTGACGCTGTCCGACACCGTATCTAGGGCACGTCATTCTAATTCATCAATCCATAGTTAACAAACTATATATGAACGTTAAGCTCCGTTCCATACTTCGCCGACAAGTCGTTATTGTGATTGCATCTGTCAACTCTACCACCGAGACGACATCCCCGTAGAGGTATCAATACCACGAAGCCTGCCGAAGAGTTCAGAAGACAACCGAGACCTTCTGAACCCCCTAAACATGTATATATTGTAAATTAGTAGTTTTTAGTTTCATATCATAATACTTTGTAACGTAATGTTGACCCACAATTAAACCACGAAGCCTTCCGAAGAGATCCGAAGACCACCGAGGATGTCTAGACCTCTTTGAACTGTACATATTTCCTAACTATTGTTGTTCAAGTTTGCACTGGGCTTTATACACAACTTCCGAAGCATTCCGAAGAAAGCCGAAGACTACCGAAAACTTATACGCCACGTTTAACTGTATATATATATATATATATATATATATATATATATATATATTTATTTAATCAGTGTTTAAGTTTATTTCTGGTTTTACAAGCAACCATGAAGCCATCCGAAGATCACCGAAGACTTCCGAACTGCTCAAACTGTTCAAATCATTCAAATTCATATTTATTTCCATGTATTTATAAACTTATAATTATTTTTGCTTGTAATTATTAAACAAGTAATCAAGCCACGCCTACATGCTTTCAGACGCCTCCCACTCGAACGATTACAATTTAGTGCTAACCACAGCTTAAGGAATCATTTTGCAGTGCTCTCCATAGCCTGCGTCAATCCATAGTTAACAAACCACGTATGAACGTTAAGCTCCGTTTCATACTTCACCGACAAGTCATTATTGTGATTGCATCCGTCAAACTCTACCGCCGGTACGACATCCCCGTAGAGGCACCACGAAGCCTACCGAAGAGTTCAGAAGATAACCGACGACCTTCTGAACCCTCTTTTCTTTTATATATTATAAATTAGTAGTTTTTAATTTCATATCATAATTCTTTGTAACGTAATGTTGACCCACAATTAAAACACGAAGCTTTCCGAAGGGATCCAAAGACCACCAAAGGTGTCTGGACCTCTTCAAACTGTACATATTTCCTAACTATCGTTGTTCAAGTTCGCACTGGGCCTCATAAACAACTTCCAAAGCATTCGGAAGAAAGCCGAAGACTACCGAAGGTCTATATCCGTTAAACTATCCATACATTCATTTAATCAGTGTTTAAGTTTATTTCGGGTTTCACAAGCAACCATGAAGCCATCCGAAGATTACCGAAGACTTCTGAACTGCTCAAACTGTTCAAATCATTCAAATTGATATTTATTTTCATGTATTTATGAACTTATAATTATTTTTGCTTGTAATTATTAAACAAGTAATCAAGTCAAGCCTACATGCTTTCAGACGCTTCTCACTCGAACGATAACAAGTTAGTGCTCACCATAGCTTAAGTAATCACCTTGCAGTGCTCCCCATAACCTGCATATGCTCCGACGGTGACGCTGCCCGACGCCGTACCAAGGGCACGTCATTCTAATTCATCAATCCGTAGTTAACAAACCACGTATGAACGTGAAGCTCCGTTTCATACTTCACCGACTAGTCGTTATTGTGATTGCATCCGAAAAACTTTACCACCGGGACGACATCCCCGTAGAGGCACCACGACCACAAAGCCTGCCGAAGAGTTCAGAAGACAACCGAAGACCTGAACCCTCTATATTTGTATATATTGTAAATTAGTAGATTATAAGTTCATATAATTTCATATCATAATTCTTTGTAACGTAACGTTGACCCACAATTAAAACACGAAGCCTTCCGAAGAAATCCAAAGACCACCGAAGGTGTCTGGACCTCTTCAAACTGTACATATCTCCCAATCATCGTTGTTCATGTTCACACTGGGCCTCATAAGCAACTTTCGACCCCTTCCGAAGAAATCCGAAGACATACACCGCGTTAAACTGCACATACATTCATTTAATCAGTGTTTATGTTTATTTCTGGTTCCACAAGCAACCTTAAAGCCATCCGAAGACTTCCGAATATTACCGAAGACTTCTGAACTGCTTCAAACTATTAAACCATTCAAATATTAACTATTTCATGTTTATTTTCATGTATTTATGAACTTATAATTATTTGTGCTTGTAAGTATTAAACGAATAATCAAGCCAACCCTACATGCTTTCATACGCCACCCACCCGAACGATAACAAGTAGCGTCAAGGGCAGAAACAGATATTCAAATATCCAAATCACATACAAATCCATTTTGATTAAAATTTGGATTATAAAACTTTAAATGTAAGCTAGCAATTTGTATTCAAAATCAATTTTTATAATTCACTGTATGTTTAAAAAAAAAGTGATATGTGATTGCAGTATTTCCTCAAAAACCTGTCATGTCTAATTTATCGTAGACAACAATGTAGTACAGGTTAAATTCACGATGACAAGCAATACAATTATTCTGCTTAACCCCTCCACACTTTAAACCTATCGTACTTCTGCTGAATAGGAGACAGTTCAATACATTATAATGGAGACAAGCAACTAAAGAGTTCTTGTGCCTGTCAGTAACAGCTTGAGCTGGGTAGAGTGTTAGAACTATTTCACATATACGTGCAGTTGAATGCAAACTATGGTATATTATAGTGTTAGTAAGTGGCACTATAGAGAGCCACAGCGCACTAACCTCGAAGCAATTATGATTAAACTTGAAATATGTAAAGCTGCAACGTTTGTATGGAACTTTTCAATTAAGGCAAAGGCGTTCTAAGTAGCTACCAAAAATATTATATTAAGGAATAGAATTCAAAGTTATCTTTTTTCATGAAAAACCACGCGCCTTACAAAACTTAAAAAGGTTTCAAGTACGTGCTCAATAAGCCGGATAAACTCCAAGTATTTATTTCTAACAAAAATTTTCTTCCAATTAAAATCAGTAATCCAAAAAACAAGAAACTGTTTATTTCTTAAACAATTGTTTTCGTACGTATAGTCAAAGATATCTTATCAGCTGAGTCAACTTATGAATTTGATAATTTGTTTTACCAATTGTTACATACAGCTGTGGTCCCATAAAATCTAGCCGGTAATCCGCATAGAAACTCGGTGAAATATCTCACTAACGATTCAGTGTTTCGATAAGGTAACAAAAACCTCGACTGAAAATGGTTACCGACTAACCTATAGTAGGAAAGATGGTGTAAGTGTTCAAAGAAAGTCGTGGAATATTTTGTGTAGGAAACGTCCGTCTGGACCAAGAGCTTGACAAAAAACCTTCCCTCCATAAAACCAATCAAAATAATCTTTTGCAGAATTCGGACAAATAAATTAAGAATGAATATTAAAATTACGTTCATTATTTTCCTCTAGCTAGCATGTGTAACATTATCTTACTGAAACATTAACTTGAACCAGAAAAAAGGGTTGTACCATTTTTTGAATCTGTATTATATAACGTGTGAAAGTTTTTCGTTCTAAAACGTTAATGTCATAGACACCACCGTTATATATTATTAATTAAAACAAATGAATAATAAAACTGCAATAACTTAGAATACAAAGCTGATGTGAAATCGTTTCCAACCTTAAAACCGCCTTAATAAATTTGACAACTTTTGAGTATAACTAACGTAGGATTACCAAAATAATCCTTCCTTAGATTGTAACAATTTTAATATTTTACTATGCGTGTCACGAAGAAGTATTAATTAAATTAAAAGCTTAGAACAAAGCTCCGCGCGTTGTGCGGCAGTGTAACCGATTTTAATTATTTTAAACGTACTAATTAAACAATTAAGCTGCTAGAATTAAAAATATCAGGTAGTTAATTGCACAGGGTAAGTTGTAATTAACTACTTAATATTTATATATTTAATACTTGGCTTATAGCCGTAATTTTGAGCGTCGCTTGCTGTCTATATCTGACATAAGTTAAAAACTTAACACTGTCAGATATGATTGACAAAAATGCCAAACGTAATTGAAAGTTAGGTCTATGTATGGTTGTGTACATGATTTAGATTTGTAAATTTTCCAATTGTTGTCACCTGTCCCGGTGGCATAATTGGAAAACGCATAGGCCCGGAAAGCCTAAGATACAGGTTAAAACCCTTTCCGGAAACATATTTTCCATATTTTAATTAGTAGCTGGATTTGAAATTATCATTTGGGCTTTGCATAAAAATCTACGTTATTATTTCATCTTATTATCTGTAATTCTGTAATACGTTAGTATTTATCAACCTACATTGTGTAATTAACTACCTATATATATATATATATATATATATATATATATATATATATATATATATATATATATATATATATATATTACTCAAATTTAGACCAGGGTAGAAAATTAATTAACGACATTAAATAATTATAATCACCGTGTATAAGGACGCTTTCTATAAAAGAAGCAGAATTAAAATCCTCAACGTGTATTTAATTTAATTGTTCCAAGAAACAAATAGAAATTACGTGCAAAATTTATATTAATTAATTCAATTTTTAAGTAATGGGTATTAAACAAAGTGTACAAATAATAAATTAATATTTAGTGCGTATTCGCTAAAAATTAAAGGGTAGAAGTCAATGCCATTCATTATTATTTTAGTTGGAGTTAATTGAACCATTATTAATAATATAATAAGCATAAAAGCCTGTGAAAATCCAAGGTTAAAATACCATGAAACAAAAGCTCTGAGAATTATATTAAAACGTTAATTAGGAGCACACACCTGCGTATTTTTAAAAGTCAATTTCAGTTTAATTGGTTTGGATAAAGATGAAAATTCTGCGTATATTGGAAACGGTCGGATAAACCGTAGCTTATATTAACGGGAAGGCTAGATACGGGGTTATTTAACTCAAATAAGAATACACGTGGACTGAAATAACCGATAGTAAAGAGTATCGATTTGCACCACTAGGAGCAAGTTAGAAAAAGACAGATAAAATGCGCAAGGTAGAGACACAGATAATAAAAGGCGTGATTTGAGCAACGTCATGAGGAAATGATTGGTTGAAATAAGTTGCAGATATGAGGTGTAAACGTAACGATTTCTATACAAAATTAATTAGTGTTCTCGGACGTGTTTGCGAGCCGTGTGGAAATTCTTAGATTTTCAACTGGCGCGTGTGCAAATTTTTAGAATCGCTGTGCCGGACTGTCGAAAAGGGAACATAGTATGCGAAATTCTGAAAACTGGCCGTCGCGGGACAAAACCGACGTACAGGCGAGCTATTATATAAACCCGGACTTTAAACAGTTTTGCTCTCTTAGATTTTCGATTTTGATTCAATACTTTAAACAGTTTGCTCTTATATTTTGGTGATTATTGAATACTTTAAAACAGTTTGCTCTTTACGTGCTACGATACAAGTTACTATGCATTAGTGCACTTAGAAAAGAAGATACAAGGTAATAAAGTCTAGTTATATTTGCGAGTATTACTGTACCAATTATCCAAATTTGTAACGATAAATGAATAAACAAAAGTAGGCAGTTTTGGGGTATAGCGTGAAAGAATTAGGAATTTCTTTGCTATTTTTCGGGGGTGTTAATAATCAAATGTTATTCGTAATCGTGATTGGATCCACAAAACAAGATTTTGATATACTAAGACGAGTTCCTGAGAAGCTCTGAAACAACTTTAGATGAATGGTGGTGTAGAAAATTTTAAAAGCGTTCAGAATCAGAAGCCGTAAACATAACCCAGTTGGAATGGTGTGATTAACAAAGGACGATGTACATTGGAGCCACGAGTGCATTAACCTTCAGGTAACTTATGCTTTGTTGTTCGATTTTTGATGTTTTGGTGTGTGTTAAATAACTTTATAATTTGTTTGCCAAAAAATGGACAGTAGTGAATTTGTACAAACAACAAATTTTTAATTTTAAGGTAAAATTTGCTTGTTTAAGTAAAAAGGAGTATTTAGCAGTTTATGGTTTTGATTATGATGAAAATTTGGGGCTGTCTTTGAGCTCAATTAGACTAACCTGTTTGATTAACGTAAAGGGGTGGGAGATGCTCCCTTTGTACTCAGAATCAGGTCTGCAAATATTGTTAAATTAATTAGTAGGCATCCTGCAAGGACTTTAATTCTGGATGCAAATTAAAACTGATGACAAATTTAAGCTTGAAATTTTATGATACTGAAATTTATGCTACAATTTAATTTTGAAATTTTAATGTATTATGAATATTGATGTAAATAGAGTTAACGTTGAGGTTTGTAGTAGGAATGTGTTTGTTTTTTTTATGAATGAGGATGAAAGTTATAACTAGGTGAGCAGCCGAGGCGGAAAGAGTAAAGAGGCGATTATCAGAAGAGATTCAACAGGATGAGAATCACAGCAAATCTTGGTGCCAAATTCGAGAGGTTCGAATATCTTTTTTTACTCTGGTGAGGATTTTTGTAGGTTTCACAGCAAACTATGACGCCCAATCTGTGGGGCTCGAATGTTTTTTAGAGAGGACCATTCACCTGTTGACGAGAATCACAGCAATATATATATATATATATATATATATATATTCTTATAAAGGTTTATTACTCCACCCCTCCGCCCTAATATTTATTTTTTTATATATATAATTTAATTTTACTTTTGTTTATTTATAAATTCTGATACACGACTTTTGTCGTCGCCCCTAATTTTAGTATTCAATGAATGATTCCTATATGATGTGTTTTAGCAAAGTTTGGTTGGTTATCTATTTAACTGTTTACTATATTTTATGCCTCGACTATATGAAACCTTTATCTCAGGGCGTTCACCTACTCACCGTGGGTTCAATCGTGAGTAGATGTGCACTGCCCAACCAAACTGCACACTCGTTTGTTTTACCACTTTTTATATGGAATTATTTACTGTGTATGCCAAATTTTACTGATCAATGTTGCTTGGTGCCAAATTAATTTATGTATACAATTTCTGACTTATCTGACGTTTTAAGATATTTCACGGTACTCACCTGAATTATACAGCGCTGCTGCCTTCTTTAAATGTTGCTGGCTCAAGTTCTTATTCGCCGTACGCGCCTTTACAAGGATTCACAATCACTGATGATCCTGCGTATCGCTTCCAGGTGTCTTAAGATAATTTTGCTGACCCCAAATCTGAAATAATTTACCCTAATTTTAGAATTTTGAATAAACCGTAGTATTTACTTCCCCTGCGTTAATCCTTCCGTGTTCCCTTGATTTCTGCGTTGATTCTTCCCTGTACTTTGCTGCTCTCCTGTATTCTCTCTGCGTGCTCCAATTAATCCTTTCGTCTTTCCGTAGTCAATCCCAAACCTATCCTGCCGTCCTGTTCCAATTCAATCTATGCCCTGCTATACTTCAATGTCCACTCTATGTCCTACTGCCGTTAATCTTTATCCAAATCACTCCAAAATTATTAATATCGTCGTTGCTTTGCCGTCGCTTTGTATTACCACTCGAATCTCCTACTGCCTTTTAACCAATCGTTCCAATTCCAATACCAATCTCGTTCAAATCTAACTAAATATCCGTTACTTCCCGTCGCACTATAAACACTCTTAATATTCTCCAATTATCGTCGCTTTTATAACACCGATGTTTCTTATACCTTCACTTTACTAAATCATACTATGTAAACTCAAAAACATTTATTTTATTCAAATATTATACAACTTTAACGCAGGTTTGCAAAACACGTCTTTTTACTAAAAGAAATCGAAATAGAATCCCCTTATTTACTTCGCTAGGCAATAAGCACAACAAAACTAGCTTACTTAATCACATTTTAAAAGCATAAAACTATCCAATAACAACTTTTCTTTTCTCTAGTGTCACAAATACCTTAACTATAGTCTTTACATACAATTCTAATTTCTACCATTGGTCCTAAACACTTCACAATTCTCCAATTATATTTTATATTTCTATTCACTTATAATTTTGAATTTACAATTCGTCCAAAAGTTGATTCTACTTAAATGAAAAGCCAAAATAATTCACACAAGACCTGGACGCTTGGTTGATTGTAGATATCCGTAGACGCGTCCGGTTTTCCGACGGCAAATATACTTTCAATGGCTTATAAATTTTCAACTTAGTATAAAACCTTGAGTACCGTGCATTGTATCAACGTCATTAAGTCATCTTGTTTACCTTTTGGCACATACGTTTCAAACTAAAATGGTAAATACTTTAGCATATGTAAAGTACGGCAAAATATAGTTTTTAACTTACTGGATCTGATATATGAATTATGTCGTTTGGCATACACCCTTTTTAACACAAATCTACTCTTAGAAGCCTTGTACCCCCCCCCTTTTACATTTCAATATATATATATATATATATATATATATATATATATTACTCAAATTTAGACCAGGGTAGAAAATTAATTAACGACATCAAATAAATTTAATCACCCTGTATAAAGAAACAAATAGAAATTACGTGCGAAATTTATATTAATTAATTCAATTTTTAAGTAACGGGTATTAAACAAAGTGTACAAATAATAAATAATATTTAATTGGTATTCGCTAAAAATTAAAGGGTAGAAGTCAATGCCATTCATTATTATTTTAATTGGAGTTAATTGAACCATTAGTAATGTATAATAAGCATAAAAGCTCGGAGAATTATATTAAAACGTTCATTAGGAGCACACACCTGCAAACTTTTAAATGTCAAAGTTCTAATAGATTTGAATAGATAAACATGCAGCTTCTACGTATATTGGAAACGGTCCGATGTTTTAGCAGGAAATGCTAGATGAGGGGTTATTTTACTCAAGTAAGAATCCACGCGGATCCACGCAGATAGTAAAGAATATCAATTTGTACCACTCAGACCAGGGTAGAAAGGGATGGATAAAACGCGTAAAGCAGAGACACTGATAATAAAGGCGTGATTTGTGAAGCTTCACTAGGGCTACGTTTGGTTGAAATAAGATGCAAACATGAGAGGGGAAAGCATAGCAGTTGGTGTGTAAAATTAATTAGTCGTTCTCGGACTTGTTGCGAGCCGTGTAGAAATTTCTTAGATTTTCAACTTGGACGTGTGCAAATTTAGTAGAATCGCTGTGCCGAGCCATCGAAAGGGAAAATAGAACGCGAAATTTTAAAAATTGTCCGTTGCGGGACAAATTCGACTTGCAAGCGGGCCATTATATAAACCCGTGTTAATAGGAGTTTTTCTCTCTTAGATTTTTGATTTTATTCAATACTTTAAACAATTTTGCTCTTTATTTTTTTGATTATTCGATACTTTAAGTAGAATACGTGGTGATTACGTGCTACAATAAAAGTTATTAGTACACTTAGAGAAGATACAAGGTAATAAAGTCTAGTTATATTTGCTAGTATTACTGTACCAATTATCCAAATTAGTAACGATAAATAAATAAATAAAAGTAGGCCGTTTTGGATATAGCGTGAAAGAATTATGAATTTCTTTGCTATTTTTCGGGGGTGTTAATAATCAAATGTTATTCGTAAACGTGATTGGATCCACAAAACAAGATTTAGATATACGTAGATGAATTCCTGAGAAGCCCTGAAACCTTTTTAGACGAATGGTGGTGTACAAAAATTTTAAAAGCGGTCAGAATCTGAAGCCGTAAACATAAACCAGCTGGAATGGTGAATTAACAAAGGACGATGTACATTGGAGCCACGAGTGCAGTAACCTTCAGGTAACTTATGCTTTGTTTGTTCAATCTTTGATGTTTTGGTGTGTGTTGAATATCTTTATAATTTGTTTGATAAAGATGGACAGTAGTAAATTTGTATAAACAACAAATTTTTAATTTTAAGGTAAAATTTTCTTGTATAAGTAGAAAGGAGTATTTATCAGGTTTATGTTTTTGATTATGATGAAAATGTGGGTCTGTCTTTGAGCTCAATTAGACTAACCTGTTAAATTAACGTAAAGTGGCGGGAGATGCTCCCTTTTATTCAGACTTAGGTTAACTTAATTAGTATGCATCCTACAAGGACTCTAATTCTGGATGCAAATTAAAATGATGACAAATTTTAACTTGAAATTTTATGATGCTGAAATTTATGCTGAAATTTAGTTTTGAAATTTTAATGTATTATGAATATTGATGTAAATAGAGTTAACGTTGATGTTTGTGGTAGGAATGTGTTTGTGACTATAGTCATAATTAATTTAAGGAATGAAAAGCACTTTAGAATATTTAATTAAATAAACAATTTGGCAAGTCCTAAAACAACGTGGACGGAAGCTGATATACAATACGCATCAATAATGCATCATCATTATGCTAAGAGTCTCAATTGAATAGCAAGTTTAAAAAATGCGTAATAGAAAACGCATATAATTTAATACATAAATTATATTAAGAATACGTGACCAAAAAAGAAAAATCCAACACCTGATAAATTCAAAATAAACACAACATAGTATTAATGCAAAGTTCATCAAATTTATTGTACAAACAATAATTTACGTGAACGAGAAATGAGAAAATTCAAGAATGCATTAACTTGAAGTAATACGTGCTGAAAGCAGTGTATTAATTTTGTGTATATAACAAAATTCCATAGAAATACCCAAAACCTTGTAGGTAAAAATCACGTACAATAGCGTAATCGTTGAACTCTGTGCTTGTCAATAGATAGGCGATCCTTTTAAATACGACGGAATTTATAAAAAAAAAACCAGTTTAACATGAATTAAGGCATATCCCACATCACCTAGAAAAAAGTATTTACGTGAATGAATTAGAAGTGATTTTTAAGTAATAAATTGTACAATGGTAATAGTGAAAAATTGAATGAGGTTAGTCATTTTAATCCTCATAAAACGTAAGTAACCAAAGGTTATTTTAAATTAAATTCTAATATCAACACTAATAAAATGACTCTGAATAATTACTGGATCCGATGTGGAAATTTAACAATTATTTAACTCAATTATTAATCACTGGATTTGACCAGGAAGTTTAGCAAAGCCGATGAAATCATTCATAAATTAATTAAAAAAAGCTGTACCAAGAGAAATCCACACCATATCTAAATTTGACGTTGGGACTATATAAATCAATAAGCTGAATACGGGAGCAGTTGGAACAGGGACTGATTCGAGCTTGAAACAACAGGTTAGTCAATCTGAATATTTTGTTCTTTTGTTTGAGAATATTTCGTTGTATTCTAATTTGAATAATTTAAATATTGCTTTCATGAAAACTTTATGTGAGGCTCAACAAAGATCGTTTTTAGTACACGTTATAAATTACGTAAAATTTGAAGGAAGTTTAATGAACGTTTATGGGTCTTCAGATAATAATAATAAAGGTGATTTTTCCTGGCTTTTTGATTAATTTTGGGAATGATGAGTATTGCACGAATTTTTATTTAATTATTAAAAGGAAGTTCTATTTAGAAAATTCTTAAACGTTACATACAATGTAAATATTTTTGAGAATATTATAGTAATTGTGCTTAATGGTGTTTTAGCTTAAAGAAACAGGAAGTAGAGATAAAAGGTAAATTTAAAGTCTTTGTTGTCGTATTCTCACAACCTCCGTGCGTGGTTAAAACTGAGCTAACCGAGGTATTCAAAATTAAAATTAAAAATTAAAAATTGACGAAAAGAAAATTTTAAACTTTTTATTTCACAAAAAGGGGGCACAGGGTTATTGCAACTACATCACAACAAAATATATACATATATATATATATATATATATATATATATATATATTTTTCGAAAGGATGTGGGTAATGAAATAAAGTAGTGTAGAATCTTGGGATACACTCGTTTGTGAACTGTTATTATTTTAGATATTGTGCTAGTGCTCTTTGTATTAGGTTTAAATTTATCCGTTTTTAAAATTTTATGGTATTTTATTTATTTGACGTTGCAACCTCTTAATTGTGTTAATGTATTTATATTTTCTTATTAATTTCCCCATTTGTTAAAGAATCACTTACTTTTGGTTTAGTTTATGTGAATCTTTTTACGTCGTAGTAAGTATGTTAGTCGAATAGATACACTGTTTCAAGTTTGTATACTAACAATTGTTAAATTCAAGTTTTTGAAGAAGGCACAATTGTTCATGCCGATACGTCGAATACAATTACAAATTGACGCTGTAGCTTTTATGTACGAACGAATGTATCCCAAGATACTACACAACATTATTTCATTACATATATATGTATATATATATATATATATATATATATATATATGTATATATATATATATATGCACATATATATATATAATATATATATATATATATACATTTACATATATATATATATATATATATATATATATATATGCTGTGAAACCTCTTGAATTACCTGGTCTGTTGATTTTCTTCTATTAATCGCCTCGGCTGCTCCTCTAGATAGCTTTCATCCTCATACATAAAAAAACAAACACATTCCTACCACAAACATCAACGTCAACTCTATTTACATCAATATTCACAATACATTAAAATTTCAAAATTAATATTCAGCATAAATTTTAATATCGGAAAATTTCAAAATTAAATTTATTTTCATTTTAATGTGCATCCAGAATTAAAGTCCTTGTAGGATGCCTACTAATTACTATAACAATATATGCAGAGTACAAAGGAGCATCTACCACCCTTTACGTTAATTAACCAGGTTCGTCTAATTGAGCTCAAAGACATACCCATATTTTTATCATAATCCAGAACATCAATACTAAATACCCCTTTCTACTTAAACAAGCAAATTTCACCTTAAAATTAAAATATTATTGTTAGTACAATTTCACTACTGTCCATTTTAAATAAACAAATTAGAAAGTTATTCAACACACACCAACACCTCAAAGTTCAAACAAAATAGTATAATTTACCTGAAGGTTACTTGCACTCGTAGCTTCAATGTACATCGTCCCTTTTGTTAATCACACCATTCCAACTGAGTTATATTTACGGCTTCTGATTCTCAACGCTTTAAAAATTTTTCTCCATCACCATTCATTTATAGTTGTTTCAGGGCTTTTCCGAAACTCCTCTGTGTATATCTGACCCTTGTTTCGTGGATCCAGACACGTTTATGCACCATTTAAGTATTAATACCCCCGAAAAATAACAAAGAAATGCATACTTCTTTCACCAAGATACGCCAAAACTGCCTACTTTTGTGTATTTATTTGTCATAGTAAATTTTACCAATTGGTACAGTGATACTAAACTTTATTACCTTGTATCTTCTTTTCTAAGTGCACTAACGTACATTCATTGTAGCACGTAAAGAACAAGCTGTTTTAAATCACATAATATTCGAGCAAACTGTTTAAATTATTTAATATTAAAACCGGAAAACTAAAAAGCACTGTATAACGCGTTCAATCAAATCGAAGATCTAAGAGAGCTTTTAACAACGCATCGAATAGTCAAAAGTCTAAGAGAGCGAAATTCATATTACCACCGGTATATATAGCGGATAGCCGGCACGTCGCTTTTGTCCTCAAAACAGACCATTCTTAAGAATTTCTCATGCTATGTTCCCATTCCGTAGCTCGCGCGTCGGTTTTTACGAATTTAGTACTCACCCCAGTTAAATCTCAGAAATTTCAACACGGCACGCCACGTCTGGAAATAACTAATTGACTTTTATTACGAAATGTTATTTTTACCTCTCAAATTTTGCATTTTACTTTCAACCAATCGCAACCCCATGACGTTGCTCTACTCACGCCTTTTACTATATGTGTCTCGGTCTTGCGCATATTATCTGTCTCTATCTAACCTGTTCTTAGTGGTGCAAATTGATATTCTTTATTATCGATTATTTTAGTCCATGTAGAGTGTGAAATAACCCACCTTTAGCATTTCTAGTAACTATTATGCGACGGTTTCTCCAAGATTCACTGAACCATTAATTATCTGCAAAATTTACGCCGAATGAGCTTTTTAAATAAACCCAGGTGTTCAAACATAATATTAATTCTCAGAGCTTTATTTTCTGGTATTATAATCTTGGATTTTCACAGACTTTTATGCTTATTATTAATAATGGTTTAATTAACTCCAATTAAAATTGACTTCTATCCTTTCATTTTTTAGCGAATACAAGTTAAATATTAATTATTATGTGTACACTCTGTTTAATACCGGTTACTCAAAATAGGGTTAATTAATATAAATTTTGCACGTAATTTCCATTTGTTTCTTTCCTCGGAATAATTAAATTACATGTGGAGCTTTTTAATACTGTTTCTTTTGATATAAAGCGTACATGATTTAAATCTCTTATGTTTAATGAAACTAATAAATTTTTATGCTTCACGGTTTTAATAACGCGTATTATCTAATAATATTCATTATACACGGTGATTAAAATTATTTGATGTGATTAATTAATTTTCTACCCTGGTCTAAATATGAGTAATATATATATATATATATATATATATTAAAATATATTATATATATATATATATATATATATATATATATATGCCACGATATCGCTCCTCATCAGATGTATAACGACCAATTGTCTGCTGATCGCCACCTCTCTTCTGTCTTTAAAATAATTTGAAATTAACCCAATTATTTTTATGCCCCAAATAGCTCAGTGATGCCTTGCACAGAGTGAACAACGATATGATAACAGAGAATTTTTACCCATTCTATTCTGAATAAGACAAGTGAAAATCACCAAAATTTGTATAATAAGCGAAGAAAATTTACAATGCACTATTTACATAGCTTTTAAATCAGAATTAAAATAAATATTTTTATCAAATTTGTTCATTACGAAGGTTATTATCCTTTTTACACCTTTTTATATCAATTAAAGTCAGCAAAAAAAATTGTATTTTACCATGAATGTATCGTTGAACGTTCAAAGCACTATTCCACTTTTAAAGCGTGTCTTTGCGTATCAACCGAATTTTTGTTGACCTTTTTCAATACCTTTGACAGTGTGCGAGCTAAAAATATTAACTAGAATTGTACAAAGACGGATATAAAACGGGCTAAAGAAATACTAGAAGAAGATCAATTTCGGTTTAGGAAAAACAATAAAATACGTAAGGCCATTTCAGCTTTAAGGGTGTTAATGAACAAAATAATAGAAAAAGGAGAATGTGTGTATATAAGGTTTGAAGATATGAAAACGAATTCGACAATGTAATATGAGAGAAAATGTTGGAAGTTCTCAAAAGGATTGAAATGAGTTACAAGAATAGACAAATAGTACATAGTTTATACAAAGAGCAAACAGCGGTAATAGAATTAGAGCAAAAACTTATAGGAAAGGGGTGAAGCAGGTATAGGTTCTATCCCCATTAATTTTTAATTTATACATCGAGATGGCAATGAATACTGTCAAATGCGGAAAGACATTAGGAATTACTATGCAGGAATGCAAGGACAACCGACTGATATGCTTAGATTTGCAGATGATCTAGCTGTATTAGCATCTATTAAGGAAGAGTTAAAAACAGCTCATAATGAAATAGAAATAGTTCTAATAGATAGAAATAATACTAGAATACTAGTGTGTAAAGGAAGGGTAAATAAGTCAAATACAAAAATACAAATAGGAAACGAGAACCTAGAAAATGTTAAAGATTTCTGCTACCTAGGAAGTCAAATAACACAAGATGGAAAAAGTACAACAAATATAAAACAAAGATTAGCGCAAAGCCGTGCTGCATTTAACAAAAAAAAAAAACTACTGTGTTTAAAGACAGCAAACATAAAAACAAGGAAAATGTTGCTGAAGGCATATGTGTGGAGTACAGACCTATACGTTTGTAAAACGTGGGTAGTAGGAGAAGCGGACTGGAAAACGACAAAAGCCTTTGAAATGTGATGAAATAGATGGTGGATGAAGATATCATGGACAGACAAAGTTACGAACAAGGAGGTTCTCAAAATAATAGGGGAAGAAAGAAATATGTGGTAAACAGTAAAAAATGAGAGAAGTAGGATAATAGGACACATATAAGTAATGAGGAAGTAATGCATAATATATTAGAGGAAGAGAAAGGAATACAAAGAATAAGAGGTAGAGCTAGGTTAGACTATTGCACACAGATAGCGAAAGTTGCAGACAGTTGGAATTTCAGGGAACTGTGTAGGTTAGCTCAGAATAGGAAACAATGAAGGAAAGCGTCCATTTAGCTCTAGGACTGAAGACCTATTGATGACGACACAAATAAAATCTTTAAAATGGTGTAATCCAATATTTGGCTCTGCATACGAAACAATACTTAGAAATAAAGAATTAAAACTTTATCGGCATTAAAAATACAAAATAATCTTTAAAAAATGAAGAACTGCATAATGTTCTCACTCCTTTGTCAAAGCCGTACTTATCACCTTTCAATAATATAAATAACGGAAATTGCAATCTTCACAAAACGTAAAACTAACAATTGTCCTCACATTTCGTATTTAACTTCTAGTTTTCGTTATATTCATCAATTAATTTATCACAACACGCTCTTTTATAAGTAACTCTTTTTTTTGAAAATCACATTAGGATTAAGGCATATGAGTCTATAAGTATAGAAGTAGTGATTAATGGATGACAATTTGACTGTACTTTTTTATACTAAATCGTATTAAATCGAATTCTAATACATTTTTTATCATTATTGTAAAATTTTGAAGATCCTTTATAATAAACTCAAATGTAGAGTTAATTTGTTTCTGTAACTACAAACTGCTACAGTTTCAAAGGATGTAGACACCTACAAAGGGCTTACGCATATTTGTTCTTACCAATTAGCACTGCTTAAGTTTCGTAATACAGAACAAATATACTTAGGCAGCAACATCTCAGCGAACTCCAGGTGAAAAATTTATCAACAAGCAACGCCACGTTAGCGTAATTCAGAAACATGCATCCCTTCTCTGTTACAAGGGTCTTACGCCAACACGGATGACTAAATTAATAGTCTAAGTGGGCTTTGTTCTATACTTGGTTTAATATAGATCTCTTCTGCTTAAGTGATTTCGAGTTTCTGCAGCTAATTATCTATGAAAGATAAACTGCATTACATCTTAAACCCAAATCTTGTTATACTCAAACGTAGTAATTTTTGTACGAAAGGAGAGAAAATTTAATCGTTAAGAGACAATTGACTGTTTAGGTTTCTCACAATTGTAGGAAGCTTTTAACGCTACACATATTAAGATAATTAGCAGGCAAATTCCTTTTTAATAGGATTTTTAGGGCAACGAAAATTTACAGCTACCTATGCGTGATAATACGATAGTTTTTATCAACTTACCTTGTGTAATTACCTTTATATATATATATATATATATATATATATATATATATATATATATATATATATATATATATTGCTATACTATTCGCGGAATTTTCTTGCCCCTACTTTGGGTTGTTATTTTTATTACTATGAACTGGAATTCTTGATCCCCTTCGTTGTGCGCCTTATTAATTTTTACGTACTCTAAATTATTGGACCACCATTTTAATATTCACTATAAATTGTAGTTATCTCCTCCGCCGGCTGTCTTCTTAATATTGCTATCAACTGGACTTTATCTTTAAACAACTTTATCTACCAATGGCAAAATTCGATACGTTACCGCCTTGCGGGTTATCAATTTCCTATTCAACTTGTGGCTCCGCCTTTGTACTATTTAAATCTTATGACCTCGGCTAGCATTTATTTGGAATTATAAAATTCAGTAAATTTCGATTTTATATAATGAAACCAATATGTTATGTACAGCTTTTGAAATTATTTGTAATACATTTTTAAATTAGTTAACCTTATAAATTTCATTTATTAACAACCATCTAGTATGTACTTAAAAACCCAAAGTCACCAAAAAAACAACAACAAAGTGTAGAATATTCTAAATCTGTTATCATATTACTCATTCTATACGTATGCAACCTCTTTTGTTGACTTTTCACAAGCATATCATATTTAGCAAATTCAAAATAAAATAAAATTTTATATAGAAAAACAAATGTCTTATAACTAAAAATCTGACCTGGTTTTATCTTTTTTTCACATCGACGCTTCCAATTAAAAATGATCTTCCCCAATTCTGGATTCCATTCTAATTATTGCCATTACGCTATGGACCACCATTATTAAATTATACACCCCAATTTATTTCAATTCTTCAAACTTAGACTTTTATCATTCTTGCCCCAGACTTAAAATTGTAGTTTGTTTCATCCCTGTACTTCAAAATTGTATTATTCTTCTTTTCCCCTGGACATCTAAATTGTATTACTGTATTTTTCCCTTAACATCAGAATCATAGTCTATTTCCCTCAGACCTCGAAACCCTATTATTTTTATGTCTTAGTTTACAATAAATTCATTAAAAACGTACTTACGTTTAAACGGCAATTATAATCTTTATATTCGCACTCATTTTATTTCACTTTTATAATTACTACGTATTACTTTGTTTTAATGGCAACGCACTTCGGCCTTCGTTGAGTTCAAAACTGCCTTTCTTATCAAGGTGCTTGCTAATATATTCTCGAATTCCCACTCCATCCGTGGGTATGGTCTAGAACTCGTCGCTTGTCTCTGACCAATCAAATAATTTCATTTAGAGCAGTTTCTGATGTAATGTTCCACGATTCCCCATAATCACAACCTGCCCACAGCTGTCTTTCGTTATCAACATGCTGTATTTTGATAGATTACTTGCTTTTCCATAAACAACTGATGCAACTCGAATTTAAATTTTCATGTTTACATGCGATTCACGCAATTTTTAATTATTTCTCTTATCAAAATGGTTAGATCTTTGTACGCATTTATGTTAACTACCTGAAACTCTATTTCTATATGCGTATTAATTTAGTCGTCTGGAACTCTTTTTTTTAATGCGTGTCTAATTACACTTTATCATTTATTCCTAAATATACGCGCGCTGCACTGAAAAATATCCTTATTTGTTTTGCCTAAATTAACTAAACTTTATCTACAGGATATTTAATATTTACTATCTACTTAATACATGTATTTCTCATTCCTACGCCAACTATGCGTCTTCCTATGTTTACCTGCGTTGCCCAAAAACTATTTCTACTTTATATACAGGGTGTTGACTACTTACTATCTACAAACTATGTCTATTTCTTAATTATTTCCTTAAATAAGTGCAGTTTTCTGCTGCCTATTCTAATTACTCATTCCTGAACGACCTTTACTATAACGTGCACCCTTAAGCAACCCCTTATCACAGCAATATATATATATATATATATATATATATTGTCGTGGTAATTATAGGTTAAGAAGAATAGATAGATCTAGATGGTAAATTTTTAACAACTGTGTATATAGGAAATAGGAAAAATTTATTTACGCGCCAAATTAATCACTTTAGATATTGAAAACAGACTGATACTAACATATTTTGTATTTCTAAATTGAAATGTTAAAGTTTGCATAACGTGTAGAAGCTTTAGAGAACATGAAAACTCAAAGATACGCATAATTAGTTTTATTGTTTTAAATCAAGCGCATTGGATAAGAAATGGAGCTTTTGGGTATAGAAAATCAATAATTTAAACGCATATTTCCATTTAACTGAACTAAACGTTCGTTACACAAATCCTAAGAAATGCTAAAACTCGGAATTATTACTTCAAATGGACAGTTTGCTTTATAGAAACACCTGATAGTTAAAATGTCGAGTTCAAAGAACTTAAATGAACGTTGGCACAGAATTCTGTAGAATTGTTTGTAACGGTCGATGTACAAGTTACTAAAATAACAGATGCTTTGAAGGCAAAGTGAAATGGAATATCCATAATGTAAAACAGACAGAGAGCACGTATAATAAAACGTTCGTCTAAAGTACGCGGTACATTTGGAGATCAACCACAATATCGATTTTCTGTTGCTTGAGTGGAATTCTAAAAGAGACAGTAAATATGGGTTTAACAAGGAAAAGTAGCTAGAGGTTGGACGTTAAAAACGGAGAAAGCAATCAAATTGGTTGAAGGCGAGTAGTTTCAAGAAGCTCGCGACGGTTACATGTTTTTGAGCGAGTTTCGAGGTAAAAGCACGGTAGACTGGGAATTTTTGGACGTAGAACTTCGTTACGTACAAAATTTGTAAAATCTGTTTTGAAAAATAAGCTTTTCGACGGAAATAGGGTCCGTGAGGGGTGTACAAAATCATATAAATACACTAGGAGAGGTATTAACGCTCTCTAATCCCTTACTTGCTCTTACTTTCTACTGATTCTCGTACGTCGCTTAATCGTTGAATTATAGTACAACATCCTAATTTAAAAGTGTATAAAACGCTGTTAGTAACGTACATCGATAATGTATTAAAAGTGTAATTTGCACAAGTGGGTGCTGACGTATAGATGGTGCTGTTACTACATGCAATGAACTAATGAAAGGATGGTAATAGGGTAAGCGAGTCGAGAAGATTGAAACAAGAATGCGTGAAGTTTAGTGATTACGGAAGGTTTAGCTTGGTCGGAGTAGAAACACTGAAGGCGGTTGCAGAGATTTGGATAGGGAGTGAAAATGGGTTGGATCGATGTATAACAACGAAGCCTATGGACACACCGACGAGGGTTTTGGAACACATTTTCAGAGGTAACGATGGAAGAAGCTTACTCCGTGTAAAGAAATTAATTTCTTGGTTTTGCTTGAACATTTGTGCTGGTATTTTGTGCTTGAGTATTTTGACTTATTGGGAGTGTATTTTATTACCTTTAAAACTCATTTGAAGGGATATGCAAAGGACAATTGATATTTATTATTTAAAGATGTTAACAAATGACATAAAAATTTTGTTATAAGGAGTAAACGGGTCTTTTAAGTTTGTTTTAAACTAAAATGCAATATTTAAAAGCATTTAGAATAACTGGGTTATGCTGAGCTCACCATAAGACCAGAATAAAAATCAATTTAGGGTTGCACGACGGGCCCATCTACTCGTCTAAAATAAAATTGTTGAAATAAATAGTAATCATGAAATTTTAAAAGGTTTAAGGATTGAGATGGTAACATTGTATGAAACTGTATATACAAATGTGTAAATATTTTCTTGCTAATGGAAACTTGTTAATATGTGTAAATAAAAAGGTTGTATGTCTTTTGCATTATTTGAGTGGTAATTTCATTTGACTGTGTTTGTGAAGAAGGAATGTACTTAGTATGGTAGATATCCAAGAAGAAGCAGATTTTAGAGCTAGCTAGGAGGCATTCCAGAGGTATTTATTTTTTTTATTAAATTTTTAGAAAATTTTTATAACGTCTCAATAACGCTGGGACACAAAGGCGTTCCTGATATTTTTAGAGTAATCAACAGAAATTTTATGCGACCCAACGTTGGGGCTCGATTATTATCGGCATCCACTGCAAAATATATTGCAATGATAATAAGGTTATTTAGGGGTATAGACGGTCACAAGAGCGGTATACTTCATGTGCACAACCCAAAAATCAAGAAAACTGAATATTTGAATCATAAAAGTACACAATTCGTTAATTATGCAAAAAGCAAATACCCTGTACAAAGTTAATAGTCTGACTACAGTCAATAAAAAGAAGCTTCTTCTTTAATTATTTATCCACATTTAGTAAAATGAATAACTCAGTGCACAATCCAATTCATTTTAGAAACAGTAATACATTTTGAATAAATACAAATTAGGCGTATCTAAAGTAAAACAAACGTGAAACGAATTCTTTTTAAACTCGCTGCATTAGTGTAAGAAAATAATCAATGGTGCTCATAGTAGACAGTCCTTGCAAAACAAGCATATTTTATAACGCAAAAAGTCAATAAACGCATTTAATTTACGTCATCTGTTAAAGAATCCCATTAAAAAATTTAGTCTACGTAATGTTTTAAATATAAAATCGGCAAATTCGAATAAAATCCAGCACGAGAAAAACAATATATGGAACCATACATTTTGGCGTACGTGCAAGATTAAATATAATACTTAATAAATCCTTGTACAAAATTACAATTACGCGGTGCTCAAAGGTACAAAGTATCAATTGCCAACAAAATTCATAATATAAAGCTTATTGTCTACGTGATTTCTGAAGCGTATGAACGATGCATATAATACATAATTCCGAGTAAAATCCAACCGGCTCCATGATAAGCGTAGTGCAACGTCTCTTTCATGGTAAAATAATAAAATAGAGAGCGTTCAACCAGTAACAGCACATGGGGTGGCTTGTTTATATAATACACATCAAGCTGATAACAGTCATCGATTCCTTAAACCGAAGCACGAGCTGTACTAATCGAAATAAATGGATTACGCAAAATTCAATTGTGAAGTGAAAAAAAATTTATAAGTGAAAGTAACAATCATTAAAACTTTGAGTAAAGAATACAGTCAAGTGCGCGTTCAAACATACGAGTGTATAAGCAATCTGCCGTTGGTATAAAACGTAAGTTTAATTTTAATTTAGTAGTAAACAAATCTTTACAATTTATTAATTAGAGCACTAAGCAATTCAATAAGAAATCTGGCCATGTACGAACGTAAAACTACAATACTTTAAGTACTAAATATAACAAATGGAAAAACTCTAAATAAAGACGTTAAGCTCAAAGCCACACGAAGTCACTGGTTAACAATACGCTGCGGCAGTACGTAGTATTGGGGTGCACTCCGAGCTACGCGTTCACTACTGGAACTAATCTAGCAACTGATTCAAACCAGGAAGCTCCCGTAGGAAATCAATCAGAAAATACCCGGTTAGCAATTATATTTAACTAACAGCATAAATCTTATTTTTTAAATATTTGAAACTTACATGTACTTTGATATCTGTCTAAAGAGTCATCAAAAATTTGGTGGATACATAGAAAATACGTTATAAGAAAGAAGAGTTCATTGAACGTTCAAAGAAACTTCGAGATAATACATAATTATTTTTGCTAGCTTTAAGTGCTTAATTAGGGTTATAATTTGGTGATAAATAGATTTATCTTAATTTTGATTCAAAGGTTTGAAAATAGCAAATGACATTACTAAGGTTGTAGAATTGTAAATTGTACATATTTCTCAGTTTATTATACAAATTTTGGTTAAATTCGTTTATATTACTTAGGTATGAAGTGTTAGAGGGAAAGGAGTAAAAATTCTTTGTTATCATAGTGTCGTTCACTCTGTGCAAGGCAAAACTGAGCTAGTCGAGGCATAAATTTTATTGTGTGGATTTAAAAATTATTCTAGATTAATTAGACGCACAGAAAGGTGGTTGAACGTCATAAATACACCGCGAGTTCGGCGATATCGTAGCTATATATATGGTCCGCTGGTGGTATCCAAATTAATCACACCCAACTCGTTGATACGCGGTCTAACCTTCTGTAACTGATCTCTTGAAAGCACACCGCAAAAATGAGAGATTCCAACTGCGAATTTCTTTATATTCACTGCGGTAAGAGCTCTTCGAAGTAACTTGTTTAGTTTTTTGATTGTAAAGCTTTTTTTAGTAAAGGTATCATTAACGGCGCTAGAAATCCTCCTTTTTGTACCTCGACCTTGCTTGTGTGGTTTCAAAAATAGCGCAGTACCTTTCTTGTAGGTTTTAAAAATAGTCAATTTCCCATTTTCCCGACGTCAATGGCTTCCATAGATCTGTTGTGCCGTTCACTCTTCTTAAGTTGCTCATATACAACTTATTAAAGTGAAAACTATTTGAAAGCTTGCTGGCACGTTTGAAAATGTTATTGCTATTAGATGTATATACTTAGTTTTAGATTTACCATGCTGATTTAAAACTGTTGGTTTTAGAGGGGTAATTTTGCTTAATTTCTTTTTTTTGTCGTTGAAGCTCAATCTAGGGAGTAGCCTAAAACCGGCAGCTCACCATTTAAAAAAAATATATGTTCGTTTGGTTGATATTTTTTTTAGATTTAGTGTATAATTATTTATTGCCTGTACATATTGTGTTTAATTGTAGGTTTCTTTTGTTGAAATGTTGCGTTCGGAGTACGAATGAGTGTGTGTAATTTTCTTTCTTTATTTCAGGTGTCCCTTAATTTTTGTTATAGGTATAATACCCCGCCCACTCGCCGATTGAGCCAGGTCCATTTCTTCTTTTTGTTTTTTTTCTAGGCTACGTCAATGCACGTAGCATAAATTACTGACGCCCTGGCGTGGGGCTGCGAGTTTGCTTTAGTTAATTTTCTTTTTGTGCCCCGATTTTGTTGTGGTTAATTTTTCTGTTGCTTCGAATTTGGTTTTCGTTAATTGGTGCTCCAATTTAGTTCCGTTTAATTTCTGGCTAATTTCTGTTTTGCTTCTGGCATGATTTTTTGTTTGCGGCCCAAGTTACTATAGTATCCTTTTCTCGGCCTGATAATACTTATGTTTTCGTCCGTACACTCGAACTTGTATTTATTTTTGTCGTTTATTTTTTGTGTGGGTTTGATCTTCTTAAATTTTAGTATTGTTTTCTTTCCTAATCGCTCAATATTTTCGGTTAGTTAATTTTTTCCTTCTCTCTCGGTACATTTTGTTCTCCCCGTCAAGTCTAAAGTTAGTTTTTTTCCTACGATTTTTCTATTATTCTACAACCTTATTCTAATTTCTATTTTGTTGTTTCGCTTCCATTGGTGTCCTTGTAGTTTATCCGTGGGATCTGTTTTAGATTGTCCTGTATTCGCAATAATTTTTTTTCTTTTGAATTTCTACCGAGTTACGGTTAGTCTTTATTTAGTTACTTTCTCCCAATTTCTTTTCATTATTACTAAGAATGTCTTCTTTTTCGACTTCCTACCAAGGTATTCCTGTATGGGAGTGGAACTTAAAATTTTTTGGTGTCCCGAACACTCTTGTCGTACGTGATTTTTTGAGACGGGTCGAAAAACTCCGACGAACTCACCATGTGTCGAAATTGCAGTTATTTGAGTCTGCAGTGGATTTGTTTGAGCCGAAAGCGTTACTTTGATATCGTGGTAATCGGCATAGGTTTTCTGACTAGAAGTCGTCTAATTTACTGATTCAACATTTTGAACCCCCGAATTTTGCTTATAAGTTTGCTACTACTGAGGAAAATACTTTTGCTTTACATGACCGATTTCTCCGACGCCTACGAGTAGATTCGATACTTCTTCCGTACGTTCTAGTGTTCTTCCTCTTTGTTCTACTTCTACTCGTCAGGTCGTTTGCTTTGACTGCGAAAAACCTGGTTATGTTTTGACACGTTGTACTCGTCCTCAAGTACTCCATTGTTATGGATGCGAATATAAGGAAGTTTCACGCCGCAACTGTCCGAACTGTCATCCTACTACCAATCGTTCTTCAAATAATCGTTCTAATTCTGCCCTCACCTCCAGGTGCCTAATTTTTTCTGCTTCTCACTCTACGTTCTCTTCTGTCCCTCATCCAGGTCATCCTGCTCCTACTAGCAAAACATACCCTTCTTCGGCAAACATAACTTTGAACAAAATTTCCTCCGTTTCTAGTTCTACATTCTATTCTACTCCTCCTTCTTCTCGCCCTACTTTTTCACTCTCACCCCAGACTGTGCCTCCACCACCATTACAACCCATGCTTTAAATTAGTGACTTGCAGATAGTTTCTCAAGAGTTTGTTCCCGCTTTCTTAAATTGTTCTAGTCAAGAAATTCCTGTCGTGTCTGCAAGCACACATGTCGCTGAAGTGACGATATTTTCTAATTCAGTCAGTGAGGGTCCTGTTGAAGTCCATGGACCTGTATCTTTAATGTCGGTTCCTGTTGCTGTCAAAATTTTACATGTTTCTACTTTCTTAAATTGTTCTACTCAAGAGATTTCTGTTGTGTCTACAATAACAGCTGTAGCTGAAGTGACGATTACTTTCAATTTAGTTTGCGAAGACCCTGTTGAAGTTAGTGAACCCGTAGCGGTGATGCCTGCTGCTGTCGTTGTCCAAGTTTTACCTGATCTTGTTTCATTACTTGCTCCTATTCATTTTTCTCATGCTGACAAGATGTTACTTGTTTCTGTTCTTTTAACTGAAGTTGATGAAATTCTGTCTGGTGCTACTCCTTTTTTTAATGTTGATAAATTTCCTTCGACTCCTTTATCTAACATTGGCGAAGTGTTACTTGATACTGTTTGTTCTTGTAACGTTGATGAACTTCGACCCGATTCTGTTTTTTTATGTAATGTTACTGAAGTGTTATCGGATTTTGTTCCTTCTCCTAAGGTTGATATTCCTACAGCCGATGCTGTTTTCTGTCCTAACTGTGATACTTCTAGTCCTTTATCTAACGTCGTTGAAATTTTATCTACTTCTGTCCCTGAAGTGTGCTCCGCTTGTGTTATTCTTCGTAAGGTTGATTCGTGTACAGCCAATACTATTTCTCTTTCTACCGTGGATATTCTGACCTCCTATCCTAACAACAAACAATTTTCTTCCTTAACTCGTTTCGAGTTTCCTAAACTGCCCTCGCCACCTCCTAAACCGCATTCTACAACTGCTGTACCCTCTGTTGTCACCGGTTCGCGGAAAACTGCCCCTAAAAGGCAGAAATTTGTATATACTGATTCAGAACCTGAAGACATTGGTCAACGAAATCCTGATGTCCGTGATCTTGTTTTGTTTTCCTTCTGGCAGCGTAAACGCCTTAAGCCCAATGTTTAGTCCTCGCGTCCTTTCTTATGACGACTTTGCTCTAATTCGGATATGACCTTTGGACATTACTATTTCGTTTGGTTTCCCTGTATTACGAGGTTTTCTTTCATTTTCTTGCTTTTTCTTTCACTCGTGTGAATCCGGGAATAGAATAGCTCCATGGTACGACCTGCCTGTCGTAAGAGGCGACTACACCGGTCCAACAAATACACACACGCTCACTGTGTACACGCACAACACATACACATACTTCTTACACACTCACACACATACACATACACACACGCACGCACACGCACACACCTACTCATATATAACTACACTGGGATTCTGTTTTATTTTATTTTCTACAATTCTTAGTTTTTTTTTTGGGTTTTGTACTTGGTGTTGGTGTTACTCTTTTTGGTTTTTTCCTTTTTTCTCCTTATCTTCGTTTCTTCCAATCTACATTCCTCTCCTTTTTCCTTTCGCTGGTCTTCTTTGCTGTCGGTCCCTATACCGATTCTGTTTCGTCCATCCGCTCCTGTGGTAGGTGCTTTCTAGTTAGTTTTTCTTTCTTCGGAAAACTACGACTTAGTCGACCTAAGAACTAGTTAGCCTTTCCTTTCTTTGGTTCTTCGGTTCAACTAGCACAGTTGAGAGTACATCGTTTCTTTTCTTAGCGTTCCTCCTCTCTTCCACTCCCTTGTTGTTCTTTTGTTTGCTTGAGACTTGACCTTTGGGTCCTCTTCTGGCTGGTATTGTTGAGGTTGAAGACTGTACTCTTTTCACAAGAAATATCCGTCCTCCGACGACTTTTTCAGTGTCCAGGCCGTTTCATTGTAGTCTTCCTAGATTGTGTATTACCCGCCTTTCCTTCCTTCCTTTCTTTTTTCCTTTTCCTTCTCTTTCTTCTATTCTTAGACCTTCGAGCCAGATAAAAGTTTTTTATGTGGTTCTTTTTTTTGATTTCTTTATTCTGGTAACAAATTTTCTTTTAGTTCGCATGTGAATTTTTTTTCTTTCTTTTTCTCTTTGGGTTATTTGTTGGTCCTGCCCATTCCCATTATTTTGCTTCCTTAGTCCGACTTTTTAGTTTTGCTGAGGGGATTTGTTACGTTCATTTTTGGCAATAATTGTTTATTTTATTTACAATAATTTTCAACTCAAATCCTTTGCTAATTAATTATCCGTTTATCTAAATTCCATGCCTGCGGTTAAATAAAAGCGTCGATTCATAATTAAAAAAAAATACGCTGGCTAATAATTTTCAACTAAAATCCACTTTGCTTCTAAAACTAAACTTTATTTGATAAATTAAATATCCTGCATATTTCACTTGGTAAATACTTCCACTAATTAAGAATAAATTCTACTTCCCAGAATTCCATAACGTATAGTTCACGCTATACTCAGCCGATAACGTGTTCCAAGTATCAAGTTGCTTCTTATGTGTTTTTCGTCGGAAGATTTCGTCTAATTAAAGCTGCGTGTTATCCCAATATAAACTGTGTTTTTCTAGGTTAATTCTGAATGAAAATAGTACTTTGAACTCTGGTCACTGGCTGAACGAAATTGATTTCATTTGCTTCCCAATCTACACAACGGAGACACGTGTAGGAATGTTTGGTTGTTTCCGTTTTTCGTTATGAAAATTTCGCGCACGCAATACGGCGTGCTTTTTCCTGTGGTCTTAAAGCCACGATGAATGGTCGTCCCTTGCTGTAATGGGAGGTCAAGTGCGTTCTTTCTAGGTGTAAGCCCATCTATTCGTTGCCGTGGACTAGCTAGTGACTCAACCCCGACGTCAACAACTTCAAGGGTGACTGTTTTCTTTCTCCATCATTTACGATTGCGACCATATCGGTTGGGATTTTTGGTTTAAGCTCATGCATTCCTAAAATTAATCCGTTTAGACGACAATTAGTGAATTAGTTTGAGATTTAAGGACACTATATGAATGCATTACTATTTGCTTTAAATAACTAAGAGCGTACAACTTATTAAAGTGAAAATGATTTGAAGGCTTGCTGGCACGTTTGAAAATGATGTTTCCATTAGATGTATATACTTAGTTTTAGATTTACCATGCTGACTTCAAGCTGTTGGTTTTAGAGGAGTAATTTTGCTTAATTTCTTTTCTTGTTGAAACTCAATCTACGGAGTAACCTAAAATCGGCAGCTCACCATTGAAAAAAAAATTAATTGTTCTTTTGGTTGATATTTTATCTTAGATTTAGTGTGTAATTATTTATTGCGTGTAGGTATTCTGTTTAATTATAGGTTTCTTTTGTTGATATGTTGTGTTTTGAGTATGAATGAGTGTGTGTAATTTTCTTCTTTTATTTGACGCCTCCCTTAATTTTTGTTGTAGGTATAATACCTCACCCACTCGCCGTTGAGTCCGGTACATTTCCTTTTTTGGTTTTTTTTTCTAGGCTACGTCAATGCACGTAGCAACTTACAATACATCAACAAAAAAAGTGTTATTTTTCACACATGCCGCATAGTGCGAAAATTTTTATTACTAGGATAAGTTGAATTACTTTCCTATAATTAAAACACATGTGATTTAGTTTATCCAATAGTACATTCTTGAGAACTAAATAGAATAGAATAATAATAATAAAAATATTTGAATTAGCCAGAAAAATTTAATGAAGTCTTATAATTCATTGTAATATAAAATGTTTAGCTTATTCATTAAAATCTTTTGTGAATCATTTGTGAAGCGCTTTTTTGCGCTTAACAAATAACATTCAACAAACCACTGTGGTGCGTTTTAGTGGTGCCGCCCTTAACCAAGTGGTATGTGCGCGGAGTACGGATTCGGCAGTCTGCCATGAGTGCTCGTGAGGGTAAGGCGTGGCCCTAAAGTAGAGGCAAGTCGCGACAGTGATAGTTCGTTCATTGTGACCAGTGTAATAAATGCTCGGGGACAGTTATTATTAAGGTAGTATCACTCTGTATTTTGTTTCCAGTTGTTCATTGAATTATTATTGTTTGTTTGATATACCGTAGTGGCATGGTATATCTAATTGTATTTGTAACAGCCATTAATTTAAATACCGCTAGTGGCATTTGGTTTAACATTAATGTTGGATACAATTTCTTTCAATATTTCTACGCGCCCTGAGAGGAGGAGTTTGTGTGTTTATAATTGCAATAAATAAGTAGTTTCCAGGTTTTTATTGTGTTTCGTTTATTGAATGACTGACTAGTCCGAGGCACAATTCACTATCAAAATAGTGAAATAAATTCAGGTGAAAAAAAAGGGGAGCACTTCACCACCTAAAATAAGTCAATTTTAAAAGTTCTTATTTTATATACCCTTACTAAACTAACAACAGATTCTTATATGCTTTAGGTTTTTTTTAGTAATTGTTTTGTTAGATATAACTATTTAAGCGTTTAAATTTTCATGTGTTTTTGGTTAAAGCTATATGTATAGAGCACCAGTTTCATATACACACAATATTTATGTTTCATCCTAATATCAACATACCTAAAAACTACAAGAAATAAAAGTCTCTAGGCTGTGTACGCTAGTGATCAGGTATAATCGAATTAGGATATCAATACCTTTCAAATACCTGAACAAACTTGTCTATCTCAGTTACACTTCTATACCCAACAATAGCTGGGGCTGGGACTTTATAAAAATGTTTTGTGGCATATTGAGACGCATATAGCGTGAACAATTGACTTATCTGTAAGTCTACTCGGTTTATTGCATTTCACGCTTGAAGCATAAAATTCAGACTCCCCAGCTACCTGGTGAGATTTGAATAACAGGATTTCTGTCGGATAACTCTCGTTGTGCATAGCAAATATAAAACCCAAAAGATATTTTGCTATCAACACTGTTTGATACTCAATTTAAATTGTTAGAGAAACTAACTATGCAGATACAGCGTTGTGGAAAGCTTTAGGTTAGTGCTGATAGAACACGTGTTCTTAATATCTATAACACAATTTCCAAACTCATGGATGTTTTAACCGAAAGCTACCACTTTATGAAAATTCATATATACGCCTGTAGGAGTTTCTGATTAATAGTCAGTAGTTCTCAACTGTATCCCAAGCATAGTGGCTTAACCTATATCGTGACTCACGTAACTCACTATTGTAATAGGTTTACCTTCTTTCCCGAGCGCCTCGCTTGATGATATTTCAAGTACAAGACAACTACTCATCCTATCCTGAAACCAAATTGTGAACTGGGAGTACCGTTTAATGTTGAAAAGAAAACCAATATCTCTCTCCACATTTTCTTTCAACATAGACAGAGGAATCTCTATTCGTTAAGGTTTTATACCTCAACAATCTGTTTTTAATACAAGAAAATTAGTAGACGTTTTTGAAATAAACGTGATATATCTGTCAACTCCAGATGGTCACGACTTTTGTGATTGTAGATTGGAATAAACTGCTATGGATTGGAAATGAAACAAGAGGAGATACAGATCAACGAGATAATTTCCAACTTAAATATGAAATAGGTAGTTGCAAAATCTAAAATAGGTAAGGGTTTAAGACAGGGATGTACTATTTTAGCAATGTTGTTAAATTTATATGTAGAGAGCAATAAATAAGAATCGAAGGCATAGAAAAGATATCGCAATTCAAGGAAGAAAATTCAAATTCTCAAGTATGCGAATGATATAGATACATTAGAAGGAATACATAAAACGTAAAAATAAATAGAAAGCACATACCATAGGAAGTGCATCGAAAAATTTAATCAGGTCAGTATGCAGACTAACAGTAAGAAAACCAGCAAATGAAAGGGAAAAGGAAAGTGGAACAAAGAAGCAAAACTAGAATTTAAAAACACTAAGAAAGAGCACAAGATCCGAAAGAAGGAGACAAAACGAAAGAAAAGAAAAACAACCAAATCTATGTGTATATGTTCGCGCGCACACGTTCCGTATGTGTGTATGAAGTGTGTTAAGGGTGGGTTGGACCACTTTAGTCGTCTCTTACAACAAATAGGTCGTACCGTGGGGCTATTCTAATCCGGGCCCACACAGGGTGAATAAATAGAAAGAGCGAAAGGAAAGAAAAAAAGACAAACAAAAATATCTGTGTATGTGTACGTGTGTGTGCTTGCGTTGTTACGGTTCAATTTTACATAACGCGTTTCCCAATTTTTATACGTACTTCGTTCCCAAATACGACGCCTATGGTTTATTTCCTTATTGTAATTTATCAAGTTTCGTTCATAAATTCAAGTTTTAATTCTTGTATGTTAATAACGTGCATAAAACTAATCCTTATCACTTCAATACGAGTCGTGATTATTTGTTCTATTCTTAATTTGATATTCGATGTTTGGTAACATGCATCTTATTGTGAACTAATTTGTAGTTCCGCTCTTATTATTTTAATTTTGGCGAATTGATGATCCGTTATTTAAGAGCGAATTATTAGTGAAGATTTTATATTTGCTCTGCTCTTTTGAGAATTTTATAGAAGTTTGAGGTAAGGTTTTTTGTAATTTTTATGCACGTAAACTTCATACAATTGTTATCTTTGTAGGATACACATTTGAAAACTTGTTGATAACATCGAGTTTTGTTCTTATTATTTAAGCCCGTTTTGTAAAGGAACCGCAAAACGGTAAAGTACATAGCAGGTGTGTTCACATCTAATTATAACATTTTAGGGTTGCAGTTTTACGGCTGTAGTTTGCAGTTTGCAGTTTGCGGTTTTGCAGCTTTGTGGTTTGCAGTCTTGTGGTGCTTGGTATTTCGGTCTGGTACATTATGTACGTATTTTATTGGAACAAACTCAGGCGTACCTGCAAGATGTGATATCCGCACTTGGGACCTGTTCTGGTAAGATCTTTCCATATTATATTTTGATTGTGCGTGCCGCTAATCTGGTATCCATGCTGGCTTTCCACCTGCAGATAACATTATAGAGCCATCTCACATTATAACTGATATTGTAATTTATTTTAATATCATTTTTGTAACAGTTGTGCGTCGGAATTTATTTAACCAACGAATTATTGTACACATTCGTTTGATAGGTATTTTTATCGGCATAATCGTACGCACAAGCGTTGGTACCACCGCGAGCAGCGTTCGACTGATTTTAAATTTATACAAAGTGAACCTAATGAAAATATACTGCAGCCATTTAATTTCTAATAAGTGTAAGGTACATATTGAAAAGTAGGTTGGTTTCATTAACCCAATCGCTTGCATTTAAGCTTTGTTATGATGTAAAATTGATGTTTATGTTCAAACCTATGAATATTAGAAACCATAAGTTGGGTCAGTAAACGATTATATGTTACTTGTATTTCCTTGTTGTCGAGTTTTATGTCCGTTAAGCATCTACAGATTGCGTGAGAAATTTCCTAGATTAATTTCGCGGGAGGCGTACAGTTCCGATTTAGGTGGCGCTCTCCAAGACTCTTGTTCACCGTGTCGACCTTAGGTTATTTGTATCTTGGTGCAAATTCCCACTTTCCCTCGTCGACCAGAGTCTAGTCGTGGTAAAATACGGTTGCTCCTGCGGCTAACGATGTGTATGTTTTTTTGTGTTAGGAAACCGTGTTAGCGAGCGTGCGTGTGTACGTACGTGCGTGCGTTCGTGCATCCGTGCGTGCGTGCGTGCGTGCGTGTGTGTATGTGTACAAAGCGTATGCTGAGGGACTGTGTTGGACCGCTTTAGTCGCCTTTTATGACAAGTGATTCATACGGTGGGACTATTCTAATCTGGACGAACATGGGGTTGAGTACGAGGAGAAAAACAAAAGAAAAGAGAAATACAACTAACAATGCCAGTAAATTTTTCGAGAAAAGGAAACGTAAACTCCAAAAAATCAAATCCTAAAGCAGGACAGAGTCAGCATAGAAATCTGAGGACGCAGAGGTCTAGTAATGGGGATTAAATACGTTTGCGTCGCCAGCAGATAAACGAAGCGAGAATAGGAACATTTGGGTTGTCGGGATGGGCAGGTATGAGGTCCTCGGCGTGCCAATTATGTAAGAAAACTCCTTCATGTTCTAATTTTCGCCGACCTACATTATCAGGTTCTGAATAAACTGAGAATATTTTAAGCCTCCTAATTCTTTTGTTAGTCGGTTTCGTTGGTTGAGTTACTGAAACAGATGGTGATATTGATTGAACAGTTTCCTGCAAAATAGGAACCACCGTTGGTGTTGTAGTTGTAACATGTGACTGAGTATGTGGTGGTAGCGGTTTTGGAAGGTCATTATTCCTTATGGCAACCTGTTTATTTTTAGCCCGGGCTGTAAAAGTGTCAACGTTAGATAAATGAACAGAATCAGGTAAAATTCCATCTACAATAGGGTTTGCTTCTTCAATAACTGTAATAGGCGTTATAGATCCTGGTTTGCTAACTTCAATAGGATTTTCTTTGTCGTTTGGTTTATTAGTTATCGTCACTTCAACTACGTCTCTTATTGCTGACACGATCGGAATTTTTTTGGCAGTATTATTTAAGGCAACAGGAATAAACTCTTTAGTTGCAACCTATAAGTTACTAGTTTGAATTATTGGCTCAAATCGTTGTCGAGGTTGAGGTGGAAGTGAATACATTTAACCCGATTGATCACGATTCCAGCTAAGTGTGGAATTCGGAGCATTGTTTGAAGACATATTTACTAGTTTGAATTATTGGATCAAATCGCTACCGAGGCAGCCTGAGGTAGAAGTGAATAATTTGACCCGTTTGATCACGATTCCAGCTAAGTGTAGAATTCGGAGCATTGTTCGAAGACATAGTTACCGAAGAAGAGTATGTTTTGGTAGTAGTAGTAGGATGACCAGGATGAGGTTCAGAAAAAAATATACAGAAGACAAGAAATGTGGTTCCTATTAGAAAAAGTGCCATTTGGCAAAGTGGACGACGTGTCTATCTAAGTTTGTTTGACAGACTACATTATCCTACCTGAAAGGACAGAAAATGTGGTAATAGAACGTTTGGATGGTACTCTCCGAGAAGGCTTTATGAGCGCTATTAAACTGATTAGTGACAAATTCCACGGAAAAGGCGTGCTTGTGGAAAAGGATTTGACCAAGGTGACAGATGGTGTACCTACGATTTTAAATGCCAATGACTAAGATATCGCGCTGAAAAACAATACAACTGTTGGGTGGTGTTCTTCGATTTTACATATAGCGGAGTGTGATGGTGTTGAGAAAGAAGAATCCACCAACGAGTGTTCCGCAAAGTTATTGGACCAGTTGATAAAAACAGGCAACCATCTTGAACGACAACAACTGGCAAAACAAAAAATTAACCCGCCGGTTAGGCTAGGAGCAAAGTGTGATCTACTTGCTAGGATAACCGTGATCAATGACGAGTGGCAGCCTGTACAGATGCGAACGGAACAAGAGAATGACAAAGACCTAATTGTCATTCTGGGTTGGAGAGCCTGAGAAGAACGTCTCCCGGGCATGATATTGTACCGTTGAGTAACACTTTGAAGTCGTACTGGGCATAATAAAATTCGCTTAAAATAGAGAATGGAATTTTGGTGCAATTCTTGGAGAATGGAGCTGGATGCGCGAGAACGCATTAGGTGGTGGTTTCTATAGACCGAATGTTGGAGGTTTCAAGATATATGCATAATGGGACCTCGGGAGGGCACTTCGGCGTTAAGAAGAGTCTGCAGAAGATTCGAACAAAATTTTACTGGTTAGGCAGCAAAAACGGCATAAAGGAGTAGAGCCTTAAGTTTCAGCTGTGTGCGCCATTGGGAAACTGTAAAGCCCCAATGAGGCAATTCAACTCGGGGAGCCTCTTTGAAAGAGTGCTAATCGATATTGTAGTCCATTCCCTGAGACCGACTTCCGGAACAAGTACGTCTTGGAAGCTATGGATTATTTCACAAAATGGATCGAAGTGAATGCCATACCAAACCAAGAAGCCAGTGCTGTTGCTATGTGCTGGTATAGTGACTGTTCTGCTGTTTTGGAGTTTCTATTGAGTTACACTCCTTTCAGGGCAGAAATTTTAAGCCGGTGTTATTCTAAAAAGTGCCGGTTGCAGGGAATAAGGAAGACCTGAACAACACCATTACATGCGCAATTGGATGATGTGGCAAAGTGCATGAACCGCACCTTAGACAAATACCGTTCCAAGGTGGTCCCCCAACATCACAGACTGGAACCAATATTTGCATCTATTTTTATTGACTGGCCGATTTTCAGTTTATGATAGCACTGGACAGACATTATAATTTGAATGAGGGCCGCTATATTTGCGGCCACGTCCCCAATGCTCCACCCAGAGGTACTACATTGAGTTTAACCGCGAAAATAATCGTGCTTCTAATTAATTCCAACTTCATAGTTAATCCACCCTAAATAAAAAAAACTAAATAAAAATCTAACAAACCTAAAAATTTTAAAAAACCTAACAAGCTCTAACAATCTAACAAACATAAAAATCTGACAAACTGAAACAGAAACTAAAAACAAAAACTAAAAACAGGGTTGTAAATAATGGTATCCCTAGCGCTGACTTTGGAGTGTACCCGATCAACATGACACTAGCAAAAATGAGAGGGGGAGGGATCCGTAATACCGGATAGCAGACGCCGGCTCTGCTTACCAGTGCGACCTGAAGGGTCGTCTTAAAACTATCCAAATCTAGCTAACTAATGTAAATTTATCCTTAGCTTTCCCTATTATTCCCTAACTGATTTATATTATGATTAAAATCTTCTCAATTCTGCTCTTCCTTCCCAAATATATACTGCAACCAAAATGGCGACAGAATGTCAAACAAAACAAATATGCCACAAAATACTACAAAACATGCTAATAAATATAAAGTGTAAATATAAAATATAAATAAATATAAATAAATATAATTATATAAATATATAAATAAATGTCTAATAAGCGTTAAGCATATAGCAGTGCACAAAATAGCAAAAGCATCACCCTATTTATCAGGTGCACTCCCACAAGCATATGTCGGCTAGCGCCATTACACACAAAACGTGCTTGTTAAATTATTTCAAAAACTACTAATTAATGTAAATCAATGCTTGTGCGAGTACAGCCGCCACAATTTAAGTCTTACCTCGATGATAAAATTCTCCAGCATCCGAAGATCTGGTCGTCTGCTTACATCTAACTGTAACTTACTTCTAAGGGGAAGATGGGGTGCACTGCTAAAGTCCTGGAGGGTATGCACGAAATGTTCTTGGGGGGGGATCACAATCACTATCACTATCACTTCACTTTCAAGTCCTGGGGGGATGCGCGGTTTCACTCTATTTTATTATCTTTGTTTATTTTATTGATTTAATTTAATGAGGGTTTCTGATTTATTTGTTATTGTTTATTTGTTATTATTTATTACCGATTTCCCGATTTCCGCACATAATTATGAAGATAGGCAGTGATTGTATTAATGGTGTGGGGGTTACTCGTGCATATTGGACATTTGGGTATAATTATCATGTTATTTTATTATTATTATTATTATTTTTTTAATATCAGGTTTTGGTTATATCTATGCTCGTATCCTTACTCACGCCAAGAAAATCTAACATTTTCCAATCCTCCCACCAACCCCACCGAATTTTACACGCGGTTATCAGTGTCTAATCTCGCGACCCTTCTCGCGAATTCTTTTAAGGCTGTCCAGAACGCCTTCTGGTTAACCATTTCCCCGACTTCCTCTAGGCTCTTTGGCCATGCCAGACCTAGGATAGCTAGTTTGCTATCAGCCAACCCTCGATTTCCCGCCTCAAGCGGGCAGTCGAAGAGCACGTGTTCTGCGCTTTCCGCGCCCTCACCGCATTCGCAGCGGTCGCTGTTGGTTAGCCCGAACCTTTGTAAATGCGCCTTCAGGGCGCCGTGCCCTGTTATCAACTGCACCATTTTGTGATCGCGGTTTACCTCGATCCTACCTCTAGCTTCTATGCTCGGTATGAATTTGTGGGTCAATCTGCCCGTGACAGCGTTGTTCCACCTCTCTTCCCATTGTCGAATTGATTTTTCGCGCAGCTTTCTTTTAATCAAAGACTTCGGTATCGACGAATGTGATATTCGAAAGTCTCCCGTCGCGGCCTCTTTAGCTAATTCATCAGCCCTATCGTTTCCTGCGTTACCATTGTGCGACCTGACCCAACAGAACTTTAAACAAACTTTAAGCAAATATTTAAGTATTGAACTTAGATCTAAATGCAATTTTCTCTATATAGACTACAAGAGTACCTAATTGTCTTGCTCATTACACGCCGTTCATTGTCTGCGTTTGTCTGTTTAACCACTAATGTTATTAGCTCTTTTTCTAGATTTAAGTTAATAATTGGTCAAACGATTATGTGGAGATATAACTTTACTTACTTTTATGTGAAAACTTAATTCTTTGCTGCAGTTAGACAGCTATTCATTCATTGTTCAACTACCAGCTAAATATAACTGAATTATTACCTACAGCTTCTGAGTTTGGAGCCTCTTCGTTATCATTTATACACACGTTACTAGACTTATAAGAGTATGTGTATATTCCAATAATTTAATTGAAACAGATTGTTTGTTAGTAACATCTAATTATACATATACCTATAGTAACGCAATTCGCTGGTATATTTAAATATATATTTGTCAAATTTTTTGTTGCTTGTTTCAAATTTCGCCAAATCTGTGAGTGGGGCAAACTGAAATTGTTTATTTATGCAATTTACAGTAATAAGCATCATTAATTGCTATACAGGATCGTATGTCTGTAACGGTATTCCGTGCAGTCAAGAAAGGAAGCGGTAAAGATCAGCAAAGAAATCGCCTACACCGAAAACCGCAACAAAACAGGGACAGACTTGTAGAATAAAAATCCAAAAGAATTAGATTTTGAGCTAGCTCAAAAACGTCGTACAGTGGAGTGGGTGATATAAAAAGACAAATTTATAGTCGGAGCTGTTTTTAAGATATCTAATTTAATTTTTGTTTTATAATTGCTTAAAGCCATTCTGAACGGACGTGCTCTTTGAGGAAGTTCTAGAATACTAGAACGGCTTGCGTGTTTCAGCGAGCTAAAAAGCCGAACTATAGGTTTAACTAAATTAGTGAGGTCTTTAGTGAAGAACCAGACAAAGATAGATCCCCGAAAAAGGGCAGCAGCTTTTTTGGTACTTAGAGTGGCAGAGACCATAGAAGTCGGAATGGCATTCTAAGACACACTACTGCGATGTAGAAAGCAACGGAAAATCATTACATTATTTTCCAACTACACAGCGTACTGAAAATGTTTTTAATATTAGTGATAGCATCCTTTAGAGTACTAAATTCCGGAATTAAAATAGGCCTTCATTTGGATCTCCGGAAGGGGATTACTTCGGAGGATATGATCGGCAAATTTAAAAGAAGGATCAGGAACATCTTGCGAGTTGAAGCGTGGAATGTCAGAGGCATGAAGCAAGTAGGTAAGTTAGAGAATATGCAAATTGAAATGGATAGGTTAGCTGTAGACATAGTAAATGTCAGCGAAGTTCGGTAGCCAGGGGTGGATTTTTTTTGGAGAGGAACTTTAGGGTAATTCATATAGCAGTTCATTTACATTTCCAATGCTCCACCTGTAGGTACTACATTGGCCAGGAGGCGAGTTTTTTGTTGCCTGGAAATTTAGAATTTTGCCGAACCCTTGCCGTTCCAGGCAAGGTAGGGATCTTTAACGTGCGTGACAACACTCACACACGGGACCTCCATTTAACCTCTCATCCGAACGAGGGCGTAATATTTGTGAAAAATGCTCACCTGTCATTTTTCAAGCAGTCGGCCGTGTCGGGATTCGAACGCAGGACCTTGGGATCCGTAGTCTTACGCTTACTACATTGATCCACGGCGACGCCCAATTCATATAGCATTACATGTGATTTTCCAATGCTCCACCCGAAGGTACTACATTGGCCAGGAAGCGAGTTTTTGTTACCTGAAAAAAAATTTTGAATTTTGCCGAACCCTTGCTGTTCCAAGCAAGGTAGGGATCTTTAACGTGCGTGACAGCACTCACACGCGGGACCTCCATTTTACCTCTCATCCGAACGAGGGTGTATTTTTGTGAAAAATGCTCGCCTAAAATTTTTCAAGCGGACCGTGTCGGGATTCGAACCCGGGACCTTGGACGTAGTAGTCACACACATACCACTACGCCACGGAGCCGCCTCAGCACTGGACAGACACCTGCATGTGCGATTCTACAATGCAAAATATATCTACTGTTTGATTTGAATTTGGATGTAAGCCCTGAGATGCCATCGTGGGCGAGAGCTACGTCGAGAAGCTCAAACGTTAGATGTACGAACTCCATGGTGGCGTTAGGAAGAACATCCAGATTGCAAACGATCGAATAACAACTAATTATGACATCAAGGCGCAGGAGTCTAGTTTTCATGAGGGCGACGGCATCTGTCGGACGAATGAATAGTCGCCAAAGTAAAATGGACATTGAGAAGGTGCGTAAGTAGTTGTAAAAAGGATTAACGACATAGTATATCGGATTCATAAGCTACCAAAAAAAAAAGAGGAATAGTCGTGCACGTTAACAGGTTAGCACCCTACGATAGTAATTATGCCGGTACTGCCAAAGAACGACGCGCAGTAAGATAAACAAGCAGTTATGCTGCAAATGATGAGCAAGGTCTATACCGAGCTATGATTGGTTCATGTCTTTTTACAGCGGCACAGACCAAGCGGGATTTGGAGCCAGGGAACAGATTCAAGATGATCTATTCGATGCACCATCGGAATATTCCTGGGCGCATTGCATAATCGCAGACCTTTATACGTCCCAAGGACTTGATCGGGTGTTGTTTAAAAATAAATTTGGTGTCTGGATAACTTTGCTGACTACAACTAGAGATTAAAAATACCTTACGGGTAAAGTTTCGACATCGGAGCATCTACTACTTAATTACTAAGCAACTGCCGTCTGATGAAGCGGATTACCAGGATTTGCAGAAGATGTTAGTAGACTTCAAGGGTCAGACGATCAAATTAGAGACAAGAAGTTGGCCATACCCAAGATCGGTTGTAAGTTCGATGGGTTGGACTAGAGAATGGTGCAAAATATGTTATAAGTACTGTTCAAAAAAACCAGGGTTTAGATTTTAGTATTTGACTGCAATGCAAATTCTACAGTACCTGCTATGAAAAATGTTGGTTGCTACTTCTATTAACATGGGAACTATAGAAATGGTTTCGGCTGTCCTTACAGCCCTAGGGACTTTCAACGTCCCAGTTTCAAAGTGTTCTGTGACAGAACAGCTTTAGGAGAGGGAGGTGTGTTAGTGTAGCGTCTATCAATTTACCTCTGGATGGAATAATTACATTAGAATGTAAACGAGACATTTGTGGACAAAGGATGATTAATGGCCCTCTGGGGCGTTGCAACCTTTAGATAAATTTGATTGACGGACACAAGAGTTTACATTTAAGAATTGTTTAGATTACAAAAAGTACATTGGATAATGTCATTTGCATAATTTCTGGTATATTTTCGAATATTCTAGAAGTTTCTGAATATGCATATAAATTGCCATTGAAGATATTCGAGTTTAGTTCGAATTGTAATTTTGATATGAATTCAAATTTAAGCTTTGATTACAAGTTATGTAAATAGTGTTGATATAAATGTTGATATAAATTACTGTAGTAATTATATAAATTAATATTTAGTGCTTGAATAGCTAATGATAGTTCTCGAATAATAATTTAGAAGATAGCAGCCTTGTTTTAGTGTTAAGAATACAATAGTTGTAGCTTTAACGATTAATTATGAAAATAAAGCGTTAAAAAATCTTTTAGAAATTTTATTCTAGCTGTGAGTTATAGAGAGGACCTGTATAGCCAGTTTAAAAATAAAGAACTGTCGTTATTGCAATTACAGTTTTCGTTACAATATTAAATAGGATAGAAAGATGAATAAAGATGTTTTATTCAAATTGAAATATACTTCAAACAATGCGCAAGTTACATATCCCTCAATTAATATGTATACAAATATAAATATAATTATTATGTCTTAAGAAATAGAATGTTACATTGTATAATTGAAGGACACATTATAAAAGGTTAATGAAAGTTCATATCAGACGTGAGAACGGAAGCAACTCCTTTGTATTCCAAACGCAACATGATACTGCAGGTGCAGGATACAATGAACTATAAGAAAGCAGTTTTTATAATTAAGATTACTAAGATGTTAGACATTGTATTTTATCAAGAAATAGCAGACGGTGAGATCTGCATTTTCCACAAGATAATGTGAGAGCAGGGATTACATAAATACCCCGAGGAGGCCATGATAGTCAGTCAGTCTCGTACTTCATAACTTTAGCATTGTTGGTTGTTTAAGCTACTCACCGTAAGTTTTAATTATTAATTATTCATTTATTAACTTTAAATATTTTTGTCATTTTCAATTACTTAATGTTTAGTGAATATAAACGTCTAAGTTGTTGTAACAGAAACAAGTTATTCTTTTGTAATTAAACAATTAAAAATAAAATTAATAGCAGAATTTTTGGCGACAAAACTTTTTAAAAAGAAGCTCCCAAAGGCACAAAACCTATCTGGCGCAGCCGGAACGGATTCCAGAAAGGCACTAGCAATTCCAAAGTCGAAGAACTGGTGACCGTGAATTTCAATTCTTTACTGGAAACAAAAATCCAACCAATTGGACAAAGTACAGAATCGACCGAATCCAATAAAAGAAAGAAGGCTAATGGAACTGGCAATCAAATTATTGTGAGTACCAAAAGTTCATTTTCAATTGCATGCTGATATTAACAGTAAGATTTGAAACAAAAAAAATTATATTTTATGTACAATTATTATCACAATTTATTATTACTGAAAGAAATTTACTCAGCAAAAGTCTAACTCTATAATTCTTTGTACTGTTTATTGCAGCAATTATTAAATTTACTCAGAAAAAATCTAAAACGTGATGAAATTATAACCAAGGTTTATAAATATACAAACTTATGTACAAATATTGCAACAATTAATTTTATAAAACAATTATTTAGCAAAAGTCTGAAACCGATGTAATTATAGCAGAAGTTTATAATTACATACAAAACACGTAACAATAAGTGATTCTTTAATTAGCTTTAATGTATCCTTGACTGAAGTAATTGAGAATAAATTATATTTATAAAGATAAATACTGAAAACCTGAGACTATCCTTAGATTCAATACCAATTTATGACGGAAATCAAAACACTATTATGTATATTCATTACTGCTTGTGAAACAATTTTAAAATCTTTTTATAAACAGGGCGACGTTAACCGCAACGTATGGTTTTTACGCTTAATCCTAAGTAAGTTAACAGGTAGAGCTTTGACCCTTATTGCAAGTCGCGATGATCTAATAGAATAGGACGACTACAAACGAATACTAATAGCGTATTTCAAGGACCAACATAATATAAAATGCCTGATTAGAGACTTAATATACCTACGGATGGAAACTAATCAATCACCGTATCAATTTGGTATGCGATGCAGGACGTGCGAAGTTTAATCTAACTTCATTGAAACTCGAAGAACCCGACCAAAATAAACGTTTAATAAAAACAAAGATGTACGACGAAATGGCGTTAGACACCTACATAAACGCGTTACCCGAACGTTATCGGATAGGATTAGATTACAAAACCCCCAAAATTTAGAAGAAGCAATGAATTTGATTGTAGAGGAAGAAAACTTGATGTACTACCGAACCAGGATTTACAATCCTAACGCAAATAAAAATTACTCACCCATTAAAACGATACAAGCTGTGAGACAGATATCAACACAACCCAAATTTGCATCATTTATCGCACCAACAAATCAATCAAAAAGTAACAACCCAAACTTTAATTTCAACAATCAATCTCCACAATTTCCACGACCAACATTTAATTCGACCCTGTAAAATATACAAAAGCAGACAATCGGAAAATATACCAAATCCAAATAACGTAGGATAACAACGATGAGCAAATAATTAAAATTCTAAAAAAGTATACCTCGGAGAAAAACGTTTTTATTATTATTTCACAACGGAACATTTGTACGAAAGATTTTCCGAATTACATATTCGATTGTTTAATAATTCAGGAACCAAGATTATCAGATGCACACAAAAATTAATAACTTTAGATGCCCTAGACGAAATAAATGACGTAATTCGAAACCAACACGAGTTACATATCCCCCAAATCAATATATGTATAATTAAATAAAAATTATTAGAAAATTTAAGTTAGATGCAACAATGTAATTCAAGAATAAATAAAGAAAAGATTAATGAAGGCTCACAAGCAAGTTGTGAGAACGGATGTAAATACAGTGTATTCCAGACGCAACGTGATACTGCAGGTAGAGGTCACAGACGGTTATAAAACCCAATTATTAAAATTAAGATTGTTACTTTGTATTGTATAAATTAATAAAGAAATAACCAGGCATGAGATCTGCAAATCCCACAAGCAATGTGAGGGGCAGGGACAACATAAGTACCTCGGGAGCCTCAAGAAAGTTAGTCAGCCTCAAACCGCACAACCTTTGCATTGTTGGTTGTTCAGGCTACTCGCCCTACTTTAAATACATTTAACAGTAATTTCGACTTAGAGTAATTTTATATAGTTTTGTAAAATTCCACTTGTAATTTCTGATTATATAAAAAATTTTACAAGAGCTTTTGGAAAAAGACTTTTTAAAAACGGCAGCTCCCAAGGCTCAAAGAGTAATTCACGAAGGTAAAACCAATCATCGTAGAATAAATAAAACCCTAAGAAACAAAAGAAGATATTATTTCAAAAACATGAAAGAATTAACCACGGATTTTATTAATCAATGCGAATTATGTGACAAAGCAAAATACGACAGATCACCAAGAAAAGAACCCTTAATACTAACTAAAACACCCGACAAACCCTTTCAAAAATTACATGCAGACACTTTGGTAATAGAAGCCCAAAACTTTTTATCGATTGTAGACGCATTCATCAAAGTACGCCAAGTGATACACATTACGTCAAAAAACAGTATTGATATAATCCAAGGATTTTTAAAATACTTCACATTTTATGGTACACCCGAATCAATAACTTTAGATAATGGAAGCGACTTCATTACCGAAACCATACAAAATACCCTAGAAATTCATTAAATAAATATTCATTTTATAACGGAAAATTACCCGGAATCGAATAGATTAATTGAATTACATTTAACGTTATTAGAACAAATCGGACTGTTAAGATTAACATATAAAAAGCAACATATCACTAATTTAATGTTATGCGCACTAATTGCTTATAAAAACACAATTCATTCTTCAACTAACTTTACGCCCTCAAATTAACATTAGGACACTCAGATTCCCGCATCCCTTATGATATACACTATAATAAAGAAGTATATCAACAGTACTCCAAAGAACACAACGAAAAATTAAAAATCACTTATAATAACGTCAAAATTAAATTAGATAACGATAAGGAACGTATTACAAAAATCCCGCAATGAAAAGCCAATATAAACATATTCTCAGTAGGACAGACCGTGCACGAGAGAAATTTCAAAAGTAAACGACACAAAGCGGCCCCCAGAAATTTAGGTCCGTTTAAAATCAAAAGGATCTCAAATAGAAATGTAGCAGTAGTAGACAACGGAAAAACCACAAGAGATACATTTGAAGAATTTAAGACACCCTGTAATTTCAGATGGACAACCATCACCCTTGCCGTTAACCTCTATCTCGGTAGAACGGACGATAACGAAATAATTGTAGAAGTCATAAAAACAACCCCGATATACTACCAGTAAAATTGGGAAGTATGCAAAACACAGTAGACTATTGGACTTTCGTACAGTCAAATTCGGAAAAGAGTATGCGATAGAAATATTTAATTACAAAAGCATAATGGAAACTATCCTAAAGAACATAAACGATAAATTTGTCGATTAATACCAACAGACCGAACCACAAAACAGAAACGAGGAATTCGTAACAGATTAAGTAATATTATAAAAGCTATCATAGGTAATTTAGACAACTAAGATGCTGAACGATACGACAATGCAATACGAGAATTGATAGACAACCAGCACGATATAAAAACTATTGTTAGAAACCAAATTTCCTTAACTCAATTAACCATAGTAAAATTTAACGATACACTACGAAAATTAGTAAAGAACCAAGATAGTATAACAAATAGAATACTAACCTTTGAAAGTAACATGCAAACCGCAATATTAGAATTGCGAGAATTAATAACATTTAACACGATATTCAATCAGATGATATCAACCCTTACTGTAATTCAACAAATTTTAGCCACATAAAAAAATGCTGTATTATTTGCTAAATTAAATACATTACATGCTAGTATAATAGAACCACTTGATTAATTAAACGAATTATTAAGAATTAGATCACTTATAACTCATAGTAGACTACTTTTTTATACAACAGAATCTAACATACTTCTATTTGAAAAAATAGCCATAGTAAAAGTTTATATAAAGAATCATGGAATTAAATTTTTAATAGAAATTTCCATTGCAGAGATTAATAATTACAATTATTATCATTTATTTGCTTTCCCTGTGAAAGTTATAGCCAATATCAAGTTATTATCCCAAAAACCAAGTTCCTTTCCCTAAATGAACTTAGATATGAAATCACAAATGAAAAATGCACAGAAGTAGCGCCCAGTCAATACTTATGTCAATAATTAACGACAACAGCTATTCAAACACATAGCCCTTGTGAAGTACAATTATTAAGATTCACTAATCATTACGAGAATTGTGTGCCGAAACCAGTACAAGTTACACACATGAAAATTTAAAAAGTTAGAGACAACAAATGAATTGCTGTATTTCCTCAAGAAGTAATAGCAACCGCCACTTGCAACCAAGACGAAAACGGTTTAGCCCTAATTGGAAGTAAAGTGTTCACCAAAAATGAACATTGCTACTTAAAATTAAAAAGTGAAATTATTTAAGTATGTCAAAACCCAGTAGTGACGAAGAAATTTGCAAATGCACCCGAACTACAGCTCAAGACTCCTTAAACCTAAGACAACGAAATTATAAAAAACCAATGCAACTAGAACATCTAGAACTCGACGACCTCAGTCACGCAGTGAAATTAATGGACAATTATAAAGAACATTTAAGTGAGTTAAAAGTGCCAAAGTTACATTATGACATTATCAGTTTTTGGACAATTGTATTGATTATTGTAATAATTTCATTAACTGTATATTTATTTTACAAAATGTATATTAGAAAAACAAAGAAATCGCAAATGAAACCTTAGGGGAAATGAATTTTAAAAATTAAGTACAACCCTTAATTTTCATCTAAGTTGGGAGGAGTTACATATCCCCCAATTAATATGTATGCCAATATAAATATAATTATTATGTCTTAAGAAATAAAATGTTACATTGTATAATTGAAGGACACATTATAAAAGGTTAATAAAGGTTCATATCAGACGTGAGAACGGAATCAACTACTTTGTATTCCAAACACAACATGATACTGCAGGTGCAGGACACAATGAACTATAAGAAAGCAGTTTTTATAATTAAGATTACTAAGAAGTAAGACATTGTATTTTATCAAGAGAAATGCTCGCCTAACATTTTTCAAGCGGACCGTGTCGGGATTTTAGTCACACATACCAACTACGCCACGGAGCCGTCTGTAACAGAGTTACCGCACGCACTGATGGCTTCTGGGGCAATATCTAGTAATATGTAACACCATTCTTTGTACAAATAATTGGTAACTTTAAGAGCTTTCAAGCTTGTATAAACATTTAAATTCGTAGGGATGACTTAGTAAAAAGCTGCTTGCAGAGTTTTTATAGACAAAACGTGAAATCGTATCTAGATAACCGTTTTCTTCGCATAATTTGTTTCATGAAGACAAGGTCTTAAACGCCCGTAAAGTGTTTATTAACGAACATTGTGTACTAATTGAATTTAGATGGTTGGAGTAACTTGAGCTAATGCATTATTGAAAGGATTGATTAGTATACATCTATATCGACTTCCATTTACTGCATGAATATTTATGAGACCCTTAGTTCAATATACATATATAGAGTAAATAGTAACGGTTCACTAAGAATTTATTAGGGTTTATTTAGGCAGGTAAAGTTTTATCGATAATTTACAGTATACAGACTAATTATCCTTTAGTAATCTAAATTGAAATTATTTGGGAATTATAACTTCGACTAGTTGCAATAAAGATTAAGGGCAGAAAAATTACTGCAACATATCCGTTTTGCAAATAGGCTCTAAAACATATTCTAATTTTCTACCGAAATTAGCATAGTTAACAAATCCACTATAAAGTTGGAATAATTGTTAAGGTACGGTGCTCGCTACAACTACAAACTTGCAAATTATACTAAAACACCTTATAAATGAACTTTACCAATATTAAAGGAAATCAAATTCATTCAAACCACCGTCCAGGCACATGACGTAAGCCATTTTCTGAAACGACACTGGACACCAACTAATTGCAGTACATTGTCATTGCATTACAACGTGTACAGAATACTTCTGGTAAGGAGTACCACGTCATAACACACCCTTTAATACATTAAAGTACCGTTAAAGCTTACGCATTTTATAAACTTTCATTTTTAATTCGTTTTATCATTTTATTACGTTAACACTTGCTTAGAACTGAAACACTTAACTAGCTGTGTCTACGCTTCGAGACCGTCACATCTTGTATTTTAGGACTCAAACCTTATCCTAAATAAAAAAAAGACCTACAGGACGTACAATTAGAATTTCCATTAGATAAAGAAAACGCTCATATAAAGAGCTTTTCTAAAAATATTCCAATATCATATAGTAAAGCTTCTGGCGTATGCTGCTGGGAATTCAATAACCAACAAATTCTTCCAATAGCTTCGTAGCTTGTTTTTGTAGTTATCCCTTTCGAGCAACGCTTAGAAACTTAGTTATTTGTATTCCGCGAACTAGTTTGCGTATCATAATTTAGCTCGTGTGTTCATCCATTTACTGAATATTTGGCTTGATACAGATATTAATGTAGAAGGTTAGCTTCGGCGATTTGATACTTTTACATAAAGCTCAAACCTCAGAAGACATTCAGTATGTATGTTTTGAGCTAGAAAGTGATTAAAATTACTCCTAAAAATATTTTTGTTAGATATTGTGTAACATACTGTTTTAATACGCTCTAATAGTTCTATTATTTCTAAAAAATAGTTATTTTCTAGTTTAATTTCAGCATTCTAATTATTAGAATGAAGGTCGTGCAGCATAAATATGTCTGCAATTGTAAACGGCTGCAAGATCACAAGTAGCGTCCTAGCAAAGTTCCAGGAAGATATAATCCAAGAGTTAATTAATTTTTCTAAAGGCACTTTACTTGAAAGGCACTAAACATGTCAGATTAGTTGCTATGTATGATTAGATGTCAATCATGTTCTAGGACCCTATTTATGTCAGGGTGGTCGGAAGGAATTTTTCAATTAGCGGAGTACTCAACTAAAAATTAGTTCCGAGATCTACTTGTGTGGCTATCTTAGTGCAATTGGCAGTTTAATTAATCTTAAAGATTTACGACCGTCGTATCCTTTGTCGAGTATGAGAGCTAGGCAAGGGGTTATTTTTCAATTAACTTAAATGTATATAAGGATGTCAGCCGGGGGATAACGGGGTTGTTTATTTCCAGACGCGTTAGAGTCTAAAGCTGGCGGTTACTTGCAAGTTTGAGTGATGTGTTTTATTTCTCTGAAGTCAAGTGCGTGCCGTTATGTTCTAAGTTAGTTATTTTTCTGAGTAAGTAATTAGTATATGTGGTATTACCATGAACTCAAGGCTGTGTTATGCATCATAATTCAGTAATTTGTTTAAATACAGTACCTGTCGATTTCCATAAAATACAACGTCGGGTTAAAGCTCAGTTCTAGTAGATTGATCCCGTTAAAGTATTGTTTTAGAGACCGCATAGCTTTAGAAGGGTCTTCTATTTTATTGTTGTTTTGAAGTTTGTCTGAGGCCTGTAATCACTAAGCCACGAGACTACCTGAGTATGCAAAGCTCCGGTCAGGAGTTCCGTTACTGTACTATTTGACCCTTGTAAAGGTCGTATTTTTCCTGTTGTTGATGACCCCGTGGTTAAAGAAGGATCGTCGCACTATGCAAGTTAAGTAGACTAGGGTAGCGTTAATTAATTTTTGTTATTGGGGTGTTTGCACCCAGAACTGTATTAATATTCAAAAATAAGTATTTTAGTTAAGTTACGTGCCAAATTGGCATTAAACATTTTTTAGTTTAGTCTTGCTGTGCGTGAGTTCGCGCCATAAATTCAAAAAACTTGGCGTATATTTCCGTTACGTCAGAGTGCGTTTGCGCCAGATCGCGCGACGCGAGTGCCGGGAGAACAAGAGTGGGGAAGTTTCCGGGGGAATCTGTAACGTGCCTGTTTTGCCTGGGACTTCGAGAAGAGTGGTCGTGTTAGGTATCGTATCGTGTCTGTATCTTTTATTTATGTAGATCCTTGCCTTGCTTATCTTTGTTTGTCGCCCTTATACCTGTTTCCTTATTCGCTCCCTACATAGGTAGAAGACAATTTGAAGCAGCCTAGGGCGAACCGGATGTCCATGACCGCGTAGCTAGTGGGAGCGCTTTGGAAGGACGCTGGGTGTACCCTCCGTTAATTATCTAAAAAGGGGCTCCAGCCAACCTCAAGGACGCCATCCTGTGGGACGCCATCCTTGGCGTACTTCGTGGGAAGCTGGACCTATTTATGTGAGTACCTTATTGTCTATTCTGCATTTGTAATGTTTATTATGATATCTATTGCGTAATTGCGCATTTAATTTTGCATGTTGGGTGACGTCATTGACAGATGGGCGCGCCAAAATCTGTATAAAGGTTAGCGCTATCAACTCCCATTGTGTCGCGTATATCGAGCTCACGGGGAGGTAACAAATATCTTTTAGTTGCCACCGATTGGTTTTCTAAATTTGTTATGGTGCAACCCTTACGTAAAGCTACATCTGCTGTTATAATTAAATTCCTAGAGCAAAATGTATTTCTTATCTTTGGTGTTCCTCAGATTATTCTTTGTGACAATGGGGCACAATTTATCTCTAAAGATTATCAGAATTTCGTCCAAAGTTACAAAGTACAAAAAATTTGGTTTAACGCAAAATACCATCCTCAAGTAAACCCTACCGAAAGAGTAAATAGAGTTTTAGTTACCGCTATCTCTTCCTATATTGATTCAGACCATACTACATGGGATGAACATATTTTTAAAATTGCTCAAGCTTTGCGTACATCTAAACACGAAGCAACCCAATTCACTCCGTCTTTTCTTGTTTTTGGAAGATATATCCCAATCGATGGGAGTTACTATAGTTTAGTGCCTGACGATACTAACGTAATTGAATTTGACGATAAAGTACGCTGGGACGAAGACCAACAATCATTACCTTCTATCTTTAACGACGTTAGAAAATTTGTTAAAAGCTTACGAAAAAAGTAAGGACCACTATAACTTGCGTAAACGAAATATTTCCTTCGCCTTGGGCGAACAAGTTTGGAAAAGGAATTATGTCTTATCGGATGCATCTAAGAAATTTTCCTCAAAATTAGCCCCTAAATTCATTCTTTGAAGGTCACTCGTGTCATTAGTCCCCTTATCTATGAACTTCAAGATGCTGAAGAAAAACGCCTAGGCAGGTGGCATATTAAAGACCTTAAGCCATTCTCTGCTGACCCAAATGCTACTTAAGTTTTTCACGTTCCATTCTCCTCACAATTTACCTAATATTTTTCGTTTTCACCATCAATTAGTATCTTTAATTACTTATTCCTTCTCTTATATACCTACCTTTTATACGTTTAACTCATTTACCTTAAACCTTTTGCTTGTGGTTGACTTTTCTTTGACCGTACCGTTACTTGTATATTACTTTATCCTTTAGACCCCCAGGTATAACCCTGTCGTTTCATTTAATTAATCCTCGAACTTTTCCTACAGCATATTCTTTGGTTTTAGTATTTTTCTTACGTCATTTAATTTTGTGTGGTAATTGTCGTAACTTTGGTTGTAATAACTCATTGAATTTTTATGATTGGTTTTAGCTGATGTTAGAGTGGATGTTTTTCTTCTTTGGGCTCACATAGGACACGCGCGACCTATGCCATTGAAAGAAATAGTTCATATTCACAGTTGCAAAAAAACTAGGATTGTCTATTCCATGTGTTTTTCCTCTGAATTATTACAGTCGCCCACATTATACTATATCATTATTTGTTTCTTTTCCTACTAAGTCACCATAACTTATAAACACTTTTTTTTCATTGTTTTCTGTTGAACTTCGTGGTGAGGCGCTATTGCTTCTTATTGATATCTTATTATTTTCTCGGTTGTTTTAGCATATTGGAATAGTGTATTTAACTGCTTATAATTAGGCATTTTTGTGTGTTTAGGGCGTTACCGTTTTAAAAAACTGCCTTGAAACAGTTGGGTTTTTGTGTGATTGTATCTATAATGATACTTTTAAGTTGTTGTGTCAACTTTTGTCGAATTTTCTTATCGCAGTGGATGCACTCGTTAGGAAAATGATCGTACTAGTTCTCTTAAGGGTAGTTTTTTTAAATTTATGTTATACCTTAACTTGTCGGATGAATATCGCAGGTGGTCCTTCAGACCACGCTGTGTTTAAACAGGGACAATTCTCTTCCTTCTCTCGGACGCTTGTCCAAAAACTCTACTTTCTTATATCCCGTTTCTGCCTTATTCTTCTTTCGGTAAACCTGTTCTCGTCCCAGAACACCCGTCTGCCACATAAGAGTGATGTTCCCTCACTCCGGGATACTGACCACATTGGCTGGTTGAGTAGCGCTTTGCTATCCACCTTTTTCTGTCTCTTTAGCTCAATGCGAGCCCTTCCTCTACTTTTTTTCTACCTGGAAGTGCCTCTTATGCATTCCAAATAACCACCTCCCTCTTTCTACCGTTCCTATTTCTCTGCCTTTTTCATTTCCGTTAGTCACCGTGTGGTTGCGCGGGAAATTTTCACAGACACCTGAACCCCGTCTCTGGGAATCTTTCGTAAGGTCATGCGGTGCCGCTGTCAGCGCATGGGCACTGACAGTGAAGGTATGTATGAGTGCATGTATATATATATATATATATATATATATATATATCGTGTGGGTATCGGGTGATTGTATCAGCGATATCAATTAACGCCGGGTGTAGGGATGCACCCACATGCCTTTGCCGGTCCCTCGTGCCGTTTCTTGAAAACGGGCCTGCTTTACAGGTCGCTCTTTTTAGAGGGTACGAGAAATGCCCATTTAACGGTTCCACGGAGCCACTCTATCGTTACCTTTATCTATTGTCTTTGGTAATTAATTAATTAAGTTAATACCTTTATCTTATTTATTATCTTGGATAATAACCTTAGTTTAATATCGTTATCTTACCGATTACCGTTAGTAATAACCTTGAGTTAATTTCGCGTTATCTTACCTATTATCTTTAGTAATAACTTTTGTTTAATATCGCGTTACCTTACCTACTATCTCTAATAATAACTAAAGCTTAATATCGTTATCTTATCTATTACCTTTGATGATAACAATTTAAGCTCAATATCGTTATCTTATCTATTATATTTAACAACAATTTGAGATCTTGTTTTATCTTTTTATCTTCCTAACGTTTGGTATTTATGACTAGACGTGGGAGTTATTTTTCTTGAATTTAAGTGAAAAAGCTAACCTGTTGTAGAAATGTAATTTGTTAGGTTAACGATGTAAGTATTTAGTAGGGTGGTACTTTTGGTAAATTTGTTGATTTACAAACATTGTCATGGACAAGTTTTGATGTGTATCGTTAGTAAACCAAGGTACCAGTAACAAAAATTTGCTAGAGTGTAGACTAACGCACTCTCATGAACATTTTAAATTTGGGCACTTTTTGCCAACAAAGAACAGTTTTGATGCAACGCTCATGTGCGTTTGCATGTAGGAAACTTTAATGTTAGCTTTAGTTTAGATAGGTTAGGCGACTTGTAGCATTTGTTTTAATTTAAGTAGTGTTTCATGCTCCCCGACAAATTTGTGCTGTCGATTTTTAGTGTAGTCAAAAACAATGGGGCTACATTTTTCGTTTCCTGGTAATTCGGTAGACGTGTTATCGGTCGAAAAACCCAGGTGGCGCCTTATATAAACATTTTTGTAGGTTTTAAGTTAGGATTTACGTAGGGTAACTAGGATTTAGATTTTAAGCTGTCACTGTGCTAACAGACTTTTTCTTTTTTTAAGTTTTTTCTTTTATGGCTTTGTCGCGATTGTTTCGTGCCAAATTGGCACTAAACATTTTTTAGTTTAGTCTTGCTGTGCGTGAGCTCGCGCCATAAATTCAAAAGACTTAGCGTGTATTTCCGTCACGTCAGAGTGCGTTTGCGCCAGATCGCGCGACGCGAGTGCCGGGAGAACAAGAGTGGGGAAGTTTCCGGGGGACTCTGTAACGTGCCTGTTTTGCCTGGGACTTCGAGAAGGGTGGTCGTGTTAGGTATCGTATCGTGTCTGTGTCTTTTATTTATGTAGATCCTTGTCTTGCTTATCTTTGTTTGTCGCCCTTATACCTGTTTCCTTATTCGCTCCCTACATAGGTAGAAGACAATTTGAAGCAGCCTAGGGCGAACCGGATGTCCATGACCGCGTAGCTAGTCGGAGCGCTTTGGAAGGACGCTGGGCGTACCCTCCGTTAATTATCTAAAAGGGGGCTCCAGCCAACCTCAAGGACGCCATCCTGTGGGACGCCATCCTTGGTGTACTTCGTGGGAAGCTGGACCTATTTATGTGAGTACCTTATTGTCTATTCTGCATTTGTAATGTTTATTATGATATCTATTGCGTAATTGCGCATTTAATTTTGCATGTTGGGTGACGTCATTGACAGATGGGCGCGCCAAAATCTGTATAAAGATTAGCGCTACAAAACTCCCATTGTGTCGCGTATATCGAGCTCACGGGGAGATAATAACACCTAGGGGCACTTTAGGGTTTTTCAAATCAGTGATTTGATACAAAGTAGGCGAAACCTTTTTTATAATTACATAAGGCCCATCTTCACGTGGATGCAATTTTGAAGTAACCTTTTTTAAAGCATTACTTTGAGTATGAGTGGTGACCATAACTTTATCATTTACGTTGTAATCAGGATTTGGATTTCATTTCCTGTCAGCATTTATTTTCTGACGATCCTATTGCAATTTATGCGTTTGTTTGGGTTCAACCCAGGTTCGAGCCATTTTATTTAAAAAAGGCGCGATACTGACAGTTTCCGTTTTACTTAAAGATGTAATTACTCATATTGTTTGTAATTGAAATGATTTCTTCATATTGAAATGATACGCTAAGCAACCGATTGCGGATTTTATAAAAACAAGTAGTGTTCAATTTTCAACATTAAAACGTCAAATAAATTTTATATGTGTCTGTCTCTGAAACATTACTTGCGTAACATTGTGCATAATACTGACGCACTACGATAGACTGTCGAATTCCACTGTGTGAAATGGGTCACTTTCACGCCAGTAATGAAATACTATACCCTTTATGTGTGTATTATAGTATTACATTACCAGCGTGGAAAGTGACCCATTTCACACGAGTGGAAGAGTATTGTCGCACGAGGCGTCAGCCGAGTGCGACTATTCCACGAGTGTGAAATGTCACTTTCCACGCGAGTATTGTACACTATTTTTCCGACGACCACCACTAAAAACAATTACGAAATAGTTATTTTTATGCTTATTTGCAATAAATGTGTACGCAATAATGCAAGACAGACAGACACCTATAAAATTTATTTGACGTTTTAATGTTGAAAATTCGAACACCTACTTTGTTTTTATAAAAATCCGCGAATCGGTTGCTTTTAGCGTATGCATTCTCAATTTTTATTGAAGAAATCATTTCAATTACAAACTAATATGAGTAATTACATCTTTAAGTAAAACGGAAACTGTCAGTATCGATTTAACTATGGGTATTTTAAACTGTTATTAGCCAAAACGAAACGAATGAATGCAAAAAGATAGAAACCGGTAGTCGTTTGGGTTGCCTAGGTAACTAGCATACTAACATCAGTCATATCACTCTAGAGTTGAAGAGTATTTCAACACTAGAGTGATATGTACTTTCGCACTCTAGAGTGATATACTTTACTTTCTACATAAATAAGTAGTGTGTAATCTGTTGTTTTCACAAGTGGTCGTCGGAAAATATATAAACCGGTATACCACTAAAAGCAATGAATTTAAGGTATCTTTCGCCTGTTGGCGAGTACAAATTGACATTAAACTAGCCGCAAAATGTTTCTCGCTAGTATATAAATTTCAAAAACACAGAGGAGAAAGGTCTTACAAAATACACACAAATGGCTTTTCACCTACAGGTTAGCAATAAATATTAATTAATGTAAATGATTACTCACCAGAAAGCGGCATAAATTGAGCATACCTGGACGATGCAATTACTAACTAGTGAATCGCTGTGCTCCAGTGCTTTTTCGGTCCAAACGTGGTACGTAATAAAGCTAAAGCATCTGACTAATTGTTTACATCAGCTTTCACTCCTTGCCACCAAGACGATGCAAATCCACATAAAATCATAGAAAGTCCACGAAGAGCATTAGAATCATTTACTTGCGAACAATCTTTGCGTTCACAACTGTGCCTTTTTTACCATCAAAACGCGAAAGACACTGTGAAAAGTTTTCCACCGTCGCTGCTGGAGGGTTAATGTTATTAATATTTACACTACGGATGCTTTGTATTAACGCTTCAAATTGTTCTTTCGACAAAGTCACAGATTCACTCGTTGAATCATTCATGTTTGTGGAAGTTTGCTTACTTCTTAAAAAATAATCGCGTGACATACGAGTTTGTAAATAAAATTATCAAAATAATTATAACCCGTAAAACGTTTTTCAACCAAGCTGTCCTTCCAAAGGGGTTGGTTATCACAATCTCAGGTATGCTTCTGGTTGAAACAAAACGCGAGCGCGATTGCGAATACGTATAATGTACATGTTTACCGAACAAAATATTAACAGAACAGTCATTAAATTAAGAAACACTACCAGTTTCATAAGGCACTGTTTATAGTTCTATCTAATACGAACATTTTTAAATTGCTATACATACTTCAAAACAACACATAAACAGAAGCAGTTTTTATAAGCAATACAACTTAAAACAGTTAAGCCACTGAAAGATACATAAATACCTTTTTCATGTTGTATACATCCTTATCTACAAAACCAGCCAAGCAGGTGTTTACAAACCAAATCGTTATATTCCGTCTGCACCTTGACCTTGCTTCAAAACACAACACTTTTAATAGTTTATCGACGAACATATGCGCGCTTATTTTAAATGGCCATGGGTTGGGTGACAAATTTGTGAGAGTTTTTATTAATCATGGGCGCGGTAGAGTATTTTATTCGGCTAGCAATATGATAATCCCAGGGGTAGGCTTTGGTCATCTTTAAAATAAAGCACACACGTAGTAACTATTTTTAATTACTAAAACTCAGCGGATAAACATACAAAACTTAAATGAGTGTTTACACATTTTAACAAACTATAAACTTTATACGAAAGCAATGAACAATAATAGTTTATGGTATCTTAATATACAAAAGAAGTCGACTCATACCCGAAACACGTAAACACGCGAGAGTCGCTTCATTACGCCACAACGGCTTAAACGATACTAATCAATACTACCGATAGCACACGGCACGGCGTATATTCGCGACAGGTAGGGGTCGCCTGTTCTATCATAAAAGATATGTTACAAAGGTCAGAATACGTTATAAGACATTTTTGGGGAATAGTATGGGATATATTACAAGCAGAGATAGGAAAAAGGAAGAGATGTAGACCTAGATTAGATAGGAATAGATGAAGACTGCAAATTTCAGGGAAATCTGTAAGTTAGTTCAGAATAGGAAACAATGATGGTACGCGTCTAACCAGTTCCAGGACTGAAGACCTAATGATGATGATCTTTCTCTTTAAAAATATCTTGAAATTTTTTCTTATTTAATTGAAGCTCAAAACCATACAGAACGAGGGATGCTTGGTATGTATCGGGAACTGACAACAATAGTTTTGTTAGGTGCGATCACACGTTTGTAACTTAAAGTTTGACATTTTTGCCAGTATACATACTTATAACATTTCGCCATATGAACACTATTTGTTTTGTTTTGATTAAGTAGAAAATGTCTTGGCCAAAAAATGGAACTAACTCGTGAACATTTTCATGCGATGGCTTTTTACGATTTCCGACGTGGATTCTCCACAACAGTGCCTGAATCAACTTATTTCGACTTTTGGGGAAGAAGCTCCAACTAAAACTACTGCATATCGTTGGTATAGTCCATTCCTTTTAACTTTACGATGACGTCAAATGTAGTAATGAAGTGTATACAAACAAATACTTAGAATTGCGCTTGAAGAATATTGTCATTTAACACAATAAAGGTTCAGTTGTGTACGGTGTTGCCACCAATTCCTCTTGCCATGGAAATATTCGTATATGTTTCATTAATTATAGTAGAATTTCAACTAACATTGGCAATGTTGTATTTTATTCAGTTGTCACGTCATGCTAAAGTTAAGCGAATAGACTATGTAGTGAATTCAATCGTGGTCGTAGTTCGCTAGTGGATGAATTTAAAGAAGGCCGTCCAAAATCGGCTGTTGTGCCAGAAAAGATCGATGTTGTGCGCGAATTTACCTTTTGCATTTCCGTAGTAACAGTTTTTCATACCGTGAAAAAAGAATGTTACGAGGGTAAGGTAAAAAGTTCTCGGTCTGACACACAGATGGCGTTCCAATCAGTAAAAATGTGTGCTTCCCGCCTGCGTACACATGCCATTAGTTTGTATGACAAATTTCAACTTGCTATCTCAAGTAGTTTGTTTCCACGAATTTTTTTAAACAGACGTTTTATGCGTGTTTCCTTAAGATTGATAAACTTGAATATAGTGCGGTTATAAAATTTTCGTTTTGGACGGATTAATCTCTCAGGAAATTTATCCAAAGTTGACAAAAGTTTACGGAGACTCTGCCCCTTCCCTGTCAACCGTTAAAAAGTGGGCAGCTGAATTTAAACGTGGTCGCACGTCTCTCGAAGATGACCCACGTGAAGGACGACCAAAAACCGCAACCACACCGGAAATGATCGAAAAAATGCATGATATCGTGTTGAACGATAGGCGACTGAAAGTGGAGGAGATAGCTGAGGCTGTAGGGATATCGAACAAACGAGTGCAAAACATCTTACACAAAGAGTTAGAGATGCGATGGTTCTGCGCAAGATGATTGCCGCATTTGCTGAATGTCGATCAAAAACAAATGCGAAAACGAGTTTCGCAGCAATGTTTGGCCCGGTTCAAAAAGGATCCGAACGATTTTGTGCGGCGATTTCTCACTATGGATGAGACATGGGTACACCATTACACGCCACAACCAAAACAGCAGTCGAAGCAGTGGGTGGAAGCCGGTTGTTCAACGCCAAAGAAAGCGAAGTCGATCGCATCTGCCGGAAAGGTGATGTTTAACGTGTTTTGGAATGCGAAAGGAGTCCTATTAATAGATTACCTTGAAAAAGGCAGAAGTATTACAGGCCAATATAACTCAACCCTTCTTGACCAGCTGGATACCAAAATTCGCGATAAGAGGCCTGGCTGGGAGAAGAAAACATCATCTTTCACCAAGACAACGCACTTGCACACAAGGGTGCGGTGGCGATGGGAAAACTGATGAATTTGGGGTACGACTTGCTCGGCCATCCCCCCTATTCCCCTGATTTGGCGTCCTCAGACTTCTATCTGTTCCCAAACTTGAAGAAATTTGTTTCTGGGAAACGCTTCATGTCCAATGAAGAAGTTAAGAGGGACGTAAACGAATATTTTCACAGCCTTTCAGACTCTCACTTCCGGGAAGGAATATTGATGTCGGAGAAACGCTGGACCAAGTGTGTTGAAGTTAAGGGAATTATGTCGAAAAATAAAATCATTTTTTTTACTGAAAATTGCAGTCTTTCATTGTAGGCCGAGAACTTTTCACCTTACCCTCGTAGATATAATTTCTCCAGGTTGGTAATATAAATACTTAGACCTTCCGACCAGTTATAGTAGTATTATTATCTCATGGCGAGTGACCTTGAAAAAACCTGCGCAAGGAGGAGCTATATTAATAATCAAAATAAAAAGTGAAGCTAGAAAACATCGACTGCTTGCACGTCCAGTGCTGCCAGAGCAAAAAATGTCGAGCAACCATGGAATGTGTTTTAAATAGTTTTATGTTGATTTTTGCTCTTCTATAAAAATGATCTGAGCTTATTGTTAGATGTGATACCCCAGATTATTGATTGATTGGATCAGTGTACACAAGATATTTTATCACTTATAGTCACTAGTAAAACAAAAACAAAACAAAACAAAACAAAAACAATTTTTAATTAATACCAAAAGGTTTTTATATCACTTGTTATATTAATATTATATAAATTGCATATTTCTCGTGCTTTATTTTAATGGATCATAGAATCAACAATTCAGTGCTGTAGAATTTAAGGAAGAGGAACAGCTATAGTACGAAAATAAAAAGATAATTAAGGTTTGCATCTTGTCAGGTTATATATTTTTTACATAACTTCATTTATAGTTTAGAAATATGTTGCTTCAGCCACGCACTCTTGCAAATTGTTTAGGTTGGAGACGTCCGAATCTTTTATACGTTTCAAATATTGAAACACATTAAAAACAATCTGTCGTCCTTGACTATGAATTACCTCCTTCTTATTCATAATATTACTCTAAAAAATATCATAATTAATCATTGAACGAACATTCTTTTTAAATACTTACATTGCTGAAGAAATTAATTATCAGTTAGTTTTGAAAAAAACTGTTTTGATGACTATTACTTGACACAAATATTAAAACGGAAAACTGGAAACAATAAGACCTTGATAAGAGCGAGAATGACAATGACAGTTACGGTTCACATTCGGTATATACAGTATTGGGATCCGCTGAGTATGTGCACTGTTGCCACAGCAAATATTTACGGATAAAGAAACTACGAACCTAGAATTGTTTATAAGTAAAAACAAGTAAAAGCTCCGATATTATATGGAGGTCTGGATTTATTTCATATATTTATGAATTTCTAGATACCGCCAGCATGAACGGGGTTCTTACAAACAATATTTTACTTAACGTAATAAATGGGATATTCGTGACGACGTATTAAAGCCACATAGCTAGCAAGATGTTTGTGGGTTGTACTGTAGCGTTGTGAATCTTGAGGTTTAAGTTTAAATTGAACCTATTGTGCATGTGACGTCACCTGCCATGAGATAATACTACTACTCTACGATATGGAAGTCTAAGGAGTGGTGGTTTTATAATATTGTCGGAGGCTTTCACGGCCGGAGTCATTATAAATATTTATGGGTCCGAGTTGGGACCGTGTCATTTTATAAATTAAGGTCGACGTTTCGCCCACTTTTGCAAGGGGCTTTATCAGGACAAGAAAATAAATAAGTAATAAAATAAAAATAATAGAAAGATAATATTAAGTAGACAAGTTAAAGTGTAAAGAGAAGTAACTTCGCCACAAAACACTGTAACGGGCATTTTTAATAGTTTAACATTTTTCGCTTCCTTTCTGTTAACGCACTTAAAAATAAATCGTTTCTTTGGGATCGCTATTTGTATAAACGAAATACTTCAGAATAGTTCAGATTTGTATGCAATTTAACTTGTGGGTATTAATTTTAAAAAGATAGATAAATTGAAGCTTGATTCCCCTTAATGAATGAATTCCATACTTATTGAAAACGATAAACAGCTTGCAATTAATTAGCTGGTATAAATGTTGTTCCTTATGTGAATATATGAGTCTTGATAGGCGATAAGCGGTTGGTATAACAACGATGGAGATAAGCGGACGAGGAGTTATCGTTTGCTCTTCGTTCCGAGATTACGTTAAAAAAAGAATGTTTCCTTGTTGCTTGACAAATTGTGTTTTTGAGTTCTAGTTTGTGCTTGGGTTACTATATGTTAATTACGTGACGTTGTTAGTTTGTGGCTCGTGCCTATAGATTGTTTTACGTTGAAGTAAACGTTGTTTTTTAACTGTAGAACGTGTTTACTCGACCGCACGGGTTTTAAGGTCATTGACAGACGGTGTTATTGCTTACGAGTAGCTTTACTAATTGTTTTTTTTGTTGCTGTGATACTGTGTTTCTGAATTTTCTAACAACAGGGAGTCTGGAATGGATCCTTACTTGTGCAAGTTTCGTGTTTGCGAAGTATGGCAGATTGCCGGTATACTAAGGTATTGTTTGAAGTTCCTCACTGCTCGTTGGGATGTTTGTGAAAGTAATGTGCATCTGGTCCCAGTTGAAATCAGACTGATGCTGCGGAGTGTTTCGGAATTATTGTCTCAGGAAATAGAATTAACAAGAAATTTATCAATGCTACCTGGTTCCATCAGCGTGATAATGTCTGCTGCTAACCCCAGTGATTAGTGATTAGTGTAACGTGTGCCAAGTTCCATCAACACCCTCACAGTCAATGGTGAAGTGCTTTGTTAGTGCAGAACATCGTTGAATCCCACCCTTCCGTTGCAAGGAAGCGTTCCTGAAGGACTTTCTGTAAGTTGAACTATTTCCTACTTGTTTTTACTTTAAATACCTGTCCGTTGCTTTGCCATACCTTTGGCGTTCTGAGACCTTTTACTATAGACTTACATGCTATTTTAAATAAAAGAAAAAAAAAGAAAGAAAAAAAAATCAATACTGCTGACTTACTCATACCAATTGTGTTTTATCTATTTATCTGTTGACAACATTTTATCTGATTTATGTTAAATTGGTGTGTCAGGAAACGTTTCTGCTACTCTCCAATATTACCTCACTTTGTACTAAACATTTTTTGTGTATTGCTTTTACAGTTGTTTTATTATATAGATTATCTAAACAGTTTCTTTTTTTTCATTCTACATAGTACTAAAAATTTTTGTATTGCTTTTTTTTTATTTCAGGTTTGCAGGACTAATCTTTTTTATTGCAAGTTTACTATTCTAATTTCTTTTTTTGCAGGTACCGTTACTAACTCCTTACCGCCGCATACATCATAGGTCATTCTGCTTTCTACAACCCCCCTACTCTCCGATTGAGCCGGGTCATTGCTTTGACTTTCTTTGTGTTACGTAACAGGGATTTTGGCGCCCGAACAGGGACCACGACGAAAAAAAAAACGTAACATAGATTTTTGGCGCCCAACGTCCCGACTTTTTTTTTGAGGGGCCCGATTTTGTTTGATTGGCTCGATTTTTTTGATTGGCTCGATTTTTTTTATGTTTGCTTTTGACTTTTTTAAATTTTTTTTATGACCTTGATTTTTTTTTGCCATTAATTTTTCTGGTGTATCGGCTCGACTTTCTTTTCTGCGTATATTGGCTGACTGTAATTTTTTTTGTGGCGTAGTCTTGAATTTTTTTCTTCCTTTGCTATATAGAAATTCCTTGATGTTAATTTTTTTTTGGTCAATTATCAGAGTTGTGTTTTCGCTGGTAATTTGGTTCTGGAAAACACTGGTGCCCAAGTTTTCTTTACACCACCTTTTTTTTTCTTTTCTTCACGTCACTTTCGCTACCTCACTTAAATACAATCCTGTCCTCGATCTAGATCTGTTGTTTTTTTGGCGACGCAAACGCCACAAATTTCGTCCGTAATCCACTCGTCTCCCTACGTTATACGATTCCTTCAACTCATTAGCTTTATCTGTGATATTTGACATATTTCGTAGTATTGTGTGATGACTTTTATTTATTTTTTTTCTTCTACTCTTTCCGGGTTTTCTTCCATTCCACATTCCTGTCCATTTTTTTTCCTGACTGGTTTTCCTTGCGGTTATTTGATGTACTGACTTCGATCACTCGTTGTATCTGCTCCTGTGGTAGTTGCTCTTAGGCCTACTTTCTGTCCTTTAGGAAACACGACTTAGTCGACTTTTGGGTCTATTAGCAGATTACTTTTCTTATCTGGTTGTATTATACGACTTTTTTTTCCTTCTTGATACCACAGTTGAAGCCTTTCGTTACTTTTTCCAGTTTTCCGTTTGTCGTTCCCTAGCTTACTTGAGGCTTGACATTTGTGTCTTATGTTGGCTATGGCTGTGGGTTTCCTTTCTCGCTACTTTTCTTTTCTTTTGGTTTCTGCGCGCGAAACCAATTTCTTGAGGTTGGAAACTGTGCTGTCTCTTTTCTAAAGAGACATCCGTCCTTTGACGAATCAATTGGCAGCGTTTATGCCTCTACACCTTGGTCCTCTCCGATTGCTACTGCTTACCTATCTTTCCCTGTGAATTTCTTTACTCTTAGTTGTGTCTGACATTTTGGTCCTTCGAACCGGAAATTTTTTTTTGTGTGTTGGTTCCGATTGGATTGGTATCCTTTGTTGTTTCGTATTCCTATTCATATTTTTGTAGCTAACTCATCCCGTGACTTTTTCTTTTGGCTAGTTCTACCATTTGTTCACTATTTGACTAGTATAGTCGCTTTCTACATCCATTCCCTGAGGTAGGCGTCAGATCTATTTTCTTTTCCTTTAGGAATCTCGACTTGGTCGCTTCTGTAGGTCTGTTAGCCATACTCTGCTTAAGTAATCGTTTCATACGAATTTGTGTTACCTCAGTTGGAAGTATTCTAGATGGTGTACTAGCTTGCCTTTGTCCTTTACTTTGTCTTGGTTCTTTCTTTGCTGCACACTTGGGGGTGACAGTTTGGCTACGAGTTTTCTTCCTCGTTTTTTTTTCTCTTGGTTTCTCCGCGGGAAGCCAAAACTTTTCTTTGAGGTGGAAAACAGAAATGTCCCTTTTGGGGACATCCGTCTTTTGACGATTTTGAAATGTAGCTATAACCTTTAATCCTCATTGGGTGTTTACTTAATACTTTCTTTACCTATTCTGTCATTGTTGGTTACGATAGATGACTTTGTCTTCTTTTAGAAAAATGTTCCTCTTCTTATACTGTTATTGGTCCTTCGAACCGGATAAAAAAAATTTTTTGTTTGGTTCCTTGTCTGTCGTTTTTTTTTCTTTCACCCAGACGTCTTTATTTTGCTAGGGGGGAATTTGTAACGGGCATTTTTAATAGTTTAACATTTTTCGCTTCCTTTCTCTTAACGTACTTAAAAATAAATCGTTTCTTTGGGATCGCTATTTGTATAAACGAAATACTTCAGAATAGTTCAGATTTGTATGCAATTTAACTTGTGGGTATTAATTTTAAAAAGATAGATAAATTGAAGCTTGATTCCTATTAATGAATGAATTCCATACTTATTGAAAACGATAAACAGCCTGCAATTAATTAGCTGGTATAAATGTTGTTCCTTATGTGAATATACGAGTCTTGATAGGCGATAAGCGGTTGGTATAACAACGATGGAGATAAGCGGACGAGGAGTTATCGTTTGCTCTTCGTTCCGAGATTACGTTAAAAAAAGAATGTTTTCTTGTTGCTTGACAAATTGTGTTTTTGAGTTCTAGTTTGTGCTTGGGTTACTATATGTTAATTACGTGACGTTGTTAGTTTGTGGCTCGTGCCTATAGATTGTTTTACGTTGAAGTAAACGTTGTTTTTTAACTGTAGAACGTGTTTACTCGACCGCACGGGTTTTAAGGTCATTGACAGACGGTGTTATTGCTTACGAGTAGCTTTACTAATTGTTTTTTTTTGTTGCTGTGATACTGTGTTTCTGAATTTTCTAACAACAGGGAGTCTGGAATGGATCCTTACTTGTGCAAGTTTCGTGTTTGCGAAGTATGGCAGATTGCCGGTTTACTAAGGTATTGTTTGAAGTTTCTCACTGCTTGTTGGGATGTTTGTGAAAGTAATGTGTATCTGGTCCCAGTTGAAATCAGACTGGTGCTGCGGAGTGTTTCGGAATTATTGTCTCAGGAAATAGAATTAACAAGAAATTTATCAATGCTACCTGGTTCCATCAGCGTGATAATGTCTGCTGCTAACCCCAGTGATTAGTGTAACGTGTGCCAAGTTCCATCAACACCCTCACAGTCAAGGGTGAAGTGCTTTGTTAGTGCAGAACATCGTTGAATCCCACCCTTCCGTTGCAAGGAAGCGTACCTGAAGGACTTTCTGTAAGTTGAACTATTTCCTACTTGTTTTTACTTTAAATACCTGTCCGTTGCTTTGCCATACCTTTGGCGTTCTGAAACCTTTTACTATAGACTTACATGCTATTTTAAATAAAAGAAAAAAAAAGAAAGAAAAAAAATAATCAATACTGCTGACTTACTCATACCAATTGTGTTTTATCAATTTATCTGTTGACAACATTTTATCTGATTTATGTTAAATTGGTGTGTGAGGAAACGTTTCTGCTATTCCCCAATATTACCTCACTTTGTACTAAACATTTTTTTGTATTGCTTTTACGGTTGTTATATTATATAGATTATCTAAACAGTTTCTTTTTTTTTCATTCTACATAGTACTAAAAATTTTTGTATTGCTTTTTCTTTATTTCAGGTTTGCAGGACTAATCTTTTTTATTGCAGGTTTACTATTATAATTTCTTTTATTGCAGGTACTGTTACTAACTCCTTACCGCCGCATACATCATAGGTCAGTCTGCTTTCTACAACCTCCCCTGCTCTCCGATTGAGCCGGGTCATTGCTTTGACTTTCTTTGTGTTACGTAACATAGAATTTTGGCGCCCAACGCGGCTGCCACGAAAAAAAACGTAACAACACCTTTAGGCTTTTAATGGGCTAGTGAGTCTGCTAGTTCAGAAGTAACTCCTCTCTTTACACTTTAACTTGTCTACTTAATATTATCTTTTTATTAATTTTATTTGATTACTTATTTATTTTCTTTTCCCTTACAAAAGTGGGTGAAACGTCAACCATTATTTATAAAATGACACGGTCCCAACCCAGAACCATAAAAATTTATGGTGGTTTTATAGTTGGAAAAGTCAGCCGCGAAATTCATTCTTGACGTAACTCTCTTATCTTTAGCTACTTGTGCGAGAGCGCGTATAAAATATGTAGTGGAGTGTTTAGTTGTCGATTCCCTTACGTAAGTCCTTGCCGGTTATAGACAACCGAGAAACTCCTCTACGCAAATTTGAGCTAGGCAGCAACCGCACCCACTCCGAACTCTGAAACATACCGTATTTGATACCCAGCTTGCCAATATGCATTAATTTAGAAGGTAAGCAGAGTTATAATTAATTTATATTGTTTATTTGCAACGTATTTTGTATTATTTTCATTGGTAAATTCTGTACAATATATTGCGTCCTTTGTGCAGGCAAACGAATGACTAATACTGTTGCTTGCTGTAAGTAACAATTTATGTTTTTCCCTAACTTTTTACATAGGTAAAGAATTAGGAAAACATTATATATAAATCAAGATAAATAACATCAATGGTTTTGCCTGAATAACTAATAATTTATGTGAAAAACATCAGCAACAACAAATGTTGTCTGACTAACCTGGAAAGTTTACTTATAACTGCTTGTTTAAAA